>JALJCO010001284.1:0-1200000 GCA_023101725.1 Atherinomorus stipes | reverse complement strand
ACAGTAGTTGTCCTCATTCAAACTGTATAAAACAAACATCTTACTGATGGGATCCAAATTATAATTTCTCTCAAAAATATAATTTATTATCTGACCAAATGTTGTCCTCCCCCTTGTTTAATTCTCATCCACATTAATTTTCCATGTGTCCTCCTCTGTATTTCCCCTCAGTGTCCACGAAGGGTGTGAGCAGGGCTCATCACCGCGACTCTGGTGTTCTGATGGACGGCTCTCTCGTTCCTGCAGCTCTGATAACCAACACATGTCGTCTTTGGGGGGCGGTTGTGGGGGAGTTGGAGGGTCTGACTGGCCCAAGAAGGAAGCGGAAGAGAACAAGGAGAACGTACGGCTGGACCAGTGCTTCTCCAACACATCAGGCCTACCCTTTGACCTGGATGGCTGGAATGAATCAGTCATTTCTGGTGGGTTGCAGAACTTTGGAGTGGTTTAAGGTGCATGCTGTGACCATTTAGATATTTGCATATTATATGGCATTTCCACAGCAAATTTGAAAGCTGTAGTTCAGCACTCTCAGCGTTTAATTCAACACTTGTCCATAGTTTATATGTGTGAACCACTGAAAAGTGTTAAAATTACTAACACTGTCACAGTGTTAATTAACTAACTTTTATAGTGTTTAAACTCTTACAAAGTATATTTGTCTAAGTTCTAGTCAAAATATCTTATTACACTCAATATAAGACATACTCACCTAAACAGAAACATTCCAGCGAGATGTGGAACTTGTTTTTAGACAATGCATATTAAACATCTTTGTAAGTAAAAAAGTCTTGAAAAAAAATCTTGTTTTGAGTCATATCTCTGATGAAGCAGATGCTAGGTTATAGCAAAAAACTGCAAATTTCCACCCGTAGTCCCAGGACAGGTTGATATTAGTGATATAATTTCAACATTATCTTCAAATAATAGACTTATCAAGGCGGAAGTCTTATCAATTCACTTTTTCCCTTTGTTTTCGTCTGTTCAGGATGTTTCTGGGTGGAGATTTCTGTATACTGTATATCGCCAGCCAGTGACAGAGCTAAGGGCGTGACACTGTGTGGGAATAAGCTCATGACTGGAGTAGATGCCAGTCGCTTGAACTCTCAGGGAGGAAAAAGAGAAAAAAAAAAAAAACAGCGGATGCGGCGAAGAAAAGGAAGTACTCTGTGGTAAGAGCTTCAAGTTAGTGCATGTTGGAAAACCAGGGTTAATATTGGTTTGACTTTCACCTGCTTCTGAGCTTTGAAGGAGATGCTTGAAGTGGTACAAAAACATACCTCTTAATGTAACTTAAAGGTGGAGTCCGGAGTGTTCCATCGTTTGTGTTTGTAAACACGATTCAAACCGAGAGCCCCTCCCCCTGGGGCTAATGGTCACATTGTTCTTCACCCGCAAGTCTCTCCTTCAAAGCTAGAAAGTTGGTGAAAGCCAAACCAATATTAACTCATGGTTTTCGAGCGTGCACGAGCTCTTTTCGCCACAAAATACTTCCTTTTCTTCGCTGCATCCGCCATTTTTATCAAGAATCCGAGAGAATCTGGTGTTGGCTCCAGTCGGCGTTTAAAACAAGAAAAAAAAAGTTCACTCAAATCGATGAGGTTATCCCAACAGAACACTACGCCCTTTGCTCTGTCATTGGCTGGAGACAACATGCAAACCTCCTCCCAGAAACGTCCTGACCTCACCAAAACAAAGAGAAAAGGTGAAATGCAGTCAGGGGAGGGGGAGTTGCAAACAAAACTCACCACCACACGAAAGCAGAGGCCCAAAGGTGCGGTTTAAGCCGGATTTCACTCACACAAGTCTAGCATTTATTTTCGGGGTGGGGGGAGACACTCCGTACTCTTCCCTTTAAGTTGGTAGAACTGAAGCACTTTTCTTGAATCATTTCTTGCCTTATTTTGGCCTCTCTACAGATAGTTCTTTTTTCCAGTAATAATACCTCCAAGTCTTTTAGTTGGCAATCCAAATTAGGAAAGTCTGCACACATTTGCTCAGACATACAGTAACTTGGATGCAAACATCATCAAACTTATTAATTTAGAAGATATTATTCTTTACGCCTGTGAATCTTCTGTTTTAAACTGACTGTGTTACAGCAAGAAACAAAATCATAGGAAATAATTTCTGTCCAAATACTTCCGATCTTGATCATAAGTGATAAAGGCTGTTTGGATATTTGTTAAGCAAATTAAATTTTGCACTGGTCCACTGGAATATTTTATTCATTTGTTGTATGTCTTCGCTTATCCTTGAAATAAAAACAAATTCTACCAAATCTCCATCAAGGCTGATAATAAGTTAATATTTCTGTTTTTTTAATGTACATGAATGCAGGAACACTTCCTCGCAGGCTAAGGAAGGAGTTGCTGGCTGTGAAACTACGAAACAGGCCCAGCAAGCAGGAACTGGAGGATAGGAATATCTTCCCAGCAAGGAGCGATCAGGAGCGGCAGGAGATTCGCCAGCAGATCGAGATGAAACTTGCCAAGTAAGTAATGCAAGTTTCTTTAGATTCTTATATAGATTTTGACAAGTAGAGAATAATTGATGAATAAAGTTAAATAACGTATTTTATCTTGAGTGGATAAAATGGGTAAGATTCAATAAGAAAGAAGTTTTTCTGCTTAAACTTAACTATTTCCAAGTAGTTAATATTACAAGAAGGCAACCACATCATAAATCTAGTTTTCTGTCATGGTAAACCTATTGTGTATGCATTATTGCTTGGGTTACATAACACCTCAGAGGAGAGGGAGGTGAGATAAAATAAAGATCTATCAGGATTATCTAGCTGTTTTGCATAGATTTGGTCAATTTTGACTAGTTGACTGCTGCTTGGAAGAGAATGCTTGGGTGAACTGCTTTTTTTATGGTCTTTGCCAATCCTCTGGGAACAGTTTTCATCATACTCGTCCTCAGCACTAAAACACTTATGCTAAAACTGAGATGCTGTCTGGTGGCAGAGCTTGGTACTGTACATCTTTCACCCATGATTTGGGCAAATGCAATTAAAACATGGCACTTTTATGGCGTCAGGGACATGCAGATATCCTACAACATCCTGCAACTTCTTACTAGCATCATTCTCAGTGCAGACAAACACTGCTTCCTGGAAATGTTTTTGTACAAGAAGCACTGTGGATGTTTGGGTGTGCCCCTCTCAGCAAGAACATTAACAGCTGAGATACCTGTTCCCACAAACTGACAGTAGTGATCCTGTGTGTGAATGTGTCACAAGACTCAGGCTCTTTAACACTAGCATATCAAACAGGCACTCCACAGAGTTACATAACCTGCTGTGCAATAACACAGCCAAGCACAAAGTGCCGCCCACACTTCCCAGAGACAAAAAACATCTATTGCCTGTCTGGAAGCCAGCTAATACAGTCTCTTCCTCTATTTTTAGATATGAAGAAAAGGTTTGCTTTTTATCTGAATGAAGACATACACAGGTTTGCCAACAAACAGCAGGACGAATAGATGGAGCGTGACTGCGGCTTGTGTAAGAGGCAGAAGGGTCGCTGCTACAGTATATAGCTGTGATGTTCCACTTGCTGCAGAGCAATAAAATAGCCTGGTTGTTACATAAAGACCCAATATGGAAAAAAACTGAATTCAACTGATGTACCGTTTTTATTTAAAGCTGTATAAATTTCTCTACCTGTGCAGAATAAAATCCCTCACAGGGGTTAGGAGGATTTGAAGCTGTTTTAACTGTACACACCTCCAAGAAATGAAATTGCAGAGGATAATCCTTTCTGATTATAACTAATATAGATTAAATGGACTTGGATGGATTTCTAAACATCCCACCTTCCACTTTGTATTTAGTCGTTTTTTCCTTCAACATAACCTACATTAACTATGCATGCGCTGCAGATCAAGTAGAAAAAGGCCATCAGCACATATGATGGATAAAAACATGCTGTCTCTCCATTGTGTCAGTGATAGATGACCTTTCTATCTTTAGAGGCTCCCGGCCTGGCACAGTGCTGCAGCCCCACACTGCTGTTTCTAATCTTAGCTCCTGACACTGTTCAATAATGCATCTCCCCATGCACCCCTGCCTCTTCACAAATGCCGGCAAGTTATATCAGCGGAAATAATGGTGTGGTAGGAGAAAACAGAAGCCCTGCTGCTGTAGTTGTAAAAAAGATTCAGCTGGGAACAGTCAATTTTGTCTCCTTAGAGCAGTTGGCAACGTAAATAAGAGGCTGAAAGCCACCCACACGGTTAGTTTCATTCTTTTCTTTGGACATTTAATTCCCTGGCTGGTACATTTGTGGATTTTTATCACAACGCCCTTTATCACAGGATATCCTCAGCATAGGAAATCTTTTGGGATGATGGGTGCTTTTTATGCGTCATCATGTTATTCTAGGGGGTTTCTTGTAAAATCTACCATTTATACTGAAAGCAGTGAGTGAAAACCACTGCAGTGAGTCAGTGTAGGGAGAGTAGGGGATTCTCACTTACCTTAATAAATCATTTTATGTCACCTGGCAGCAGCAGATAAAAAGTGTTTTCTGATTAATTTGGCACAGTTAGAGAAAGACCTGACATTTTTCCTAAAATAGCATTTAATTTATTCATCTCACTGGGAAAAGCTCAAAAAAGAGACAGCAGCTTGTTGCTAAAAATAGCCAGATCCTGTAAACTACACACGCTCTGCGTAGTAGTGAAATCCCGTTCTCTGTTACTAGGGAGAAGTGAGATTTTCTGCAGGTAGGCTCCATTGTCTTCAAGAAACCAACTGTTGTTGCTAGGCAACTCGGCCACCAGGTCAATATTACAGTAAGCTTGAGTCTGTTGAGGCTTTGGTAGTGATTTTCCGTTCTGTCCCTCAGTCGTGCTGCAAAAGAATCGTCGGGTTTGGCTCTTTAACACATGATGAGATTAGAGATAGCTGCATTGCAATTTCCCTCTGGGATTAGTAAAGTATTATTCATTTCATTCATTTGATTTCATTCATCTGATTTGATAAAAATCGGCTTCAATCAATGGGAAAGCTTTAAGCAGGGAGCTAAAAGAAAAAGACAGTAATGATGGAATTCCTTTTTATTTTCATGATCATAATAAATACGTTAATTATTGGACAGAACATTTTTTGAGCTTGTGTTCCTTTTATAATTATACTTCCCAGAAAAGAAGCCACCAGGGGACTCACACTGTTGAATTATTCCTCGTACTATTTCTGGACGTCTCGTCATTTATGTTAATTAACAAGGGTTCAATGCTTGGCTGAACTCATTATACTAAGAAACGCAATTTGTGAAGAGCAGAAAACAAAATACTAGTTATTGTCTATCGGCTGAATTAAGAAAACCAAAACAAATACCAGCTTACACATTGCAGCTGAGAAACCATCTAACTTACAACAGTAGCTCTAACAGAGGAATTAGTTGTTACAAAAATAGATTAAGGAGTCCTATTTCAGTTTTATGAACATATTTTTATAGGAATAACACATCTGTGGAGCACTTTTTTGTTACTTTTTTGGGGGGGGGGGTGCTGGGGGCCGTTCATGTGACCTAACTTTGATGATTAACTGAGCAGAATTATAAAGCGTCCAGTGTTAGCAGGGGAGAGGGATCAATAGGGTCCTGCTGGGTGGAGGCATTCAAACCTGTCTGTAGTTTCTGGAGGTGTACTGTAGTGTGTCCCACATGCTCTCTGAAGCTGAGCCCTTTATTCAGCGCTGATTTATTATTTATACTAAAGGACAAATGCACACACACACACACACAACAAAATAGAAGTATAGAGACCTTTCAGATGCTTTGATAATAAAGAACACATGCTAGCTGTATTCAAACTAACCTTTGGCACTGCAAGCAATAAGAGTAAAAGAGCACAGCTGAATTAATTATTTATGTTATTTGAAATTGATTATTCTTTTTCATTTTTTAAAGCACTTTTTCTTTGCTTATAATAGAACTATTAAAAATTAAACGAACAAAATGAAACAAAAAGCAGTATTATAGTAGTGTGGTGCTCATGAGAATGTTGGGGATACCGTGAGTGGGAGCCCGTCTAAGCTCCGCCTCCAACACATTATGCATGCAGTAACCAGGGAGACTAGTGGAGTGGAGTCACCCCAGCCCATCACGACCCACTTCAAAAGCGCTTGTAGCGTATAGTAGAGAGGAGTGTCTGCGCTGCCGTGGATGAGTGGAGTTTTTGCAAGAGGACGGCTGCATCTGAGATGCTGCTCGGAGACATCGGGAACTAATTTGGTGGAGAGTTCTCAAACGGGAGAATTTGCGGCTGTTTGACTAATCCAGATGTGGGGAGCGCCTTTGCCGAAGCATCACAGCCGCGGTTTGGATGCGAGATGGAAACATAGGGGATTCCTCTCGAGAACGCGCATTGTGAAGAAACTGCAGCCAGTGTAGAAAAAAGAAGAAAGGACTGATAGTGCAGCTGGAGTAAACATGGTTCAAAACGTAGTTTTGGTTTTCCTTCGCAGGAGACTGAGCCAGAGGCCGAATGTGGAGGAGCTGGAAAGTCGGAATATTTTGAAACGTGAGTCCGAGCTACTTACTTCTTATTAAAATAAACAGTGAACATAAGGGTGTTTCAGTAAGGTTTCTTTCTTTCTTTCTTTTGTAAAAATGGATTTTTAAATGAGGCTGTTTTCTTTATTTCAGAGAGAAATGATCAGACAGAGCAAGAAGAGAGAAGGGAGATCAAACAGCGGCTAAACAGAAAGGTAAAACATTGTGGTAACATATTTACACGCTGCTTAATGAAAATATGCAAACAGACACTAACTGTTGATCATTTTCTTGCATTTTCCAGCTCAACCAGCGGCCAACAGTAGATGAACTCCGGGACAGAAAGATTCTTATCCGCTTCAGTGACTATGTGGAAGTGGCCAAAGCTCAGGACTATGACAGGAGAGCAGACAAGCCCTGGACTCGTCTGTCAGCAGCAGACAAGGTGCGTTTACATGGATTACAGCCACATGATGAACTTTATGGGCTGGCACAAATCATTTGGAGCCTGCATCAAAACAAATTTATTATTTAGGTCAGAGATTAGAAAAAAATCCCTAAATTCTATGAACTATTGCACTAGAATATCAGTATTGCATGTTACTGTTAATAGATAATCCCACAAAATCCCAATTTCTTATATAAAAAAAAGACTCAGCCTGATTCTGTTTTTTTCAAAAGTTGCAGAGCCCCAATGGCTTGAGATGCGTTTATAGATTCAGCAATGTTTTCTCCTGTCCTCCACAGGCTGCAATCCGAAAAGAGCTGAACGAGTTCAAGAGCACAGAGATGGAAGTGCACGCCTCAAGCAAACACCTAACGAGGTTAGAATCCTAAAGTGTGTTTGTGTGTAGTGTGAGGAAATGCTCTCACTCTATTCTGGGCTGCAGAGGACTAAATATAGCTCTCCTCGCTCATCCAAAGAGCATCGGTGAGCTAAAGATAGATGGGAGTGATTCTAAACTGGGGAGGGGGAGGTTGTCCCTTGGAGAGCTTGCATTACCCTGGAAAGAATGATGAAATGCCACCGTGTCCTTGGGTGAGCTTGTTTATACAGAGAGTCCTTGTAAGTTGTGCTAGTGACCCAGAGAAAGGACAGGAAGAGAGTAGGTGTCCTGCTCCCCAATGCATGTAATCATGGCGCTAAAAATAGCTCCGCTGTAATGATTAATGGTTGCAATAAGCAGGTTCGATGACACAGGCACCCTCTAGTCTCATGATTTCTATAACCTCCCTTCAATAAATTCCTCTGTATGTTTGTTTCTCCAGGTTCCACCGACCGTGAAAGTGGGTTTCTTCTGTGAAGAAATGCTGAGCTTAGAAATTTCCTGAAGCTGCTAGACGCTGCTCAGTGGTGACAGTTTAAAGAGCCTGGAGCCTTTTTGTCTTCAGCGTGTCTTTAATTTTCTTCCAGCACCCTCATATTATCGGTATGAAGGGATGGGTGTAGGAGAAAAGATGATGGTGACGTTTGCAGCAGTGTGTCCTGGAGACTACTGGATGCAACATGGAAGCTGGCAGGTGAAACGAACTTTGGTGGAACCTCTAACTCAGGACAAGAGTGGAGGAGAAAACAATCTAATCATTCAGTCATCTTTTTTGTTTTTCTTTTTGTACTAATTCATGGACTTCTTTGACAAAGCGGTGTGAATCCGTGTAATGTGAAGTTGTGCATGTGACCAGCTTCACCTTTTCTTAAATGATGAATAATGTGTCACTTGGACTGTGTACAGACTGGACAGTCTGTGGAAGTATTGTTGGGAAGGAATTTGATATTAACTGTACATACAATATGTCAGTCGAAGTGGGACTGTCTTCACTGAAGAGAAATACCTTTGTAAGCACTACTTGTCATCAAAATACATCTTTTTTTTAAAAAACGGCTTCTGTATTCTTCTTTCAACAGATTTATTTGATTATTACAAAGCAAAAGATACATTTAAGATCCTGAATGTTGGTCATTTTCAGAATTTAACTTACCAACATCAATTGATCAGGAACACAAATATTAAAAATATCATATATATGTGCTGATGACCCTCTAAAACCACTAAGTATATCATTGAGAAATTTCACCAAATAGATAAGATCCGAAAAAGCTAACATCCCTAAAAAAAACCTTAGATGTACACAAACAAAACATCCAGTTCATAAATTACTGAACACATCTACATACAATAATATGAGAACCTCTAGAAATACAGGCTGCATGCAAACACTTTCACTTGAAACAAACACAACTGGAATACACAGAACTGCATATCACATATTAAAATGTATAACCTTTTTAGTTATGTAGAGACTGTTAGCTTGACTTTGTTCATCTCAAACCTGCATCATCAAGGAAAAAACAAAGTTTGCAGGCCTCTCTTCACACTCTGGATCTCCCCGTCCAGCTACAGAGGGAGGACAAATACCCCAAAACATTTAGGAAAGGACAATTCATTTAAAAACTCTCAAATCATCCAACTTAAAACTATAAGCACTTATGGTTATTTGCAGGCTTTTAAAGGAGCACTGTTTTTCTGACAGACTGAGGGAGCAACATGAAAGAGCCAGAACCCAAGCTGAAAGGTCACAAGTGTTCACGTACACTCACCATGTCATTGAGGAATTTGTCCTGAACTGATTTCATGTCTTTTTTTATCAGGTCCATCTGCAAACAAGAGAGCAGCAGGGTTTGAGAGAAGGTAACAGAATGTGACAGTCAAGACAAGCAAGAGGCAAATAGATGAGATAAGCAAAATGCTGAAGAAGCCAAAGAGAAAAAAAAATGGACAGACAGCAGAGGTCACCATGCTCTACTTAAAAAAAAAAAAAAAAAAGATGAACTATTGAAAAATATTTGAAAGTTAAGTATTATATTTACACAAAAATATTTGTGGAGCAAAAATTAAGAGGCCCCGACCTTGGATGTAAAAATTTCCTCCTCATATGCCAAGCCATCACATGCTTCAATCTGGAGGATTCGCCCAAGGGTTTCATTTCTGAGGGGAAGATATAATCACATAGTCAGTTAAAGACGTTTTAAAGTTTTTTTTTTTTTTTTTTTTTAAAGCTTTGTCTTCTGATTCTTTTTTTCATTCTTTTTCATGGAATGCTAAGACTAAAATGTCCATTGATTCCTTTAATTGCATATAGGAGATGATATCCATTAATAACAATGCTTAGTGAAATGGTTATAACTACCACATCTACAGAGATAGATGCATCAATATGATCATGACTGACCAAATGGTCAGAAATATTGAAAATCATATAAGTTAAAACTACACAGTAAGATAATAAAGAATTGACCACAGGCAAGATATGGTGAAAAGTTTCAATAAATTAATTTGTGCTGTATGAAATGGTGACCAGAGCAGTCATAATTCACCCATTTAACACAATCAAAACTTGCACTTTCATACACCATACTGAAAGGAGTCAACATAAAAACAGCACTTTGGAGTAGTGCTTAGAGAAGCACTGGTTTTAGCTTGTCTAGTCCTTTTCAAGAAAAAAAAAAACCTGTGGAATGCAAATGTTATCATCTGCTACGTAAAAGCACACTGCTTAGATCATACAGTACTGTACGGGCTAATTAAAGCACAGAGAGTATGAGCAGCCACATGGGACATGTTGGTAAATTTGGGTGTTTATAATTAAATCTGGGTTATGGCTGGAGAACAGTCAGGCACTGCATGCTGGCAAATCATCTATAAACCCATGTTAGTTATATAAATAAGCACTGGCTGCGTATTTACAAAAAATAGTTTGTGCTGTTGGGTGCATATTTAGTTTGTGATGCCAGCCTCAAAGGAAAAAAGATTTTGCGGTCAAACATTCAATTCCTGTTCCACATAGTTAACAAGTCTATTATTTAACATTTTAAAGAATTCGGGTTTAAGCCTGTGGGAACATTGCTGATCAGAGTGTGACAAAAGAAAAACAACGAGGCTCTTTCATTGCTCTCTCAAACACATATAACAGGCCTGAAACTAACCTCTTGATTTCCTTCCTCTGGTAAGAATGGAAAGCTGTGGTCTGCTTTTTCCAGTACATCTGTGAGAAAGAAGGGTCCAAATAACGATGAGATGAGATGGGATGGATGGATGGATGAAAAATACTTTCTATATCCCAGAAGGGAAATTCAATAATGATCAGATACTGATCAAATCAAAAACATTCAAATATCTGCACAATGTGAATCTGAGCATAATTGAGAGAGGAGACAGTGAAAAGAAGTGACACACGGTCAGGTCTTTCTCCATGCTTTCCAAGTTGTTCTCATCCTGCTCCATGATGCGGATCTCTTCCAAGAGGACTTCCTTAATCTTTTCAAGCTTCTGAATTCTGTGGAGAGCAGAGAAAATAAGCCAGTAAAGAAGAAACCTAAAATGAAAAGACAACAAATAAACTTTAATGAAACATGAGGTGCATGGAGTGCTGCTGGGTGTAAAAACTTTTTTTTGTCTTTGTCTCCTATGTGTCTTGAGGATGGCCTCCATGGCAGAAACATGTTGACTTTTTAACCAGAACAAGCCTAAATTAAAGGTGCCATGACATCAAATTTCACTTTTCTAGGGTTTTGGGGATAAGATATGATCTATTGTGCACTGATGAAGCCATGTGAATGTCCACAGTGAGTATCAAAGTCCCTGTTCATGGTCAGTAAGCTTTGTTTCTTTGTTCAAAAACGGTTGAATCAGACAGCAGCTTATCATTCTATGTAGTTCTATCATTCTACTAGGGATGTAACAATTACCGATAAGATGGTGAACTGTGATAAAATTCCCAACGATTAGTAATACCGTTACAAATTTTAATTATCGTTAAAACCGTGACTGATTACTGCACTTTGAAAAACTCCCAGTGATGCTGCTCACTGGCTGGAAGAGCAGCAGCAGTCCCAGTTTGCAATGTTTAATTTATGAAAATATTGCGGAAAGCAAAAAAGGCACCCACATGGAAGGTTCTTTGGAGATTTTTCCCCCTTTAAAAAGGACAAAGTAGACATTTAGAACCATTTTGGATATTTTTAAAGATGCTGGGGGGTATTTCTATAATACCGTGATAAAAATGATAACCGTGATCATTTTGGTTACAATAACCATGACGTTAAATTTTCATATCGTTGCATCCCTACATTCTACATAATTCAATTGCTCCAATAAGAGCACACGACCAAGCAAACAGCCTCCCCCCTTCCTCTGTGCTTCCACCCTCCGCTCCGCTCTCACCCCCCTCCCTCTGATGATTCAACTGCGTCAGTGGAGCTGTGTAGGTTAACTGGGTCTGGGTTTTCAAACAAATGGATTTAAAAGAAAACTTCTGCAGCAACACTGAGGAAGGCGACCACAACCTTGTTATTATCTGTAAGTTCATTTATTTTCTAAACGCTGTCTTGTCTGATGAACATAGCTCACTGTCTGAAATGCACGTTGCTAACAGATAGCCTTTAGCAAAGTCCAACTGCTAGGGCAGCTTGACCTACTTTCTCTAAATAAGGTTATAGCCAAATAAGGTGTAGCCAATCAAAATAAAGTCAACTTGGTCTCTGGGTAAAGCTGCATATCATTACCGCACCCAACTGTATTACTGAGGAAGGGAGGTCTAGCATGCTAAAACAATCCCCCGCTGTAAAAAGTGATGTTTTCTTTGGATTATTTACATATGCAGTAATGTCAACTACATGAACCAGTTTTTACTGCTATGTCATCACTCCTTTAATAAAGTCTTTTTACTTTTGTACTTCTCCAGTGTCTCAGTGCTTTGATTCTTTTCCCAACAAATAAACTTTGTCTGTGGTAAGCCAGAACACTGTGAATTCCAGCCCGTGTAAAACATGCAGTGTTGCTCACTTGTGTTGTTTTCTCTAACGCAAGTGGGCAACCAGCCATCATGTTACGTTTGGGGATAAGCAAAAGTTAACTTTGTTCAGGTAAACATGTTGTTTGCAACAATGAATTCATAAACTGACCTGTGTTTGGTAAGCAGCACACTGATGGAGGAGACATGTTGCTGGACAGTCTTTGAAGAGTGCTTGTTGTAAATCTCCAACATCTTACTACGGAGCTAAACACATTTAATATTTAGCTGTTTAGTAAAGGCAGGGTGTGTGTTGAAGAAAAGCATGTTCATTACTTTTAAAAAAAAAGTCCTTATTTCAGTTTCTGTTTCAGAAGCATGACACATAACATATTGTGCTAAAAAAAAAAAAAAATCTCTAAGGGCCAGATATATCAAAGGTTTGCATGTATGAAAACGAGAGCAATCTCACTGCACACACAAAAAATGTACAAACTGATTTACGAACTGTGTGCAAACAAGGTTGCATCTTTCAAAGGTGCAAAGTCGTGTGTCATATCCAGTCAGTACATCATCTGCAATGAATACACATTATGGGGCGTTCACGCAAATTTTGCGTGTGTTGGGCAGAGAAAATGTAAATATATAAATTTAGCACTCGCAATGTGATTTACTTGCATTCCGCAGCTGCTTGAAATTCACCACGCTGCAAACTTAAAAACACGCAAAATCTTCATTTATATAGGGGCCTTTCCAACACGTTTGCGCCTTCACTCTTAGTAACTCACCTGCTAACTGTGGTTCAGCACATCCGCATGCAAAATTCGAGATTGCACAGGCAAATTGCTACACACAAATTTGGATCTTCATAGATCTGGCCCTTACTCTTTTAATTTTGTGTGTGTGTCAAACCTGAAACTTCTTTTTGATCTCAGAACTCAGCTGCTGACAAAAGTCACTTTGGTTTATGTCAGTTTCCGGAAAATCTAACTCTTCATCCATGTCCATGTTTTCATCCACATTTCCTGGTTCCCAGTGACTGAAGCTCATGTGGGAAGAAGACATCACTTTGCTGAACTCATCTACAGCAGTCTCTTCAACAACTGTGGGGAACAAATAAATTTAGTGTTTTTTATGAGGTAGTCAATTTTTTTGTTTATTTACTCTGGTTTTTAGAGACCAACAAGATATATTGTTTTGTTTTAACCTTAAAACTCTTCATCATTACAAGATTGATGCTTTGCTTAAACCAGTCAGCTAGTGCCAAATCTGATGTCTAGTAAAAACAGGGAGAAAAAGTACTAGCGTCGCTAGTTGTGTAACAGTCTTTTTAGTTTTCATATATTGTCCTACATTTTTCCTCTGTAACTTTGAAAGTTGTATTATTTTCTGTCCTCTTTCTCTATACTACTTTGCTTTACCCATGTCTGGTCCTTCGTATAAACTCTGGCTGCTTAAATAATAAGGAAATATGTGAATTAGTCCATGTAGAGATAAAGCATTGGTAATATACTTCATTAATTAACTCCAACATGCTGAGTGAATTCACTTGATTTAAAGGTAAAAATAATACTGTTATAATTAGTTGCGTGATGTGTAGAAATGTATTATTGCATGTGGCTGTGATGTTACAATATTTGCATCAGCAAGAAAAGTATTCAGTTTCTGGGTATGTGTTACTCAAAGAGAAAAATTCAAGCACAAGTATTATGTCTTACGGGACTTGAACAGTTTCCTTGGTTTCATCCGTGGTGAATGCTGTCCTCTGGTTTTGCTCTTTTTCTTCTTTTCCTTCTCATCTTCCTCAGATTTACTGGACAAAGAGTTGTGGCGCTTGCGACTAGGTCCTGTACGAAAATACATATATACATATATATACATAACATACATAAATATATTTATATATATATATACTGTATATACACACACACACACACACACACACACACACATATATATATATATATATATACTGTATATACACATACACACATATATAGATATAGATAGATATCTATATCTATCTATATCCCTCAACACAGATTTTATTTAAAAATGTAGCAATGATTTTGTTGTGGTGGTCACTTTAAGGCAATTTGTGCTCAGGATGATTAACTGTAATCAGATTAAGTTTCATAATGTAGGTTGTTTTGTTTTTAGAACAGATCGGACCTAGACATGGGGATAGATAATGTCAAGTAGGAAATCCAGGATCAAAGAAAGAGTAAAAAGGAAAAGATGTTTTACCTGCGACTAGATGCTGTGCAAGCTCAAGCTCTCTGTCTTTAAGAGGTGTTTTCTGTCAGAAAGGACAGTAATGTATTCAGCTTTTGTCTGATGGATACATCTAACTTTGAAGTAATAATAATTGAGTTATGCTATTTCAGTTGTCCCATCCATGCACATATTTATCCATCTAAACATAATAACTGAATGATAATTCTTTATTCTTTCTTGAAGAAAAAAGATCATGAAATAAGTCAAACCTCTGATTTATGAGACACTGCAAGTGCAGTAGTGTCACTCTCCTGAACTTCTCTACTAAGTTCTGATGACTTAGTGGATGACTGGCTTGGTGAAACCAGGGATCTTGAGGATACTTTACTGAAGTCAAGAGGGTAGCTGCAGCTTATAGTGTCCTCAGGGAAAATTGGCTGAGGGGGAGAGGTTACATGTGGCTTGTTTTGCTCAAGGAGAGTGGATGTCAACAAGGGCCGTGTTGATGGAGATAAAGGAGACTGTGGTGCCGAGGATAGATGTTGCTGGGCTGCACACATCTGGAAAAAAAAACAATATGAGGGAGACAAAAAGTGATGACAAACAATGAAAAAAAAGCAACTTATTTTGTTGTCATCTTATCAATGTCTGTGAGACACTATGGAAGTAAGTGATGAGGACATATTCCCCAATGCATCAACAGTAACAAATAGTGAATCCGTGCCATAATTGGTTCTGCCTGAACTTAAATGAGCCATGCTTCTTCACTTTACAGAGCATACTGTGTGATTCCAACATTTTCAAGATATTTAAAATGTTATAGAACTTCTTAATTAGCTCATCCAAATAAATGGCCCAGTTTTCTCATGCTATTAACTATCTCATAAACCTTTAGCCATCTTGCTAACCCTCAACAGTCTAAGATTTATTAGCACTAAAGCTACTTCATAAAAAAAACTAAATATGAAAATGGTGGTAGAGAGAGAGAAACTTTACTTCCGAGTTTGCTCTACCCACATTTTCTCGTCTGGGAGGTTCAGCCAGTCATATTCTGGTCAAAACTACTTCTGTGAATTCTAAATTACTTGTTAAGGAGACTTTCAGTTGTCAACAATTCACATCATGATGAGTCTCACATGACTGCCAAGTGACGTCCATGGCTTACATATGGAGTGAAGGTATGTGGATCACAAAAATATGTTAAATTCCAGACACAGGGAGGACTGCTTGAACATCTAGGATGGACTGCCTTGACATATTTGAGGGTTTTTTCATACTAGGACCGGATCTACTAAGATCTACAGTAAATTTGCGTGTAGTAATTTGCCTGTACAATCTAGAATTTTGCACGAGGGGCTGAACAACGGTTTACGGGTGATTTACAAAGAAAGAAGGTGCAAATGTGTTGGAAACACCCCTATATAAATTAGGTTTTGCATGTTTTGTGGTTTGCAGCGTGGCGAATTGTGAGAGACGACAGCACAAAAGGAAATATGATGCCAGATGAGGATGGAGATATTAGGAGTATGTAAATTAAAATAAGTATGATAAAATAAAAAATAATAAAACGGGGACTGTATCAGTATTGAATCTCAGAAGTGGCCAGTTTATGAGGACATGGATCAGGAGTTACTGAACAAATGAAAGTGTCTGCTGCTCCGACATGGTCTCTATTACGCACAAGGTGCGCACTCTTTGGCACAATGCCAACAGCTTTAGAGGCTTGTGCTGCCAAAAATTCAAGTTAAAACGGTACATTGGCAAAAAAAAAAAGGGAAAATAAAGACACAATTAATGCAGCTTCTCATTAAGCTCCACAGTGGCTGCAAACTTTAATTTATCCAGAATATTTTACACTCGTGTTAAATAGTGGTGTTTGCTGTGGTGATCTTTATTGCATTCAACAATGACAAGTAAATATGTTGCCCTCACTGCTCATGAAAACTTATTTTGAATCAGATTTGTGCGTGTCCTGGATTGTCCCCCTCAGAAGCTGCAGCCTTTTGAGTACAAAGCTGCAAGTTTGCGCCTGCTTTTCAGACATGCTAAAATAGACGCAAAAAACCAGCAAAGCACTGAATCTCACGGTTGATAAATCGCCTTACGAGTGCTAAACTAATATATTTACATTTTCACCTCACATTACCATCACTATTGCGTGTAACGCCCCATATTGCATATTCATTGCAGCAAAAGTACTAAATGTATAAGAGAAGCTATTTGGCACTTTTTAAAGACTGAACCCTTTTAGCACGCTGTTAATAGATCAGTTTGTACATTTTTTTGCATGTACAATGAGAAAGCTCGTTTTTATACACGCAAACCTTTGATTGATCCGGCCCTAAGACTATATTTTTATATATCAGTTTACTTTGACAGTGTATCCAACATCTTACAAATGTGTCATAGAAACATTTACATTAGACACACTTTTAATACAGCAGACATAAAACATTTTTATTCAAACATCTAAAATGAAAAAAAAAAAAAACCCTGCTGTTTATCATTGAGGTAAAAGGTGAGGACACAAGGCTCATAAAGTATGGAATGTCCTAATGTTTGACCCAGAATCTTGGGCCTAAAGGTGTCAGAAGGTTATGTACCTCTGTTGCACTAAGCTGAGTGAGAGGACTGGGTGCAGGAGATTGATCTCCCTCTGAGCATGGAGACAGGGCAGATGAGAGAGGCTTGGTCTTGGTTGAGCTGTGGCTCTTTTCTCTGCTGTGGAAAGAATGAGGCTTGCATTTTTCTTTACTGCTGACTCTGGAGTGAAGTTTGGGAAGCAGCAGGATTGGCGAGGGGGTGTCCTTGCAGGGAGGCTTAGGAGAGGTTGGGAACGGGGATCCCCGTGGGGTAAGGACAGAGGAGCATGTCAAATCCACAACTGGGACCGACCTCTCTGCAGCTGTGAGGGTTCAAAACAAGCACAGATGTTCAAACAGCTGGCTTCAGAAGTTGGAAAGAGAGCACAGGGGTCAATTCTTACATGTATCTCCACATATTCAATTACAGTAAAGAGTTTGTAGGACAGAGCGGTTCTAATGTAGCATTTTTTGTAGCAAAAATGCATCCTGTGCTAACTTTGATTGCATCTTCTGAGCTAACAGACTGCAGATTTAGATTCTGGGTGAAAAATGTTTTATATAAAATTCTATTTCAGGTTGGAAATCCTTTAACCTTTTTTGTTTACTTAAAGCTCCTTTCCACCATCAAATCTGAACACTTGATTGAGATGCATCAAGCCTTCCATTGGCCTGGATAATCTCTGAAAGTAAGTGCCTTTGAAATATGGCCCCTGCCTGTGTAACCTCCAAAGTTATCAAATAAATACGCAGTCTTGCTGCCTTCAGTAAAAATATTCATATTATTACATCTACTAGACTTTAAATAAAAGTGATATTAAAGGGGAAACTCAGTAACTTTTTTATCTCAATAAATGCTTTTCGGAATCCCCGTGGGGCTAAACAAAGTGTTTACGGAGCGATTCAATGTTTCCCCCCCTCCCGCTGGGGCCTCTGGCCTGCGAGCAGGTAAATACAACTTTGCCTGCGCCGACCCGAGCAGAACTTGCGACAACAGAAACCGCTGTACGGTACTCGTGTCCCCTATCTACCGAGCTGCTTCCAGCTCTGATTTGAACCAGACTACCAGCACTAATTCGAAGAAAACATTTCTTTAGCTTCACACCACCTAAACACGGCTCCTGGCTCTCATAACCAACTCTTTGCTGGACCAGAGTGATTCACGTAGCTCGCGCTGCCTGGGCGCCGGGTGAAGCATCACTGCTTCAGGCTCAATAATCACTTGTCACGTCCGCAAAAAGTAAATAAAAGTTCGTATTCTTACCTGCTACTCGCCAACACCAGAGAAAAATATAATCCACGGCATATTTACCCGCAAATCGCGGGTAAAACGTCCCGTTTCAGAAGAGACAGGTCTTTGCTTTGTGCAGAGGGAGACAAGCTGCTGCTACCAACGCAGCAAAGTAGCATCAACAAGCTAGTAAACGCTTAGAAATATATCCAGGAATCAAAATAGAGGAAAGACAGGTAGAGAAGCCGTCTGTGTGCTGTGGGGGTGTAAGGGGGGGTTGAACACGACAGTGAAAGGACGCCACTAGGGGAGCCCCGAGCTGAAGTTACTGAGTTCTGCTTTAATATATGTCAATCATGAGACGATTTTTCTTGACAGTGTCAAAAAGACTGTCAAGTAGGCTATGGCCACGGTGATGGAGTTCCCAAACCATTTAATCAACTATAAAACATTTAACAGAGATTCAGTGGTCAAATGACTGTTATCTAACTGTGGTGTTGGTGAGAGGCTTTCCACTCAATCTTACATCTCATCTTCTCGATGAAAGGAGGGGACTGACAGAAAGAGGTCTGGCAGGCAGCTAAGGAATCCTTCAAAGTCCTCATCTGATCTTGGGCAGGTGTTACGTTTTTCTTATTCAACTTTGAATTTTCCTGTGGAACATTCCCAGCCCTAACCTGCGGAAAAAGTTTCCATTATCTATGACTAACAATAAACAAGAAGCAAAGCCCATAACAAGAATTTGAATGATCAAGACAGTTCACTGCCAATTAAAATAAATTATCCTTTGCAAAGTTTAAAGGGACTAGAGACAAGAATAAAAAAAAACAAACAAACATGCATGTCCATTTTTTATAATACTAATGACTGATGAAGCGCTAAATACCAAAAAGAACGTTTCCACCCACGTCTCTCTCCGTTGCCTTGAACAGGCTGTGTGCTGCATAAAGCGCTGCAATTCTATGGCCGAATTTCCCGCGCTGCCTTACGGACATGACGTCAAATGACGCTGCATCCGCAGTTTTGATACAGAGAGAAGACTGTCGCGGTAAATTCAAACACTGTCAGTGATAGTTATGGATTCTTCTGCCGTCAGCAAGCGATCCAGATCAACTGAAAGACACTAAAAAGTGCAACTACGAAGAAAAAGTGTAGTAAACAACATTATAGCTTCAGTTTGTGCACGCTCCCGTGACGGATTGGCTCGTGGCTGCAGTTACCTGAAGCGCCAATTGCGACAGTCACGAATTTCATTTCTTAATCTTGCCTCAAGTCCCTTTAACTATAGTTTTCCAATAGGGCCATTGTGAGCCAATATAATAACATTTTAACAAGTGAACTTAGGCTACAATATCCATTCTGGAATGAAAAATGGACTTTCCTATATGGAAGGTTAAATTCCTACCTGCAAGCCAGAGTGGCAGCTGTTATTTTGTCTCCTGCATTTATTTGCAGATTGGTCAGATGAGGTCTTTTTTCTCTTCTCTACTGGTGGAATCTCACAGGTATTCTCATTCATCTCCTGCCAGCCTTCACAAAACCTCTGGAAGTAGCACACACACCAAAAATGAATAAATTAATGCAATGATCTACTACTGACTACTTCAAGTTTTGTGTAATCATTTTTGATCGACATGATGGGTAAATATGGCATACATATTCTACAGGAAACAGAAAGATGAATAGAGATATTGCAAGCATCTGTATTTAGGATGAGCGAAAAACTGTCTGTTGCTCAGCTTGTCTGTCCAACTTGTAAATTTATTCATACTTGTTAACTTTCTTTTAAGCTTAGTTGATGTACTTTATGTGGCTGAACTCTGTTATAACATTAAAATTATGACAAACTTAAGAGTAAAGATTATATGCTTAGTAAAGTACATGTCCGTTATGTTTCTGAAACACACATAAAAACAGTTTACAATTAGTCACATAAAAATAATCGGCATAATATACTGTAAATATGCAATCCTGGTGTCCTCTTGCCTTTCTTTGTTTTTCTTTTAAAATGAAGGGAAAAAAAAGAGATCTGTCAGCTAAAATTACCTTATTTTTTGAAGTGGCTTGCATCTCTGATACAGACTCCATTTTGGCTGGTTGCTTGCTGGCTACCTTCTTCCTCCTTGTCTTAGCCATCTCACAAGCGTCCTCTGTGTTCTCTGAATAATCGATGGATGACACCTTTTTAAGGGGAGAAAATAAGTTTATATTTGGAATTTGGCCAACCATGACTATGATTTATGGTTTTGTGAAAGATTGGTGCTCAATGTTCAGACATTACTGTTACCATTTTTCTATCACATTTTAAGTTTTCTGTTTGTGTAGTTATTTCTTAAAAGTTTAATCAAAATACTGACCAAGTTTACAAGTCATTATATTGTGTAATAGTAATATATCTACATGAAGTGTGTAAGATGTTTATAATTGCAAATAAGGTCACTGAAAAAAACTTTTTAATATTTCAGTGTTTGGAGTCATGATTCTGTACGCCTTCTAGACATTACATACAGTAAGCTCTAGTTAACTCAGAGCTGAGATGGATTCTCCTTTACTATGTCAAATTTGATTACAATATGTAGTATAAATTTATTCAAACATTTTCTGAAGTATGGTCATTCAAATAATCCATCCTTAGAATAATACTAAGGTGAAACATTTTGAACAAAACAAAAAATCTGTTGGTTCAGAAAAAAGTGAATTTAAAAAAAAAAAAGAAAAAAAAAAAAAGAGAGAAATCTTTTGCCTTTGTAGAAGTTCTCTCTGCTTCAGATTGGCTTTCGTCAGTATCTGGCTCCCAGTAGCTTTTGAGAGAGAGGGCTGCAGCTCTCTTGGGCCTCTTGCCAGTTGGATGTGGTCTCCCTGGTGCTTCTGTCGACTTTGCACTCTTTAACTGATTCAATGTCTTCTTTGGTGGGTCAACTGCCTTCTTCGAGCAGGATGTCTTCTGATACAACAACGACACACTGTGGCTAAGCGAGATAGTGCATCACTGACTTGTTGACCATTATTTATATTTAGCACCATCTTACCTTACTGGGTTTGTCATAGTTCTGTACTGCTTCTGGAGATGTTACAAGCAAATCTAGGGATTCATCTGAAATACAAAAAGCACACTTAATGCAGGGGATTACTGATGTCTTTTATTCTCACAATAATAAGTCTTGATGTAGAGAATTGCAAATCATAAGCCTGAATATGGATTTTATTGCCTACTTGGACAAAGAGGAGGGGCAACTATGGGTTTGACATGTGGCTGTCTGGGATATTTGGTAACTTTTGGTTTGGGCTTCTTGGTTGATTCTCTCAGCCAGCTAATTTCCGTCATGGCATTGTCCGTGTCTGTATCACTGAACAGATGCTTTTTCACATACCGCTTCTACAACACACAAAGTTTCAGACCACAATTATGTGCTTCCCTTTATGAACACACGTGTAGTTAAACAAGTTTCTGTGTACATCTTCAACAAAATACCACAGTAAAATGTAAACATACCTTTGAGTCACATTTCTCTGTCTTGGTTGCACTGAGAAGAACAGGTGAGTTTTTGATGCTTCTGTTCAACAATGATAAAAATATTAAATCATACTGATTTCAAAACAAAACTGTAAAAATTTCAGAGGCAGCATTCCTTGAAAAATACTGTATTCCTGCCCACTTTTTGGTAGTGCCTGACTTACTTGCATGACTTGGAACAGGATTTAGAAAGAGGTTTCTTCTCTCCCTATATAACAGTTAAAGATAGTTATAACTCTACAGTGGAATTCTCAGTACTGAGGAATGATACATAAAAATACACAAAATAAAAACTGCAGAAATATCTACCCCAATATTGAGAGGTGAATCAATGTTGAATTCAAAGATGTCTTTGCTGTAAAACAGAAAGGGTATTTAGTACAGCCTATAATGCATAACTAGCCAATGAATTATCCCAAAACTTCCTTTCGAGTGACATAATTACTTCTGCTTGATGGATTTTGCTGTGGTTTCATTGTGCAACTTCATGGCTTCAAATGTTTCTCTCTACAACAAATAAATATAATTTTTTATTAATATAGACGGGGCAAAGCAGAATAAGTTTAAACATTGCTCAATTCAAACATACAAATCAAATTATTGATAATCACTTACTTTACCAGTTGATTTCCAGCTCATGTTGAAGATATGTCTATTATAATTCAAAAAGTTCAATAAATGACACTTTAATGTAGTCCCTAATGGCTTTAATACCATATGGCAGAAAACAACTGTTATTTTATACGTACCTTTGGACAAGAGGACGCCAGTTTTGGACAATCGCAGTGGCTTTTTCTGTGGACTGGGTGTTGATCTCATAATGGCTAGAAATAAGCTTCACCATGCTGTCTCCAATTTCTGCATCTCTCTGGTTAGAAACAATGGAACTAGTAAGAATGACATCTAACAACTTAAACATAATCAAACATTCAAATGGCGATTAAAATGATAAAAGTTTACAGAATTCCTACTTTCTGTTTGCTGGAAAGCACAGTCTTATTTTCCTTATTCTTGGGTGGTATATTCTCTTGCATTGTTTTGGTTCTTGTGCTCTTAACTAAGGCTTCCCCTGAAACAGCATCTGCCTCCAATGTCATCTGGCCTTTATTCTCCTCTTTAGTATGGCCCTTTCTGCGAGATTGCTGGACTTCAGTAAAAGATGATGAAGAACCACACATATTTCCCAAACCTCTGTCTTTAGAGCCCCTATTGGTCATTTTTCTCTGGAGTGGAGTTGGTTCCTGAGGTGGAGGATTTTGATTCCTTGCATTTTGGACCTGCTGCAAGCGCTGGGTGACTTCCTTGTGAAATTGCTTTTGGAGGACAAGGTTTGACTCTGAAACGGACAGTTTCTGTGCTGAAGATGGGCATTCCTCCTGCCGTCCTGTCAAACTCGATCGACATTCTTAAAAGAAAAAAAGATAAAAACCAAAAGACAAAATTTAGAAAAAAGTTGCACTAAAAAAAGCATTTTTTTCATGCGCAATAAGCATTTAATAGGCAAAAGAAATGGGGCTGAGTGAAATTGAAAAAAATTTCCAAAATGCTTACTATACTAATCAATTATGATGTGATTAAGACATATTTCTAAATGATCAGACAGATTAGTTGTCATACAGTAGCACTTAAAAGTTTGAGATTACTTTGACATTAAATCAAATTGGAAAGTGCTCCCAAACTTCTGAGCGGTTGTGCGTGTATTTACAGTTATATCTATCCACTCTACAGTAGATTACATTAGTAACATAATGCCTTCATATTATATATTATTAATGTCTGTTGCAATTGCTTACTGACAAAATTGGCTGCCTACTTATTATTTGGAGCTCCCCCTAAACCATTCACTAGTCTTTTTATGGCTGCTAACAAAGAATGTTTTGTGTTATACATGAGGGTGTACTTTGAAATGCCTAAAGAATACCATCTGTTGTGTCCATGGATCAACTGAATATGTGCAATGGAAACCACCCTGACTGACTGAAGTATATTTTCAATCCAACTTTGAGATATATTTATTGTTTAGCCCTACGCAGACATATTGAAGATATCAAATGTCTTCTTTGTTTACCAGATCTTGGCAGGGAACTGATTTTCTGTGTTGGCATCATTAGTATCTCAGAAACTGACAATTTTCTCCAGGTAGAAGATCTGTAATTTGAAAATATAAAAAGTATTTACACAAACTCTCTAAATACAGTTACTATATACAACAACAAATCTGAGACATTTCCAAAATTAACATCAGTAATCTTAACAAATAACACCGGAGCCGCCAACTGATTGCATGTTTTGCGCAGTACTTACGTGTTTTGTCCAGTTCCAGGTTGGGTATCAGGTATAAAATACTGATCTGTAAGTAAAAATGAACACAAATGCTTCAAAAGGCTGAAGACTAACAGAACAACAATATTTCTAGGCTATCCTTAAGCAATACAATACCTTCTCTCTGCCCAGCAGCAACTGTGTCTACTGCCTCTGCCACAGACTTTTTCTGTAGGACAAGCAGAAACAACAAATGTGTAGTATTATATAACTGTATTCATTTAGTTAAAACACAACTGTTTTTTACTACTATCAACCTTAAAAGTCAAACACTGGAGTCACTAGCTGAAAATGACTTTGTATTAAACAACACTTCGCTTAAATAAGTCTTGCTACTATGTAAATTTACAGTTTTTGCATGTGATGGCCTGTTGGAGAGTTCTGTATAGATGTATCACAATGTCACCATAAAATTAAGCTACATTCTAAAAGTAGAAACAGATCCAGTTTTGGATTAAGTACTATTCTACGTTCAAAGTTGAAGGCTGTCTTAAACACTTGAACCACCTGTGTAACATCTTACATGCATTATGTTCAGTCATTTTGACATACCTGCCCCTTCATGCCAACTGCATTTGCGTTGCCAGATATTGTGACAGGGCTGCGAGTCTTAACAGTTTTGTCACGTGAACAAAACTTCTCTAGAGATGGTTTATCTTTGTCCTTGGCTGGAGTGTACAAAGAAACAGAAAAACAAAATGTACAACGTGGAATATAAATGCCTTTTCATAATTTATCTTTATAAAAAAACACAAAAGTAATAAAGAAAGAACAAGGTCCTCAGGAAAATACGGTATGTCTCAAATGGTTTAGGCTATAATGTTGTGGGTGTGAAATGAAATACTGTAACTGTAACCTGCGAAACAGACAAGCTGCACAGAAAATATGATTTTTCTGGACAGATATCAGCTTAGCTAAACATCACTAAACAAACACTGTACCTAGCATATCAAAACACATCATATATTAAGTAAAGGAATGTAATTGGACAAGCCAGGCTGCTAGTCACAGAAAACGAGTTCTTAAAATGAAGAGGTTTCTGACATAATGGCTACTGATTTGCAGTTAATCTGCCCAGATAGACAAACATAGAGGTAAAAAAAACAATTAAACTATCCATATAGTAATATACAGTATATTGGTGATGTTGTCATTATTAAGCATGTAACACAGAAGAACTTTTGGATACTAAATTATCAGTCTCAGTCTGATCTGAGGACACAAAGTATGAAAAATAACCACAACAAAATATATGGTTTTGTTTAAACAAAGCTCAATACTAAGTTAATTCTTAACTTAATGGTTTTGTCACACTTCCAGAGATTAGTTGCACGTGGTTAAAGCAGTTTTACTGGCAATCAAAAATGCCACACACTCTTGCGTTACCTACTTGACAGCTTAACTGGAAGACATTTGCCACTATGCTCAAGTTCTCCTCCAGTGCTGCTAATGAAGGTTGTGGACACTGAAATCTTCATCTTGGCAGGGGTCACCATCTGGATGGAAAATCAAAATATATGTAAATCTTTTAGACAGGCTCCATGAACTGCAGTCTACACACAATACTGTATTTATAAATACAACTCTAACTAGTATACTGTAGGATGATCTAACAACAGAATTACCTTCAGAATTAAGAAATTTATGATAGCACGTCATGTCAGCAGAGGCTTAAACTTCACATAATCAGCTTGATCTATGTGTGAAGTTTCTGCTTTTACAAAATAATCTGTATTCAGCGGTTTGTACCCCCGTCATTACTTGATTTGATTTGATTTATTTATCTATTTCCACAATATCAATATCACATACAGTTGGATATTATTTCATTTCAACATTATATTGTGAAAAAAGGACTCCCTTTGAAGGTGACAGCTTATAAAGCAGGGGTCCATCCCACCACCACATAAGTCAACCATAGCACTGACACATTTGTATAATGAAGTGTTGTGGGTCCTTGGACTCACAAATTCCTTTACAATCAATTCTCAGTGCACGGCAGTCACAGTCATGGCACACGACCAAAGTATGAGACACAGATATTTATACATTAGCATGGACACAGAAACAAATGCAGTATAACAGTAAATGAATACTGTAAATGACTTTATAGCAAATAACTAATAAATCCCTCAATGTAGAGCAACAATTTAAATCTTAATGTAACAAGGCCGAAGGATCATCAGATACGTAACACTCAAGTCTTATGCCAGTGTTTCTCAATTCTGGTCCTTGGGTACCACGGCCCTGCACGTTTTGGTTCTCACCAAGTCCAGGAAGGGGTGGGCAATATTGTATCATTTGTATAATAGCAGTAGTTTTTTTGACAGCGGTAGAAAATGTATTTCTGGTCCGTGATGACACATGATCACACATTTTTGGCACAATGACGTCATTCAGTTGCACCTCAACCCTGCAGCATCTATTTCCCTCTTATTGACTCAGTCGTGACGGCTATATTATAAGTGCTACAACTTCACAATCCTGAGAAGTAAATAATTTTATATGGTCAACGTCATACTTTCTTAAATGAAGCTGCATTGCCGCTTAACAGGAGGATACTAAAAGCTGTCAGACACCTGCGCTGCACGTAAAAGCAGTGGCAATGCGGAGAGAGGCAGAACCCACAGGCAGGTAAACTTCCCAAGCATCTGACAAGCTTATTACATGTAGAGTTCAGGAGGACTCGCCATCTGTGTGTTCTGAAGAATCACAGAACGCCTGGTACTTCAGGATGGCAGGCGGCCAACTGGGTCTAGCTGAGTTCCAGCAGTGCCATGGGTTTGGTCAGACCTTAGCAGCACGTCAACCCTCACCAGCCTTCAATACGTGTCAAACATTGAACGTAGAGTTTTTCAAAGTGCAGTAATCAGTCACGGTTTTAACGATAATTAAAATTTGTAACGGTATTACTAATCGTTGGGATTTTTATTATGGTTAACCATTTTATAGGTAATCGTTACATCCCTATTTCGGACACACTCGCACAGCCTCTCCTCAAAAGCTCCAACCGTGCCTACAGATGCCCTCTGTTTGTTTGGCGTCCTCTTTCTCAGGTGCTTTTATTGGGCTATTTGGCCCTGGCAGGTTTTGTATTTTTTCATTCCAGTTCCTGTTCTTCTTCTTTGGTTTGTTCCGGTCGCTGGCTGCAGATCAGCTAAAGAGCTCAACACTGACCTCGCGGTTTCCGGTGGTATTGTTCCGTCTTCTGCATCAAGTGATGGGCCAACAAGCCCAAATTAGCCTACCAAATTACCTGCGTAATCGATGCAGATGACGGACGAAACTGTCCGTCTGTTTGCGTATCAGTCTTCTGCGAGCACAAATGAGCCTCTACATGTGAGGACGATGGACAGAGACATGAGCTGGTGGATGTTCCACAAACATGCAGGGCTAGTAAGATAAAGGAGGAAATAGAAATATTTCTGTGCACTGATGTTTTAAAATGTTATTCAGGTTGCATATTACATCTATACCCAGTTTGTGTTGCTCAGTATGTATAAAATGAAATGAAATAATGATTAAAGTAGTTAAAATGGCTTAACTTGAAACATTTTATTTGTGAAATGCCACATGCAGCAGTAATATTAACACATATGTGTAATAATGTTAATATGCCATGATGCAGTATGGAACTGTAGAGGCTTCTTTAAAGTGGGCAAACAGTGGAAAGATTTTACAGAGGTTCTGACTTCTCAATAAGACATCAACATCATCTGTAATAACGTCATCGAGGCATTTTGTAAAATATAGCGTGCTATCATTTTTTGGCAATATCGCCCACCTCTAACTCCGGTACACCTGACGCAAATTAACTGAACCACTAGTATTAATCATCTCACTTGAATTGAGAACTTAAATCATCTAAAACTTGACAGAAGTCAAATATTTTATGCTGCAATCTCATGTTATCATACTCGATATGATCCATCATATCTTTTGTAGGCTTTAAAGTTTTTCAATTCTGAATTAGTACGAGTACTGCGACAGACTGGCGACCCGTCCAGAGTGTACCCTGCCTCTCGCCTGATAATAGCTGGGATAGGCTTCAGCAACCCTGGGACCCTGAACTGGATTAGCGGTATGGAAAATGAACGAATGAATGAGCGCATCAGTGGATAAAACAGACTATCTATAATGAACATTGCAGTATTAGATAATAGTGTAACACAACAAACCATTTTACCTCATGCAGCAGGTTCCTGCTTATGTTAATAGTCATTAAACCATGAAAGACTGTCAAACCTCTGTATTATGGTGATATATAAAGTTACTTAAAGGTAGAGTCCGACGTTTCCCCCCTGAAAATAAACGTTAGACTTGTGCAAGTGGAAATCCGTCTCAAACAGCGCCTTTGGGCCTCTACTCGCATGCCACTGCGCGTTTGAATGCAACTCTCTCTCCCCTGCCTATAATTCGCTCTTTAGCTTTGTTTTGTTGTGTTCGGGATGATTGGAGCAGACGCCAGTCACTCAAACTCTCGAAGGAAAAAGAAAGTAGGAAAAAACGGAGGATGTACCGAAGAAAAGGTAAGCGCTTTAGATAATGCAAGTTGGAAAACCAGGGCGAATATTAGTTTGGCTTTTACCCGCTTCTGAGCTCTGAAGGAGAGGCTTGAAGCTGAATAGTTTGAAGAGGCGAACGAGGCGGCCATTAGCCTGAGAGGGAGGGGCGCTAAGTTTGAATGTTGCTGTTTGCAAACGGAAACGGTGGGGGGACTTCGGACTCTACCTTTAAATATGGAATTCAATTTGAAACCCTTACATGTGCAGATGCAGCTGTGGGTTCAATATTTTTTTCACTTAGACCAACAGATGTTTGGCTTTCTGGAACAACCTGTGTAAAAAAGTGACAAGCAAAACACATAATCAACTCATTGTTAAAATACTGTTTTTTGAAGGACAAACACGTGTACTGAAAAAAAAAGGTCCAGTTTCTAAGGATTACGCATTTCAGTTTAATGACAAATTTCCATCGAACTGAAATACATCTCTGTAACCTCAACCAGAAAATGAATTTTATGCACTTCGATCAAATAAAACAGAAGAATGGACTACACTGACTTAAAGTAACAACATCTAATAGAATTTACCCTGTATGTAATATATAAATGATAAAAATTAAGTTCATAAACCTTATTAACAGCATAACATTAACTTTATTATATATATTGGGTAAATATTAGCTGTTATGACTTTAAACGGGGTTCCTACACATTTTAACAAGTTCAATTTAAGACTTTTTCAGACCTTTTTAAGACCACTCGGAACAGAATTTAATGCCCATTTCACAGCCACACTGGCAGAAACACAGATCCCACTACATTTACAAAGATAATGTCAAAAAAGATAAATTGAACAACAACTTTTGACCATCTTTACCTACGTCTATCATCGGTGCTTGATTTAAGATTTTCTTCCAAAGGTAAACAAGATGTTTGCGCAAACACGCAAACCTCAGGCTGACAGGTGACAGCTGTGCAAAGACCTGCACTGATCTCTTCCTGACTGGCTAATATAAAAGCTCTTTTAAGATCTATCCACCTTATTCCTATACTCCATGAGCCCTTGCGTGAAATATGCGAGCAACTTCCGGTCCACTTGGAACTGGCATTTATTTACATGCTAGATCTTCACGCTACTCCACGTTTTACAATCTTTTTAGGTAAACTATGTGGGAACATCAGCTGTCACAGCTCAGACAGGACAATGTCACATTCCCTCCGCCTCCTCCAACAGAGGCGTGGGAGGAGGATGATAAAGATCTGGCCAAAAATAACAAACAGCTGCCTTTAGCTCCTTCTTAGCTCTGTCACGTCTGACTGTGAAGCAATGAGCAATCGCAAAAGCTCTGAGGCTTATCAGTACCTACATAATAATAATAATAATAGTGTGCATAATAATAATAATAGTAAATATATTTAATTTGACAGATGCCTTATCAAAGCACCAAAGGACACTGTACAAAGCGGATAAAACATTAAACTAAAACACTAAGCAGAACACAGAGAACAACATTGGATTGATGTACATGGAATTAGGTGAAATCAGACGTCTGTACAGAGGAGTTTTGAGTCTGGATTTGGAGAGAGGAAAGGAGTCCACTGCGGAGATCAGGAGGGAGGGAATTCCAGAGATAGGGAGCAGAGTATTCCAGAGGAATAAGGTTGGTCGTGTTTTGTTGAAAGAGGTGGGATACGATCTTATTTACTTAAAAGTACATGATATTTTAGTCCTAAAAAGCGACCACTACGTCGCAGTCTGGAGCCCTGCAGCCACTCTCTCACAAAGACCGAGGTGCATGTTCTACAAATCGCTGTTGTAGCCACAAATTCAACTTTCTCTGCTTGTTAGTACAACCATGAAGCACACATGTTCCTGAACCATGCAAGTATATTTTTCTGGGGAAAATTGTTTAGAAATGTTATGAATACTCATGTTGAAATGTTTGACTAAACCACTAGCCGAAACATCTTATACTGTGAGTCAATGGCGAAGCGCTATTTCCGGTATCTCACAGGAAGTTGATCGCATTGTCGTTTCCACATGTGCTAGCTCAGGAATAAGGTGGATTATTTGGGAAAAGCACGTGGATCAGATTTTTTTATTTATTTGTTTGTTTTTTTCGCTATCCTTTTTTCAAGTGATGGAAATCTGTTGGAGCTAGGGCTGTAACGGTACACAAAAATCACGGTTCGGTATGTACCTCCGCACACAAGTCACAGTTTGTTTCTGTTTTTAGTTTTTTTTAGGTACAGTAATGGAAAAAATTCAAATATATTTTATTAAGTTCACTAAAATTTAACATCAAAGCTGTTTGTTTTGTTTGTTTTTCTGCCAGATTGTTTGAATGAGAAAAAAAAAATAACCATAAATAAAGAAAATATTTAAAATAAAATCCTGCTGTTTGTTTTTTTACACTTTTCAATGAAAAAGAAAAAACAGTCTTTCATATCTACAGTAAAGTGACACCATCTGAGTTTTAAGAACAAGATTGAACAGAAACAGCTCTACTTTCATTTCACTCATCCTCATCACAGAAACTAAACATTACAGCAGGTTACTCTTCTGCTCAGATTGCCTGAATAAAAAAGTGCATAAATAAGTAACATACTGCTGTTTTCACACATTTGCGCTAAATTAGTCTGTTTTCTAGTCGTACCAGTAACATTCAAGCTTGTGTGGTGTCGGTTTAGATGCGTTATGTTGGAAGTGTTTCTGTGTACATACCCGACTGGGTCGCTATGCTGCTTTTGTTTTGTCAGCTTTTTTCCCTCCTCCCTCTTCATCAAAACCGAGGTTCTCCCAGATGGGGACTTGAAGTTTGACAGCGCTTCCTCTAGCTCAACTTGCTCACGTCCTATGTTGTTATGGGTCATTAGAAACAGGATGGTAAGCGAGCTGCACCAAGCGGAGGCGAAGTTTCACTGGTCCGTCACTCAATTATGTCCGTTGGCACGCAAAAACTTGATGAAACAATAAAGAGCTAAACAAAAAAATCCTGTGCTCAACAGTTCGGTACAGGGTCATGCCGAACCAAGAGCAGTGTTCCGAACGTTCGACACAAATACATGTTACAGCCCTAAGACCTACTTATGAAATTTAAGACCACAACTGCCAAATTTAAGGATATTTTAATATATTAAATGCAGATTTGTCAACTCAAGACTTTTAAGACTTTTTAAAACCCCGCGGGAACCCTGTTTAAATCTCTGTAGTCCATTCTTCTGATTCAGGTTACAGACACATAATTCAGTTGGGTGGAAATTTGTCATCTAACTGAAATACGTAGTTGGAACAAATACTTTTGTCAACGTGCCACAATTTCAACTTGCATCTTGCTAATTTGATCTAATTTTCAAATCTGAGCCAGCCCTCAGCATGTGCAACTGCATCAACATTTGCCTAAGTACACTGACATCCAAAATGACCTCAATAAATCTTATTACTGATGTAAATTGAATTAAGCTGATGAAACTATGTTTACCTGGGTGGTGTTCCCCTCAATCACCGTTTTAATGGCAGTTTTCACAGCAGTCGTGAGCTGGCAGAGACAGACACTTTTTTAATACTAATTGACAAATTTATGATGGATGATGATGAAGATGAAGTTTGAATGCTATAGCTAAAATAAATTAATGTATTTATGGATTGCCAAGCCTTCTAAATGTTCTTTTATTCTAATCCTTGCGTTTTGTTGTGTGCATTCTGCTACAATGTATAAATATAATGAATGAGTGTTCTAGTATAGTCTCTACTTTGTTTTTGCTGTGTCCATAGATGTTGCGAGCTGCCTGAAGGATGTCCAAGGAGGAGCTGAAATGGATGGTAAGACTAGATCCTTCCACTGCACCAATCACGACCACTTCTGACAGATTTATCTGCAAGACTTGCCTCTTGCCTTCCTCTGGAGAGAGAGAGAGAGAGGGGGGGGGGGGGGGGGGGGGGGGGGGGGGAATATTTAAGACATTGACAGCTCTTGGTTAAACAGATGTGCTCTTATCTCATTTCACTACAGGAATGGCCATTAAAGACAAATACAGAAATTGAGTTCCTTTATGCATCAAAACAGAATTTATATAAAAGTACTTTACTGTTGTATGGATGATTTCATGAATAGTGGAGTATAAAGAAATAAGCAATGCTGTTACACAAACCTGTAACAGTGTAGCTCTTGACTTCATTCTCATTGATACATATTGTGTCCCAGTGGCCCTCCTACGTAAAAGAAAGACATACTTAACTGTGAATGTAGATGCAATTGTTTTTGATAAATTATCTTGAGGTACCAGTACCTCTTCCTCAGGCAAGGAGAAATAAAAGGAGATGCTTTGGCTCCCAAGGTTAAAGTCAATCCAGAATTCCTCAAGCTTTTCATCTGAGGGCATCAGCAGCTAACATGATAACCAAAATCAATGATGAATTAAGAAGTTAAATCTTCCATGCCAAAAACTAAAGGAGACTTCAACTGTAATTCATTGTACAAAGCAAAGAATTTGTGACTGCAGTCTGCGGTTATATGCCATTTCACAAATGTTGTATTTTCCTGTTCATATGTTTAAATAAAAAAAACTAATCTTGTCAACACTGACCTCATACTTGCCCAGATACACTTCCAGACAAGGGAAAGAGTGCACTCTGCAGCACAAAAAAGATGTTATTCAGAAATAAAATCATCAATGTAAGCAATGCATGTACTGTCCAGCCAGTTTTCAAAGAACTGAGCACTGTATGTGTACTTGTACAGTTAGCTATAACACATTGACGGATATTAATATAGCAGTAGGTTTGTGACTTTGCTCAGGAAAGAGGCATACTTGTGATTAAAAAGAACTGTGATTATGAAAATGGAAACCTTTCACTTTTGAACTACAACCCAAGAGATCCCACAGCACCCCAAAACATATCCTGGGAAGTGCTGAGCAGTGGCATATCTGTACCTTCTTTTGTCTCCTTGCATCCCATTTACCATGTTTAAAAACCTGCGAGAAGCCTGAAACCACACAGATTCACATCCAGCTGTATAATTTGTTTGCCATATTTTTAGAATAAAGTTCCACGGTAATATAACATAGTACAAATACAAAAGTCAAAAGTAACAACTTTACCGTTTCAAACTCTGAATCACTGATCTGAGCAAATGCACTGGCCACATGTCCCATTCTGAACCACTGATCTGCTAGCTTCTTCCTCTGGTCAGGGGTGGCCATTCTGCATAGCGCCTCCATAAGTGATGACTGCAAGTCATAATCTGGAAAATTTGGTTTAACATTTGTACAAATACTGGGCAAAGAGCAAGTGTAGAATTTAATAAATAGGGAAAGTAACGAAGAAGAAGAAACAGATGGCAAAATAAATTACCGCCACCCTCCACTATACGACCAGCAAGTTTGGTCCTGTGGGAAAGTTAAAACAATGAAGGATTTAAGAAAGTGTAAGTATGATGTACATGTTTAGAATTACTGCAGTGAAGACAGTATCCTGACATACATGATATCCGAAGCCTCTTGCGATGCCAGGATTTTCCTGTTTTTCTTGATCTCCACTGGGATTTTGTCCAAAATCAGGTTATATTTACGAATCGCCTGTTACAATATTATCATGTAGTTAGTTATACATAAACAGTTTGTGCTTCAGTTTAACAGAATCAAAGCTATTCCTAAAAGAAGCTTTTACAGAATGCATTTCCAACCTCTTTTTGGATCAGGACGTAGATTCTGGGGTCTATTGCTAACTGGCCGACAGGATACAGGAAGGACTCAGTTACTCTGTATGTGCCTGTAGAAAGAAAAAAAAAAGACAAGACTAAGCTTTTTCTTAAATGGAGATTCATCAAAGATTAAAATGTTCTACAAAGCTAATCTTGTCTGATTATACATGCTCATTATCCCCAGGTAAAGATTATGACACTGACAAATAATGTCTGTATGAATTAAGGTGTTCAGTCAGTTGTTAGTTCAAATTCCTGCATTATGTGGTAAAATATATTGTTCATGAAATACAATTAAGGGGTGTCAAGTTTCAAGCATACCCTCTTTGCATGCCTCATGAGCTACCTGTAATGGAAAAAAAACATTTACAGTTGGAAAAAAGTATCAAATTGAATTATAAAATATGTGCATATTATAAGACATCAACCCACCATTAAGGCATTTAAGAAGTTCTCAGACAGACTCAGCAAAGACTCATTCCATTGTGGGCCACACTGGATCCATAACTGCTTGCATCTCTCAAACCACTGTACCATTTGCACAAAATCATGTTCAATCAAAACATGAGCACATTTACTGAAAAGCCCTCAGACACTTGTATGCAATGAGATGTATACTTATCTTCTTAATTAGTCCTTGAGTTATTAAACTCGAGAGCCCTTGGCCAGCACCAGGTAGTTTCAGATATTTCCCACACTTATGAAGACTAGCAAAACCCAAACTGGCTGCTCTGACATCTTTTTGATCCAAACTCTGAAGAACATTAACAATTTTAATAAATCCAAAACACCACCATATCATAATGATCCTGAACACTGGCCTTCATCTCACCCTGTTGATTAATTTATCCAGTTTGGTGAGAAACTCCCGGGAGCACTTCACTGGAGTCCCCTCATGTGCCTCCCCCTCTAAAAACAGATCAAGTTCCCGGACATCCCCACTCTTCAACACTTTGTCCAGAACACTCTCCAACTGCAAAACAAACACACAACACAGCAACATGAAACAACATTTAAGTAAAAGGATTTTAGTTAAAGTAAATCACCAGTGCTTTGCAGTCCCACCTGTGCTCTTGGACTTGGTGCCATTATGTTTTGAAGAAAGGCGCACTGCCACTTTGCCTGTGCCTTCCTAGATATCAGCTGAAACTTAAAAAAAAAAAGAGAGAGATCAGTACAAATGTAATTTAAACAAGCATTAACATCAATCTATAGAGTAACAGTTATCTACAAGGCACGTTTTCAAATTGAGAGATGCTTTCATGTAATTTTGCATTGCGACAGGCTCATGACACATTTTTGATCACCAGTTGAGTCTAAAACATAACTGACTGACATAAAAAAATATACAACTATTTTACACCTTTTTACCCTCAGTGTGGCAAAATTACGGGGCAGATTATAAGGCAAACTGAAGCAATCAGACTGTCCTTATCCTTTCTAGCCACTAGCTTTACAGACACTTACCAAACGTAGCTAACTTTACCACATAGCTAACACTCTATGGCAAACACTGGTTTCTGACAATAACCGTGAGCGAGCACCGATTGATTCTACTTTGACGCAAACTGTATTTACACGGCTGTATTTTTGTTAAGTTTTTTTTTTTACTTTTCTATTGTTGTACTTCCGAGCCTCCATAGTTACTTGTTTTCGTGAGATTTTTAATTAACTGGCCGTTATTTATTTCTTTTAACTGGTGGCCATTATGAGCCTCCAAAATCTACGTTAATAACGTTGATCACAGTCTAAAAGTTACCATTAAGGGTTGGGGTTTTAACTATTTTATTCAGTTTATGTAACACCTTTAAAAAAACAAAACAGTAAGGCACAATAGGGGGGACAAATAAGGCAAACTGAAGCAATCAGACTTTCTTTAGCTTTCCTTATCCTTCTTTACAGTAACTTACGAAAAGTAGCTAACTTTACTACAGCTAACCCTGCATTCTGAGAATGACCATGAGCGAGCACCAAATACTTTGACGCAAACTGTATTTACACGACTATATTATTAAGTTTCTAACTTTTTTTTATTGTTGTACTTACGTGCCTACATAGGGACTTGTTTTCGTGATATTTTTTAATAAACTGGCCGTTATTTATTGTTTTTAACTGGCCGTTATGAGCGCGTGAAATCTATGTCAATAACAGAAGCGTGTGACCGTCGTTCAACCAATCACCCACTGTTACAGTACAGTAAAGGGATAAATCATCAGTTGATCATCACTTGAGTCTACAAGTTAAGGGTTAGGGTTGTAACTATTTTAGTCAGTTTATATAACACTTTAAAAAAAAAAAAAAACTTCAGTAAGGCACAATAAAGGGACAAATGATATTTCTTTAGCTTTCCTCATCATTCTTAGCTAGTTTTACAGAAAGTTACCAAAGTAGCTGACTTTACGATAGCTAACCTTGCTTTCTGAGAATAACTGTGAGCGAGCACCAAATACTTTCACGCAAACTGTATTTTTATTAAGAGTTTTTCCACTTTTCTAGTGTTGTACTTACGTACCTTCAGTAGACTTGGGCGCGAAATCACGAAATTCACACAGCGCGTGACCGTTGTCCAACCAATCACCCACTGTTAAAGTTAGCGAGAGGGAGAAGAAAGAGTGGTGTATATTTTTTATGACTCCATTAGAATCTGTGATCCATTATGGTAATTTGCTGTCGTTTGCATTGCTATTGCATAAATAAAATTATTTTTATGACTAATAACTTAACTAATATTCAGTAACTAATCATCCTTGCTTTTACCTTTCTTACAATAGGTACACGGGGGGGGAAAAAAAGGGGGGGGGGGGGGGGGGGGGGGGGGGAGCGGGGTGGCTGTGGTATCCATTATGATGACTAGTTTTGAAACTGTCATCAGTTGTACCAACAATGTTTAGGGTCAAAATGCCAGTCCCTACAGTTTATGGTCAGGTCATAAGTTAGACATCAGTTTAATATATTTATTTAGACAAATTACAATGAATGCAAAAAGTGGAGGGGGAAAAACCCATAACCACCATATTGTGTAACAAAATTATATGGGACAGAATATTTTGTCATAGAAATGTTTTTATTTTTGCAGAAAAGGTAATAAAAGGGTGGTGGTGGTGGTGGTGGTGGGGGGTGTCAAATACAGCTCAAATACAGCTATAGAAATATGGCACTTAAGCTTTCTTAAATGAAAACATAACTCCACAAAAAATGTTTGTGACACTGTTCATTGTTACACAAAATAAGAATTTATTTCATTTTATGAAAAGATTCAACACATTTTACATGCTTTGTACATTTACAGTGACAATATTTAAAAAGAAAAAAATACAGAGAAATAAAATGGCACTGCAGAATTTCTGTGCTTTGCCAGTTATCCATCTGGAAGCCATGTGGACTAAAGTGCATTTATCTGTGTTTCACAGAATAGTTATATTGATGTGTGGGTGCCCCATTGAAAAGTTGCCTCAGATGTGGAGTGAGGTTTCTTTTTATACAGCTGGGGAAAAAAATAAAACAGTTCAGACAATAAGTGCACTAGTGTTTGTTAATTTACTCTGGCCAGGTCTGTCCAGAGTAAATTTTGTATTTAATTCTATTCTCAGACCTTCAGTGGTACTGTAGCACTCCAAACAAAATGATAATTTAAAATTCCCTGCAATTATATTTGACAGCTTTTGCTATCAGCAATCAAAGTGCTTATAGACTCTTTCTACCTTTAATCTGTATTCTAAATAAAATGCACCATGCTGTCTTCACATTCTTTAGGCACAGTGAGTTTGTAGTTTTTGCCAACTAACTTGTAATTCTCTCCATTATTGTTGTCCCAGTATTCAGCCCCGCAGACTTTGTACAGAATGGCAAACTCTAAAACTGCTCCTGGCTTTAGAAATGGTGGAACTGGCAGATGAAAACGAAATGTATCACAACTAAACTGCTCCCCTCCTCCTTCCCAAGTTTTAGTAATGGTAGACACCCAAGAGGCTTTTGTTTCTGTACAACTCTTCCATTCTGTAAATGAGTAACGAGCTACAACATCTTTCTCGAAGTTTAAGTTGAGGACTTGGACAACTCCAATAACCCCTAGTTCAAAACACAAAACTCTTTCCAGACATACTTTCTGCTCATGTAGACGATGCAGGAATCCTGGCTGGTCGCCGGGTTGTTGGGCAAAAACCGGCTTAAGATATGGCAAGGAAATCTCCAGATGCCTTCCATCTGCCATCTCAGCACCCATCAACAACTTAAAGGTGACATGTTGTGGCACAAATGGATCCTCTCCTGATCTAAAAAGCCTGACGTCCTCCAGGTCCAATCCCAAAGAGTCAACAAACCTTACACCAACATTTCTGCATTGCTTCTTTTTCTTCTCTGTGGCTGATGGCAGAGACTGTGACCGTTGTCGGATGATTGGCTTAGGTGTAGGTTCACAAGAGAGAAACTGGTGGGACTCTTGTCTTCTTGGCAGAGTGACTCTGGGGCTTGGTGGGCGAATTGGGACAGGCTTCTTCTGTGCATTAGGTTTCTCAGCTTTCAGCATTTCAGTCAGGTTAATAGTCATGCAGGGCCTCAAGACGGTGCTGTGTCTGGAAACTGGCTGCTCACATTTTGAAGGGAGAATCTTCTCATTTCCAATAAACCACCCTCTATCCATGTTCTGTATGAATTGAGATAGTGCTCACCTGCATTAAAAGAAAATGGTTGTAAAGCCAAATAATTAAGGATGTCACATTCATTTCCTCATATTCATACCAGTCAAAACCCTCATGATCCAGCTTAAACGTTTTTCCTTTCTCATTTCTTTCTTTTTTATCTTAATATTCAGTATCGTCCTGAAACTTTGACAAGCTCTTACAAAACTGGTAAAGTGGGCGTGTACTCTGGGAGTACGTGCCTGGAAGCACAATCTATTTCTCAAAGACCAAACATGTGAAGCAGTATTTAAAGGGCTCATTTATAGGGCTTAATATATAAAGACGTTGACATCATCTCACCATATAAAGATCTGAATCACAAGTTGCATGCAGGCTGCAGGATGTTGCTTAAGCTTGATCCTCCATTTAAAGTATTATTTATCTGAACTGCGCGTTTCCGTGCGTCATTTGCTCTCTACCACTGGTTTCTACAATGGTACCTGATTTGTAAGCGTTACGAGCATGCATGTCCCTAGCCTGAAGTCGATGGAAATCAGCTAACATGCGCGCAGTTAACAGGAAACTACATACGTACTAGACTATCTCTGACGTCGTATGGGGGATTGAGTGGTTTAAGGTTTACACAGCATGTATGTTCATTGATACTGAGCTCTTATCTCGGAATTAGTAATAGCCGTTTCGTCGCTTGTGTCTCCAATATTTCAGAATAATAACTTGACTTAAATTACGCGCTTGTAGTGGATTTAAATATGGTATGCTGGTATGCTAGTACTACAGGTCCCATGATGCACCTCCGGTGCTCACTTCGACACGGGCAGCAAGCCAGTCAGCAGCAGGTAAACAAACCTATCTGACTGAGAAGAGGAGCCAAACAAAGCGTCTGCGCTGTTTGCTCGTGTTGCTTTTGCAATGGCGAAAATGATGACTCTCCGATAAGACGCACCTCTGCATATACCGATTCAATTAAAAAATATATAAATAACTGCAGTGTTCGTTGAATAGCGAGGAAGGTCGACAACAGATAGGTCGTGTTTAATAGCAGAGGAGAGGTTGATATCTGCGCATGATGCATTGCAGCACTTTGGAGAAAATGGGTGAATTTAGCCATATTCTCAGACTAGAGTGTCTGATCCGAGATGTCGGTTGGCTTCTTTAGCTACCGTGTGATTTGAAACCCGTACTGGCCTCGAAACAACATCCTCTGTGGTGCAACATGGGCCCCATCATGCAGGAACGCACAGCATCCACGACACTGAAACGCGTCGTTTCCAAAGAGAAGATACGGGTTAAGAATACTGAAAATAACGGCACGGTAACCAGGTATTCCTCTTTTTCTTCTCTTTTGCAGTGACACGTATAAGAGAAATTGTCCAATTTTGTTGCAAAGACAGTAGAGGCAAGCCTCACGAAGTGCTATCATGTTTCCACAGTTCAAAGAAAGGCAACAAGATGAAGAAAGCAGTGGGTCAGATGAAAAATGGCCTCCCAGGACCAGGTCAGGATAAGGACACAACAGCAGCAATGCACAGGGTATGTGACTGATTTCTTATAAGTTATAAAAGATCATTAAAAGGAGAAATTATAATTTTTTTTACAGGATAAGTGAGAAGATAGTTGCAACGTTGCAACATGTGCTTTGTTTTATACACTCAACAGGAATAATGGTGGAAGTTTAAAAATAATGATTATTTTACAGGGTGCACAATCTAAAGGTGGCCGGCTAAAGCATAGCACTACACGGAATACAGGCAAAGTGTCCAGGTAAGAGAAGGATGTGGATTATTTTTTCTCAGTGTCAGCTACAATTAATCTAAATCCTCAGCAGCATTCACTGAACTTACCTCCCTCTCTTTATAGTCCTGAGCAAGAAGGAGAACTGAGACCTCAGCTCCGCAAACAGTCAACTGCACACAGGAAAGAGGAAAAACTAGAAAATCAGCGCATGTCACAGGGCGGCAGTGAGCTCCCTCCAAATCGTCAGGGAATGGGAAAAAACCGGCGCGCCCTCTCCCTGCCTCTTTCTCCAATATCAGGGCTACGACACCCACCAGGTCAGCTTCTATCACACTCGCCGGCTCCCACCCCAGAGGCACTTCGGCACCACTACAATGACAAGGAAGACGACACTGACAGTGCCAGCGACCTGTCTGACTCAGAGAGGCTGCCTGTTCTACCCTCTCCATGCACCCCCTGCACGCCTCCTCACCTCAACCTCCGGGCAGAGATCATCAACACCAACGATTTCCCCCCGGATTTTCCAGGACCCCATGGGATGGTGGGCGATGAAGATGAAAGTGAAAAACCCACCTACAGTTACCCAGACTTTCTGCCTCCTCCCTTCAACAACTGGAGTCTGAGACAGCTGGCAGTGTTTCTTCACACAGAGGGTCGTGGTGCCCCCCGGCCCAAGCCTGTGGGGCCCTTAGAGAAGTACCTGGAGAGGCTGCTTCAGCTGGAGTGGCTCCAGATCCAAACAGTGCAAGCAGAAAGCAGCCGTCCACCTGGGAGTCGCCCAAGGCCACAAAGCTTTCCTTCTGCCACCACTGCACACCCAGCCAGACCTCATACAGCACCGCCATCCCGACTCAACTCCCCTAAGGGGCTGCGGCACAGCCAGCGATCCTTTCCATTTACCCCTGTAAACAACCCACCATCACCCGCTTCCACCCAGCACCAGCTCACCCGCTTTCCAGTGTGTCCACATTGTCACATTCGCTATCCACTGTGCAACGGAAGCTGCTCTGCGTACGCCTACCAGCGCCACTCACGGCTCAGCCCACTGCTCGAACGCAGAGCTCGACCTGGGGCAGCATCAAAGAGAAGCAGCAGCGAGACCCGAGCAACCTCCACAGAAGGTAGGAGCCCAGGAGGGCAAGGGGGAAACGGAGGAGGGGCCCAGACCCCTGTTAGCCCGTCAGCTGGAAGGAGTCATCTCAGGCACATGCAGGCTGCAGGCAATGCCCGTAAGCAACCCCTGGAATCTAGCACTAACCAAAACAGCAGAGGTCAGGTGAGGAAAAGCCGTGTCAGAGCTAATTCTGAGACAGATGTTAAAAAGGAGCCAGGTGCAATTAAAGCATCAAGTGTGGAGAAACGTGGTCCTGCTGCCAGTAAGAGAGATATTATCACCTCTAAGAGAGAAGAGAAAGACTGGCAGAGGACAGAAGCAGGTCAGGCTTCTAAAACTGCCATGAAAAGAGCTGCTAAAGACCCAGCATCTCTCGGTAAAACTCCGCTTAGCAGCAAGCAGAATACTAAAACAAAGAATGTGCACTTTGTTGTGAAGTAATCCTCATAGATCTGCAGTATAGTGCTATACTAGTGATTACTTGGTGAGGGAGCCTAAACTTATGCTTGCTTTCTGTGTAATCAGTGTAATACTAACATGTTCTAACTGTTGTACAGAAGTGTAAACAAATCATGTACAGCCCTCAAATGGATGAAATTCAGCAACTGAGCAGCTAGAGGACATGGAAAATAACAATGCATTTAATTCAAGTGTACAGCCGTGTTTAAAAGGATTGCTCAGTATGAACCTGAGCATCTCTGGGATTATAAACCAGTCTTTAATGTAAACTGAACTCTATACTTGCACATTTTCTCAGTAATCTACTAATATGACGATATGGATAGAATAGGCATCTACTGTACTGCTTAACAGCTCTGAGCATAAGTAATCCATAGTGGTGTTTAACACAGGTCATTGCATTTCAGTCATTAAACACTGGAGGAAATGTTGAATTGGAATGCATTTCTTTTACATGGTTTTATTTAACTTGATGTTTTTTTTTTTTTTTAATTATTATTATTCTTTTGTGCCTCATGGTTTGAAACATGCTAAGTTCAAGCATTTCAATCTGAATGGGAGGCACACTGGAGTGGTGAGTTACTGCAGTACTGTGGATTGTTTCAGATACTTTGTGCTATGTTTTACATTTTTTGTTAAAAGGGCTTTTCACGTTTGAACAGCTTGAATTGTAGTCTATGATAATATGCTGTATTTTGCATAGAGCTGAGCTCTTCCTGTCATTGAAGATGATGTAATGTTTGCTACGAATGTAAATGCATATTTTTCCAGATTTTATATACCATAGTTATATTTCTGAGAAGTGCTGTGGTTGACTTGTATTTATCATTTTCATCATTATGTTTACATTGTCACGCACAATGAGAAAATATTATGTCAAAGAGCCGAATGTACCTTTGTCTGTTTTGCTCATTCCAGTCATTCGATGGGATTTGAAGACATCATATCTGATAGGCTGTAACATGGTGATACTGTATTTGTCACCTCCACATTCCACTGCATACTTGACGTCTGTAGAACACTGTTTACATTAGAGTGCTTTAGCTGTTTCTTCTGTTATTTTAACATGTGTACTTGATTCGCAAGAAAACTGCATTAATTTAAATGTGATGTATTCTGACTGCACTTATTTAATATCCATGTAAAGTATCAAAGCCATAAGTAAGAGGCCAGGACCGGCAATATTATTGAAAATGTGTACACTACATTGACATGCACGCTGAAAGATTGTGATATGTATTTTCTCAGTGTTGAATGCAAGTGTTTGTAAGGCATAGAAATAAATGTTTTGCACACAAGAAAGAGCAGTGATTTGGTCATTCTTTGAAATAAGTGAAATATGCGAGTTTGATTACGACTGACATGCACCAAAATCAACAGTAAGTTAACCTAAAACATAATCAAAATGAGCATAGTTCAAACTTCTTTCAAGAGTGTTTAATAAACATATCTAAAGATTCACATTTAAACCAAGGTTGACATCCATCAAATACTTGGAGAACTAATTTTCTATAAACTACATGTTTATTCAAATTAACTGAAGAGAGTCCTCTCCCACCATGATGATGGGCTGTCACATGTATTTCTGCAGTAGCTGGTTAGAAACTCTTGATAGTTACACCTTCTTCTGAAATGGGAATGGTTTCAGTAGCTGGCGAAGCTGCTTCTCTCTGTCATTTACACACCCTGCAACAAAGAACAGGTACATTTACAGCAAATAATGATGATATAATAATTCAGCCTTTTTCATTTGAAATGACCAAATACCATAATCTTGAATAGCTTTCTCAAAATGCCTTGTTTAGATTTTTTTTTTTTTTTTAAATTGAGGAATAGAAACTTATTGCTTCATTAAGTTTGCATTAACTGCATTGTTCTGTTACCTAAGTGTGTGTTGGCAGTGAAACATGAACCACCAAATTTTTGTAGGTTCACATCCTCTCTGTAGACAGGCCCATCATTCCACATGAGATCATAGCCTCCCACTCTCTTTTCCCTGCCAGTGAGTCTAATCAGAAAAAAGAGCACTTATCATCTCTAGCACAGCATTCATCGATTGATCTGACGAGATGCTACGACATGCTTCTTTGCATCATGTTCCCTCAAACTTCATGAGATGCCAAAAATCAAGCTTAAACTATAACGCTTGCTGTGTCTTTTCTATTTTATGTTTTTTATTCATGTCTGATGAATTAGGAGCCCTCAAACCTTGTTCCATCATGACAAAACACGTATTGAGAATGTGTCCTTTACCTTCCCTCCATATCAATAACATTCAGAGTGTCCTCCATCAGTTTGCACTTCATTTCATAATCCTCTTGACTGCTGGGTGTCTGTGACGGAGAAGCATTCACCTCAATTAACCACCTGTAAAGAGATGGAGGGTGACAACATTCAGCAAACATTTACATAGCCTTTCAAGCCGCACTAGGTTTGTGCAAGAGGACCTGCTCATAATTAATTGAGGGTTGTTGGCATTTGTATAGCACAGAGCACTACAATTAGTGTTATTTACAGTCATTCTGTTGCATATTTGTTAGTTTAGCAAATAAACTTAGCAAATTTATGCTACATTCATGTTTTTTTCATATAACCTGACAGGGTTCTTATTTGTAATCAGGTATCAACAAGGGCAAATCCAAAATGTGCCATGTGTTTATCTTCTCATATTCCTGTATTTTTGGGTATGCATAGTAGTGCATGTTTTAAAGGGGATATGTGCAGCATAGGTGATGATGGACTTTGATGACTTGCATCAACACTTACGGTTTAAGGTTCTGGTCCAGAAGTATGTCGTAACCATAGAGCTCAAAACAGTGTTTGTCATTTATAATGACTTTTTGCACACTCTGTAGGCTTTGGATGAAGATGTTATCAATCTCTTTAAAGAGGGTTTCCACAAGCTCTCTACCATGCTTGGCAGTCAGGTATCTTCGAAGCTGTTGTAACTGCCATTTACATCCCTTTAAATTGATGGATGTGAAATAGAGTAAATGAAACATGAACATTAAAAAGATGGATAGGAAAAAAAAACATAAATGAAGCGTAACAAGATCTTTAATTGATTTTTTTGGAATACACACCTTTTCTGGATCATAGTCAGGTGCTGTTTTTTGGACAGACACATTAGTGAGGTGCATATCTGAAAAGTGGCACTAAGGAGAATTGAAAAACTTAAATGAGCATCAGCTAAAAAACTAAACCAAACTGTGCTGTTCCAAATAGACTTCCCCTTAATATTTTATCATAAGGAAAAAAAAAAAAAATCACAGCTTCATGACATGAAAAAAGGGATACACTTGTCATCAATGCTGCTGAGGGAAAAGCGAGTACTTGTGAAGCGGGCAAAGCCATCCCGATATAACCAGGCTTTCAAAGGAACATACTGAAATGCAAACACACAGACAGATACACTCATTTCAACATGCAATAAAATGTACACTTTGCGTAAAACATGGTGATTTACAAGACTCAGTACATACTGACGTGACCAGGACATACACTCTTAGATCAAATTTTCTGCCTGCGGAGACAAAAGCCTGACAAGTAAGACTTTTCAACCCAGAAGTGTTTACTTATCATTACCATTCAATTCACAATTAACCACTTGTTTTGTAAATTTTCTGCATTTACCAAAATAGTTTTTATAAGCACATCATATTCATTCATATTATACATTTTGTTTATTACCATTTATCAAGTAGGGATTCTCTATATAGCGTTGTGCTACATAGTTCTCGACATGTGCTGCATCCTTCTGTTCCTCTGTTCTGGAATTGTCCTGTGTAGAAAAGGTATTATCGGTCTGACTCAACAGGTCTGTTTTTAGCTATCTATTTTATAACCAGTCCCTCTGTGAAATAAATGTTACCTTTCTCCATTCAATAATGTCTCTCAGTTTCCTGAACAAGAAGATCCCTTTGCCTTGAGATTTTGCAACCTAAATAAACACACCAGTTCATTTTTCTAATCAAATGATGTTACTTTAGCTTCCGAAAAAAATCCAAATACAGAGAAAAAAGATTCTTTTCATTGCACTAGGCTATGTTTATGGTTTACTTTAGCTCACCGGCTTCATGATCCAGGTGCTGCCGTGGCTTCTATTGAACTCCTCTACAAAGAGATGATACTCACTGGGCAGGGCAAAGGTGCAGGGGAAAAAATCACATTTGGACGCTTCTGTGCGACCTATATCTCTCTCAACATTTTTCTGGTACCTTTTGAGGTTTTTCACCATGAGATTTTTGCGAGTCAGCTGTGATTAAAAAAAAACACACAACATAGAATATGAGGGCATATTGCTGCTAAAATCTTCTCAACTTCATAGTCACAGCATGCTGGATCAATGTTTTCTCACCTCATAATGGTTGCGAAAGTGGTTTATTCTGACATGTTCCCCCATGTATGTATGATCAAAATTCTCCCTGAGCCAGCCCACATCACACCAGTAGAAGTCCCACTCTCCATCACTGTAAATATAAAGATATCAGACATAAACACACACAAATAAAAAAGGGAACCCAAAGGGAAAACTCTGCACCTTAATGCAAAGAGTTTTGAAAATAATAACGATTATAACTTACTCTTTGACTTCAATCCAGTTTGGTCTTTGGCGCAGGACATCTTGTATTGTGTTGATATGGCTACATTTGTAACGCACACAACTTTTACCCTCCCTGGAGAAACATGGTAACAAAGTCACTGTTGTTTGGACTTGAACAGCATGGATAATTCACAGCCATCTAAATAAATACCCACCGCTCTTCAGTCTTCCCATTGTCAAATGACCCTTTGTATCCAGATGTCTGTACAGGGAAAGAAAGCAATTTAACTTTTCATAATTTTTCTTAAAAAAAATTCAAACAAGTTAATTTGCTCAAGTTCATAGTGTTTTAATCTGTCTCTGCTCCAACACAGCTGATTCAAATTAAACTGATCCAAAAGCTTGTGGCAAAGAAAAATCTTTCTTCCACAATAAAGCAGTAATGGGTAATAATACATTTATTTATTGCCTTAAGTGCTTACATAAGGTGTTTTTTTCTTTTTTCTTTTCTTTTTTTTCTTCTACTACTGACTAAGTATGAATTACATGCTATAGTCTCAGAAGGTTAACTTTTAAAAAAAAACATTTTATAGTTGTCTATGTCTACAAATGACTAAGATTATATCAGGATAGTGCAAGAATTGCATAACATATTTTATTACTCTCATTCTGTACACAAGTTTTAGTGTCACGAATCGTTACCATATGTGTAGGCTACTTGTAATGTGTGATATCCAAAATCCCCCAAAAATATTAATCATAAGATTATCTCAAGATATCTAATCCTAACATTGTCCTTAAATGCATTTCACAAATTATTTTGTTTATAATCGATAGCCATAAACCAAGACTGACTTAGCCTGCTACTGGAACTACCTCATTACTTGCAAACTCTTCCAGTTACCAAGAGGTTTGAGCTTAATACATCCACAAACAGCTATTTTTAGGCTTCATTAACTCGTAACATTTTACACTTACAAGGCAGAATTTAGCTAATACGCAATAAGCTACATTGCATTTTGCGTCCCGTGAAACTAAAGGCTAAAGGGTTAAAAATGCACTCGTGCTTTTAGTTTACCTTGTACTTTGACATGGATGCGGTCGGCGTCAAATAGTAAAGAGAAGCTAGTGTTTCATTTATATTTAACACTACACAGACATGACAGCAGCCTCCCAAGTTAGTGAACGTGTAGTTTCGTAGAGCAATCTCCCAACAAGATGTTGTCATGGTAACTTTGAAAGCCCAGCTGTGCTCTGTCACCACACGATGGCACCAAACTTCACCTATTTAATCAGTATGGTATATTCTGATGACCTCTATCAACATTAAAAGTATGTAGATTTTAAACATAGAAAAATCCCTGAAATAAATCAACTGTTTATCTACACAGCAAATGATAATATATATATTTAATGTATTTTGTAAGTGTTGTTCATGTTGTAACTGCTGTTGGCAAAACGTGGCAGAACAAATGGCTTAGTGATTGAATGCAATTATTTACTTTGAAGAAAATATAATGAAAGCCAACCAAGCTGTCTGGAGTGGAGAAACCTGGTTTGTACTTTATCTTTGATCCAATGCCATGCTAAGCTTAACACCTTCTAATGCTCTTTGAAAACACACTCTTGCATATTCAACCCCTCACTTGTCAGCAAAAGGCAAATTTGTTGTATCTGATCTGCTTATATTTCTTTGAGATATAAGCCTATGTATTTTCAATTTGCATTACATTCCTGAAACATGTTTGCTGGTACTTGGATCTTTGATTGATCATTGGTTGTGTTTGTTTGATAGTGCCATGGTGGGTTGCGATACATCATTTATTCTACTTCTGAAGCTCAGCCCCTACCCAGTTCATAAAAACATTGACAGTAATTGTACTGAACGCCTTGTTGTCAATAATGTAAATACAGCTTACACATGACTCAGATTCCAGTGGGAAGAAAAATAAATACATAGCTCACCATTTCTTACAGAAGCCTTTTTCCTTCTCAGCCACCCACAACTAATCAAACAAACTGCCATATTTAATACTTTGACACAAACAGAATGGGCTATAATTAAGAAGGCTGACAGCTAAATTTTAAAATGTGTGTGGCCAGTTACCACAATGTCCACAGTGGTAAAGAACATAAGGCAGGCTGAGCAGCATGTAAGAAAGCTGCTTGACAAGCTGAGCCAAAACCCTGTATGAAAATATCCCCTCTGTGCAGATAAGATACTGTATTAAGTGCTTTATTTGTATGTAATTTCATGGAAATTACTGCTGTTATAAAAAGTAATATCTGGTTTGAAGAATCAAGTGCTGTCATATGATAATTTGGGTTTTTTGTAACAGCATGAGGATGAAAGATTGACATGAAAATAGAGTGAAATGGGAATGCTGCTGCATGACAAATCACTGACAGATGACATCAGTTTTCATTTAAACTTGTTTTAGGACAAATCTATGACAAGATAACAGAGAAATATATATACATAAATTTAATCTCTGAGGAACAATAAATCAATATTTTTGGCCTGCTGGTCTAACAATGTTTGTTTGTGATATGAAATAATCTGATGATGTTACAATACAGTATTTTGTAGGGGGACAAAAAATAGCAAATTACTCAAATGCACAAACATATACTGTATGTAAATTAAAGACATCACTCAACCGCAAATATTGTTTCTGACAAAGCAATTAATTCCTTATATTTCAGTGTCTTTATAAAACAAATTTAGCTTTTACCCAGTTCAGCAAATATTTCACTCCTTTAAGCTTTTCAATTTTCAGTTCCCTCCCCTGCAAAACTTTGTTTCTTAATCCCTTACAATTGGTAAATCCGCAGGGGCCTTTCAAAGGTCAGCCTCTGAGCAATCTTATAATGGGGCAGATTCCTTGCATTTGTGTCTGTGCTACATTTAAGGTTTGGCAGCCATCCCTTGAGAAAACTGCTATCTGTCTCTAGTAGTAGCTGTACGTGTTGTGCATATAATTTTGGTTAACCACTCATCCTCATGGAACATGGGGGAGAAAAAAGAAGAAGAAAAGAAAAAAAGAAAACAACTTCATGATTATCTTGGAATGAAAATTGTTTATGAGAATTAACCCATGATAAGCTAGTGTCATTTAACATTCACCCCGTTTTTTGAGGATATAAAGTTAAACTCCGGTTTTATTGTTCAATTTAAATTGTCATATTGAATCTTGATTTTTATTTCACGGACCATCTGTGGCTGCCTTAGTCTGACAAATCCTGACTTTGCCACTGCCTTGGTTTTTCATGAACCACCAAAACCTCCACTTATTGTCACAGGTTATGCATTTTCCAGACGGTGTTAGTCACTGGCTCTGGTAAACTGTACGCTCCTCAGCAGCTAGACCACAAAGCAGGAAATCCAGGGATCCAGAGCATCAGCTGCAATCCATTTGAGAAGTATGTTGCTGACTTCAGTGTGTTAATCCTCACCTTGGAAAGATGCTGTGTTTGGTGGAGAGTTCAGCTCCAATCCACATATTTCTGTGGAGTCTTAGTAAATTAGTTCAAGCCCTTCTCTGTATGCAGAGGAAACACCTCCACTATGTCACTAGTCACGATAAAAAAGGAGAGAAAGGGTTAGGCAAACTATTACAATGTGCCCAGGAAGTACTAATGTGCTTGGCAATAGAAAAGATTACACCACTGAGTAATGACTGCCTATGCATGGCAGACTGGTGTTAGTTTAGTCGGTTTATAAAGGTGGTCTTGTATTGATAAAAATGTGAATATTTCAATTCATATTTCATTAATTGAGCCGTTTTTTTACGATTTGGTTGCAGTAAAGAACAATACAGTTACTCTCTCATCCTAATGAAATGCATTTAACTATTTTTACATCATTCATCTCTTAGCTACACAGTCAAAGCAACCCCAGCTCATATCACAGTAAAGTGTGAAATGCCCTCTGGACGAGTACCAAGACCATTGCATGACTAACACCAAAAGATGGACAACCTCCTGTACTCCCACTCACACCTTTTTCCAGTTGAATCAGCAGTCATCCAAACTTATCCATCTTTAGACCTTGGAGTTAACTGGAGCTCCGAGACTAACACAACAGATTCAAACAGAAAATCCCAAATAACCAGCAGGTTTAACCCCAGACAGTCTTAAGTCTTGTGAGGTGACCGACCACCGCACTATGATGCCACCCCCATGAGACGTCACTTCATCATACTCATTTCAAGAGGCTTACACATCTGTAGCCTCTAAGATGTTAAGGCCACCTATTTATTGTTTCTCTGCTCCCTTCCCTCAGTAGTGCCACAACACTCCAGGGGTAATGAGTGTGCAAATCCCCAGGCTCTGCTTACAAAAGTTGTTTTCTAATAAAACACCAGAAGAGGCCCAGAAAAACAGGTCAAAGTGGTAGCTGGAATGCTTCTGAAATGTATTAGATTCCCTAATGTTTCCCAGTTCATACGGGAGTTTGTTATGAAGAGTTTTCCTCTACTGAAAGGGCAAATACAATCAACGCCATGCAAGATGATATATGCAGGAAAAGAGTGAACACAGAGGACTTGTGTTATGGGAAAAAAAAAAGTTCATGTCTGACCTCCTGTGTCAAAATGGATGCAAAACGGAAGGAACCAAGGACTCTACCAGATTAAAACAGTCTGTGAAATGCCATAAACAAACTTATTGGGAAAACTCAGTAGATCCAAGATGGTAATGATATAAAGAGAAAAGATTTTTTTTTTTTTTTTAAAGTGCTGAAATGTGTTGCACAATGCAGCAAGAAGAAAGGGAAAGAAATTTAATAAAACGAGGCATACTATTAGGTTTCCCACCCTGAATCCACTTTTATTGCCTTGATCAGCAATGCCAAACCAAGTTATCCAAGGAGATTTTGTTCCACGCTTGTATAGTTTTGACTGCCCACTTAGGGTAAATAACCAGCAGTGAACCCACACTGCAACATCAGAATCAGTACACCAGGAAGCAATAGGGTCCTTCACAGTTTGCACACATCCTGAGACCACTAAACCACACACAGCCAACTTTCTGACAGCATTCTGTCTCCATAACTCTGGTCAGGAGAAAGAAAACAGAATATGGTCTTAATTTATCTGGAATTCTCTCTGTTTCGCAGCTTGGGGATTGTGCCAGAGAACTTGGGTATGGCACAAAACCTTAGCCTTAGGGAATTTGGGGGGGAACCAGGGGGCAGAAAAGGTTTAGCTTTTGTGGAGGCTTCAGGAAGAAAGTACAAATCCAGGACACTTACTGGTTTAATACAGAGAGTGAGAAGATAAATAGTTTTGGAAAATGTCTCATTGTGGCTACAAGCTTCAACCTTTTCACAAGTATATATATTTGTCACAAATAGGCTAAGTGAAACAGGTCTTTGTATATTTAATCATACCAGTTTCAGGAGAGACTTGGATTTAAACCTTTAATTTGCATGTCTTTAATCTTGGGGCAGTTCATTTCACAAACGAGACAAAATGCTGTCAGACATGGATATTAAAGAAAAGCTGAACAGATTAGCACATTTCTACCTTATTTCTCTGTTGTAAACTTTGCAGTAGCATCATGTTTGGAAGTAATGACCACACTGAGGGGCCACACTGAAAGGAAATTGGAGTTGGAGGTTAAGATAGCTAAGCTTGTTTTCATAACAGTTATCTGAGCATGGATGTGGTTGCCACCCCCACCCACCCTACAATCATCTCTTCTGAGCTTCTTCTCAGTTTGTTTGTTTTGCTTTGCCACCTCTTTCATGCAGTATTCACTGCACCACCCTCAACCTGCATTACTTCATTCATTTAGTGAGGTTTTCCCATTAACTGAGGCATCTTCTCAAGCTTAAGAAACAGTGTGGATGCCCATCAGTCCATCTGTTTTGTATACTCACTTTATCTTGCTCAGGTTCAAGGTGTGGAGTCTATCTAGGCGGCTAATAGCATACGTGGCGGGGTACCCCCTCAATGGAGCAAGTCCATCACAGATAGAATGGAAGTAGAAAGTCAAACTTTAATCAATAATTTTCTCCCTAGCTCTGCTTTTGCAGCATTTTGGCACACATTGGCTTCAGCGCCAGGAACAGGGCGGAGAACAATTCCTCGTTTAAATCTGAGTGGCATTTCATATTTAAGCTACAAATCAATCTGTGACTGCCTGACTTATAGCGACCATTTATCACCATACGCTTCTTTCGGTGAAACTGAATTTGACTGCAGTTGTGTGATTGGCTGGAGCAGTTCACAACATTCCTGTGTGGATCAATAAAACACCATTTGATTTGGCTGCTTATTCAGAATCAGCATCCATGCTGCAAGACCTTCACCTCTGCAATGTCTAACAGATGAGTCTTTCTGGGTTATGAGTTGCTCTGACACAATCTCCTACCATCCTCCCTATCAATCACAAAGGAAGAGGTTAATCTTTATCTCACCTATGCATTACAGTTTCAAAACTCTGCAGGTGTAAAAGGTCTATATTTTTTTTTCAAAGGGATTTTGTGACCATCTGGGACATAGTTGGTGTGAATTAAAAGATTAAATTTGTTAGTCTTAACTAACAAATTCTCAAACACTTTGAGAAAGTGATGTGTATATGCAACAAAAAGCCTTGTCCACTGTAACACACTTTGACTCTCCACTTTTTTTTTTTAATTTAGAGACAGCATTTATTTCAACGTTTTACCCATAAACATTTCATCCCCTGAAGTAAGCCCTTAAACATCATGTTTAAGGGCTTTAAATGTTTAAGAGCACCTTATCATTGAATGAAAGGCAGTAATGGATGAAGATCTGTTTCTTCTGTTAAATTTTGTCAATCTACCTGCATCACTGGGCACTGGTATAAAGCAACACAGAAGAATGGAGACCTGGGAGCCCTGTTTCTGGTTATTCAGCAACATCAGCAGATTATCATGCAGTTCTGTTGTTATTTTGTTCCTAAACTTTAGCACTAGTAGTTGTGCTTTCTACGGGGCTTAAAGTAGCCTATTCCTTTTGTAATTCATTAACTGTACTGATAAAATAAAAAACAAAAAAAAGTTTCCCTTTTGAATTTCCATTCCAAACTAAAGACATCTATTGTCTATATCTTTAGTGTAAATAAGTGTAATTTTAAAAGAATGTAATTGTTCACCAGTGATCTGACCTTAGTAGCCTAAAAGAAAACATTTGCTTCAGACTTTGAACAGTTACCAAAACTGTTACAGCCTGCAGCTGAAGTCCTCCCCCCAAACCGGGCAAAACGTCTAGAGGGGAAACCTGATTCTTACAGGCTCTGTCTGAAGTATTCATGACCTGGAGGCAGGTTTGTTTACATTAGCTGGATTACAAACCTTAATCCTAGATTAAGTAATATTAGATGTTCTGGACTGAGGTGAGCCAATCACGCAGATAGTTTTCGGCAGACTGACTTTTAACAGGTTCAAAGTCTTAATTGCTTTCCCCCAGACTTTCAGATAGTGATTATGTTGTGAGCTGAGCAGCCTTTCTCAAACCTAAAGCAAAGAAAACACGAGATACTTTCATGAAATATCGTGGAACGATTGAACAGCCTGGTTCCTGTGTTCTGCAGCCTGCTGCTGCTGCTGCATGTGACAGAGTATATAACCAGGAGCGTTAGGGGAGGTGTGGGCGTGTACCCACGACTCTCCTAAGCCCCATACCTTTGATTTGGGCTTTTAGAAGGCGAATTGACTCTGAGAATCATTGTTCCTCTCTTTGCGCCAACGATTCCGTTTACACTGAGACTAAAAAGCGTTAGTAAGCTAATTTATATCAACGAAATTGTTTCCTTTGACTTAAATGCACAAGTTGCACTTATAATTTATAATATAGGCTACATTTGACAGTGTACATCCTCCGATCTGTTTTTTCTCCGTTTGGACCATGTGAGCTGTTTAAGGACCTATACAAAGTTAAATGGATATTCATCGTCATCCGATTATGATTTATTTTGGGAATATCTGACGTAGCAAAGATGCTGTCCTTCACAAGAATCATGTTATTCAAGTGTCTTACACTGATTCTCTTACAAGGTAGGTTATGACTGATAAAAAACAAACACCTATTAACTTTTTTCCGATGCTAGACTATGTGCTTCAACTGACTCTCAATTTTGATATTTTACTGATTTAACACACTTCTAATAAAGGTGTCTTGATGTCCCACGTGATACCCGAGAGCAATCCGAGGAGTCTCTCAGACTCAAAGATGTTTGGCTCCAGGGCTCCCAGAGGTTCACAGCTGTCTGACACCACAAAGTCCAGGCAAAAGCGCTGCACCTGTTATTCCTACACGGATAAAGAGTGTGTCTACTACTGCCACTTGGATATCATCTGGATAAACACTCCTGAGTAAGGCATGCTTTCTCAATCCACTTTGAAATAGAAAAGCTACAGTTCCCTAAAAACAAGTAGGCTATGCGCAATATTGCGTAAGCATCTCTCCCCCTTGTCAGCCCGGATGATTTAAGTAATTAAAAGGCTGATTGGTGTGTGGCGGGTTTGAGCAACTCTAGAACGAGCAATTCATTTATGTCAACATTATGCAGACAAGTCACGCCCGGCAATGTGCCCTGAGGCAATAGACAGACATGGTTCAAGTGATGGCAAGCCCAGAGACAAACTGCCATATTGAAACCAGCTGACAAAAACTTTAGTGTGCTGTCTTTTTTTCTTTTGCTTTTCCCTCGCTATTTTATCATTATAAGTTTTTTTTTTCCTACATGGCTTTGTTTAAATCTTTTGGGCTCAAAATATAGCTTAACCATTTCGTTAATAGCATTAGGCTACTGTATCACAACATCAGGGAGATGTGTTGATAAGACGGAAAAATTGTTCTTCACAATTGTAATGCCGCATAAAATTCAGTAGGACTTTTTTTTTTTTACATTTAGGGCAAAGAAAGACAAAAGGTAAGAATCAAGAAAATATTTTACAACATGAAAAAACGGTTTAGATATAGCCTACATTAAAGATGGAATTTATTTGTGATATACTGTAGTTAAAAAAGCCAATACCTAAATGATATTCTACCTCAAGGAACAAGAGGACGTGCCATGAAAAAATGCAGTTAAAGGGATTTGATCAATACTGCTAACAGACCCCATCCGGACAGCACCAGCTCTGTGTGCAGTTGCTCAAGGTTCAAGGAATTCTGTTATTAATTTTGAAAGTTCTTCTACTCTGCTGTTGTCTGTAGCTTGACAGATACGTAATAATCTGATCATCACTATTAACATGAGCTAAAAGTGTCCATGTTTGGAGGTTGTGAGGCTGACTGTATGGAGAAGGAAGAGAAATTTATCTTCAAGGTTGGGCAAAAAATAAGCAAATTTATCATTATCCTAATGGTGGAATTTTAATTGTAGGCTAAAATTGCAAACATTGTGCCACAATTTTAATGTAGTATTGAGGTACAATTGTGGTATAAAAACATCCAAGATCATGATATACAGTAAAGACCAGGGAAGCAGCATAACAAAACAACCGTTGCTTATAGTAATTTTACTCTGGAACTACGGATGAAGTTGTATTTAAATTGGTTTTAGTAAATGAAATAAGACAGTCAGCAACTATCAGAAGCCTGTAATGGCTATGATCTAACACATCTGTACCTTGTTTTATGTTGGCCTTGCAGATAATGAGGAATCATGAAAGTAAATATAAAAGGTGATGTAACTTCATGTAGGCAGCGATTTTCTCCAAATTTTGTCACCCACAAAGTTCAACATTTGGGCAGACATACCGCTAGTAGCAGTACCTTAAACTATAACTTCTAACACCTTTTAAGCCAAGATTAACACCTTCAAACCACATCATGACAAGACAGCAGGAAAGCATTCCCTCTTTTACTGTCTTTTCATGCCAAGATTGCTGTAGGCTGTCTCAGATAAACAAGACATTTTATCACTGCTCAGCATGTTGGGACAAATTAACTTATTTTAAAGCAGAACTCAGTAACTTCAGTTCGGGGCTCCCCCTAGTGGTCTCCTTCCACTTTGGAAAAGTTTGTACTCCCCCTACCCCCCCGACAGCACACAGACATCTTCTCTAGCTGTCTTTCCCCTATTCTGATCCCTGATTTCTAAACTTTTACTAGCTTGTTGATGCTACTTTGCTACGTTGGTTGCAGCAGCTCTTCTGCAGCTGCTCAAAGCTGAGTCCTGGGTCTCCTGCAGTGGAACGTTTGACCTGTGTTTTGTGGGTAAATTTGCCGTGGATTATAATTTTCTCTGGTGTTGGGTAAGAATATGAACTTTTATTTACTTTTTGGCGACATGACAAGTGATTACTGAGCCTATTCGGTCATGAGGCTCGGTGTTGCTGTGAATCAGTTCTTCACTCTGGTCCAACAAAGAGTTGGTTTTGAGAACCAGGAGCCATACCTACAGGTGCATGTACCAGATGTGCCCGGGTTACCAGATCAGCGTTTAGGTGGTGGGAAGCTAAAGAACAATTTTTTTAGTCTGGTTCTGTTTGAATCAGCACTGGAAGCAGCTCGGTGGATAGGGGACCTGAGTGCCGTACAGCAGTTTGTCTTGTTGCAAGATTCATGTCGGGTCGGCCACAGAGAGAGTTGCAAGTGCCGCTTACAGGCCAGGGACATCGGGGGGGAGGGGGTAAAAATCGAATCACTCTGTAAACACTTTGTTTATTCCCACAGAGATTCTGAGCATTTATTAAGGTAAAAAAGTTACTTAAGGCTGCTTTAAATGCTGAGTGGGATACTGAAATATTCAGCTTGATATAAAAGCTACAAATACATATGTATTCAAATATTGTAAGGACCTCTGTGATATAGGATAAAGTAAAAAAAAAAAAGAAAAAAAGAAAAAAGTTGCTTCCATTGATCTGGATTGTAAGACAAACAGAGGGGGTAGCCTTCCCGCAGTGAAAACATCCTTACCACTAATACACAAGACTTCTATTTATAACTGAAATGTATCTTTCAGCCACACGACCTTTGGACAACATGCCTTTTCTTTTAAAGCCACTACACAGTGGAAAGCACTAACAGACAGTATAAAGAGCTAAAAGTCCATAAACAGTTGTAAATCTCTACTGAAAATGTTTTTGAAAACTACTCAAATCTGAAACCAGACTTACATCACTCTGGGAGTGGGGCGTAGCCATGCATGGTATTTGTGCCCTGCCAGGAAACCGCAGATGTACAAACTAACTTTGGTAACTCTGGTACGGTTAAAAACTAACTCTGGTACAATTACGTTTGTTCATGGTTTCCAACTAATTAAATCCAATAAAAATAAATGAAATTGTCAATAAGACCATGGTTATTGGTAATTTGTGGTATTAGTGTACATGTGGATTGTGGCTTCTCATCATGTGGGTGCAAGTGTAATTAAAAAGCTTTACGCAAGTTTTCTCAAAGTTCCCTTTCCAGCATCTGATAACTGCCCTCAGTTCACATTAGCATTTCCAGATTCCTTTGTGATACATTAAGATTTAACTCTGACTCACAGCTGCCACTTCAGACTAAACAGGTGGAAGGTTAAAAGGCCTTTTACCCTCAGGACAGCCCCGTATACAGTTGCAAACAGGCAGAGTGAAGGAGCAGGCAAGCAAGACAAAGTGGAAGCAGCAGGCAGGATGTCAGCAGCACTGCAGGTATTCAATCAGACACAGGCAGCAAGCAGTCTGACATATTCTGACAAGTCCACGAGGGAAAGCTATTTATCTGTCAATTGATCTTTTATTTCAAATGACAAATGTAGCCTTTTCACCTTCATCTGCAGACCGTCCGGCAGAATGCCTGCTGGGATACTCACAGGCAGATTAACTTTCTTCTTTGACCTTTCAGACCCTACAAAACACTTTTGGCTTTTTTCCCTTTAAATAAAATTAATTGCAGATGGTTGAAAACAGATGAGACAAAAGAGAGAAATATGCCAGCCTGACAGCATGAATATTCCAGATGGGAGAATTGGCAAGAATAGTCATGGACTTTCTGACTTGGTATATAGGTGATCTATGAAAGTCACATGTCAGGATCATTATTCTCTTTCACTGACTTCTTTGGTCTGTCAGCCTTTGGTTTTCCATGACTACTTCTCACTGCTCATTAAAACCAAAAACAAATGTTCAAAGGTATTACAACCTGTAAAAGGTAAGACATCGATCCAGAATGGTATGTAATACACTCCATTTTTCAGTATGGTTTTACAAGCCTTAAAAACTTCATTAAAACTTTAAAAATTTTCACAGACTTCATTGAAAACTGATGTTAAAAGATGACCTTATCTTTTCCATGAGGTTTTCATTGTATTTTTGCATCTTCACCATCGCTGAAACCAGGCTTCTATTTGTTCTTTGTCTTAGGCGCACTGTGCCTTATGGCATGTCTAGTTACAGAGGACCGCAGAGAAGGAAACGTGATGTCGGAGTACGATCAGTCACACATTACAGGCGCTGTGTTTGTGCTGTGACTAATGCAGATCCTGAGTGCCAGATTTTTTGTATGTCAAGGTAAGATCTCTATGTTTAAAGACTAAGTTGTTTTACCAACACATCAAGCTAATTGTCTTAATATGAGATGAAAAAATAGCCGATCATGAGGAAACATCAGCAACACTCCAGTTAGTGCTCTCTTTACTTTCAGTATTGCTCTAAGTGTAAGCTAAAGTCTAAATTGTGTGTTTTTCAAAACAGACAAAAGAAATTTTATCTAAAAGTTAAGAAAATTATTAAATGAATAATTAATAAAATTATGAAACAAGAATACAGTAGATGTTTCTCTGCATAGTAAATGAACATTTCACAGACATACTCTGCCATGTTTAAAGATAAATGTAGTTTATATTAACAGAAAGACAGCTTTTGTTTTCAGCAAAATATACTAATTAAAAAAAGATACACAGTTATATTTTAGTATAATCAATTTTTTATACTTTTGAGTTTTCTAATACTGCAAGTGTGTTTGCTGAGGAATTCCTTTTGTTTAGATAAGATGAGGATACTGGGGTTCATGGCTGAATAAAACTGTGGAGTGTTGTATCTTCTGTCAGATGAAATATTTAAATGAGCACTGTCCTTGTCATGGAGCATAGAGACACTATGCACTATGCTACTAAAACTAGCTTGATTGCATCATTCCTGATTTGGACTTTGCCATCTGACCCCTATCTTTATATGCAACACTAGATTATCATAGTGTCCCTTTAATATTACAGACTGAATGTGAATTATTTTTTTCTAAAGCACCTACAAGCCTCTGCCAACAAGGAGTCTCCACAGAGTCTCTGGCCTTGGATGACAGTTTTATGCCTCTCCATCTTCTGCTCCTCTTCTTGGGCGACTAGACCCCTCCTCTTCAGCCCCTTCTCATCACTCTCCGTTTGGCGTCTTGCCTCCCAGGTACACACAGTCAAAGGAAGAACTTCGAAGTTGAACACTGCCAACATTCCTCAACTTAAAAACTCTTGGAGCAAGTTCCATCAGGCCAAGTGGTTTCAAGAACTCGTCTGCGAACTCAGTGCTGATCTCTGGAGGCTATTCCCTTTCTGTTCCCTCATGAGACCAGCACAGGGATTACTTTCACCATAATATCAATATAATAGCCAATGACCTTGCTCACGTCAAGCTTAATCAGACAAGCTCTTTGGTTTCATACTTAGTGTTGCGGGCTACACTTGACTTGATCTTTTAAAACAATGAGATAAGCTTATATTGACATAAAGGGACAACAAAGACAGTTCAACCAGAGTGCCGGAAAGTGAATAATACCTGGAGGAGTCGTGGAAAGAAAGAGCAAGGCAAGATACTGTGGCTCTAAAATGTCTGAAACGTGAGAATTAAAGAGGGCAGATGAGCCTTTGGCCACACATCCTGGAGCCAGCAGCAGTATTAAGCTTTGGATTTATCAGATTATTTACATTTCATACAAACCATTGTTTGTTCTTTCATCAAACATGTGTCATTTACTGAACAGCTAGAAAAATCCTGTTTAGGGTAATTTTTCCAATGACCAACACTGATCCTGTACATCTTGTATGAGCCAGCCCTCATTGTGTTTGTGGCATGTGACTCTAAAAGAGTGTTTAAAGCTTTGTATTCCTTACACATTAAACATGAGGCTTAAAATATTCAATATTCTTTCTTACTGATGACAGATTCCATGTAAAGATCAAGGCCACCAGAGAAGAAGTTCATATACTGTATGAAATAGTGTTGCCTGTGTAGCCACAGCCTGCTTTAGCAGATTCCCATGAGTCATCATTGGGCCTTCTTAGCATTTGAAATTCATACTTGTTAGTAATCGATAAGAATGAAATAGACTTATGCTAACCATGTTCTTAATATGTTTTTTTTTTTTTTTTGTTTTTTTTTTACCGGTAAGTTCACAAGTGTTCCTCTGGAGTCAGTCAGTGTTTCTTGTTTCTGGGGCCTTGAGCCCTCCCAGTGACCAACAACTGACTTCTTTCAGTTTCCTTTGACTGGTGCAGAAAAATGTTTGCACCTTAAAGAGTTTTCACTATTTGGAGAAACAGTTCTCATGTCACAAGAACAATGCAGTGTATCAAGGCAATGTGTACTAAAATATGTTCAAACTTATCTGTTGCTTCTTTGATTACTAGTGTTGTAACCCAGCAAATCAAACTGTTTATGTAACTATGTATTTTATTCTTTTTGTATTGTATGTATTTCCCTTTTGACAGCATTTTGGTCACCTAAAGCTGTATTTGAAATAAGTTTTTATGAATTACTCATGGTTATTCCCTCAAAAGCAAAACCTGACAATGAAAACATTAAAGGGACAAGTATTTGTTATTCCCTATTAGCTTATTTGTGGTTAGAGGTCGATGAGAGCATTCCAATGTGAATGGAATTAAATATGAGGTGTTTCAAGACAAAACACCCCAGGCTTGGTATAGTTTTTCCATGGGACCATGAGGCTTAACCTGGGATTATAATGTGTTTTTTTTCTGTATTTATAAGAAATTTATTTGGAATTTAGGATATGCGCTTGTTATAAGTGGCAAGTGTGTGTACATGTAAGAAGGAAGAAAACAGTAAGATATACATACACTAAAGCTGAGAGGCATTCATATAGTACCTATTACTGTACATAAACAGCAGACAAAAAGATATTCTGTTGGAGATGGTATTGATGGAGTTGAATTGTTTCCATACAGTTTTCTACATTTTTTCAGTTCTTTGGGATGTTTGTTTTTGATTTTGAACCACTTATCTTCAGCAATGTCCTCTATGTCTTTCAGGTTGGAAGGCTTCCTTGCTGTTTCTTTGGTCTTTTGAGTCCACAACAGATTCTTTTAGGATTCAGGTCTCTGTTAAGAATTTCTTGACCACTCTGCCTTCACATTTTAGATCATCCTCTAATTGGAAGGAGCATTTCTGTACATGGCCAAGTTTTTATGAAGACTATCTGAAGTTATTCTTTGGAAACATATGCATTCCTAATTTTTCAAGGTTTATCCAACGTCCAAGGATCATCCCAAGGCCATCCTTATGGATCTGGGCACTTCTATCTATCAACACCTCAAGAAAGATACTCACATGCACAAGGGATGTCCTCTGCTTTATGAAGAGAGACATACAAAAGCATGCCTAGTCTTTATAAAGCTCACCTGGACATAGAAGAAATAGTGTTGTCAGATGAGATGAGAGTAGAAGGCAGCATTCAGCTCCAACAACACCGTCTCCATTGTCAAGTATGATGATGGAAATGTAATACTTTGATACAGACGGAAAACATCATGCAGTCAGTATAAAAACTTGGCTTGGCACTGAACTGTTCAACATAGCAATACAGCCAAAGTGATCAAGAAATGATTAACAAAAAATGCTGTTAAGTTTGGGTGAATCAGCCAGAATTCAGCCATGAATCCCACCAAGGATCTGTGAAGGATACTAAAGACCTGACTGATGGCAAGGATGACAGAGAGGCCTTCCAACCTCAAAGACATCGAGACTGTTGCGGAAGGGGAATTATCCAAACTTATACAGGTAGTGGGAATATGCAGGACAAAATGTTTGCTAGTATTTTAACCATTTGACTGATTTAATAAAAAACTAATAATAAAAAAAAAAAAAAAAAACACTGTCATACAGAGAAAAGGAACAGACTGATTTGGACACGGCAAAATATGTATAATTAACATCCTGTGCCACTTATTATTTCACTCCAAGTTAGTCACCTCTTTAAAACACACACACACGAACACACGAGAAAATCTAAATTGAGCTTAACTTTAAATGTTGAATAGAAAAAGATAAAGCGTGAACATAAAACATCTTCACAATAATGTAAACCATGGATGTAACAGTGAAAATAAAGCAACAACTATCACAAAACCAACATATTTATGCTTTTCTTAAAGCATGAAGTGTATCATAGTAATAAAACAAAGAAAAAAAAGAGAAGTAGTGCTGAAAGCACTTTTGGGCCCCTTATCATACGCTTACTCTTTTCCAGCTTAATGCAGCACATTTTGAGTGAAAAAAACTATTCAAATCCAACAAGTGGCCTTCAAAAATAATCAAAGGCACATTATAGAGTTTTAGCAAAATATTTTGTCTTTATTTTACATGGCAAAATAAAAAATAATCAAGACATTGCAGCTAGAGCTCCACCAGGTTCATTGTTTACTGAAGCTCACACTTCTGTATTGTATTTTACTGAACCAATTGAAAAACCACCCATCCACCAGTTTATAAGAGCTCTGGTCTCCAAACAAATAAAGACATTTTAACTGACAAAAGCTCTGCTTGGGGAATTTACAGCATTTTTATGAATTTTGGGCAACATATGGAACCGAGGCAGTCTGAGATTTTCTCTCAGTAAGTCATACTCCATCTCTGTAATCCATTGTTTTGCTTTGGAGATGTCAAACATTCCTGTAACTCTGTAGGTCCTCCGGTAGATTCATATTGACGGGATAATAGAAATGTGCATCATTCAGCTTTCCATACGCTTCATGGATATACAGTACTGTGTTATTCCCCAAATGACTACTGCTTCTCCTTTGACAGCATTCCTAAAAGTGACGTCCTTGTTGCTTTTCAACCGATTAATGTCATGTTATTCTCTTTGGTAAGATTGAGTGTTGTGTGTTTTCTGCCATTTTGTAAAAGTTTTTCTATATCATGAGAAACTGCATCACTAATGATACAAGAAGCAGACTTTAGTGTTAATGAGTGCCAAAGCATTAAGTTGTAAAGACACAGTGTTGATTCTTAGAGCCAAGAGTACGCAAGGAGGCTACAAATGCCACATAAACTGTATATTTTAACAAACAGTTGTTTCCAATCTTTGTATACAATGTATGATATGTATCTTTAACTTGTACATACATTTATGATTCTCATATTTATATATTAATCATTTATTACAGGGAAGAAAAAAATGAGGAGGTATTAGTGAAGGAAGACAAGATGGCAAACATCTAATAAATAAAAAATGATCACTAATACAGTACTTGCTGTACATTATGCATCTAAAATGCCCTCTCAGTACCCAGTTAGAGTTTAGAACTGCTATCAATTATGATATAGGAGAAATGATTTTTCCACTTTATTTTTCTTCTTTCTTCTCATGGCCAACATTAAAAACTATTTCCTTATGATATAGTTTTTCTTTGGAAACATTGTAATTTTATTTCTTTTGCTAACAGGATGTAAAGGAGCACTGAGAAGGTCCAGCTCTTTTGTATTTTATCATAAAGTAAATCCCTCATTGTACCTTGTCAATTTGTTAGTAGTCAACATTGGTGGAAGACTATCTGGTCAAAGTGAACAGCACTGTGTACACATAGAAGTACAAAATAGCCAGACTCAGTCAACAAAATTCTTTCGTGTGAATACTTGAGCTTCTCCACTTCTTGGCACCGTGCAGCTGGTTAGCCTAAGGTTTAATTGTCTGTCAGGCATGTACAAGGTCAGCAACAGTGCTTAAACTCTCATTTTAGCCCTCTGATGTGTGCTGAGTTAAAACTCCAGTCAAACATGCCATCTTATTCTGAACAATGTAGTGCCATAAGCTTCTCATAGCTACTATTAAGTATTTAATCTCTCTGAGTTGGTCCATTGTACAGTACATAATAAATATTATTTCTTGACATTGCAGAAGTGAATTAAGAGGAGTTACTGCAGTTATTACTATCACCATATTCTGCATATTTGCTACAGGTGCAGAATAAGCAAAGTGAAATGTCATAAACTGGCAACCGCACTGGTTTGCTCTGTACAAAAGCAAACAACAGATATGTGGTGAACTGAAACCAGCTGTGCTTGTGATGTTTTTCCTGCGTTTGCATGTTATTTATCTTATACGTGATCTTCTGATAGCAAAGTCATTTTTTCTTGATAATGGACTCATTTTTGTGTAATCTGAACTAAACAAAATGTAATTTTTTGTTTGATCGGGAGATTATTTTCTGATTGACTTCAGAACATGTATTTTTGTTTTCTTAAGATAAAATGAAAAGACCCTCGTTATGAGGAGAAAACAGCTTTGTTATCCTGAGCTTGTGTGATATTTTCACTTGAGATAAAAAGAACTGCAACCATTTCTATTTGTTGGTGTTGTCTTTTTGGAACTTATACATAGTGTATTTTGTAGTTACAGTATTTGCTTTTTTTTTTTTTTTTTTTTTTAAGGAAAAAACACCTTTTCCCTTCATAAACACAGTGTGAGATGAACTGGACCTTTGAAACCATAATACCACTTATCATCCTGGAATGCCACACTAAGTCCAGCCTAAATAAGCCTGCCCTGGAGCCTCAGTGTAAACCCTCTGTAGTCAGCAGGGCCGTATTCCCACAGTACTCCCTGGGAAATACTTCTGTGCAGACATCCTGACCATGCGACGGCAGGTTCAGGGCCCCTACTGTGGCTTAAAGTTTGTTGTATATGCTCTAGTTAGGTGAACGGACCCTTTGTGTCATGTGAAGAATTTTTGCGAGTCACTGAAAACCAAAAGACAGTACAGAGTTTTTCTGTAACACAAGCATTTTAACAGTCATGTATTTTACAATTTATGTGTTGGACTTAGGTAATAAATCATCTAGACTGTATTATCAGTTTTAATGTGGTGTATTTGGCCGACAATACACTATCGTCACAATTTGCATGGATGTTAATTGAAAAAAAAAATCAAGTAAATATTAGATGTTAGAATACATAACTTACATAACTTGGGGGCATTTTCATATTGGTAGAGGTAATGCATTTATGGTTTTGTTTGAAGATGTGATGTGGAAATGTACTGAAGTCTTCATTTATGCTATATACTTAAAAAGAACAATTATCTGCTAACATTTTTTTTTTTTTTTTAGCAAACAATGAACAACATTACTTTTCTAGTTCCATAGTGGTATTTTTTAAAGTGGTGATTTTCTTTTATTAATATTTTATCATTTTGTGATACATACCTTTAAATTATACATTCAGACTTTAAACTGGCATTTGCAAACATGAAACACAAGCACATGTTGAAGCCTCAACAAAACTAGTGTTGTTCAAAGTACCCAGTGGTATTAAACTGGCCAACTGAATGATGGCTGGTGTGAATAATTTAGGAGGCCCGCTGTATTGTTTCTGTGTGAAACATTTGCTTGTGCATTTTGAGTGTATCACTCAACAGGGAGTAGACCCAAGTCTTTTTCAGTGAAAGATATTAAATCACCCACATGCAGCCCAGATATTTAAATGATAAACTCAAATATAACTTTGAACAAACATATTTAAGGTAGAATATATTAGCTACAGCACTATTGGAAAAATCTGCAATATTTGAGTTTTTAAATCAGAGACTTTTAAAAGATGTCAAGTGTTTGTGTGACTAGATCACACCAACAAAAGTGTACTGTACATGGGGTCACAGAGGATGGGGCGAATGCTGGTTGGCTCTTGTGGGTGTAGGTCATAAAATAGATCATATAGCAACACACAATCTTGCATAAAAAACTGCAAAATGAATTCTGCACACATAGATGTAGTCTGCAATCTATTACTGGTCTGGGAAAATAAGCAAGTTATGAGGTTGTTTTTGAATGTGGACGGAATAGTTATGGACCCCAGATCAGCAGGGTGCTCGCACAGAGCAGGACCACAGCAATTAAAAGAACCCTCATCACATTTGGATCAAATTTTGTCAATAGTTACAGATATAAATGGGTTTAGTTTCAATATAATTGCAAATAGTACCATTCTGGTGATGCAGGATGATGAGACATTGAAAACAAAGATCAGTGTTCAACATAATACCAACATTTTTTTAAACTAGTTTTTTAATTTTTAAAAGTTTTTTTAAATAATTCAGTGTGTTAGACTGATACAAGTTATCATTTTTATGTTGTACGATCATTAAAGAAGCACACACAACTTTACAACTTCAAAACTCTGAGCTTCTGACTCATTGTCATGGCACATTGACCTTTATTATGTACTTCTCTGGAGTTGTTGTTGCCCAGCAGACAAAATGAAAAGCATAAATTTCAGAAGTTCTCAATGTACACATGCCCTTTGATCTGTGTCTGTAAAGGGGCCTTTTTTATGAATGTTTTTTAACTTTAATCTTAGAAATTATACATCCAAGGAACATTTCATTGCTGTGGGCAGTATTTTATGCAACTCATTTCCTGTGTACGTGGCAAAATCTGACAAAAGTTAAGTTGTAAAAATCACTAAAAACAATTTATCTTTTTGATCACAAAAGAAGCCATAACCCATTTTGACTGGGTAGTTCACTGGGGAAACTGCTATTCCCATGCTGCATTCCTTTGTGGCATCATGTGTTGATAGATTAAATTAGCTGCAAGTGTACTTTGAAGCCCAATCCATCATTTTTCAAACACTTGGGGGCAGGAAATGTTTTGAGATTGTTTTGGACCCAAATGCAGAGCTTAAACACAGACAGGATTTAAAAGTTTTCACTGCAAGACTAATGTGTTGACTGTGGGTTGAGAGGCTAAAAAAGCTGGCTACTGAGGCTGAGCTTGAGGACAGAGCTGTGAAAATTGAGCAGGTACTGTAGGTGAAAATTGAACTGGTGCTGCCGTGATTAAGACTAAACGGAAGTAAAACTAGAATAAATCAACTTAAAACGACCACGCCATCTGGAGGTTAGAGCCCAAAGGGCTTTTAAAACAAGGTTAGCGGAGTAAAACCACGTGAAAAGTTTAAAGGAGCTTTATCATGCTTTTCAAACGTTCCAAAAAGTCAAATACAGGCATTTATAAGCTAAAATATGTTCCCATCGCTACTATAGAAACTAATATGGTGTTAAATATTAGTTTTTTTTATGCGTCTAATTTCCAACACGGAAGTAAGATGACTGACTGAACTGAACCACGGAGCTCTCGACCAATTGCAATATGTTTTATGCCCATTTCATGACGTCGCCCCGGAAGAGACACTGATTCTGAAGGGTCACAGAATTGTTTGTAGCACCGGCACTGGCAGCGCACATGGATGTTATTTGTAAACATTGATGGATAATCAGACTCCGATTGACGGGATAAAATGGAGCAGCCTGTTATAGAGCTGTATGCGATCAAGCCAGAGTCTGACATGGATTTTGAAGTACACGCAGTACCACAGAGACCTCTGACAAGTAAGTAAATTAGCGAACAAATCATAGGCTAACAGTTAGCATTGAGCTGAGAGATGTGTTTCACTCACCGGTGCTGTTGTCTGTCCATGCACGTTTTTATAGTAGGAACTGCGTCAAGTTTCAGAAGTAATCCCTGAGAAAAAAACACTTTACTATCCAAGATTCATGAAGTTGTCAGGAGTGAAGTTCACACACAAAGTTGAGGTTTTTTTCTGCTCCTGAAGTTATAATCCAACCACTTCTGGCAAGTCGATTCTTCCAGTACAACAAATAAACTCCCACGCTGAAAGCAACCACATTTTTCCCAACTTGTCGTCCTCTACAGCTTAAAAAAAAAAAAAAAAAAATCTCCTGAACTCTGGAGCAAACGTCTGTTAGCTGATGGCTGTTTGTCTCTGAGGAAATCTTCCTGCAGGCTGTTAGTTTCTTCCTCAGAGAGTGTTTATAGGTTAGGATTCTATAAGAGTTTCTGTTCAACAAAGAGGACGTCTTGCTATGATGCTGCGCATGCATGTTTGACGCTTCGTGATTGTTGCCACCTCGTTGCGTATGCCGGTGTCAGTCAGTTATGTTAAGGAAGCTACAGCTTGGCCTGAAAAAAACGACTTAAATTAAGTTTTTTTATGAGGAAATAACATGGTAACATGCTGAAAAACTGAAAAACAGAAGAGAACTTTAGAAGTCCTTTAAAGGCTCCATAAAGAAGTTTTCCGGCCAGTTTACTTCCGCAATCAATCAATTTCTGCTAAGTGCTTCCGATCGAGTAAGATCTGCATTCATATACATTGAACAGCGATATCCCTAAAATTGTAATATTCTCATTTATTTCTTATAAAAGAAATTGTTACTCCCTCAGCCTGCTAGGACATTGAACTGGGAGGATAATATGATGAAATGGCCGAATGTTACAACTAGCAAAATATTTTTCTACTTTGTTGAATCCATGGTGGTAAACAGGAACAGCGTACACTTGCATAGTGATACAGTTGGCTGTGCGTCGATAGCTGACACAAACACTGCAGTTTAGTGTACATTAAGGCGAATGTTCAACCAAGTCAGTGTCTGAATGATTCCTGCCAAAAGGCTTGGGTGGTGGTTACGGAAGACGGAAAGGTGGAGACTGCGAGCTGCACCCATATAGTAAGCCCCAGGCAGTCATTCAGCTACGCAGCGACCGTCCTATGGTAAGTTCACTCACTTTACAACTTACATATTAAAGGCAGGGTGGATGATGTTTTCCAGGAGCATTTTTCACTATATTGCTAAAAGTCTTCTTCACACCCCGATTGCAGACAGTTAATTAAATATTCAGACACAAAAATTTTAAAAATGAATTACCTGTGGAACGTACAGGACTGGAAAAACCGTGAACGGCCCGTGCTTATTGATTGAATGATTATCAAACTCTATCAAACTGTACTGCACCCTCACCCTCCACATGCGCACGTCATAGTGCAGACGAACCGAGACAAACATGGCTGCTTGCTGCTCTTAAAGGCATGGTAGGAGATCTTGGAAAACAGTTCGAACAAGCTACATTTGAAAAAATATACACCCCCCAAAACCACGCCTCCAGGGCACAGGAACGCATCGCGTGCGCTCTTACGGCGAAGATAACCAAGAACAGCCGAGTGGCTAGCTTGTTAGCTTCCAAGTAAACAGCAGAGGAAACACATTTCTAAAAGTGATAATTATCTCACCTCCAACTTCTTCTGCAGTGTAAAACATCCTCACTGCAAACACCAACACCTCCATGACTTAATCCACATCCGTTTTTTTTCTTTTTAAGAGCAAACAGCGGCATAGATAAGAGCAGCGAGCAGCCATGTTCTCTCGGTTCGTCTGCACTGAGATGCTTGCGGCAAGCTGCGAGCGCGCACACACTCACAAGGACAGTTGGTGCGCGACAGAGAGCAGTCGAGTTTGACGGACATAAAAACCATTCAATCCATCAGCACGGGCCATTCAAAACTCCATCCAATGAAATTCATTTAATTGGAAGGGGTTTTTCCAGTGCTGTGCGTTCCACAGGTGATTTTTTTTAAATTTATTTTTGTGTCAAAACATTTAATTAATTGGCTGCAATCAGGGAGTGAAGAAGACTTTAAGCAATATAGTAAAAAATGCTCCTGGAAAACATCATCCACCCTGCCTTTAACTATGCCGCTGTTTGCTCTTAAAAAGAAAAAAATGGATGTAGATCAAGTTATGGAGGTGTTGGTGTTGGCAGTGAGGATGTTTGACGCTGCAGAAGAAGTTGGAGGTGAGATAATTATCACATTTAGACAATGTGGTTCACTGGGAAGCTAACAAGCTAGCCACTCGGCTGTTCTCGGTTACGTTTGCCGACAACTATCGGCGGACACGTTTCTGTGCTCTGGGGGCGTGGTTTTGGGGGTGTATATATATATATATTTTTTTTTTTTTCAAATTTAGCTTCCTTGAACAGTTTGTGGTTGCACGGTGGCGTGGTGGTTAGCACTGCAGCCTCACAGTAAGAAGGTCACTGGTTCGATTCCCAGCTGGGGAGGGGGTTCGAACAATTCCAACCATGTATGCGTGGGTTCTCTCCGGGTACTCCGGCTTCCTCCCACAGTCCAAAGACATGCATGCTAGGTTAATTGATCACTCTAAATTGCCCCTAGGTATGAATGTGAACGTGCATGGTTGTCTGTCTCTCTGTGTTGGCCCTGCGACAGACTGGCGACCTGTCCAGGGTGTACCCCACCTCTCGCCTGTTAATAGCTGGGATAGGCTCCAGCGACCCTGAACTGGATAAGCGGTACAGAAAATGACTGACCGGATGATGACTGAACAGTTTGTCCAGGATCCCCTAACCTGCCTTTAATTTGTTTTCATAAGGTGCTACATCCACGTACAGCGTATGTCCCAGAACCCTTTTTGGGTTTCACAATATCCATTTTTTAATCATCGAGTTCAGGAGTTCTTCGTATGTGTGTTGTTATTTTCGTATATCCTCAGTGTAAAATACCCTGCAACTGTGTTAACCGGAAGGCCTTAGCAGAAACGACATGGCGGCTCCCATGTTTTTGGCTGTGAAACTTGTCAATAGGAAAAGTTTCTCTCACTCTCGGTTGCTGCACCTCTCGATTCCAGCCACTGCACCACTCACTCCCAGCTGCCAGTCGCCAGCCACTTCCTGCCTGCCAGGTCTCCCAGGCCGCCCAGGTTTCCAGTGGCTGCGTCTCAGGCCCTCTACACAGCAGTGTATCAGCCAGCTAGCCCACTTGCTCTGCCACTTGGTCGCTCCAATTTATAAACCTGTGCAAAGGGGCTCACACCTGTTTCCAGCTAGCTAATTAGCAGGGGAAATGTTTGGGGCCTCCAGAGGGCGTTAAAACCCAAGTCAAGGCAAGATTAAAAAAATAGAAAGTATATGCAGTTAAAATGAAAACAATTCCATGCAATAAAAATCCACACTTTTGGCCCCATCACAGCGTGACTAAAACCCACATCCATAGGGCAGTGGCTGAGGGGCAGAGCAAGCTGACTGGCAAGCAAGGAGATAGTAAACACTAGAAAAACAGGATTGGCATGAGAAGAATCAAATTGAGAATCTGCAAAATAGAGAAGTGTGACAGTGCCTAGCAACCAACGCAAGTGATGAAACAAAGACTAAAAACTGGGCTTGATTCGCTGCAGGAGTTGATCAGGAAACAATGATTAAGTGTGGCAAGCAAACTCAGGAGACAAAACACACACTCTTGATTGATGCAAAATATTTCACACATTCAAATATGTTACAGAGCTGTATCAGCCACATTCTATTCTGAATTAAGTCAAGTTATGAAAGTGGACAATGGGCTTTATGCACAACTCCACTACTTCCTGAACTTAAGCTAGCTCCTTTGTCTCATGTCTTTCATTATTGGACAAATGTATTACTCCAGGTGTGCCTGACCTCAGTAACCACAAGGACAATGGCCAGACACACCTGGATTAATCAGTTTGTCTAATGATAATAATAATTAAAAAACGGAGACAAAGTTCAAGGAGGCAGTGGAGTTGTGCATAAACCCACTTTGCAATGATTTTCTGCTCATTATTTGGTTATATTACCTACAACTCTGACTTTTTATTCATATGTTCTGCTCCATTTGCATTGTAAATGTAGTTGTTTTGGCAAACAGCTATAAAACCAATCAAAGCCTACCTGCTTATCACCTCATAAAGTTAGAAAAATAATTTAAGATAAAAGCAGAAAAACAGCAAAGTAAAGAAAACAGATAATTAAAGCAAATTACTTTAATAAATAAATCTAAAGAATGTTGAAACTTTAAAAAGCAAAGATGTGATTTTTGGTGGGGTAGAAAAAAAAGTGATATTCATTTGAAAAGCAACAGTACAGTACAGTACACCCCCACCCCCATACACAAACATAAAAAAGTTTATGTATTTCTATAATTCAACTTAAAAGTTAGAAATTGCATATTGTTAGGACTAATAATATTTGAACCACATATTTCAAGCTTTTATTTGTTTGGATGTTGCTTATTAGGACTTGCAGCTTTAGAAAACCTGAAATTGCAAAACTAAAAAAAATTAGAATATTGCATGGAATCAATTAAAAAAGGACTTTAAATACAAAAAAGTCAGGCCTCCTGAAATAGAATCTTGCATCTGTACTTAGTACTTGTTTGGGGCCCCTTTTGCTTGAATGACTGTCTTAACCCGGCGTGGCATGGATGCTACCAGCTTCTGGCATATCTCAGGTGTTATGGAAGACGAACATGCTCCAATCACAGCCTTGAGCTGTTCCTTGTTGTTTGGTCTCTTCCACCTTTTTCTTGGCAATGCCCCACATGTTTTAGATGGGGTTCAGGTGAGTTTGTGGGCCAATCAAGCATGGTTGTTGAACCAAGATATTGTACTTTTGGCAATGTGGGCAGGTGCCAAGTCTTGCTGGAAGATGAAGTCTGCATCCTCATGCAGCTGGTCTGCTGAAGCAAGCATGAAGTGCTCCAAAATGTCCTGGTTGACGGCTGCGTTTATGCTGGACTTGATGAAGCACAGAGGTCCATTCCTTATACCATCCTCCACACTTTTGAATGGCCCTTTCCTGACCATCTTCTCCAGGCTGCTGTCAGCCCTCCGGCTTGTACACCGTTTTCTTCCACACTTCTTCCTTCCACTTAACTGTCCATTATGTGCTTTGAGACAGCACTCTGAGAACAACCAGCTTCTGTTGCTATCACTTTTTGTGTCTTTCCCACCTTGTGCAGAGAGTCAATGATGGTTTTCTGCACAACTGTCAGATCAGCAGTCTTCCCCATGATTGTGAATTCTTCTAAACCAAGACAGAGACTTTTTTAAAGGCTTGGGGCACTTATGGAGGTGTTTTGGATTACGTACCTGATTCGAATTTGACACTCTGAACCTACAATACTGGAGCTTTTCAACATTTTCTAATTTTTTGAGTTTAAGAATTTGAGGTTTTCTTAAGCTGCAAGTCATAATCAGCAACATCCAAACAAACAAAAGCTTGGAAAATATTGATTCACACATTCGTCTAAACAATATGTAAATTGCACCTTTTAAGTTGAATTACAGAAATACATGAACTTTTTCAGGATATTCTCATTTTTTGGGTAGTACCTATATATATATATATATATATATATATATATACATATGAACTGTACAGCCATCCTTAAAATTATTCATACCCTCTAATTAAAGAAAGAAAAAAAAAAATCATCTGTCAGTGAACTTAGTTGAAAATGACAAAAGTAGAAATAAATAAAAATTCTATAAATTAATGACATTGATTTTAATTCTGGTTTGAAAGAAATATTAAAAACAAACACACCAAAATCAAAAAAAAAAAAAAAAAAGTAGGATGGGGCTCCGAAACTAAAATTTTGTTGCGCAACACTTTAAGGCAATATGCAATAAGGTGTTTTCTCTGTTCTCTAATGTTTCTTTAATTGGAGGGTATGAATGATTTTGGGGACAAATATATATATATATATATATATATATATATATATATATATACACACACACACACACACATACATGCGCACACAGGCACTCATTCTTTGTTACAACCCTTGTCAGTGTCCAGGGGAAAAAGGGTGACAACACAATGGTCAGAGACAAGCTAAAGCTAGTTCAAGAAAATGGATTTATTGACAGCAGACAAAAAAAAAACACATGGTGGAAATGTTATGCTACAAACCTCAAAATACAAACAAAAAGGGAAGGCAGGTCACAGACCTCCTTCATAGGCAACTTACAATGCTAAACAACAGTCTCTGACCAACAAACAAGTTGAATTCAATTGAACCAGCCACAAGAGCTCTAGGCAGGAGCAGCCACAACCAAAATGTTACAAAACAGTTTTACATCGTAACAGTCTCAACTGTTAAACACACACAAGTTAAATACTCTAGATCACAGTCTTAAGTCCTGTGCCTGTCGCGACCGCAAAAACCCAGAGGCAAACTGTGCTCAGTGAACACAGCTGCCCAAAATGGATGCAGACGAGGGCTTTTAAGCTGCAGAGGCTTGATTTCTGGCCAATCACAGAAGGGCGAGGAAGCAGGCGTCCAATCCCCACAGCACCCTAAACGCACTCTCAATGCACTCTAAATGCGGCACCCACCGGGAAGATGTTCAGGCCAATCACCTAGATGTGCTTTGTACACAGTTATTTGCATATACACAAAATCAAGGCCTTGCGGGCCACAAAGCTGTAACATATATATACATATACATATACAGTATATATATATATATATACATATATATATATATATATATATATATATATATATATATATATATACACTACTCACAAAAAGTTAGGGATATACAACTTTCGGTTTTTGGAGAACAGAATGATGCAGAATAAATATTTAACCATTGAACAATGTACATGTGCACTGAAAAGTTTATAGGAAGTTCAATTCAGTTCACCTGGAAAGGTTGTAGTGAATTTTAGATTCATTCTGACATCATACTGAACATGTTCTTCAATAGGTTCAGTTCCCCCCCTGCCGACAACCCAACACACCACACACCCTCCATGAGCCCACAGCTTTCCTGTCCCACCTCCACTCTGTCACCCTGCACCTCAGTCATGGACCTGAACACAGCCTCATCTCCCTCCACATCAGGACATCCTGAGACCTCTTTTGCCTCCAGCCTGACTGTCTCCTGTGACCAGGTAAGAGAAACAACTGAAGAAACTGAACCGGAACAAGGCTGCAGGTCCAGATGGTGTCAGTCCCAGAGTTCTCAAGACCTGCTCAGAACAACTATGTCCGGTTCTCCAGCACCTTTTTAACACCAGCCTGAGACAGAACAGAGTTTCTGTGCTGTGGAAAACGTCCTGTCTTGTTCCTGTCCCTAAAAAACCTCAACCAGCTGAACCAAATGACTACAGACCAGTTGCCCTGACATCTCACATCATGAAAGTCCTGGAGAGACTCTTACTGGCTCACCTCAACAAGCAAGTGAATACCTTTCAGGACCCATTACAGTTCGCATATCGTAATGGGCTTGGGGTTGAAGACGCCATCATCTTCTTGCTTCAGAGAGCCCACTCTTATCTGGACCAGTCAGGCAGCACTTTGAGGGTCATGTTCTTTGATTTTTCAAGTGCATTTAATACTATTCAGCCTGCTTTGCTATGTCAGAAGCTCCATAACTTCCAGGTTGATCCTCCACAACCACCTGGATTTAAGACTACCTAACAAACAGACCACAGTTTGTGAGACTGAAAGGTTGTGTGTCTGAGATGGTGGTCAGCAGCACTGGAGCACCACAAGGAACTGTACTCTCACCATTCCTCTTTACACTGTACACCTCAGACTTCCAGTACAACTCTGAGTCCTGTCATCTGCAAAAATACTCTGATGACTCTGCAGTTGTGGGGTGTATCAGTGATGGACAAGAAGCCGAGTACAGGGAACTGGTCAATCAGTTTGTGAAATGGTGCGGTAACAATCAGCTCATCTTAAATACCAGCAAGACTAAAGAGATGATTGTTGACTTCAGGAGGAGCAAGAATAAGCAGCATAGTCCTGTCTACATCCTGGAAGAGGAGGTGGAGGTGGTGGAGAATTACAAATACCTTGGAGTTCAGCTGGACAACAGACTCGACTGGAAATGCAACACTGACTACATCTACAAGAAAGGTCAGAGCAGACTCTACTTCTTAAGGAAGCTGAGATCATTCAATGTCTGCACCAAGATGTTGCAGATCTTCTACAAGTCTGTTGTGGAAAGTGCAATTAGCTTTGCAGCCATCTACTGGGGCAGCAGCATCAGTATCAGAGACTTGAAGAAACTAAACAAGCTGATCAAGAAAGCTTCTGTGCTGGGAATAACTCTGGAGCCGCTGGAGCTGATCGTTCAAAAAAGAATGCTGCACAAGCTGATGAAGATGATGGAGGACACTTCCCATCCTCTCCACAACACGGTGAAGAATCAACAGAGTGTGTTCAGTGGGAGGCTGCGTCAGGTTCACTGTAGGACGGAGAGATACAGAAATTCATTCCTGCCAGTAACCATCACCCTAAAGAACAAGACTGACTGACTTTTTTGCTTATTTAAAAAAAAAAAAAAAGTGAGCTTTTACAATACTGAATTTCCCTTCTGGGATGAATAAAGTATTTTTCATTTCATTCATTTAATTTTATTTCATTTCATACAAAAACCAAATATCTTTTAACTTTTTGTGAATAGTGTGTGTGTACAGTATATATATATATATATATATATATATATATATATATATATATATAGGGCTGTCAAAAAATTAATCCTAAATTAATCCTATTGTCAAACAAGAGATGTCCTTTTTAATTACTACTGCTATATGCAGAAAATACATTAACTTTTGTTTTTTAACTTAAAGGCTAAAACCAAGCTACACATCCGGGAGTAGTCCAGGACTCAGACCTGAATTTCAGCTTTACATTAGGACAGTTGTGAAGTCAGCGTGTGTGGACTTATCAGCAACATTCTGGACTAAACTGCAGCTGTCTGAAGGACTATAGGGAGACATGTAAGGACAAGGTTTCAGTAGTTTAGTCTACTAAAGATAAATGCAGAATTCCTGGTGAGACACCTTTAATCCTAAATGTGTTCTAAAAGTGAAAAAAGCAATGTAATTAATCAGGATTATTTTTTTGACAGCCCTAATATATATATATATATATATATATATATACATATACAGTATATATATATATATATATATATATATATATATATATATATATAGAGAGAGAGAGAGAGTGAGAGAGAGAGAGAGAGAGAGACATGCATGTATAAAACATTAGAAGTAAGCACTGCAGTTTACACGAATAGGATAACTGCTCAATCCTCAACTTGTTCTCGGATGAGGAAATTTGTTTGAGCAGTTATTTGGAAAAACACAGTCCTGGAGTGTTATGCCACAGAACTTTTGACCACAAAGGTGCATCATGCGGGGGGATAGTCTTTCATAAAAACTGACTCCATTAGCAGCTGAGAGTCAAATTTCCCCTCACCTGAGGTACAAGGTAGCATGTAAACACTTGCTTGTTAAACTGTGGAATGTGAGGAGTGTTCTCATACAGTATGAGCTGTTCACACTTAGTGACCTCATTCACTGCAAACTAATAAAGCACTGTTTGTTGTTCTGAGTATGCTCCAAAATCATTTTTATATAAATAAGTGATAGGAGGTGCTGCTAATACAATATACTGTATATACACTCAGTTCCTATAATGAAAATATATTGCAAAACAACACAAGGTTACATGTATACAGACATCACATTTATGAGTTCTTAATCCAAAAAACTTAATTGTTGACACTACACTCAATGGTCTTTTGAAGGACTTAAGAAGGCTGAAGATTCACAACGAGTTTAGTGATCATGACAGATGCTTAGCAGAGCCTCAGCTGACAGCTCGTCTTGATGACATGTCTAGCTGAAGAGTCTACATCAGCTGTTGAAAGACAAAGAGCAGAAAGCACATTTTTAAGAAAAAAAAAAAAAACACTACCTCAAAAATAAGAAGAGGAGACTGGAGTGGTCAAAGAAAACCATCTATATTGGACTTTGGAGTCATTGAGGTCTAATGAACAGGTAAGTCAAAATGATGTTGAGATTTTTTATTCATGTTTGTCATCAAAAATGTGAAAACATGATTCTTCAGTGCCTAAATATGAAACATAAGAGAAGATTTTTCAAAGTTAGGAATCAAAATCTTGGAAATATTTAGCAAAGATGGATCTTGCAGGGCAAGGGCAGGGTTAATACCTAAATGTGTTTGATAGCTCCTTACTTTCCTACAGCATGTTAATGGCTTCAACACCACTCAGTATCACAAAAACTACTTGAAGAAAAAAAGAAATGGTGTCAATTTATAGTTAGTCACCTGACTACCTCTAGGCCATACAGAAAAGTAGTCAATAATCAAATGTCTATAATTTCTAAATTAATGTTGATTTACATTTTTATCTTCTCCAGAATACTGAAAAGTTCTATTTCAAAGTATTTTTCTTTTTTTTTTTATTTCAATTCTCTGCTCCAATGAATTGAAGTAAGGGATCTCCTTTACAATTGATGATATTGAAAGTTGGTAGATCATTACTGTAAATGACAAATCTGACTTGAAGAAATCCAATTAGCTCCGGCAAAAAAAAAATCTAATATAGCTACCTTTGACTGCTAAAATAGAGATCTTAAAGATTTCCTGAAACATTTTCAGTCATTGCCTTATCAGGAGCATTAAATGTTAGAGATAGATACATATTAATAACCAAAATTCCTAATAGATTTTTAAAGCTTTTGGGCAAACATCTGTCAGCAAAAGTGAAATTAGTAAGTATCCTTTAAGAAATGAGCTGATTATGACAATTGAAGCAAAATGTAATTGAAAATAAGCTTGAAGGAGAGAAAGTTGTTATCAGACAAGTTCTGAGTCCAATTATTCCTTTGGACAATGATTAATGTCTGTTTTGTGTTCTAGTTTCTGCATCGAGTTCAGCTGTGAATTTTCTGCAAAAGAATCACCACTTGTGAAAATTTCCAATAACAAAAAAGTGTCTTAAAGGGAGAAAAAACAGCCACAGAAGTATCATTGACTACACTGAAATAGAAATAAGTGGAAGAATGTTTATTAACAAGAGTGAGAAGGTGAAGTGTTTGCACTTGTAAAATCAAGTTTTTTTGGACGATGATTAGAATCTCATTTATCGAAACTGGCATGTCTGTCAGAGCTCTATTTGGTGATGTACCCACAGGGTGCAAAGAAGTGTTAAGGAGTATATCAGTGCATGTTGTAACACCACACCTGCTGCAAGCAGATGTTTTGCATGATAATTCCTGGAAGAATTTAACAATATTTGGACTTGATTAATGATCCTCTCCAACAGCCCTATCTCACCAACAATCAAATATATTTTATTTCACCTCACCGGGACATTCACAATTAAAAAAACCAAAAAAACCGTTGATTAGTTCCATTTTCATTCCACTGTGGTAAAGTTTCTAAAAAGACGAAACGATTTCTATGAAGAATGTCAAGAGCTATTATGGGAGAGAAAAACAGTTTTGTTCTTTTTCTTCCCCTGGAACGGTAGCCAAAAGTGGTGAAATAGTGGAAGGCCATGAGTTTTTACGTGAGCGACAGCAATGGGACTCACCGATTATGTGGTTTTGTGCAAAATGCAACATGCAGGGAACAGCATGAGGGCAGTACAGAGGCCAATGTCACATTGAATATATTTAAAACTTTGACCAACTTCATTCTTCTGCTTTACAAAGAAAGAGACAAATATACACAGTTTTTTTCCAGCTGTGCGTGTACTGTATTTATTATTAGCACCACAGATTAGCTGGTAAAGCATGATTTACAGCAGGCTTCATTGCCTATAACGTGAATATTTAAAAGTGCACCTATGAATAGCAGTAAAATTATGACTCCAACTAGCAACATGCATTATCAGTATCTGTGGTTGCCTCATAAACCATCTACTAAATCTACATGGACTGGGATAAAATATGGTCAATCTGTTTCTTTATCAGTGACCTGGTAAGACAGTATATTTTAAAAATGTTAGGTCTAAAAGAAATCAAAGGTCAATAACTGAAAAAACAACTTGATGTTGAATAAAAACCTTCTGAGTTTTAAAACTGCAGTACTAGCTTTGTTTGATTGGTAGTTTCGCATATGCAAGGCTAGAAGAAGACAGTGCACATTACATCATTTTTAAGTGATTATATGCTGTGCGGTTGTCAGAAAACCAAAGGAGAGAGTGAACAGAGGGAAAAAAAAGACTAATACACAAAGATAGAAAACAACAACACTACATTGCAACCTGAACAGACACATATTAGACAACCAGCTACTTCACCTGCACAGAAACAGAACACATCCTAAGACTTCTGAAAGAAAACACAGCAGTCATCAGGAATACAAACTGTAAAAAACAGTGGACAAGAAAAGAAAGCCCCAGCAACAACAACAAGCATGCCTGTGTTTTAAGAAGTTGTTTTAAGTGATCATGCAAAAGCAGCTGTGCCCCTTAAAGGATGAGCAGCAGACAGGGAAGCCCCCAACACCAAGCAATAAGCTGCCACCATGGTGCACAGAACCAGGCAATCACAAGGAGGACCACACACCCACCCACCCAGTAGGAGGCAGAGGAAAGGCCACAGTCAGAGACCCCATGGAGTACAGGCCACAGCAGACGAGGGACAGCGACCCACCAGCAGGCATCCCAAGTGCTAGTCAAGAACCAAACTCAGGGCTCCGCAAGCCAGAAAGCTCTGCCCACAAACCTGGCCAGCACCCAGGAGTGCCGGGTTGCCCCAGACATCCACCTCCCAGGGGTCAGTGTCCACCCAAATGCCCTCAACCCATCCTGTCCCAACCCGTACCACACCCTGTGAATAGCAGCCCAAGCAGGCCAAAGTGCAGCAGGGACCCAGACCCCGCCATGACCACAGACAACCACATGCACACAGACACACCCACCTCATCCATTATTAAAAGCAAATAAAATACTTCTGGCATTAGCATCAGAGCACCAATGACATCTGTACAACTTTTTTGCAGACCGTATGAAAATTTGCAACCCGGTTGGATTGTCAATGACTTGCTTTTTTTATGGAATAGTTTCTTGAGTGAGCTACAAGGACTTTTTCTATTGCTAGAGAGATGAAATGATTAGGTGAGAGAATAAACTGAGCAGTCAGTCTATTTACACTTCTGTGGCAGATTTGAACTTGTCATTTATCCTCTTAAGGAGAAGGAAAGACAAGCACACTCCATAACTTATTACACACATAATAACCATGAAACCACTTAAACCACAGCTTTCTCGTTCTGCAGAGCAGTCTGGCACTGCTAGCACTGCTGTGCTATTAAATCCTATGTCAAAATGTGCAAATATGAGAAAAATAGAAGTTTGGACGGAGCTGCAAGCGTGTACTGAAATTCTTTAATTAAAACATGAATAAAACTTAACTCTTTTTTTTTTTTCACTTAACTTTAATCAAAACCAACAACTACCCTGAACAGGATAAACAGTGGGTTTACAGAAACAGATACACACATCTACAGATCTAGGCTGGGGTGAATAATCCAGCAGTTAGATGAACTTGGGTGCCAAGAAAGGATTTTCATTCCTGCAATTTCACTGAAACAGTTTGCATTGCTGTTTCCTCTTCCTCCTGCAATGTTTGGGCATGCATCTTTACTTCATGTACATCATGTTCATTTAATAGCTCATGCACACCACACAGACCTGAACAGAAACTGGCAAAAGCTCAGAAGTTGTAAATTATGTTTCACTTGAGATACATGTAAAAGTTCAGGGTGAAGCATATCAAAAGACAGCTCCAAAAGCCCATAACATTATCACACCTCACATGAGTTAACTGGAAAATGTGACATTAAAGGCATAATGGGTCTAAATATCTGAATATGATATATTGTTTTCATAACAGTGTTGTTTGTATAGAGGGCATATAAGAGTTTAGGTTTGACTAAAATGGCCCTAAATCTCATTCACATGGGCTTTTTTGTAAATGTTAACCACACTATCATAACTCCAGTCTCAGTTCTTCGATGTTGATTAGTCCCACAACAAAAACATGCCTCTTGAGTTTTACAGCTGTCACACATTTGATGTGAGACTCATCTTCCTTTCTGTACTGCATGCTGCTACAATGGGGATTTGTTTATTCCTTGATATCCACTTATCTCTTTTCATGGTCACAGGAAATCTAGCAGTGCGTAGCAAAAGCAGACAGCTTTCTACCTGGAAACAAGAAGAAACTTGCTTCAAGTCAAATTATTTCTCCTTTTATTTTTTCAAAGCCTACCTGTACAGCATGAGGCTGCTCACACATGACTGTGAAAGGTACCCTGACTTTGAAGCTCACAGCTGAGCAGCTAATTAGATTCAGGCAAGGAACTTGGCTGCCTGTCATTCCCTCAGCCTTATTTTTCGTCTCTTACAATTTTTGATCTGTTATTTCATACTATCCCTTCAAACAGAAACACCATGCCAGAGTTTTTCCTTACTGATTTTTTCTTTACGTTCATCATCTATAACAGCTTTCAGGATCACCATAGCATGAGTTTGTGTTTATCGTTACAATGTATCCTTTTCATTATATGAGCAAAAATAATATGAACATTTATTCAACTTAAAGAAATATAATTTTGAGAGAAAATACCTTCAAAAAATTCAAGAAATTCCTTTAATGACAATAATTACAATAATGGCAAAGTTTATTTTATGTGCCCATTATTGTCATCACTCATTGTCATCACGCCCCTACAAACCACGCCCATCGTATGAAAAGATACACACCACAAAATTGGATACGCCTCCAAATACGTCACATCCATTCTGGATGTGGGGGGAAAGGAGCGCGACTCTGCCATTGAAACACATGTTAAACCGGCATTTTTCACAGACCATTATCTACTACCAACTGGAATATTTTGACAAAACAACACCACCCAAAAACGACTGAAGACAAACATATTTTCGGCACTGACTGGTATCCTCTTGACTTCAGCGATTTTGAGTGGTTTAATGGTGAGTGGTAATAGGTGTTTTGGGCAAGTGGAATAACAAACATTGCTTGTCAGGCTAACCCTTTCCTCTTGGTAGGAAGCCGAAAAAAAATTTAACACAGGGTCTTGGTGTGCATTTGTGGTACAAAAGGTGACACAGCAGATCTTAAGCATTTTCAGAGAGTCTTCTTTGCCAAGCACACCTAGCTGGGGCCACTCACCATTAAACCATTTAAAATCGCTGAAATCAAGAGAATACCAGTCAGCGCCAAAAATATGTTTGTCTGCAGGCTTTCAGTTGTTTTTGGGTGGTGGTGTTTCGTCGAAATATTCCAGCTGGTCTTGGATAATGGTCTGTGAAAAACGCCGGTTTAACATGGGTTTCAAAGGCAGAGTCGTGCTCCGGAATGGATGTGACTTACAGTATTTGGGGGCGTATACATTTCGCGGTGTGTATCTATGAGAGAAACCTAACCCTAACTCCTCCCCTAACCCTAACGACAACTGTCCCACGTCACTACCAACTACCCCCATTTTCACTACAAACAACGCCCAACTTTGCGACACGCCTCTGGGTCTGCGGCTGCAGTTGAGTATAATCCGGCCAAACGCCACAACTAGACCATCTGCCATTGCCGGGGGAGCCTTTCAGTACATGTGGAATTATGACAGATGAGAATCTGACTTTTTTTTAACAATATGGAGGAAATCTGGAAGGACTGTCACATTCCTGGTTGTTGGAACAGCAGTGGAAAACTTTACTTGGGGTAATAAGTGAATAAGAAGATCACAGAGATTTAATCCATGAAGATTTCTGCTGTCTGTGACAAAAGTTGACTGTGCTGCTGCTCAGTCCACTGATGTCAGTATGTTCATATCAGGGAGGAGTACCAGACACACAGACCAGAGGAGGAATAACTTGCTGCCACGGCAGAGAAAACACTGGATTTAATGCCCAATAAAGGCCTATTCTAGAATCTGTGTACGTGTATAAAAAAAAAAAAAGAACATAACAGGAACCTCTATTCTAACATTTCACAATTAATTGCTGAATGGACAATCTCTTATGAGACATAACATGTTTTGGTGGGGGGAGAGATTTTAATTTAGCTCCTGATTTGTGGCTGGACAGAAAACCAGCAAAGTGTTGTTGTCACAACTATGAAGGGATCATCACTGGCTTAGCTTCAAAGAATAGTGTAGTTGATTACTGGAGATTGGCTAACCCATCAGTCAGACAATACACTTGGTTTAATGCATCCAACAACTGGAGTTCTTGAATAGATTACTGGTTTATCTCTTCCAATCTTGTTAAATGGGTACAAATACTGAACTATCTAGCTCACCATTAACACATCACTGTACAATTTCCTTGAAGTTATCCTTGTCAGATCAGGACATTTTGTCGTCATTCTGTCTGGAAGTTTAACAGTCATCTGCTGGAAAATTCTGAATTTTCTGGAAAAGTCAAATAAATGGTTTCAGAGGTCACTGCCATGGAGTTATCACAGTTGGGAAAATGGGAATGGTTCAAGTTAAGAATAAAACAAGTCGCTTCAAAAATGAGCAAACAAATAACCAATTAGAAAAAGCACAAGTTATCTGAAATTATTAATGGTGTATGTAATTCAAACTCTAAACCTGACCTATTTGAAGAAGAACTTGCTCAGCTAAACAACAGACTTGCACCGATTACAATTTTTTGGGCCAATACCGATTTCCGATTTCTAAGGTGGTTGGACAGCCGATACCGATTTTGGCCGATTCTGATCATATTTTTCCAAACTAGACACACAAGACATTGCAACATAGTTTTCCTATTAAAACATTTATTGAAAAAAAAAAAAAAAAAAAAGTGTGCAAACAAATGCCAGGTTTCGTAAGTGAAATGGGAGCACTGATTGAAAGCCAAGAACTGAGAAAAATGATTAAAACAAAAAAAAATATTCTTAATATGAAATTATAAAAAATAGAACAATTTGTTATTCAACATATAAGTAGTCCACAAATAAATAAGATACTATTTAGCATCAAAATTTGACTAGGACCAATGAAAGTGGTCCATGTCTCTGTGTGGGGGAAAAAATATTGGGCCATGTAGGCCTTAATTAAATAATTGAAAACCAAAAGATCACCATCATAATAGCTGAAAATTATAATTAACATTCACAAAAGTTAACAAACCATTCTTAATAAGAATTTTGAACAAATAGAAGACATTTCTCATTAAGCATTCAACAAATAACCCACAAATAAATTAAATGTGATACTATGTAGCATCGAAATGTGGCTGCAGTAGGAACAATGAAAGTGGTCCATGTCTCTGTGTGGGAAAAAAAAAACTAGCGATGTAGGGCTAGAATAAATAACTGAAAACCCCCCCAAAAAAATCACTTTAGTGCTATGGCTTAACATAGCCTACTGTATATGCAGCTATTTTTTATACATCAGTGGCAGATTTTTTTTGCAAACAGAAGCATTTCTGTTTTATCCCCTGATAGCCTGCTTCTTCTGTCCTCCGTTACTTGTCCAGCCAAGCTGAATAAGTGCTCACTGTTCACACTTGTGCATGGTGCAGAGAGGTAAGCACGGGCAAGTGGTACCAGAGCTGGGAAACGATCTTTGTTTGTTTTCCAGTAGGCCAATTGATTTTCTCCCCTGCCAATGGGTGGTTCTGAGAGGTAGCTCTGTATTAGTACAGACAAAGGGCTGGCAAGATGTTCCACCTCAGAGGTCTCCTTCAGGATTTCATCATGAACTAAAAGCAGCAGACTGCATGGCTTTTTGGTGGCTGGTGCTTCCCCTTCATGAGGTCTGGAGGCTGAGGATGGCTCGGCAACAGGTTGCAGTGGTGTAGATCTGATCTCTCTCTGCAGTGCAGTCTGAAGGTCTTGTTGCACTTGCTCTTTCAGCTCATTTGAAAAGTAACGGTTCTTGTACCTTTAACACACACACAAAAATATATTAATATATTATTCAAAAATTACAACATTTATTTAAACATATAAAATTAAACACAGCTAATTTTGATTTTAGAGGAGATTTAACTGGCCAAGCAGAAAAGCAAAATCCATTTATAAATGTATCTATAGCACATATGGGTAAATTGGGTAGCTACACAATATAACAGTTATAACACTGACTAATATAACAAATTAAAAAAACAAGTAATCATACACCAACCTTGGATCAAGAACTGTCGCCAACATGTAGAGGGTCTCCTTTTCAATGTCTTTGAGCCTCCTTCCCACTGCCTCCAGCAAGGTGGACTTTGCTGTGCCCACTCCACGATCGGAATCTGCACTTCTCTCCAAAAGTCGTTTCAGAACAGTTATTGATGGGATGACGTCTGCAGCAGTTGCGGTTGATGAGCTGATTTCTCTAGTAAGTTCTTCAAAGGGGGCAAGAAGGGAGAGGAGATTCTCAATCAAACCCCACTGGTTTGCTGTCAAAGTGGCAGGCAGTTCGTGGTCAGCCGCGTAAGCTCCAAGCGCACGTTTCTGTTCAGTCAGCGATTTCAGCATGTAGAACGTGCTGTTTCATCTCGTGGAGACGTCTTGCTGCAGATGTTTCCTTGGTTGGCCTCGCTGTGCCTGGATGCCGTACAGTCGGGAATATGCCAGTGACGAGTGTTTGAAATGTCCAACTATTTTTCTGCCTGTTGCGACTGCGTCTGAGACGGCTCGTTGGGAGAAAACACTGTCATGAACTGTCAGCTGTAAAGTATGCGCCATGCAGGACAGGCTCGGCAGACTTGCGTCTTTCATGGTCTTTATCATGTTTTTAGCATTGTCTCTCAACACAACATGAACGTTAGCCCTATCAACGCCCCAGTGTCTAAACATTTCATTGAATGCTGTGGCCAGGTTTGCAGTGGTGTGAGCGCCTGACATCTCTTTACAGTGGAGCATTACTTGGTGTAGTTCAAAACTCTCATCCACCCACTGCGCTGCTAGACTAAGCATGAACATAAAGCTAACATTTGATGTCCAGAGGTCAGTTGTGCAGCTTATTTTAGTGTTTTTACTGGCATGCAAGGTGCTGCGCACATGACGTGAGACGCTCTTGAACATTTCTGGGAGCGCAACATCTGAGAAGTACCGGCGACTTGGGATGACATATCGGGGGGACAGGGAAGTAATGAGATTTTTGAACCCCACATTTTCCACTTCATTAAACGGCTGGTCGTTCAAAGCAAGGAATTCCATTATCTTTCTTGTGATTCCTTTATCCCTCTCCTTGGTTGTGAAGGTTAGCATGGGCTGCTGACCAGTGGATGGCTCGCTCACACTTGTGTTAGCTGTGTGGCCTTTGCCTTTTTCGTGACTCTTGTTAGCCTCTTCAAACTGAGCGAACTGAGCCACACGTGTTGTTTTAAGTGTCGGATAAGATTAGTCGTACTAAATGTTTTCGGCGTTGTCCCTCCACGCCCTATTTTGGCTTTGCAGGTTTTGCACACAGCAAACTTGTTATCCTCCTCAAACACTTTGAAAAACTTCCACACAGCTGACATGATGTACCTCTTAGGCTCTTCTCTGCCAGTTGAGTACGTGAGGAGAGTCTGCGGCTGCGCAGCAGAACTCGCGGGTGCTGCCTGTGGCATTGTTTTGGGCACACACAAACAAGCGCAGGAGAAAGATGTGTGTGCGCTCAGAAGATAAACTGATCAAAAACGCAACGACTTGAAATTGGTCATCTCCATGGTGACCGGCCGGTCACCGGTCGTGGCCGATCACGTGAAAATCGGCAAATTGTTGTTATTTTGCCTTGTTCCCCTTGTTTACCTTGTTATGGATGACTGATGGCCACCACAAGAGTTTGTAATTGTGTTGTTAATAAACAAAACAAAACAAAACAAAAAAAAAAAAACTTTACTTCCTGTTTTTTTTTTTTCCGCCGGAGTTTGCCCCTTGGTGAATTCATCATATTACACACACACACACACACAAAAGGGATGTAACGATTACCGGTAAAATGGTTAACCCTGATAAAATTCTCAACGATTAGTATTACCATTTCAAATTTTAATTATTGTTAAAACCATACTGATTATTGCACTTTGAAAATCTCCCAGTGATGCTGCTCATTGCCTGGAAAAGCAGTAACACTCCCAGTTTGCAATGTTTAATTCATGAAAACATGGAGGAAGGCCACAAATGCACCAAGGTGGACTATTCTCATGAGATTTTTCCTCCTTTAAAAAGTACGAAGTAGACATTTTAGCCTATTTTGGATATTTTTAAAGGAGCTGGGAAGGAATTTCAACAATATCGAGATAAAAATGATAACCGTGATCATTTTGGTCACAATAACCGTGATATGAAATTTTTATATTGTTACATCCCTAACACACACACACAAAAGAATTTTTCGGTGTTTCAGTAGCAAAGTAACAACCCTCTCCCCACCCCTCTCTCCAAAAAACCAACTGAACAAAAAAATCCACAGGCAGGAAGATGGATGAAATGCATCTTTTTAAAAGTAAAAGTATTGTTTAACCCAAGTTCGAGAACTGCATCCTTAAAGGAGTGATGACATAGCAGTAGAAACTAGTTTATGTTGTTGGCATTACTGCATATGTAAATACTCCAAAGAAAAAAAAAAAACGGTATTTTTTACAGCGGGGTATTGTTTTGAAATGCCAGACCTCACTTCCTCGCAAAACAGTTGAGTCCGGTTATGATATGGAGTTTTACCCGGAGACCACGTTGACTTCATTTTGATTGGCTACACCTTATTTGGCTATGACCCTATTTAGAGAAACTAGGTCATGCTGCGGTCAGAGTTTGCTAAAGGCTAACTGCTAGCAACATGGGCACTTCAGACAGTGAGCTATGTTTATCAGACAAGACAGCATTTAGAAAATAAATAAACTTACAGGTAATGACAAGGTTGTGGCCCCCTCCCTCAGTGTTGCTGCAGAAGTTTTCTTTTAAATCCATTTGTTTGAAAACCCAGACCTGACTGCACAGAAGTTACTACTCAGCTACACACACGCAGCTGAATCAGATAGGGAGGGGGGAGCGGGGGGAGCGAAGCGAACGGTGCATCGACGTTAGGAGAGAGGAGGGGGGGGGGGGGCTGTTTACTTGATAGTGAATAATTACTTAGAATGATAGAACTACGTAGAATGATAGGCTACTGTCTGATTCAACCATTTCTGAGCAGAGAGACAAAGCTGACTGACTATGAACAGGAACTTTGATACTCACTCACAACAGATCATATATACCCCCCAAACCCCAGAAAAGTTAAATTTGATGTCATGGCAACTTTAAGATTATCACCCTCCACCAAAATGTTAACCTCAAAAGCTTTTGTAGAAACAAAATCTGTATAAAGATGGAATAAATAAATCAATAAATTCCCTGATGTGACTTTAAAAGAGAGAGACATGCAAACATCTCTCCAGGTCTGAAAGAGAGATGCACAGCCGAGGCTCAAAGCCATCAGCTACCTTTGGTGTCACATGCACAGTGTTCTTTCTCTCTCATTTAATCTCAGTGTAAGTGTTTTTTCCACTTAATTATCACGCTTTAATGATCCAAAATAAAGCAATGCATACAAGTGTTTCATCCTTTATTCCTCTCAAACTTTAAAATGTTATCAATAACAATAATATTCCCTCCTTTAGACTCAGTTTTATTTTACTGTATTTTACTGTGTTTTTTTTTCTGCCTTCATACGTCTTTAGAGGGCTCACCCCTCCCTCTTAGTCCTTTCATGACCAAGACATTATGTTAGAGCAGCAGATGTTTTGAACCCTGTGAGCCTTACAGGAATACATTATAACAACCCTTATTGTTAAAACAGTTTAGCTGAATGATGTGGTCAACATTTTCCTTTTAACTTTGTTGCTGCTGCATTTTATTGATCTCCATGTCTTTGAAAACCCACAAAATTTGTGCTCAATTGTAGTGATGATCCAAGAAAGTGGCATGTAGATTTAACTAGTATGCATCTGATGCAGTATAAACTGCATAACATAACAAACTAAAAAAAAACAAACATTATAATCTTAAATAAGCCACTCTGAAACATCAATGATCAATCAGAGGTATTGATGTTTCTGTTTACTTCCACATGTTCCAGGGGGCCATCTCTGCAGTGTGATCTCAAAAAGGACTTCACTTTAAATATTATACATTACGTCTTTAAGGAGTGTGACTTTCAGTGTCTTTGGGATCCAGATGTGAGTTTGATTTGCATGTACAGCCATGAAAAGCGCCGTGATGATTTCTGTGTTTCTGCCTTTGTCTAAATTGACTGAGGCCTCAGAGAGGAGGAGATGGCAGCAGTCAGCGGAACTTGGCAGGCTAATCTTGAAAGGAGGACACATCAGGGTCCTATAATAACCAACCTATCAGAAAGGCAAAGATGACCAAGAAAACAAGCGCATGCCATGTGTATTCATGTTTGTTTGCACAGGTGTAAGGTCCACTCACTGACAAGATGGCTCTTTACTCTCAATGAGCATGCTGCACACATTTGTCCACCTTTGACTAACCTCAACATCAACAGCACTCAAGAAACAATGTAATCCACATCAGCCCTGTAAGATTACCTTCCCTCACCTCTTCAAACCCTCACCTGCTACTGTTTATCTCAAATTTCATTTGTGCATTTGTGACTGGGCAGAACTGGCGGCTTCATCACTGGAAAGGAAAAAAGATCTGAGTCTGTTTGAGTTTATCTGCGTTCAGAAGCTGTCATCATACAAAGACATACAGTATGTGGTTGTGGTGCTTTGACTAACCACTGTAACGCTGTAGTTGATAGGAAAGTGCCTGGAAAGAACAAACAATATAAGAGTATTATCAACTCCCAGGAAACACATGTGCATCTTATCTTATAAATGTTGAGTTTAGAGCTTCTTAAACACAACAGTTGAGAGTTATGAAAAAACATGATAGATCTTTGTCCAAGGCTTAGGTTGCAAAGACATGCTTGCTGCATGATTTTTATGATTGATAGTGTGATTAGGTTCATAGTTCTGTTATCACCCCAACACTTGGTTTACAGTACATGTCACATATAGCCTTGACTTTGAATCAGCTTTGGTAGTTGGGTGTGTCAAACAGGACAGATCATAATTGCCATTATTTTGAGAATTTCACTGAAATAGCTGAGGAGTACATTTGAGCTTTTTTTTTGTTGTTGTTGTTTCTTTGTGAGACATTAAATAGGATCAGATTCAAATTTCACAATCAGCATCTGATATAAATTAAATCTAGTCTTTTTTTTATTACCATCCAAACAGATAAATACACTGCAACACACATTGAGCAGAGATTTTCTTCTAAACTTTTCTGGTCAGCTTGGATTGAGAATATGTCTTAGTTGATTTTAATGTAAAGAACATGTTAGTGACGCCCACCAGGAGACTATGTGGAAAGTTCAATTTGATTGTTTTTATTTTTGTTTGTTGACAGGATTATTAGAATTTTTATTTGTATGAAATTTTGGCAGATGTTTGAGCATGGCCTTATTCACTGGATCAGGATCTAGAACAGACATTATCTCCATTCAATGTGTGCAACACTACTTGTGCATCCTTACAAAACATTAACAACACTTCACTGTTCATTCACATCATAATTCAGAAATCCTTAAGTCAAAAGTATTTAGTTAAAATACACTTAAGGCTCAATTATAACAGCACTTAGACAAAAAAGAGGTTAAAAAAAATCTCGTTAGCATTTTACAAAGCTGCAAATTCATGATCTTATTCAACAACCCTATCCTGTGGTGTTGAAAGAGAGAAATATTAAATTAGAAATATTAAATATTAAAGCTTAAATGGGTAAATAGAGCATTCATAGCTATTCCACAGCATAAAAAGAAAAAAAAAGGTGCTGAAATCTCTTTGAAAATAATTGTAATACATCATGTGTTACAGCACATGCTGATGACATGTTTTCATCCTTCCCCCCTCATTTCTTATGTCCTAATAAGACAGCTAAAATAAGAGTGAGATGAGGTGCTGCTTTGTCTCTAATAACAGCAAAAATGCTAATATGTCATAAAAAGTCAGAGCTGGATGTCAGATTTTTCATGTATGGAATGCTGGTGATGGTTTCTGCCGGGGTGCCAGAAGATATGAATGATCGCATAGTAAAACGCAGGTGCAAAGGCTTTGAAATTCCTTCAACAGCCTAACATGTGCTTGCTGTTAAGTATAAACCATGCATTTTACATAATCCTCACTGTCATCTTTCTTGTGGTGAGTGTGAAGATGGTGTCTGACCGCCACCATGTGGAGACATCTTATCACAACGATTTGGAATGAGTCCTCGTCCCATATGTTCTCAAGTAAATAATCCATTGATACTTTAAATAATTTTGAAATGGGTTTGTAATCATTAAGGGCCACACTTAATAATTTACAAGAGGAATAAAATATTCAGCCATATCCCTAAGCACTGGTTTATGCTCCATATATCCCCATATGCACTTATTTTTGCCCATCCAACTGAAGGAGACCCATTGAAGCATGACAGGAATTGATTTTCCTGTATGAATATTTGCATTTCAACAGAACACTTGTGCATGAATGCCAAAGAGGGTGTTCGGCACAGAAGGTTCCTATGAGTCACCAATGCAATGCATCACCCACTTAACCTTCATCCATTCAACACACTGCTTGGATGGAACAGTGTGACAACTTATGGAATGTTGTGAGCTACAAATGGGCTATCTTGTGCATAGATGTGCAAAATATGCTGGGTGTGTGTGATTTCATTGGACAGCACACAAAGAAACACGCAAAACATATAAATAAACATGGATAAACATGTCTGCTCAGGGAAGGTGTCAACTGTTATGCACAGAGCCTAGATTTGCAGCTATTGAAGCCAAGTGTATATTGTGTTGTTTTATGAAACAACAAGTTAATATGACATATGAAGAAGCTCTGAAAGGGATACATTGTACTTTTTCTCCTCACCTAAAGCTTTGAGAGCAACTCAGCTGAAGTCTGTTCCTCTGAAGGGCTGGCTTTGGCCAAAGATTGTGGGATATGGACTGTTTCAGAGCTGATATCCCTCTAGTCTTCCAATTAGCCTAACTTTTTTTTTTTTTCAATTCAGAGATAACTTGACAGCTCGTTTCCATGCTTTTACCGATGAGGCCGTCCTGTAATATTAAGGCTGAAAAACGATTAAGGTTTTTCTCTTGCAAACAATGTTATCAATTTGATAATGTTAATAAACGTGAATGTTCTTTTCAGGTTCACTGACAATCAATAGCTCAGTATCTTTATTTATTAATTCATTTATTGTTCAATTATTTATTAAACAAAGCATTTTTCAAACATTTTCACTGGTTGAGTGATGAAAACAAGAAAAGTTACAGCATGTAAAAGAAGTCTTTTTCTTTCTTTTTAAAAGAAAGTTGTTGGGGTATAGTGGCTTAATATGAATCGGCTTTGTAATCGTATAAACCTAAATGAATACACAGGATACCGTACTGCATTTACATGAGATAAAAATAAGCTGTTAAACTGGTTACAAAACATATTTGAGTCTGAGTAGCCTATCTTTTCCCAAAAGCTCCCTTTACCAATCTTAACTGTGGAAAAAGACGACCACAGATTTTGAAAAGCAAGTGATAAAAGCTGCGTGTCATGTGCATAGCGGTCCTCGCACATTACGCACGACGCTAGGAGTTCCCTTCCTTACATCGTGAAAACGCCCCTCCACTGTCCTCCTAGCCCTCCCGACTGCTAGCCATCCCTGCCGGCTTGTGCCTGTCTCCTGTCCCTGCCTCCAGCGCTGCATCTCCCGCGGCAGAGAACAAGGCGCTCCGGGGCGGTGTCCGTCCTCGTGTTTCCTGCAATCTCTATGCTCACAACTTGGACTGAGGCTTGACACCCGGACCTGACAGGGCAGGTATGCAGTTTATTTGTTTGTCCGATACAGCGGAACAGGTGCATGCTGCATTTACCGGTTACAGCGAAGTGACATTGGGGAAGGAGAAGAAGCGTCTCTCGTACCGGTGACAAGCGTTGCTCAAATAGCCTGCGCGTTATAAATGCTCTCCAAAGACACGGCTATTGTGCCTCGAGAGCCATGGACGATGCAGAGGGTGTTGCCACACAGCTTTAATAAGACCAATATGGTCGGCATGCTGATTTAATAAGCTGCACAGAATGAGGGCATCCTTTATTTCATGCATATCAAGGCCCAGTAGGAAGCAGGTGCATCTTTATAGTCTTGCTGGATCTCATAGCGCCTGATGCCAAGCATATCCTACCCACGTACAAACCGTTCAGACCTATTCTTGGACGAGTAGTGTGTGGTAGGATTATGATTTCTCTGTGTCGAGCCATAGGCTAACAAACAGCTGATGCTCAAGATAATGAGCTAATTGAGGAAGGAGTGTGTTGTCGCGGGTGTGGCAGAGGGGGCAGGCGCGGGAACCGGAGGTCTACTGAATGAGTGAATTTCTTTGTAAGAATGTGGCCATTTAATTGGAAATATCATCAAACCAGTGAAATCTGTTAGAAAGAAAACAGTTTGTGCACGTACCAGTAAAACACAGGGCCACGCTGACTGTGATCAACTTATCAGATCACCTCTCTTGGAATGACATTTCAAATAGAATAATGAAAGATAATTAACATACAGTAGCTGTTCATGAAATCTCACTGACCTTTTTTTTTTTTTTTAAACAAGTTTGAAATTAGTTAGACTAAAGTAGCATTCCTTTGTGTAATAAAATAGAAATGGTTTTATTTCTCTCTCCTCTTTTGCAGTGTTATTTTTACTGTCATGTATATTGTACTTAAATAAGATCTACAGCCTACAGGCTACACTACATTAGTTTTAAAACAACAATAAAAACGTGTCCTCACTTTTTTTTATTGTAAAGCTCTAACAACAAAAAAAGAGAATTAACTGAGTATTTTGTAATAATTGGAACATATTGCAGCATTCAGTGCGTTTCAATATCTCCAAACAAATCAACTAAGTTCAGCATCAGTAATGCATCCTTCTGTTCATCCCCCTCCCACTCAAACAGACTGTGAGCCCTTGAGTATCTGGCTCCTATGCAATCACACCACAGGCTACAAAATCTCCCAGACTCTCAGTTTGTGGAGGCAGTCAGGGAGGGGGCAAATTAGATCTAAAATCCATCCATCTGTCCGTCCATGTCTCTGCCCCTCCATGCATCCTCCAATCTCATTTTCCTTTCACCTGCTCCACTTTCAGCCTTCCTGACGTTTTAACCATCGACAGGGTGGTGTTCCTCTTCTGCAGCCCTTCACTGGTACATACTAAAACAGCAGTCTATTTGTGTACATGCATGCTAACTTCACTCCTGCAGGATAAATAATTAATTTAAGATATGTTTTTAAAACTGTGTCAAGACAGTTTGAGGAGGTAAGATCTATCATAAATCCAAGCAAATTTCTTAATTAAACACTGATAAGCACAGTTTTGTGGTAGATGTACATACAATATGGTGCACTGCATACAGGTGGTGATGTCATACGTTAAAGCTAATGTGTAACTTCCAGTCATTCACCAGTCAGCGCACATAATCCAAGTGCTAGCCGTCCATATGTCATCAGTCATCTGGCTGCACCTTTGCACATGTTTTTTTTCCCCATGTAAATTCAGCATGGATGCTTGTTTAAGGTAACGCACTTTAATACAATTCTCCCTCGAGGCCTCTGTTAAGTCATCCTACTGTATGATCGATTTGTAATAGCTCATTGAAGCAGAGCCAGTGTGTGTTCACAGCCAACCTGGAACCCTCTGCTGGATAAACTCAAACAGCTTTGAAGTAAGACAAGCTCTCAAAGGCATATCAAAGATAACAGCATGCAATAAGCTGTCACTTGTGCATTATCACCGTAAATGATGCACAAATGAACATATTAAAGTTATAATTGGCGATACGGTTAGATACAGTTATATTCATATAGCAACCCGCATGTTATCACAAGAGGAGACTTTGTCAGTAATGGCTTTTCTGAAGGATATCAGTGGGACTGCTGAGACCTGGTAAAAAATGAGTGGCTGTACGAGTAATGACTTGGCTTAAGATGAGCAAAGAGAAAAGAAAATGTGGTTACCCGATTAGAAGTCTTGAGGGCATGAGCTGAAATTAAAATGGAACAGAGAAGTTAAGACAATATGTTGTTTAATTATCTTCTCCGTGCAGCATCACATCAGCTTTGAAGTGAGTCAGTATGTCAGATGTGTAAACTTTCAGTTTTAATACAAAGTGTCAAACCCAAGAATGATTTACTCATGAGTCCTAGTCAAATTATAAAGTAATAAATCAATACCTGAAGTCTGATATTGGCACCTCCAAATGCCTTTTTTTTTTTTTTTTTACCCTTGAGATTCTTTCTGGGATGTTTACTACAACTGCCTTTAGGTGCTGGTTCCATTCTGCCATCAGTTTTAACATCACAGAGCAAAAAGATGCTGAATTATGTCGAAGCAAGGTGACTGACTCGGCCATTTCATTTACTTTGCCGAGCTCTTACGTTGATCTAATGGAATGATTTGAGTCATTATCCATTTATACAGTCATACACTCTCCAATCTGCTCTGTGGCATTTCAGTGAATCTGAGCAGACATTAAATACCAACACACTTCTGAATTCATGATGCCACTTCTGTCAGCAGTTATATCAATAAACACCGATGACCCAGTTCCACCAGCAGCATAAGAACCACTGCCGTCACACGGCCACTATGTTTGGCTAATAAAGTAAAGGACCATTCCTATGCCATGATTCTATCTTTCTATTATCCTGGTACAAGCCAGTCATGATTTCTTCCAAAGAATCTTCTATCAGATGTGAAAAGGTTTACGTAGATGTTTTCATACACAGTATAATGTGACTTTTTTGTTTGTCCTTTTTGGTATTTGCATGTTGAGCTCAACTTCTTGTTTTGCATTTCTCTCTTTCTGTCTTTTTTTTTTTTTTTTTTTTTTTTACCTCTAACATTTCTGCAACCTTTAGCATTAGGTGACCCCTGCGGTCTTCCAGAAGTTTTGGCAATGCTAAACTTTAGCAATGCCAAAGCTATATTCTTGATTTGGTCATCTGTAAAATTTGTTTTGTTCAACAATGGTCTCTGCTACTTGCACTGAAGCATCTTTTGGTTGTGCATGAAGATTTCTGTGAAAGGCTGCCTGATAAAAAAAAAAAAAGAAATAGGATCAATATGTATCTGTTGAATTCCCCAATAAATAATTAGATAAAGGTATACATGGCCAGGAAATTGCATATCAATAATATCTCCAGGACCCCCAATATTGGAAAAGGTGGTCCACTAGACATAAAATGCAAACATGGATTTGCAAACCCAAATACTTGTATGTTGCTTAGAGGTAGAGTCCGTCCGTCTTCAGCCTATTCAGCTTCAAGCCTCTCCTTCAGAGCTCAGAAACGGTTAAAAGCCAAACTAATATTAACCCTGGTTTTCCAACATGCACTAAATCTAAAGCTCTTACCTTTTCTTCGGTGGATCCGCCGTTTTTGCTTTCTTTTTCTTTCTTTCTTTCTGTCTTTCTTTCTTTCTTTCTTTCTTTCTTTCTTTCTTTCTTTCTTTCTTTCTTTCTTTCTTTCTTTCTTTCTTTCTTTCTTTCTTTCTTTCTTTCTTTCTTTTTTTTTTTCCTTCAAGAGTTCGAGTGACTGGCGTCTGCTCCAATCATGAGCTTATTCCCACACAGCGTCATGCTCTTAGCTCTGTCATTGGCTGGCGATATAAACAGAAATCTCCACCCAGAAATGTCCCGACCACACCATAACAAAGCAAAAGAGCTAATTACACGAGTAACGGCCCAGAGGCACGGATTGAGACGGATTTCACTTGCACAAGTCTAACGTTTATTTTCAGGGGGGAAACTTCGGACTCTACCTTATAATGACCTCATGGAACTTCCCTATTATACATGTACTACCAAAATATTATTCAGATTGTAATAACAAAATATTATTCAGATGAGGTACAATGAAAATTGTACCTCATCTATGTGCAATATAGACAACAAAAAATGATAATTTTCCTTACTTTCAAAAGCACCATTGCGGGACAATTAGAGATTCAAATTATCTGAGAAATGTACAGTAGAGTAACACAACATCTTTAGCTGCACTACAACATCCCTTTTTGTTTATTTACAGTACTTGACATAATTTGTTTTCATAATCATAGCAAGCTCCTGATATGAGATCTGTGTTGTTGTAATTCTGTCACACTTGTCCTATCTGCAGTGATGCTGAAAAATTGTTCCCAGTTTTATTCTACCTTAAAAAAAAATTTTCTACTCCAGCTGGTTTATTCGTTAACCCCCACCAACTGCTCTTCGGGCCCTTTAAATAGCAGCCCACTGCTCTCAGGTTCAACCTGAGATGGGTTAAATGCAGAGAATGAATTTTCTAATTGGCTCTCTAATTGGGATTAATAAAGTATATCTTTAACTTTTTTTTTTTATCAAGCAGCTTCTTTTAGTTCGATAGTTATCTATCTATCTATCTATCTATCTATCTATCTATCTATCTATCTATCTATCTATCTATCTATCTATCTATCTATCTATCTATCTATCTATCTATCGTGGATTGTACTCTATATTTGTGTCAGTGATAATTACCAAATATTATCTTCAGATAGTTTTCTTCTGTTTATATGATAGCCTATAATACACACTTAGAATCACAATTCTTCATTTTAAGAATATTTGGATAGTAGATAGGTCTGGTATGTCTGTATGTAATAAAGTAATTACTGAACCAGTCCTGGTCCCAATAGGTTTACAAACAAGCAAGCAAACAAACAAACAAACTAACTAACTAACAAAAAGTTGAGCTAACTCTCACCGATGAAGCACAGCTTCATTTCTTTGTTCATATTTTGTTATTTTTTTCATTACTCCTGTTTATCATCAACCTGCAAACATGCATGCAGACATCTTTATGGCAACAGAGGAGGCTTTTGTTATTGGTGTAATATCTGTCAGCACTGGCTTTTCAGGGGATGAAGAGGGAATGTGCTTTTTCCTTTTGTTATAATATCATCTAGAAACAAAATCTAAAATGAACTGTGTTTATTCAAAATGTTGTTCAAGTCTTTTCGGATTTGAGAGTACACTCAGATTATTTACAGTGTAGTAAACAACAGCAACAAAAATTCATCTTCTTTTTCTTCCTTTTCTTCTTTGTCTTTGTCTCATTATTGTTATTACACTGTTGTTATTAATACTATTATCATCATCATTATCACACATTATGTTCACATATTGATAATAAGATGAATATCAAATAAAAACATTCAAAATTCTGCTTCAACAGTGTCACTAATTTTACTGTGATACGATGACATATCTTATCTTATATACGTATCATATCTTAGTGGTTTAACTGGATTTTTAATCCGTTTTAGATTATATTGTCCCTCCAAAAGTAATGCAATTACTCCACTATAAATCTCCATCTTGAGTCCAGAAAGTGGGATAGTTCTTGAAGCTTTTGGTCACCCTTCTCAAACCACCACCACTGTCTCCCCTGTGTCACATCAGTGCACATTTCTCTACATGAACTGTCACATTCTTCAGCGCAGTGCCATGTGATGTTCACCTCTTCCTCCCTCCCTCACACATGTGTATGTGTCAACCAGTAAAACATTCCCTGCAGGCTGTTCTCTCTTTCTCCCTCTCTTTCTTTTGTTTTTTTTTTCTTTTTTTTTATCGTATTTTGATATGCTTGACAGACGATGTTAGGCTAGAGTTCCCATGGTAACTGCATATTAAACAGGCATGTCTGATGTCTTTGTGTTAACTATTGTTGGTGGCAACACTCCCCTCTTTCGTCAGATAGAAAATAAATGAATAAATGAACCAATAGCCAACACAACATGGCGCCTATCATTTTCCTCTAAATGGGTAAAGTATGAAGCTATGAACATGCTCTTTCTGTCCTGTTTAAATAAATGAATGAAATTAATTAAATGAAAATACTCCATTGATGCCTGAAATGAAATTATGAAAGCTATTGTTACAAAAAAAGAATAAATATATTAAAAACAGATATGATATAATGAATGATATTGCTGTTGTGATATAGACAAATATGAAGAATTTCAAGGAATTACTAATGAATAATTTTGTTCGGCTTTCTGTTTTGTCTGGTGTTCATGACTACCGTATGAGGTAAACATGGTACGTTACTTGGTTAGTTAATGTGCAAGCAATGTCTTAACCAGCATATTTATTTTTAGATAAGTGGGTATTACAGTAATTCAATACTATTCAATACTTCAATACTACTATCAGTTATAAGGGAGAAAACTCAAGTATTGTATTACAGTAACCTGAACTATTTTGCACTCTTGACACAGTCTCTTCATAAATGTGAACTGCAACAAGTTTAACTGATTTTTGTCAGTGGGTGTATCAATACTACCCCAACAAATCTCATAATACATCTCCCACATAAATGTGTTCGATGTGAGTTTTTGAAAATAATGTTATTCAAAACTCACTCACTCATAGTTTTTCCATTTCTGTCCATTCAAATAACTCTTGACCTTCAAAGTCAATCTAAAAATAGGTTGAAGATAGCGTTGTGGTGCTGGATTAGAGGTGCTGGCTCCTTTACATGTGCTGATTAATATTTAAGCTATTCCTCTCATAAATCAAATCATGCATTTTGACAGCTCATTTTAAGGGATTTCATTGGTTGATTTGTTTTAATCAATGGGGATTAACTTCCCAGGAATTCGCCCTTAACTCCCTGCTCTAATAACTCTTATACGGGTACTTTCCTCCTCCTTTGAATTAAAAGCAATGATGAAGCAAACACATATGTTTGCTCATAATCTGGGTTTTCATATCAGCTCAAAAAAGGGGAACAAAAGGATTCCAGCTGGTGAAGTGTAGAAACTGTAATTCCCTCTGTTCTAGTAGTGTAGACGCTAACAGGAGAATGCTTTGTGCTTATACCATGTTGACATGGGTAGCACATTTCTCCCTGGGGCTTTCTTTCTCTTTGGGAGGATGAACTTGCAGCCTCATTGGTTTGGATGTTGTATCATTTATCTCGGTTGTGGGTGACGTGATTTGCAGCAGACTTAACAGTCGTGCTATGCAATCTGCTTTGAAGACTGCTGAGTGCCACAGGTTTGGAGTGTGTTTATGGGGTTTCTCCTGAGCAAGGGCATCTTACCACTCCTCTTACCCCACCCCCACCATCCTATATCTGTTTCCTTGAGCCAGTGTCGACTCGGCCAGTACTGGTGAACTGGTTGTTCAGGCCATTAGAAGGGAGGCACTAATTTTAAAGCTCCAATGTGGAAGATGTATGATGAAATGATCAGGTTTATTAAGGAATGTTCAGCAGTGTGTCGGTGGGTTATTATTATTATTATTGTAAATTAGTTTTTACTATAGAATACATACTGTACTACAACTTAAGGATGCTGTGTAAATGATAAATAAGAAGAGAGTTGTAGAAGCAGCGAAAGGTAGCTACTGAAGCTGCCTTGGCAGTAAAATCTATTCATATGGCTGATACTGGCACACGGCCTAAGGTTCAGACTCATGCCCTTTTTGTATTTACTTTTATTTTTAACATTAAACTTTACTCTCCCTGCAAAGCTGGCATTTTACTGGGCCTCCTTTAAAATTGTGGCAAGGGGTAATGTGTACGCTGCACTTGGGGTACATTGCCTGGAAAAACTTGGTAACTATGATGTAATAGTGGTCAGCTTATCACAAACCAATATTTAAAGCAATATTTTGAGATCACTAGCTGGATAAACAATTAAAATACTAAGATAAACATATATTTCATTGTTTAAGCTTTGGATTGTGTGTAAGTGGATAATATTCAGTTTTTTCTTTTTACAGAAAGTCCGACAAAAGAAAAATAAATATGCCATAAGCCATTACATTTAACAAAACTACTTGTAAATTGTGTTTTTATTTTTATTTTTTATCATTCACAATAAAAGCTCTAAAACTTGAAAAGCTGCTGCTAGAGTCACTGATTTGAATGGGAATGGATATTCTATTAGCAAATTTGGTTCCAAAATGGAAACAAACAATGACATGCCTGAGTGAGACTAAAGCCCCGAGGGATGTAGTGAGGAATGTTACTTTTCTTTCAACAACCGCAGAACAGGATTGGCCTAAAATGAACAGAGCAAATACTATTCTTCACTTGTGCAGGCAGGCAGGTCTGATAAATGCTGCACTTTGATCTACAAGCTGTGAAATGGCATCCAGTAAAAACTGATGTGCTGATGACACCCTTAAAACCTGACACGAAATAATGAGAGATATTTTAAGATCTATGAGGGTAATATTTTTTCATGATGCTGTTTCTTAAGATAACAGTAAGAATACTATACAGATCTATTCAGCTTAAGCCCACACAAACACCTGTAAATCAGCTCAGCACTGTTTCCGCAGAACAAACTTATGAAATTTTTGGACTTTTTCATAAAATTCCAACACATCCCGGGCAAAGCTTTGATTTTTGTGCCAAAATAAGTGTCGACCACGTTCAGCTGAGTCCTGCCTTTCTCTCTCTTTTACCTCAACCCATGTGTACAAGACTTCTTTTCCTTCACCAATTTACTCTGGAGGCAGGCAATCACTCGACGCTGGTAGCACATGCGTTGCTTCCAGACAGCATACTGTGTTTGAGAAGTGAGAGGAATCCACAAGCTGTCATTTCTGCGTTATCCCTGTTCTGCTGTGACATATTTTTGAGTCGTTTCATTTGACAAATTTCTTCTGTCCATGTGCTGATGAAGGATGGGCCTGTGGGCAACTGATGCCTGCCTGAAGACACATCAATTTCATGGGCCTCTGTTCTGACAGACTCGTTGTTTGAGAAATGGCATGAAGAAAAATGTGCTCAGGCAGGCTGCAGTGAATGGTGCATTTTGGGCATCATTTTGCCCCAGATCATCAGCCATCATCTGCTTTACTATCAAACAATATTTCTAAGCCATTCAGTTGCAGACAATGAGGTTTTTTGGCCGTTGTGTTGTCTACATTGTGCTTCTTTAAGCTTGTTGGGAGGTCTCCTATCTGAAACCTTTTTTCCAGTCAGTGAGCATCCATAAAGACTCTTGTGGTTGATGCAAAAGATCAGCAGCTCTCAGTAATGATAGTGCATCTGGGCTCAAATGTAGAGCGCATAAGAGGTCATCTCCTGAGATAGACTGGCATGAAACGGCTGATACAGTCCTGGATGAGAGGACTCAGCGATAGTGAAATCTGTGTGCATGTGTATGCATGACGATGAGAATAGTGTGCATGTCTAACTAAATTTTGCTTATCTGCATCTTGTCAAAAAAGATTTTCAATAACCGTGAATGATCAGCTGAGCATGTCTTATCTCAGTAATATGAGCAACAAGGTAATGCTCCTCGTGGAGACAAAGCTCATTTATTTGATTTGAAGATATGATCTTGCTCTCTTTGACTGTCAGAGATACTGCACCAGCATTATATGAAAAAACCCTGCAAAAGTGTACAACAGTGTAGGACCATCTGTATGCTCCTATACTGGGAAAGTCAGCCCAGGAGGTGGAAGTGACTCATGACTCCCTCCTATCCTGGCTGAAATACAGTATGTATACATGTGCAGGTATATTTGTTAGGTTTACTGTGAACCAGTTAATATATATTTGTAAACCAGCACCTGAGAGGATTAGGAACAGAGCTGGTGTAGCATTATTGTATGACGTAGATAACAAATTATATAACCTTGGTTACAGTATGTAGATAATGACCATATTATCAAGGTTATTAGCCAAGGTTATCTAGATCATATAGCTTATATGAGATGCACATATTCGGTCAAATGGCGACATTTACATGCGCAGCAATATTCTCATGTCAGAAGATAAAGAACCACATCTATGTGAACAGCATTTTCTGATTATGCAGCTTAACCTAAATAAAGCCATATTTAGACTGAGCAATAACTTAGTTCAGCTGTATGGAACAGGTCTTATTTTTTAATTAATTGGATTGCTTGTTTTTGTCACAATATCTGACAACACCTGTTCTAGTAGTGTTCAGTGCGGAATAAGAAAACTATGAAAACAAGAAGACGTACTGTAGTTTTAGAGTTCTTTCATCTCACAGCAAGAAAGGTTCTGGGGAATCTCAGCTGGGCTCTTTCTGAGTGGAATTTACATGTTCTCCCTGTTCAGGTGTGGGTTCTCTTGGGGTACTTTGGCATTCTGTCATGTCCAGAAACTTTTATTGCGATTTGATTGGTGACTAGATTTACCCTAGGAGTGAGTGTGAGCAAGCATGGCTGTTTTGTTGGTTTCTTTGCTGGCCCTGGGATTGACTGACAACCTGTTAAAAGTGTGCCCTGCTTCTCGCCTGACAGCGGCTGGGATAGGCTCCAGCGCCCCCGTTAACCTGGATGCAGTCGCTATGGAAAATGAAGGAGGGACTTCTAATGAAAGTTTTTGAGGGGAAATTATTATTTTGAATTTGTGTGGATGATAAAATACAAATGTAGAACAGAGTAAGATATCATACCATCTGAACCAAATTTTTAGCTTCTTAAAGGGATATTTCAGGTTTTTGGACATGAAGTTGTGTGAAACATTCACTGTCTGTAGCTCTGATGCAACAGTGTCTCTACTGTCATCGAGCCTCCTGCTCTGAGAAACGGACAGTAATGTACCAGAGAAAAAGTAGTTCTAAAGCTGTAAGGGGGTGCTGTTCACCAAAGGTTTTTAAGCTAGAAAAAGTATCCATGTGTTTTGTTAGACTATTTCAAGAATTTTAAAACATCCCAGCCTTATGTCAGACTTTGATTTAAATTTGGACTATTTTTTGGCCGCTATTACTCCGCCGCATAGCTGTGCAAGCTGTCACCTGGAAACAGAAATCAATCAGTACTGTGCCTCACAAACTTTATTCGCTCTTCACAACACTGAACAAATACAGGGTAGCCTGAATGAGGAAAACTATGTCAGACTATGAAAGCGACTATGATTTGCCCTTTACCCCTTTGCCAAGACGTTATCTTTATGAACCAGAGTACACTGATGTTTAGCTACCTAGAGCTGTTTACACCGCCCTACTCTTGCTTTGCCTTTACTCCGTCAGAGTTTGGTCTCATTTTAAATTAGAAGACGCTACACAAGGAAAGATTAAATACATCTGACTTTTCAAAACATTTGTGGCGGTCGGAGCAGAGCCCTTTTAAGCTGAAGTCCGACTGTCCGACTTTGATGAAGTGCAAATAACTGCAGTTTTCATAGTTTTAAGAAAAAGTCCTAGTATTTGTTTAATAATCAACGTTATCTACAACACTTTTTTTCTGGTTTACTCCAGAAAAGCTCGCAGATGTCAGGTGATCAGAGGCAAACTGCGCTTCGTCTGCATGCTGCAGCTTAACAAAATCACACCGCCTCGGATCAGTTTTATATTGCAGAAAATATTGATAAACCGAATATGAAAGCATCGCACAGCTGCGTCCGCCTCCAACCACCCTCTCTCCACTTGCCGTGTGGCTGTCTCCTCCACATCGAGCCATCAGGCTGACAGTGCCAGTAAAAAGTAGGTGACTTCAGGGCTCAGCTTCCAACTCCGTTCCTATTGTCAAACCCGCAGTCTGCTAAAACCCTTAATAATTTAAATAATTAGTATTTCACATGTACTTTCCAGGACTCCCTTGAAAAAGAGGTTTTTAATCTTAATAGGACTTTTCCTGGTAAAATAAAGGTTAAAATAATAAATAAATACTTACATGGACTTATTTTCATTTTGGTAAAAAGAAAACACAGATCCCACTATGGAGTTGATGTGACACTTCATTACAGCTGTCTCAACAGGTTTCTGGTGATCATCTTTTGGATTTATTATTCAACTATGGTGTAAACTAGACGTCCACAACTGTTCTCACTGCTGACACAGTTTTAGTTACCTTTCCTTTTTTGAAATAAAATTTTCCAGCCTCCACTTTCCACAATTTTTTGCGACTGTCGGCTGTTTTCCAGTAGTTCCATAGTAGTTCCAAAACACATGCATACTTTTTCTATCTTAAAAACCTTTGATGAACGGTGCCCCCCTACAGCTGCAGAACTACTTTTTCTCCGGTACATTACCGTCTGTTTCTCAGAGCAGGAGGCTCGGTGACAGTAGAGACAGAGCTACAGACAATGAATGTTTCACACAACTTCATGTTCGAAAACCTGAACTATCCCTTTACGGCTGCAGACGGATGTATTTGTTCCTATGGAAACACCTCATCCATGTCCACTGCATGGATGCCTTTTCATGCTATATTTTACTCATTTTGCATTGTATTTATATATTGCCTCTTCCATTTATAAATGCTCATTTAAATACTGCTGTTTGTGCCTGTAATCAATTGCGCCAGAAATCTTAGTAGATCACCTGCAAACCCCCAAAGACCCAGCACAAGCAATCATTTTGCACAGCATTTTAATTAGTGAGGTCTATTTGACATCTTAGTAATTCAGGGTCTTTGTGTGCATAATCCTTACTTCAGCTTTCAATTATTTCTTGTCGGACTCAGATTTTTTCCTATGAATGAATTTTTCCACCTCTTGTTGTATGTGCAATTTCAGATACAGTACGTGACATACTGCAATTGTCTTTGTGACAATCTCGTCATATTTTTTTTTTCATATTATCATGTTATTTATGTTTATCATATCATATTTTACAAGGTTTAATCTGTTAAGTGCAAGTAGATTTGGTTTACTGCAGTTATACTGAATTAAAATTAAACAAAGATTAAGATCAATTAAACCAATGCAGTCTGTGAATGGGCCCCGAACCAGTTTGTACTATGGAAAATATTGAACCAGCATAAAAAAGGCTGAGAACTCCTGGTTTACAGTAAATAACCACCAAAATAAACTGATTTTGTGTGTGTTCTTAATAGTGTCAATTATGACCTGAGACTTTGAAAGTCAGCGTCTTAACATTCTGATTCTTATCAAGCTAAATTTTCATTGGTGCATTGATCTGATTTCTGTCAGCATGGCTTCTCTCTTTTGATGTCAGGCCCAACTGTTTTTATCAGGTCAGAAACACATTCACAACACACCTACAGACACACGCATAACGGCACCCACACAATAGGGAATTAATAGACGGAAAAAAAAAAAAAAAACTGTCTGTGACTTTTTCTGTTATTTGGAAGTATGTTTTTGTCTGTATGCAATGTCATACAGTGCAATGGTTGTATAATCATTCTAATGTAAGCAATTTCCCACATTTAGTCTGTGTTTTAATTCTGAAAACTGGATAAAAAAAGAGAGAGAGAAATATTTCTGTCTTGTCCATTGAAGAAAAGTTGACTCATGTGATGCGACTAGCTTTAGTCCCTCAATCCCACACATTGTTTGCAAAGTTTCATCAACCATGATCGTACTTCAGACTTCTCTTGGAGCTCATTCTTTGAAGTTCATGAACCAAAGAGCTCAGATGATTCAGAGAACAACCTTTAATGGGAGTCTATTTGAAGACACTGGATTTTGAGTATGAGCACCCACAAACTCTGTCTCCATCATCTCTCTTACACAGATGATTAGGTGTGCAGAGGCCAGAACTGATGCAGACCTGGAGTGATTGAATCATAAAATGACCTAAATGAAAGAATTGATTAGTTTTGCAATCATGATGTGTGCAAAACGAACAGCCCGAAGTCTCTGACACTGATCCATGAGGATTCTTCTAGAGCTCACTTGTGATTCACAGACACAGTCCTGACAGCTGCTTCGTGGGGTTGGCACTGAGTGCTTGTATTACAGTCAACAGATTTGATTGGCTTACATGAGTAAGGTATGAGGAATCAGATTCGAGATAGATGTCATGGTTAAATGATGTACTTTGAATTTAAATACCTCTTATCTGTGTTTCTTATCACATCACAACTGATTTTGTTTGAGATGATGAGAACACATTCAAAACTTTGAGATTTTTTTGAGGCCTTGGCATCTAAGAGACATTCTAAGTGCTGTTCTTACATAAATCTCTTCTCTTGCAAAAAAATCAACTTTTCACCCTGCTATATATATCCTTGTTGCCTCATCGCTGTGCAATCATAAATGCAGTTTTGAGTACTGAGCCCTGTAATAATGGTGGGGTTGCCTGATAATATGCATATTTTAACTAATTTTGATCAAAAGAACCATCTATTACATGTATGAAAATAATTAGATGCTATAGACATCTGGTAGAAAACTGCAACTGTATGAGTAGTTTTTATGCTAATTTAAAAATTTCGATTCTGTAGCTAATTGTTATTTAATTTCTGGTTGTTTGACATTGACTTTGACATATATATATATATATATATATATATATATATATATATATATATATATATATATATATATACATATATATACTGTATATATATATATATATATATATATATATATATATATATATATATATATATATATATATATATATATATATATATATATATATATATATATATATATATATATATATATATATATATATATATATATATATATAGAGAGAGAGAGAGAGAGAGAGAGAGAGAGAGAGACATATAAATATAAAAGTAAAGTTATGTAATAATCACTAAAATGATTGTATTGGTAATGGTTTAATTGGGTGAAAAATCACTTTGTTCCACACAAATGAGGTGCTATGATAATATACTAGTATTATTATTACTGTGAACAACATTATCATTCATTGAATAAATTAATCAAACAGACCCTTCAAAGTTGTGGAAGAGCACTGAACAGAGTGTGTGACATCTGCAGCCTTCTGAGAGCCAGACTACACTCTGCTTTGATCCAGCTTCATTATGCAGCAAACCGAGACTGACCTATCATGAAAGCTGAGGCATGCTGTGTTCCAGCTTCTCAAACTGCAAACACAGAAGTGTTCTTGGAGAGCAGGTTAGGGAAACAGATAATTAGGGCCTCTCCTTTTAAGCTAAAGTACTACCGTACCGCTTCTGGGTTGACAAAGACTTTGTTGGCCATTTTGAAACCAAACTGTGCTTCTGTTTTGCTCCTTCCTAACAACAGCTTTCCCTGGAAGCTTTAAAACTTTTACCAGTGTCCGTTTCTTACAGTGCGCAATGCTTTCATTAACCTCATGTCTTGTTTTATAACTTTAGCAATTCTCTCTCTTTTTTTTTTTTTTACACTTTGAGTCTATTAAAAAAATCCTCCCAGGATGTATTTAGAGTAGAGATGCACCGATCCAGTTTTTCATGTTGGCCGATACCCGATACTGATCCAATACTACTTTTGAATGAATGAACTGTAAACTTTATCATGTGAGCGACACTATCAAGCTTGACATACACATTTAGCCTTGTTAAAAAAAAGGTCACAAATTAACACAGTACTTAATTTTATTTATTAACAAATAAAGTGTACATTTATTATGATATTAATAAAAACAGAAATGACTGAATCGGAATGCTGGATTGGCCACATCATCCAATATCCGCTTCAGCTAATTATTCAGTATTGGAGCCGTCTCTAATTTAGAGGAGCTCATTTTCTATTTTCTCTACATAAATAACCCAGAAAAGCACTCGGAGAGAGCGCAGACCTCTGCCAAGCAGCTCTTGCAATGATAAAGAATCCTTCAAAAAAATTCCTGGATCCAGAAGGTGAACCGGATCACCACCAAAATTTAATGGGTTTGTCCTTGGGTTGGGACACACGGCTGGTGAAATTTTCAGGTCAATCCTTCCAGTACTTTTTCCCTGAAGTTGCTGACAGACAGAGAGACAGACAGACAAATCAACGCTACCGAAAACATAACCTCCTTGGCTACAATAATCTTGTAGCAGGTGTAACAGTTGGTTGTCTACTGTATTTTTTTATTACATCTGTCTTCTCTTTGTTGTCCTTTACATTTATGTTCACTCTTTATCTCTTTTTTCCCCCTTTTCCCCTGTTCGGTCCTGCAATATTATGTGAATTAAATAATAAATACGCATTAAAAGTGAATAAATAAAATTCAGATTATCAGAAGAGCCTTATATCCAGGGTTGCAACCATCCTGCAACTTCTAGAGCTCTCCTTCTCCAACTCACCTGAATCAGATGGCTGAATTACCTGATGTGCATGTCATTCAGCTCTGCAGACTGCTAACGAGCCATTCATTTGATTCAGGTGTGTTGGAGAAGGGATGCTCTTAAATGTTGCAGGATAGTAGCTCTTGAGGACTGGATGTGTGCACCCCTGCTTATATCCATAAAGCTCCCTTTGGGATTCTGCTTGCTGCGATGCTGGACGGGAAAAGTTAAAGAAAAAAAAAAAGTATTTTGCTATTTTTGTGTAATTCATTTTCAGTAACAGTCTTTTTGAAGTTTAAATTATTTTAATTGTGTTATAGGTTTCACTTTGTCTTTTAGTTGATGAGCATAATTTTCTGTCATACCCTAAATGGTTTCTGTATACAGGTCAGTTTTAAGTTACAACCCCTTCTACAATTGTAAAATGGAAATTTCCAAACTAAGTAATTACCATCACATATATTAGTTGTTAAAGGGGAAAAAGCATTACTGCAGCTGCACCAAATTTTCTTAAAATTATTTGAACAACTTGTGAAACATTCCCATTTTGTCTGAAAACTTCAGTTGACTGTAAAGCTGATATAAGCTAGTGACCCCATTGATACCGTGTGCAGCAAAACTAAATTTGCTCGGGACCTCATCTTGGATAATTCCTTTCTCTTGGCTGTATTGCCTAATCTGATTATCAGTCATTTTACATTGTGTCACCAGAGAAATATTGCTGTGTAAGAGTGTAGCAGTATAGCTGTGGTAACCTTCAAATGATAAGCCTCATCTGTCTCCAAATCACCGGCATATTGCAACATCCTTGTATGTCCTACATTCTTGTCTCTCTCCTCTCACTAGCTTTTGATTCTGTGCTGCTCCTTCCTTCCTCCTGTCTCATCCTCAGACATATTCTCTGTGCCCTCTCCTTCCTTGTCGTCTCCCTCTCTCTTTCGCTATCTCAGTGTGTCTGCTGTCTCGTGCGGTGCTGCAGGGCTCTCTGCCTGATGTAATTTATGCTATCTCCTTTGGTAGTGTGAGAGGAGAGTGTCCTGAAGCCAACACTCTTCATGCAGAGTGCTCCTGTGGGAGGCAGTGAGCCAGCACTTACTGAGCTATACCCTTTCTCTCCCTTTTCCGATCATTCTGCACACAATGCAGTGACCATGCATGCATAAAAAAGATGCTCTATCTGCACGATGGCACTGGATAATTAAGGCTACCGCATAGTAGCTGTCAGCTGCAAATGAAATTGGATGTGACGTCACTGCAGGTATTGGCTCTGCAGCCATTCATTCCACCAAATGTCAGTTTAAGTCAAGCCCATGCGCTGGGAAGTGTTTTGCTCTCAGCTCTTCAGTCTGATAGAGACCAAAGGCTGATTTGACGTCTAACAGCACTAAACACTTCGTGCTTATTCTAGGGACAGGATCAGATTTCATGTTGACTGAATGTGTTTATGTGTGGTTCCAGGACTGTAACCCATTTCTATGACTACAGAGAAGGCTTTGGCGGAGGAAATGAAGACGGCGATGGAGGGTGACACCAAGAGAACCAATCAGGTGGGAGCATTGAGGAGCTTGCAGCAGCTGTAGATCATTTTACTCAGGCCTCTCAATCACTCAGGGGCCTTCCAGCTTTCTGTTTGATATGCAAGGCGCCTCGTTCTTCTGTCGGAGCCAATAACTTAACATCTTAGAGCAGCAGCTCTCTCTACATCATCCATTTGATGATTGCTTCCTATAATGAAAAAAGTCTGGACTGAAAAATTTGTGGAACAAATACGTGACCCTCTCTTGAGACCTGGAATTCAAATATTCTTGTAAATACAAGACAAACTGCAGTGACTTCATAATCACTTACTTAAGAGATATTTTTCTTTTCTAGGTTCCAGAGGACCACGGGGAAATGGATGATAGCTCAGAGAAAACACCCAGCAAAGCCTCTAAATCTCCCCAGAAAAGTAGCAAACGACTCAAGACCGTCCCTGTCAAAGTCACTCTACTTGACGGCTCAGATTATGAGACTGCAGTTGAGGTACGGTACTCACTTTTCATCAGCAAACGGAGAATGGCCAAGTAAGACCAGAACAAGGTTTTAAAAAGGTTTTATCAGGACTGAAGCTCAGGTGCTACATTTATGGTTTTGTTCATCCAGCAAATGTGTTTATATCTGGGAGCTCAAATCAATAAAGGATATAAGCTACCAGGCAATTGTAAAGTTTAAAACTAACCAGCAGGATTTGGGAGCTTTAGTGTCACAAAGGTGGTTCACCTATTGTCTGGGCACATTGTTGTGTAACTCATAACGCAAACTGCTCCAGGCCATGCAGGGATTGAAGGAGGAAAATATAGATAAAAACTGTGCATGTCACACTATAGTGTCTTTAAATGCCCCACACCACCTGTAAACACAAGTGGATTGGGACAAAAAAAAATCAGCCCTTGCATTTTGGCCCAGACTGGCTCACATGCAATTATTCACACAACAAATCTTAGCACAAGAAAACAGAGCAGACATGAAAAATGATGGATCGGATGAAAACTTTGTCCCTCAGACAAAGTGTAGAAATGGTCTCTGTGTCTGCTGCTGCTCTTCTCTTCAGGAGATGTTGTCTCAACCAGCTTCAAAAAGATTGAATGTATTTATTTATTTATTTTTTAACATAATGATTCAGTCAGGTCCAGATTTATTAGATTCTCTGATAAAGATGCAAACAGTGGCATCAGTATAACAAAGACAAAGGTGAAATGAATAAACATCTTAAAAAGTTTTTCATTTCTGTATGTATATTGCCCATAAACACCATCACAGAAGCTGCCTCTAACAAATTTTAGCCCAAAGGTACCTATCTGCCCCAGAATTGATAGTGAATAGGCTAATAAAGGAATTCAGAAAGCTGCTGACTCATTGCTAATGTAGGTAAATGATGTTGACATAAAAGAACTAAATTGAAGGTCGGCTGTTTTAACCAGTCAACACAACCAGTAAACTGGCTGTTGTCCTGTGGGGAAACTCTTACATCATTAAGTAATTCAAAAAAATGTAATGAAACAAACCAGCGTGGTGATAAAACAGTTGTTTTATTGACTTGTTTTCGTCACTTCATCATAGCTTTGTAAAAATAGCTAGTGTATTCACTGCTGGTTGGCTTGTATGGATTAGTGAGTTTATTGGGTCTCTTTGCTCAGAGCAGAACCTCGGTGATGTGAAAAAAGTGCAGCTTACCACAGCTTCCACCATCACCATCATCATCATCATTATCCATGGCAGCTAATGAAGGTCACATTTGGCTGTGTATTTTTTTGTTTTTTTATTGTACAGATTCTCTGTGCCTCTTATCCATTTCCTGTGTTTGGTTCTGACAGGTTGCTGCATCCACTGGTACAGAACCAGAAGAGGTTTAAAATATCTGATTGGTTCAGCTTGGTGTCAGTTGAGAAAACAACCAATGGGCCACAGGTTAACATGTTTAAAGTGTTTCATGGATGAATGAATAACTCAGGTACAGGGATTACAGGGCTGTCGGTGCTTCTTCAGATCTGAAGAAGAATTCTCCTCTAACAGACTTTTTATCACCAAGGCACAATATCACTTTTACCTTCACCTCTTGTTCCTTTCACTCACAAACTCAACTTCCACAACCATATATACCATATCCTGACATGTGCAGCTCTGAATGCTGAGTAAATGAGAAAGAAAGTGAACTGGCCATTGTCTTTGTTTATTTGTTTGTTTGTTTGTTTTTTTTTTTTTTTCTTTCTTTCTGTTTTCATGGCACCACATTTCACAGGCTTACTGTACACTTATTTAAGCTTTGTGGTTAATTTGATCCCATGACAATTGCTCACAAGACAAATACTCAAAAGACAACTGCTCCCAACATTAACAGAAAAGAGAATTGCTCACAAAATGATTTATAATCTGTATACACATTGAAAAAAGATAGAATTATGAAATACAAATATGAAATACTGTATGTTCATATATTGATTTAATTATGAAACTACAACAAAACAAACAAACAAAAATCCAACGAATAATACATTTTAGTTAGATGTTTATAAAAAGGCGTATTCTATCAGACTAAGGTCACACTATTTCACCCACTGGCTTAAAAGGTTTTTGACTTTATTGATGGTGCCTATAAACTCCTTTAGTTTGTATTACTTATCACTGCATTTAGGTGGTTCAAACTTTTCTATTCCAAACAATCTTTAATTTAAACTAAGTAAGGCCTCAGTCTGTTTTTCTTTGTTAATATCTCTCCAGCTCTCATGGCACAGAATTAGCTGGAATATATAGATATCTCTTAGTATGCTTGAGAATAATAGGATGTTGTTCTTGAGTTCCAGGATTTTAATGGGTCTTCTCCTCTGGAGAAGCAGGACTTGGCCCAAAAAAAAGCTGAACAGACTCTTTTTATACTTGGGTGAAATTTCTTTGCCCTTTCTCTTTTTGAAAAACAAATCTGGTTACACAGTTATAATATTTTTCTCTTTTTTTGTGAGCAATGTCTGCACACCGGTTAACTGACAAAGTAACAACTTATGAATTATGTGAATTGGAAAACTAAAACACAACATTACTAGTCATCACAAAAAAAGTATTTTGTGTGTAAGGTGCACCAAATCCTATTGTCCAAAAGAAAACCTAAGAATGAAAATCCACATTTTGAGGAAAAAGGCAAGGCTTGCACTTTATTTCAGATTCTTTTCATTCCTAAAGGCTAAAAAGTACAGCAAAATGTCAGATCTGCAGGGAGAAATCCTTTTGTCGACAGTGGCCTGATGGTAGCAGAGAGGACATTAAGTGCATCTGAGTGCAGATCATAACATTTGTGTAACAGTAGATGAAAACGTGTATTTGTTGGCTACTCTGTGCAACAACTCCAAACTATCAGGAGACCATAAAACAATAGCAATGGAACATAGTTGGCAAAATTTGTTTGGTTCTGTCAGCAAAGTGGTCACTGTGCTCACATGGAGTATATAATGCTTTTGCTATATTACAGATACCTGGTGTTATTTTCTCCCAACATAAGCCTCACTCCTACTAGTTTCAGTCCTCTGGGCTCCATGAGTTTGTATCCTCTTGGATCAGGACGAGTCTGCAATCTTTCTGATAATTTGACTCCCTCTTTGTGCTCCATTAGTCTTTGTTGCAGGGATATCACTCTTCGCACATGAAGTGGTTTAAAGATATAGCCATGGCCAAAACTGCAAAAGTCAAACAACTCTCTGGTTTGCAGCCCCCTTTTTTTAAAAGCTCCTCTTAAGTAGTAGCTTCATTATTACGCATTCTGTAAACAAGCTGAAACATAATTAGAGAGAATGATTTGAAGAAGCTTTTTTTGCAGTGCTGTTTAGACATAGTTTGGCTGTTTTTCTGCCCTAAAAACACATATCATATGCTTTAAATCTATTTATCTTTAGCATTTAATAAGTCAGCCTACATCTGTATGACTCAGCCTGATACAACTGTGGACCCCAGAGGGATTTAGTCTGTCTTAGAGTGTGCTACTGAGTGAGGAAAGGCTGTTATGTTGCTGTTCTCAGTGGCAGAAGGAAGTGATGGATGGAGTTAGGTGAGACACTCTGCAATGTAGAGGATGGAAAACTCAAATGTGCAATCTCCAGTTTTCATAAATCAGGACTCTGTAGTCCTTTGTGTATGTAAACAAACGCTGAATCCCTCTTGCATTTAGTTTATTTGAATTTCACAGTAGGTAATACATTCATCGTGATAAAGTGCTGTAGAAAATTAATCTGCTCCTCAACTGAAATGACTTCTGTGGGGATGTCAGAGGGGGTGTTCCACACCAGTGGGAGATCCTGGGCAGTCTTTTATCCCCATTTAAAACAACACTGAAGCCTTATTAGCTGCAGCAGATGATGGAGTGTGATGTGGCTGAGAATGAGCTTGTTGCTCCCCTAAGCTTCGCTCGTGTCAACTCTATTCCTTTTATGGCTCACTGCCACTCAACTGACCTCACAGGGGGTGGAAATCACACATACATACATTTTCCTTCAACTCACCCCCATCTTTTCCTCTGTCTTAGTTACATGCTTGCATACACACACATTTCTTCAGGTCATCTGGGAAGGAACACTTGAGGCAGTGGACTTTGACAGGAAATCCATATAGTTGACCGATTAGTGCTCTTATGTTTGACTGGGAAGAAAATAGGATGGGAGAATGAAAGACGAAGAGGAAAAGATGAAGAGTGGAGCAATAGACGCAGAGGAAGATTGAGAGGAGGAAGAAACAAGGATTACTTTGAACCCTGTGGTGTGAATGAATTAACCAGTTTGTTTGGAGTGGGGAAAACGCAAGCATGGGCAGAATGATAAATGCATTGAAATCATTACTTTAATTAGAGTCATAATGTCCACCTAGTAAATTGGCAGCAATGATGAAAAACAGGCAGGGAAGCAGCCTTAACCTTATATTGATGTTTGGCTCACTACATTATAGATATTGACTGCGGTCGGTGCATTTACTGTGGCCAGTCCATAACCCAAAGCCATGCTGCTATAGCAAGAAATTCCACTCACATGCAGCAGCCAACTAGCTTCAAGCTCACACAGACATCAAGGTGATTTTTTAACCATCTTCAAGGAATCATCTAATATTTCACGTAAAATAGTGTAAACATCACAGGACCTGCATTCCATTATTTCAAATTTATTACAGTTAAAAATTTAGCTGTACCAATTTTTTTCTTCAGGTCAAACCCATGCATTTTCTTGCAAAGCTTTTATTTAGCTTTTGTAGTTCCACTATATGTGGTTCTTTGCTAGCCCTGATGAACGGTCGACCTGTCCAGGGTGTACCTGCCTGATCACAACTGGGAAAGGCTCCAGCCCCCCTCCAACCCACCCTCCAGTGGTTACAGATCTGGGCATGAAAAAGTTCCTCCTTTTTCTGCCAGAAGTGGTTCACTGGCTGAACGATTTGTCCCGCGAATACGTCATCACGCAAGGTGTCCAAACTTGGTGTGTGGAAACATCCTTGTTCTGGGCGTTCATTTATGCTCTGAAATCGTTTCCCCTGGGCACACAAGTGTATCTCTGTGCGATTGAATTAGCAGACAAGGAAAAGAAAGGGGAACTTTTTCATGCCCGCATCTATACATCACACCAGCATGTCTGTGGGTTTGTTTATGCTGGTCTGCAGGAAGGACATTTATATGTTGTTCAAGCACTCTGGCACACAGTTCAAAGACATACATGTTACTGTATGTGAACCGGTAATGGTCAGTCAGTTTGTTTTGCTTCTCTAAAAGCTTTCTTACCAGTGGAGGTACGCAGCAGTCATGCAATTAAAAGACACTGAGATCTGGAAAATTCAACATATTAAAGCTTCATTTTATTTGGTACCCGCTATACTTTCTTCATGGAAGAAACCACAAACTCAAATATTGTTACCATGTGCTTTACTCATTGTTTTTTTTTTTTATTTTAAGGGGGTATTGACATTGGGAAATAAAAATCTTATTTTCTTCCTTTCAAAAACTATGGTAGTATCAGTCAATGTCAAATTCGGCATCATTGCTTGTCATTATAACAACACTCACTCTGTAATTGTGGATTAACTGTACAGCACTTTGAAAGACTGCTGTTGTTGGAAATACCCTACATAATTAAACTTGAACTTATCTAATATGCATCCTCATAAATACCTCTCTCATTCAAAGTTCATTGACTGACTTTTTAAAAATATTTTCACTACTTTGCTCAAGGCAATTTAAGAATGTATAATTATCAGTCCTTGAGTCTGTCTGGTTGAAAGGCTGTTTGTGTGTTTGGTGGTTCAACATTTCAGATCCTGTGTAATTTATTTGCGAAACAACTGTTTTGACTTCCTGAAATTCACAGGTACACCGAATACCTTTGCAAATCAAATCCAGTTAACTTTGGTAAATTCAGAAGTTATAAATCTGCTTTTACTGCAGAGAAGAGGCTAAATATATATATTATATATATTTATATATTTATATATATATAAATTATATATATATATATATATATATATATATATATATATATATATATATATATATATATATAAATATATACTAAATAGAATAATTTAATTTGAAAATCTCTATGAAGTTACATGTTCAAGACATTCTCAAACATAATAAAACATTGTTTACTAAGAATATTGATTTGGATTTATTCCTATTCATTTAACATTTTTCAGAATATGCTGACTGATAGTAAAACCAACTTGGTAGACTTTACAATGTCAAATACTTCCACCTCATCATGGAAGCCATCCTTATGTAACAAATATACGAGTACATGCGTGAAGCACAGGTTTTCTTTTTTTTCTTTTTTCTTTCTATAAAGTTTTCCCTGCAAACTTTATAGAAAATTGATATGAGCTAAAATTTGTGAAATTTATTTTGATACTTTTTTCCTCAATAAAACATAAAAGGTCATAAAAGTGGTCTGTAATGTTTAAGTGTTGAATGAATAGATCCATTTAGTCTAACACCAACAAGTTCAAGTTGAAAAAAATGAATTATATCCATAATACAGATCTGGCAGGTCAGAAGAATTCATTCGCTTAAAGGAGAACTCGGTAACTTTTTGACCTCAATAAATGCTTTTCGGAATCCCCGTGGGGCTAAACAAAGTGTTTACGGAGCGATTCAATGTTTCCCCCCCTCCCGCCGGGGCCTCTGGCCTGCGAGCAGCTAAAAACAACTTTGCCTGCGCCGACCCGAGCAGAACTTGCGACAACAGAAACCGCTGTACGGTACTCAGGTCCTCTATCTACCGAGCTGCTTCCAGCGCTGATTTGAACCAGACTACCAGCGCTAATTCGAAAAAAACATTTCTTTAGCTTCACACCACCTAAACACGGCTCCTGGCTCTCATAACCAACTCTTAGCTGGACCAGAGTGATTCACGTAGCTTGCGCTGCCTGGGCGCCGGGTGAAGCATCACTGCTTCAGGCTCAATAATCACTTGTCACGTCCGCAAAAAGTAAATAAAAGTTCGTATTCTTACCTGCTACTCGCCAACACCAGTGAAAAATATAATCCACGGCATATTTACCCGCAAATCGCGGGTAAAACATCCGGTTTCAGAAGAGACAGGTCTTTGCTTTGAGCAGAGGGAGACGAGGTGCTGCTACCAACGCAGCAAAGTAGCATCAACAAGCTAGAAAACGCTTAGAAATATATCCAGGGATCAAAATAGAAGAAAGACAGGTAGAGAAGCCGTCTGTGTGCTGTGGGGGTGTAAGGGGGGGTTGAACACGACAGTGAAAGGACGCCACTAGGGGAGCCCCGAGCTGAAGTTACTGAGTTCTGCTTTAAGAAACAAAGAAGTTGGGCAACTGTCTGTAACTGCCTTTATTTTGATTGTATTTAAGGTAATGTAGACATTTGTCCCTTAAATATACCTTTAAAAAGTCTAACCAAATGTGGCAATTACTGCTAAGACAAAAGTGACCTACCAAGAATGGGTTTTGTTACGAGTGTGTTGATAGTTTGCCTCAATGGGCCTGATTCACCTGGCTGTTTGAGAGAGTACACATGCAGCCAGAGCCTCAGAGAGTATGCATGATGCAGTCAGCCACTGTAAGTGGTTTCATCTGTCAGGTATGTGTTGGAATATGCAAATTGTTCAGAAAGGGTTGTAGTGTAACCTGTTTTCTGGGTTAGAAGTCAATGTGTACTTGCAGCAGAACAATCACAGTTCTGTATAGCGGAATTGTGATTATTCTTTTGGTTGGTGCAGATGCTCTATTTACTGTATAAAATAGTTGTACATTATGTTCAGCAGGTTTGTTTGGTATAGTTAATGCAAAAATGATCTGACAGACGTTATAAGACAAACTGACCTCTGGTTATCCTTCTTTTTTGAGCAGTATCTAAAGAATTTGTGAGTGTTGTCTTCCTAGAAGTACTAAGTGTGGGTTCAGAACCAGAGAACATTAAGATGATTATCTATAGCATGCATAACGTTGTAGTAGCCTACAGTGTTGTGTGTCATGCCACTGGCTTAGACTTGAAAGTCTTGCTGTGTTGAAATGTAATCGATTTACATCATGACCCAGCAATTTCATATTGTTGCTGCAGATCATTTCCTCTGACATCACTTTCAGACTTTTTTTTTTTTAATCTATTTTTGCCAAACTCACAATCTCGGCCATATGGCAGCAAAACATGTTACATAACCCTTAAGAAATTCAACATGTAAAATAGATCAGTGTGCATTGGCTAACTTAGCATGAAAGCTACAAAGCACTGCAGCACTCTGTATAAGACTGAGACAGAGTTCCAGGGGACTGGAGGGAGCCATTTGGAGCATCACTTATTTTGCAAGTCAAAATCCCATTTGTAATTAATTTAATGAGAAAGCAACAGTTTTTATTAAAAGAGCACATTTTTGAGAGCTCTGTGGCTCGACCAGTTTTCATTACAGAAGTTTCAGAATGAAAAATATATATTTGTGTACAGAGCTGAATTGCATAGCTTTCTTCAAAGTCACAATAATCAAAGTGATAATAATACTAATAAATTGACACACATCAACTTACATCTGCACTATCTAAGCATTATGAATGCTTTTGTGCTTCAGTAACATGACATCATTTACAGAAAAAAAAATCTCAAACAAAAGGTAAAATTAGCTGGCAGAATGGTGAAAACACATCTGGGGACCACCAACTTTCTCACTTTGAATTTATTATGAATGATCTATGAGGTAAACCAAAATAAATATATATCTTATACTTGAGCCAGAACAATCTTTTTTTTTTCTTCCACCACAGTAATGGATACTACTTGTGGTATTATGCATCCAAAATACCACAAGTTGCAGCCATTTGTTTTTCAGCTGGGCTGTGGACTTTTCCCTCACTGAATGCACCATGACTGACTTCTTGAGAATGCTATATTTGGATTATTTTCACTCCAGTTAAAATTAATGCCATAAACAAAATGTGATGGTGAACTTTGAGGACAATACAAAGCTACGGTGTTAGATTGCCTCATAGTTATCCTCACAATATTTCAGCAGTGCTGTCTTTTGTCTTGCATTAGCTAATTACAAAGTTCAATAGATGTTACTTTTCCCTTGGCTAGCCGTTAACTTATTCACTCGCACACTTCCTGTCCTTATCTTCTTTGCATGGGTGAGTAATCAGCAGAATGGATTTCTAGGATTACACCAAATGGCTGCTAACGCAATCAGGCCACAGAACTAGTGACAGAAATGTGATTTGATCCACTTGGGGCGACTTCCAAATCTCATCAGCAGCATCTGAGTTGGTTGCCATGCTTCAGGGAACTCCTGAAATACATGTTGCAATTTCATTTTGAGGGAAAATATGCACCACCGCAAGAAAAAGAACCCCTTTGCATCCCCTGTCTGTTAATCAGCATTATTGCCTCACTGCTTCACACATGACAGCATCTTTACAGCAGCGTATAAATTATTATTTATTTGCATGCCAGAAAGATAGATCACTTTGCCAGGCTTCATTAATTACCTCTTCTTAAATTTTTAAAAGTTACACTAACTTTATGTCAAGCTTCTCTAACAAGAGTTGAACAAAGGTTTATGATGGCCTTGTAACCGGAGATAGAGAAAGTGAGAGGGCACGCACACACACAGAAGGGGCCTATTACTTCTGTTTCCATGGTAACAGCTGCTTGGTTGCTTTGTTGCTACAAGAGCCTGGTCTCCCTAGGAGATGAATCTGGTGTGTGTGTGTGTGTGTATGTGTGTGTGTGTGGGTGGGTGTGCATGTTTGTGTGGACAGAGCATCTTGCAAGGCTGCCTGCACAACCCTCACAGGCCTTGATTTTAGTCTGAAAGGGGTGGGTAGAAAATAGGTGTGGTCTATTGAAAAACCACAGATGCAAAACACTGTTCATCCCCTTATATAGGCATAAAGAGTCTTCAGTAGCTCCTCCTACTCAGGAGGGAGGATGACAGACTGGAAGCATCTCTCAGACCACAGCTACGGTGGATTTTTATGTCAGTGATATTTCTGTATCTTTGGTGTTTTATAACAAGAATGAAATAAAGAAAAGAAAATATCTGGCTATTTCTTACAGGATGTGTTTGCCTGTAATGAATAGTTTATCTTTTCAGGATCATGGACTTTTAAGTCCATGCTTTATGTCATTCTAGATAATGACAAAGAAATGTAAGCTAGAGAAAGAAAAGTTGGTCATGAAGAAAAAGTTCCCTTCTTGAAACCAGTGCAAATCAGTTAAGATCATCCATCTTTAAGACCATCTTCCATTTAAGTCTTCAACATCTTTATCCAACTGCTCCATCCTTTCTTTTGTCTCACCTTGCAGCATGTTGTTTTTTCACAGCCAGAATCTGAAACTTCTTGGTTTCCCACTTGCTGCATGCCCATATATATTTTTGTCTGCATATGTGTGTGCGTGCGCCACAGAAATTTACTAAGGGCCAGACCCTGCTGGACATGGTGTGTGGCCATCTGAACCTGCTGGAGAGAGACTACTTTGGCCTGACTTTCTTGGACACAGACAATGCCAAGGTTAGACACACAAAAGCACAAATATACACACAAAAATGTTAACTTACTTTAAGAAATGAATGCACTTTTATTAAGTCTAAGAAGTGTAACTGAAACTCTAGCTGTTGCTTATGAAGCTGCAGGACACCATTTTGGCCCACAGTTAGAATTTTAAGCCCAGGAAAACCACATACTTTATGCCCAATAGACATTGTGTGTGTTTTCACTTTTAAAGCCATCATTTTCTAGACACAAAAGAATGATTTTTGTTCCATACAATTAGCATAACTGTTAAATAATTCCATTTACAATTAAAGCTAAGGCATTAACATCTCATTTGTCTTTTTACTTTATATATTTTTCAAAAGCTGAGAGACTCTGTACTTATTTTTATTAGGGAGCTTTAGTTTTTTTTTTTTTTTTTTTTTCCCCCCACAAACTTTAAGGCTGTCTGAACACACTCCTCATGTTTTTATTGAGCTTTAGGTCAAAATTGGGTAACGATGTGGTGAAATTTGAATTTAACAAAATAATTCTTTATTAAATGCTTTAAGGACGTTTGGTTGTTATACTAAATTATTGAACAAAAGAAAAAAGAATATAATAACACATAAGAACCCATAGTTATTGTAAAGAGTCATTAAAGAGTTAGTAATATTAATTTAGTATGTAAACTGACTTGTTTAAGGTTTAAGTCTCTTGCTGTGTTGTTACAATGAGCACTGAGTAAACCTAATTAGCATATTTTTCTTTAGTACCACAGCAACTGTGAATACAATTAGGGAGTGATGAATCTAATGCAATGAATGTAAAAAGAGACTTTTAGTACTCTTTATCAGAGACTTTTTACCGTTTTGGTTGAATTTCCTCCCCTAATGTCAGAGCAAAAGTCAGCCATCTTTTCAGCTGACCGGCCCATTTAACCAGCTTGTTTCTCAAGTAATGGAGCAGCAGGACCCTGATTGGCCTTTTAACAGTGATTAATCACTTATAGCTAAACAGCGACATACATGGCCTTTAACATTTTAAAATGTGATTAGGCTGCATGGTATTTCAAAGATGGTGTGCAGGGTCTACAGTGCAACATGAAAGCTCTAGTGACATTAAAATGACAGAATTAGAATCAGCTTACATTTATAGTTCCAGTATTGGTGCTGTCAGTGTTTATAGAAGCCTTCATCAAGCCTTTTGTGGCATGAATATATTAGACTTTCAACAAGGCGCATAGATTTAAAAAGGGAAGAGCAGTCAAAGAGGTACAGCACTCAAAAGGGCTCTAAAATTGTGAATATGGATGATTTTCTGTCAGTAGATTTTCTTCAAGGAGACTATCTCTTTCTGTCTTTATCAGAATTGGTTGGATCCCTCCAAAGAGATTAAGAAGCAAATTCGGGGTAAGTGCAGAAGAATTACTTGTGCTACTTACACGCATTCACATACCAACACACACATAGGCCCTGATTTACGAAGGGTTTACATGTAATAAAACGAGTGAAAATTTGATTGCAAACACAAAAACCTGTTGCAGCTGATTTATTCACAAGGCTCAACAAGGATTACACCTGTTAAATGGGCAAAAAAGTATTCGCAATCCATTTAGTGCGTCTTCCTTTGATGAATATGCAATGTGAGTGTTATAGCCAGAAAGTGCTAAATATTAGGAGGAGAATATGCAAATAGATCAACTTTGCACATGCTATGTGATTTATCAAACCTGAAACAGATTGCGGTGTCTTTTTTCGCGCAGATATTTAGTACGTCTGAAATGCAGATATTAACTGGCAGCTTTACGCACAAATGATTGCACGTCTTGAATGATGGCAACAACCCAATGTTGCAGGACTGCAGACATGCAGGGCTGATCCAAAATCAGTTCTAATGAGTGGTGAGACATTAATTTTCATTATGTATTTCAACAACCATCAGCACAGCAAACATCATTGTTTCACACAGGTTTAGACAAATTAGTCAGAACATTGCATATTGCATGGCGGTGTGATTAGGTCGCTAGTTCGAGCCCCGGCTGGGAAGGGATTCAAACTGTTCCAACTGTGGCCTTCCTGTGTGGAGTTTGCATGTTCTACTCATGTGTGCGTGGGTTCTCTCCGGATACTTCGGCTTCCTCACACTAATCCAAAGACATGCATGTTAGGTTAACTGGTCACTCTAAATTGTCCCTAGGAGTGAGAGTGAGGGTGAGTGATTGTTTCTTTCTCTGTGTTGGCCCTGTGACAGACTGGTGACATGTCCAGTGTGTACCCTGCCTTTTGCCTGATAATTGCTGGGATAGGCTCCAGCGACACTGAACTGGAGAAGTGGTACAGAAAATGAGAGAACAATAAGACATTTGCAACCACTGTAGCTTCATGGTGGTTTGTAGTGGACATTAATTATGTCATTTTATTTTCCATTTTTTGACAAAATCACATTTATAACGTGGATCCGCTCAGTGTGTTCCTCCTCTCCAGATCCAGCTGCTGCGCTCTGGAGCTGCTGGCAGATGGATTTATTTGTTCCAACAGCAACACCTTTTCCATGTCCTGTAGGGATCCCTGTTGTATTATTTTATTTTGCATTTCATGTAGTTATTGTATATTTTATCCTCTTCCACTAATATCTCTGTCTCCATCGGGTCAAATTTGATTTTGCGTGTAAAACATGCTCTCCAATGTTCCGTGGCAAAACAATAGCACACACTAAATCCTCATTCAAATATGGCTGTGCCTGTTATAAACTGCGTGAGCAATCTATGATCACCTGCAAACAGCAGAGACACAGTGCGCACCAATTATTTGCGACGCTTGCGAATTAGTGCTTTTTATTTGAGATCTAAGTAAATCAGGGCCATAGTATTTCTACCTTGCAAATATGCTTCATAAATCAAATTTACTGGTGGTTTGTCCACAGTTGGTTCCTGGATTTTGGGGTTTTCTGTCAAATTCTACCCTCCAGACCCCTCTGTACTCATTGAAGACATCACAAGGTAGGCCTGATTGTCAATTCTCTTTAAATCAGCACAAATGTGCTTTGCTCTTTGAATTCAAGCGACCAGATTGACAACTTCAGTTTTGTCAAATTGTCCATGCCTGATAAACATTTAGGCCCTTTTGGAAGTAATGCTGATAAAACATGAAAAAGAATAAAATAAATTTAAGAAAATATTTTGCTTGTAGTTTTATGGATTGGATACATGGTAGATCTGCTCATCTATGTTAAGCTGCCATAAAGCTCACTTTAAAGGTAGAGTCTGAAATTTCCCCCCTGAAAATGAATGTTAGACTTGTGCAAGTGATATCCATCTCAAACCGTGCCTTTGGGCCGTTACTCGTGTGCAGTGGTCAGTTTGAATGCAACTCCCTCTCCCCCTGTCTGTAATTCGCTCTTTCGCTTTGTTATGGTCTGGTCGGGACGTTTATGGGTGGAGATTTCTGTTTATATCACTAGCCAATGACAGAACTAAGGGCATGACGCTGTGTGGGAATAAGCTCATGGAGCAGAAGCCAGTCACTCGAACTTTCAAAGGAAAAAAAAAAGAAAGAAAGAAAAATGGTGGATGCTCCGAAGAAAAGGTAAGAGCTTTAGATTGTGCACTTTGGAAAACCAGGGTTAATATTAGTTTGGCTTTTACCTGCTTCTGAGCTCTGAAGGAGAGGCTTGAAGCTGAATAGGCTGAAGAACGAGGCGGCCATTAGCCTGAGAGGGAGGGGCGCTCAGTTTGAATACTGCTGTTTGAAAACAGAAACAGTGGGGGGACTTCGTACTCTACCTTTAATCTTCAAGTGTGCTTATACTTTAAAGTCAGATCTTATGAAAGCTTCCACCTCATGCCACCTGCTTCGCATTTATGTTACCCAAATAAATGGTAGCCATATGAATGGATGCATATATTGTGCCAACATGAGGTTTTCACATCTTAAAGTTGATTAAACTTATTTTATGGCATTAATTTACACAAAAACTACACGATGGCTAAACAAAAAGATGCATTGCATGTGTTTCAAAAGTCTTTCAGATGCTTCTGCTGTCAGCTTTACATGGGTTCATTATTGCCAAAGAGAACCTATCGGGGATAATTAGGAAGGAACACAACTGTCTAACTAAGGCCTCACAGTTCATGTTTCTGTTAAGAATGAGCCAGAGTTGAAAGAATTGTCCGCAGATCTGCAAGACAGGAATGCATCAAGACACAGATCTGCCAAGCTGAATAATCCAGACTAAATCATAAAAACAAGCTCAAAGTGAATCAAACCCAGATTTCCTTTGCAGAGATGCCAGAACCTCCTGAATTGTTGAAATGTGAAATAGTCAGAGACAGAAAATAAGTTATATTTCTGATCCATTAAAACGTTTTTGTATTTGTTACAAAATCATTAACCTCTCTAATGATTGCACTTGTACTCTTTAATCAAGTACAGACTAGGATTTCCTACAGCACTTGGGCTTGGATATTATTTTCTCACTTGCAAGTTGTTTTTGATAAAAGCATCAGCTAAATTAATAAGTATTAAATCTTTTTAGAATATAAAGGGACTGTCTGGTTGTTGTTATTTGTTGTCAAGTCTTATTGAATGGGCTGGCCACAGTTCTGATGGCACACTTCAGCCAAGGAAGGATCCTTAACCACTGTGTTTCTAGGATACTGTGTCAATAAATCTTGTCAAAGGACTGCTCTTATTTCAAGGATTCTTTAAAGGACTTAGCTCATCGCGCTGCAAAATTTGAAGGATGCTTCTGTGTATCCTCTTCTTTCTCAAAGTACCCAGAACCCTGTGTGCACATTGAAAGATGGCCTGAAATCAGTGCAATATGAATTTGGATTGTTTTGTTTATTTTTCAGTGGTGTCTAGTTGTCAGTTGTGTTCCAGCATTGTAAGAAATGCCAGTATGAAAGGCTGCTTGCTCGTTCTGGATCATTTAATGCCATGTAATCAAGGGTAGAACTGTTGCTCTGAACCCACTGTGTGCTTTCCAAATTCAAGAATACTGTGGAACAGTTGATGATGAGGTTTATGAATGATCCTAAATATCTATACATTTTTTTTCCTTTTCTTTTTCTGGTAAGAAGAAAAGTTGTTGAGTTTTCCCTCACTGCTTTTCTTGAAACATAGCAAACACAATTCCATCACAGCTCTGTTGGACCGGCAAAGGAATTCTTAGAAACCTCAACAAGCAGCAGGACGGAGTGAAGGAGATGGAACATTTTAGTAATGACTAACTCTGTCTGCTGCCTTTTGATATTATAGGAGGAGACATGGTGTGAACCTGTCTTATAAGTCAGAGATATTGTGAAACTATATTCATAAAGGGTCCTGAGAGCTTAATATTTACATAAAATTTCTTATTTGCTCATATTGACAGTTGTCATGTACTCATGTTCAGGTGCAATGTTTTCCATGTTTACCATTGGAGTTTTATTTAATGACCCATCAGTGGTCAAAATTCTGACTCAACCATCAAAGGACTGAGACTGAGACCAAATCCAGCAGTTTCTTCTTAAAATGTTGATTCTACCTCTTGAAGTTAAGTGTCTACTGCATCTCTGCTTTTCTCCCCTTGTGTTTCTTTAGGTACTATCTGTGCCTGCAGCTGAGGGATGACATCCTGTCTGGTCGTCTCCCATGCTCATTTGTCACTCATGCCCTCCTGGGCTCCTACACTGTCCAGGCTGAACTGGGAGACTATGAGCCTGAGGAACATGGCCCAGACTATGTCAGCGACTTTCATTTTGCCCCTAACCAGACTCGTGAGCTGGAGGAGAGAGTGATGGAGCTGCACCGTAATTACAGGTCAGAGAATAAATTGGGAATACTACAAGCTTTTATGCGCTTCAATTCTTTTGAAATAATGACTATAAAGAGATGTTAAAATATTAATGATGTGAGACTTTTTCTGTAGAGGGATGAGTCCAGCAGAAGCAGAGATGAATTTTCTTGAAAATGCCAAGAAGCTCTCAATGTATGGAGTTGATTTGCATCACGCTAAGGTGAGGAGATACTGTATCACTGTGTTTCTTCTCATATTTTTTAATGCCACTACACATTTTGATGTTCTTTGATACTCTATGCCTGCATTCACCAGGATTCAGAAGGAATTGACATAATGCTTGGTGTGAGTGCCAACGGCTTGCTCATCTACCGCGACCGCCTCAGGATCAATCGATTCGCCTGGCCAAAAATTCTTAAGATCTCCTATAAAAGAAGCAACTTCTACATCAAAATCCGCCCCGGAGAGGTAAATAAAGAATATCATTATCTTTTCTTTTGCATTTGCTTGGTCAAGTGAGAGTTCACTGTGCAATTATTGCATGCATAGCCTAACAAGAACAGCTCGTGGTCACTGTAGCAAAGCTGAGGCAAGTGGAATAAAGGATCATCAGGCAAGGAGCAAACTCCACATTTCTATTTCATGGTTTCACAGTTGTTAAAATTACATCATTGCCTTTCTCGACTTGTTCCAAACAGCATAAATAGTCATTTCATGGTTTGATAAAAGTATTACAGCTGTCATTTATCTGCTGCAAACCATGTGACAACTGCCAAGAGGGTTTTTTTTCTGACATTATTTATAGTCCTCTGAGATACCAATCTCACGGGAAGGTTGAGAAGTCATATTTTTTTTCCTTGTTCATCTTCTCTCCTCCTCTATGCTGAAGATTCACATTTTCTACAATAGTTTTGATCACAAGTGTTAAAGCCACATTAAACACTTTGGTTTTAATCTTTCTCAAATTAAGATTTTCCTTCATTCTTTGGCCTCAGGATATCTGCGTTGTGCCTTGTATTCACTGCTAAACTGTCTTTGACTTCTTTACAGTAAAAGGCAGCACACACACTTCTGCACATCTGTTGTCTTTAAGTCAGCCTTTGTTTCAGATTTGCCTGGGTTGGGAGGGGGAGAGAGTAATTTTAAATGTCTTTTATTCAAAACGTTTCCCACCAGATTTTTTGTGTGGAAGAATAGTTGCCTTTTACCTTGTGAATAGACTATTCCTAGTCTTTAAAGGCCTGTTATTGCTAATAAGCTATTGATTTGAAGGCATTTTCTTCTCTTCACACCACTGAATGTCTGATGGAGTGAGTGCATGAGCCACTTATTTATAGGCTGACTATAGATGGAAAACTTACCTCATGTGGCCACGGGAGACGAGAGAATATACTTCCACGAGTAAACAGAAAAACATTGATTTTGCCATCGCTGCGAAGTTAACACAATTCACCCAGCTGCCATCCATCCGTCTTTCCGTGCACTTCATTCCTTCACTCTCCTTTTTCTTCTTCACCCCACCCCCAATGCTTCCACCTTCACCATTCCTCACCTCACAGTATGAGCAGTTTGAGAGCACCATAGGCTTCAAGCTGCCTAACCATCGGGCCTCAAAGCGATTGTGGAAGGTCTGCATTGAACACCACACCTTCTTCAGGTAGGACTTGATACTCATAGGTACACAGGCAGATGCACTCTCTCTCTGCACTAAATTGCTGCACCTTGCATGAACCTCTCGCACATGGCACACCAGAGCTACAGTACCTTTCGAATGATGTTCATGGCACAGATGTGTTTATGTCCATTGCTTGGGAAAAGGCTAAAGGAGTGTAAAGTGTAATGATGGCATACAGAGAAAAGCTATATGGTTAGAACCATTGTTTTCTTAGAATATCTGGAAGCTGTTTGGATGCATTAAATATATAAAAACCAAAACATTTTTAGAGGCACTGGTTCTGTGATTTTATTGTCATATTGTCATATGTTAAACTAAAAGGTTGCATATGGTACTTTCATAGGCATGATGTGGGAAGTGAACATGCCCTGCTCCCTGTGGATCTGAAATATGGAACAATAGGAAGATGCCAGTCTGGAAGTTCATACATACACTACCAGTCAAATGTCTGGACACATTTACCACTGGTTTTAATGTGAAAGAGAGTCCAAACCTTTGACTGGTACTGTATAAACTCAAGACTTATTGTCCAAATAACTTGTACCAAAGCTCATTCTGTACTGCTGTTCCCAGTAAACCTCCTGTGAGGAGTGAAACAATACTGAATATCTGTGGTACATTTTAATAAATTGAACCTTTTCACAGGCTGGTTTCCCCAGAGCCACCTCCCAAGGGCTTCCTCGTGATTGGCTCCAAGTTCCGTTACAGCGGACGGACCCAAGCCCAGACCAGACAGGCCAGTGCTCTAATTGACAGGCCTGCCCCACAGTTTGATAGGTCTGTTAGCAAGCGGTACATGCTGCCTCGAAGCATAGATGGAGGTACAAGTCTAGACACTTCTGTTTTCTAACGTGATATGCCATTAAAAAGTCTGAACACTGGCCTCCACATGTTTTATTGTTGCTCTCCTGTCATTTTTTTCTTTACCAGCCTCAGCTTTAGGTGATAGTATGGACCAACTGTCCCAGAGAAGCTCCAGTGAACGCACACAGTTCATGTCCAGAGAAGACCTGGACCAAGAAGGTAGCCTAGACCTGGATCACGATCAGTATCACTACCAGGACCAAGACCAGGACCAGCATGCGGATCAGGAAATGGAGCATTATGAAGGGAGAGATCAGAAGCAACTGTTTGGTGTCCACATTTCAACGCCCACCAAGACTTTGGAACTCAAGGTAGATCATGCACTGCAAATATATGGAGACCTGGTTTTATCCCTGCTCCGGTTTCAACAGGTTACTGTACTATACAACAAAATAGATGTAGTAGTTTATGATGTAGAGTTGTATTCATTCAACAGTGTAAATTAAATCAACCCCCACCTTTTAAGTTTAACAATATTAAGAGAACATTATAGCAATATTAAGGACAGGACAGAGACAGAAAGGAGGTTATTTAAAGAAGTCTACTGCCCCTTGTGCACCAAGGCCAGAAAATCCTGCAGGAACTTTTGACTATTCATCTTTCTCACATTTCTTTTCACTGAAGACTTTAATCACCATCCCTATTTTTCTCTTCTTGGCCTAACATCTCATATTCTCTTCAGTATCATAAGACTTCTCAGTATGACTCCTTTTTACTCACTTTTTCTTAAAATCCCCCTTTAATCTAACCTGACTTTTTTGTTGGAGATAATATTTTTCTAACCCTGCGCCCTGCTTTCTAACAGATCTTGTCTTTTCTTGCTGCGGCAATGTTAACACACTTTGCTAACCTCAGCTTGCTTTCTCTTACATTTTTGTCCCCAACCTTGTTCTCTCCTGCAGGGTGAGGAGGCAGGCTCGCCTGTAGACTCTAAGCCAGAGGTATTTTGGCTGTGGTTCATTGTGTCTGTTTGTGTGGTGATTTAAGGTCATGCACCAGAACTGCGCATTTAAGCACAAAAGTTCTGCATTGTTTGTCTGATGACATGTTGTTATGACAAGGTTTCCAGGATCCTACTCAGTAAAATCCATGGAAACTGCATGGACCAAGCATCAGAAGGATAGATGGGAAATGCTTGATAAATGTTTAATTGTGTTTTGTTTGTTTTTATGTTGGTTTCTTTTTTTTTTTTTTTTTTTAACCTTTGGCCCACTGGGAAGTGGCTTCTGTGAAAACTTACATTTAATTGAGTCAACATTTGAAACTTATTCAGTGTTACTTAAATATTAAAACTTACAACACACATTTATCAGTTTCTTTGTGTGACATTAAAGAGACAAACAGATGGCCCTCAAGCGCAGATGATAATCCTTGAATCAGTTGTTCCCTAGTTTATAAATCAGCATCTTTTTTTCACTATAAATTAAATCAGACACTGTTAAGTAGAAATTTATTATGCAGACCTGTGTCGGTGTTATGATGCTGTGGGAAACATTGGCATTGCATTTGTGGTTTTTAAACGTCTTCTCATCAAATCTTTGGATGGAGAAGTTTGGGATTAATCCTCTTCCAAACACTTAGGCTTAGTCAATAAATGACTGCATTAATTATCATTTGGCTGACACTGAAATGGATTGTCCCTGTCTTCTTGGCAGAACATTATTCGGCTTAACAGTCTGAGTCCAAAGCCCCTCACCCCCAATGGTGTCAACTGTTTCTGTTTGTCAGTCTGGCCGCCTGCCTTTTTAACTCACCTGCAGCATTTTACCTCTCTGTCTCTGCACGCATCTGTTCTCCCCTCCCTCAAATTCTCAACCTCCTGATTTGCTCAAAACCGTACACTTCATCTCACTTGCCCCACTTCATCAGTTGGACAAGGATCTGGTCCCCCTTCGACCCAAACAGGAGGTACTGCTTGTACTCTTTTTAGCATGTGCTGTGTATGAACTTCACTAGGTGCTCTGTGTGGACTTGTTTGTATCTGCATTTGTCACTTAGCTCATGTTTTCTTTCCTTCTGTGCATATAATCATAGTTTCTGATTGTCAGTTTCAAAGACGTTTGCAAGCTTAAGCCTTCTGTTGTCTAGCCATTGATAAGTGAATAATTAAAGTCCTTAATTTGCTCTGGCTTTTTAATTTATCTATCAGACACAATTTGGTGCTCAATAAACAGGTTGCTAATTCTAAATTATTGAAATGTCTTAGATGCACAGGTCTAGTCAGAAGTTTGGACACACTTTCCCATGAAGTCCAAATGTGTCCAAAATTTTAACTGATAGTGTATTTTTAAACCTCCAACTCTTTAATGATTTAAATTTTTCTACAATGAAGAAAAAAAAAAAAAAAAAAAATGTTGATCCTAGATCTGGATTCAGTTGATTACAGTATGAAATGGTCACTATCAATCTGTGGTCATCTGAAAGACCTGTGTTGTCCATTTCTGTGTACAGTGCTTTATGTGTAAGGAAAACAAAATCAAAAGAAACACAACATGCAGGCTTATTTTCAAATAAAATCCACCTGTAAGCCAACTTCAGAAACAACCTTAATATTTAACAGACTTGGAAGCAGATTTTGAACACATATTAATTTCTGTTTCTGTGTTTTTTTACTGAATGAGAAGCAGTTCTTGGATAAGCCAGAGGATGTTATACAAAAGCACCAGGCCAGCATCAATGAGCTGAAGAGGGCTTTAAAGCAACCCAACAGCAAGATGGCTCAGAGGGAGAAGCGCGTCTCCTCAGCTACTCCTCCTGGAGGAACCCCTGAGAGGAAATCAGTAAGAGTTTAATCCTGTTCACAATGCTTACTATACTGACATTAGTTTCCTTTGTACAAGCACAAGGGTCATTTCCTGCCGACTTAAAAACCATTCCAATTAAAAATATGTTGTTTTGCAAAAGTCTGTTAAACTTCTATTAGTCTCGTGACCTTGTAAAGATGTTTAAATCTCCCTCATGTGCTGTTTTCCATTTTATCTGTTAATTCATTTCTTAAAATTTTGCCCACCAAGCATCATTTAATTTTCTATTGGTTAAAGCCTCATCAGTTACTTTTTTTTTTTTTTTTTTTTTTTACTGAATAGGGTTGGCCTTTTTTTAAAAAAAATTGAGCATCTACAAGACTCTAAGGACAATATGCAAATGAAAGTTGTTGCTTATTGTTTACAGTAATCAAAACAATAAAAAAAATAATTTCTGGCCATTTTTTAAAGTAATCTAATCTATACACTCTGATAAGAAATTTAGGATTTTGATAAAGTTGATCTCTCCATTTCATGCTTATTATTGGAACTTATTTCAACACACTAAATGGAAATAACAGCCATTAAGAAGTGCAGCGTATGTAGTTCTCCCTTGGATGGAGTTATAACATCCATCGATAACATTCAGTTTTGTGTCTTGCTGCAGGAAAATAGCTTGGCATATTATTCCTAAAGGAATAAGCAGCTAACTTGAAACAAACAAACAAACATGAAGCACTTCTATTTTGCAAAATTTGTGGCAACCATTTTTGTCAATTAGGATCCAATAAGCTCATTCTATTACAGCATTAATACTACTCAGAACAAAAATGTGGTTAAAAGAGACAAAAAAGAAAAAAAAAAACTGTGATGATACATGTTTGCTTTTGAAATGTAGATTGTTTCTGTCGTCAACAAGTTGATTACTGTTAAAGATTTAGGAATATATGTCTTGGTGGAAATCATATCCAGGGCCTCAGGGAATGTTCAGCCCGAATTAACCAAATCCAGTGAAATTTAAGCAAATAATGAGGCTTAGAGGCTTAGAATATTTTAGGTTATAATAATAATGATCATAATGATACAATATAATAATTATTACATTTACTTAAGAGCTAGATTCACAGAGTTGAAATAAAACTAAAAGTATGTAAAAACTTAGTGCCTTCAAGCTCCCTCGAGCTTAACAAAAACTGTGAGGGCTCAGTGAGTTGGAATGGTTTGACCTATTTTCTAAACATAATTGCCTGTTCTTCACATTCCTTTGCAAAATTACAATTTCTCAAAGCTACAGCAGAGTGACAAACATCTTAAATGTTTACAAAGTAAATGTCCCCAAATATATATATATATATATTTTTTTTTTTTACTATTTATGCGGTAATGACATGGGATTATAATAATATCACAGGGCAATGGAGTAGTTAATCTAGTTAGGCTAATACAACTGTCTACTCTATGTCAACATAGGCAACCAGTGATGCCAAATTGATTGACAAGCAGGATGCTCATGAGGGAACACTGGATTCTTACTCTAAAGCAGAAACGAGTGAGACTTCCTCAGTGGATACGGACGTGTTTGCAGTCCCATCTGGAATTGAAGCCGTTACAAACAACTGCCAAACATCTTGGGAATCTTCAAGAACTAGACACGGAATGAGGGATATAAACAAGATGGATGTAGCAGCTAATGGACATCATGATTCTGCACTAGCAAGGAATGCATGTCATGAAAATGGATATGGCTCTCCACCTGACAAACTGACAAGTGAAATGAGAAAAGATGCAAAGTATTATCAATATGAGCACCTTGAGAGAGCCAAGAACTTTGAAACCCCCGTGGCTATGGATTCTGTACCTAAGGGCAATTGGACCGAAAGTGACAGCAACACAAGGCATTGTGAGGTTTGGAAAATTAAAGATCCAAGCCCCATGGGAGACAAAGAAGGCAACAAAACTGGCAGCACACATTCAGAAGTCACCAAAATAGTTCCTCTAAAGCCACAGAGATCAAAGAAGTCTTTGAATAAGGAGAACAAAGATGTTGCAAATCCTCAAACTCAGTGCCAGTCTGACAGAAGCACCTTTAGTGCAGCTGGGGATGTACAAATGATAAAGTCAAGCTGTGAGTCGAGAAGAAAGCTGGATACTGTACTGCAATCTGCAGGGTTGTATCAGCAGCAAATGCCACTTCACCAACAGATTAAGACTGAGTTGTTTGCACAGCAGGAGCTCAGAGACTGCAGGGACACAACAAGAGGAGGCATCCTTCGTGAAGATAATTTTCAGAACATCTCAGAGTTTAGCTCAAAGTTTCCAGCAGCTCCCCCTCGCTCTCTCCCTCTGAAAACCCAATGGTCCCGAGACAGGCCGTGCAACATGGACAGCAGCCACATCCACTTCAGGACCCAAGAAGCAGCCAAGAGGAAGCAAGCGGTAAACCACCTGCCCCCTAACCTGTTTGTCCATCATCGGAAAGTAAAACATTGCATGAGCTTCAGGCGATGTCGTGCAGATCTTGTTTTTTTACCATCTAAAAACAACAAAAAACATGTAGCACGCATATACTTTAAATCTCATGCGGCTGTTTATGAGAAAGCAAAAGTTCACGTTCCTGCGCATCGCACCATTGACCGACTCACGTCCATGGCCCTGGGAGCGTTTTGCTTTCCCTTGATTCCTCTGCAAAGCTTGACATCTGCTTGGCCATTTCAGAACGCTGCGGGCCTTTAAGCAAAGTTCTCATTGCTTAAGCTTCAGGCGTCCTCTTTTATCCCACCTTAACTTGTCACCTTAACACCTTGTCTCTCCTTCCAACATCCTCACAGAGTCAAGGTGGCTGCTGTTGCAAGGAGTGCAAGACCTTTCTACCATCTTTCTTTGAAACCTCTTTTTCACATAATTTAAATCCCTTTTGTAAATGGCTGTGAAGGGCATTTAAACCACATGTTCAACCTTGGCACCTCTGTAGCTATAGCAGAAAATGACAAAGGCGATTAGAGGTAATCATGAGCTGCAGAGCTGCCAAACCTCTTCAGGGCTGAGGTATTCACACACTGCATTTCTTAATATGAATACCTCCCCTCTGTAAGGGATTTTTGAAAAATCAAACCTTCCAGTGCATGGCATCACCACTGCACTTGCAGTCATTTTTAATGATGTCAACCTAGTGATAACCTATATGCATGCATCTGACAGTAGTCTTAAGCTTTGAAGTCTGACAATTTTTAGATGAAAGAGTAATGAAGGAGTTGTGCGTTTATTTTATGAAAAGAAACTTACAAGTAATTTCCATCCATTAAGAAGGAAGTTGGCTTGAAAGCTGAAAGTGGAGAACATTACAAAATTTTATTCTTGCACTCATGCTGTACATCAAATTAGTTAAGAATTAAGACATTATGTACTTCTGTTTTCTGAGATGCTTGTACACATCTTTATTAATTTTGGGTTAATGTTTGCCTTCATTTTTACTTTTGTTTTCCGTAGGAAACTCCTCCTACACCTGCGATCCATGAGGAGCCTCTCAGCGAAGCTTCGGTGAGTCATTACCCAGCTTCTTTTTCATCTATTTGGCCACACTTGTAGAAATGAGTCAGCAAGCTATTTGAGAATTTTATTCCTAGAATATTTAAAATGATCAGGAAACATTTTTTGAATCTAGAGTTGATATAATATCACTGTTGACATTTCATTAAATGCAATGTATAGAAATTTCTATTGTAATGAAAGGATAAAAAGAACTGTAGTTGAAAAGCGTTTCTATGCAACTTACTATACAACAGATCTGTTTTCTTTTTTTCATGCTGTTTAACAAATACCTGAGGATTACAATCAGGGTTTGAAATTATTAAAGGGAGATACAGTAAATTCATGCTTTATCTTTGTACTTCAGTACAAATGTGAGTAAAAACACATTTTAATACAAATTTTACATTTAAATAAAAGAAATCCCAAAATTTGCATTGTAAAATCAATACAGTAACAATAATCAATAATAATCAAAAACAATCAATTACAAATTGATCAATTGTGTGTATAGCTTTGAGAAATTTTAGCCAATTTCTCTGAACAGAATTGCTTCAGCTGTGAGACATCAGCAGGTTTCTTCATACAAAAGCTTCTCTTCAGGTCTTTTCACAATATTTCTGTTGGACTAATATCAGGAATTCACTTGGCCATTTCCAAAGATTACAGTAACTTTTTCATTTTAATAACAACTTGTGGCAGAATGACTTGTGTGTTTGAGGTTGTTGTTTTGTTTCTTGGTCGACAGTCTGCCAGGATCACCTGATGTTTTCTTTAGCATGTTCATATTATTTTTAATGTATTATTTCATTAGTAATTTTCTGTCCCTGATGCAGTGAAACAGACCCAAAATCAAAAATAAAACTGCTGTGTTTCACAAAGGGTACAAGGTTCTTACATTGAAATTAAGCTCTGATTTCTCTTTCTCAGACATCATACATTAGAAAAACAAATTGATAAATGAAAAAAAAAAACTGTCTCATCTGTGGACGTTTTTCAACAACCATCTGGCTTGTACACATGATGTTTAGCAAACTGTCAAACGACAACGATGTGAGTGCTTTTTCTTGCATCCTTGCCAGACACACCATTGTTGTTCAGTGAACTCCCAATGATTGACACTTGAATATCAACATAAGCCAGCATGACAGAGGCCTTTGTAGTTAATTTGGGCTCTTTTGGATTTCAGACGATTGCACATCTTGTTCTTGCAGTTTTTTGTTGACCATCCAATCCTGGAAATAAGAGCATTGAATTTGTTTCACTTGTACAAATTATGAGAGACTATGGTTTGGTGGAGTCTTTTGTTTATTACAAAGATGTGGTGAATATCAAACTGACCTCTGCTCTTCAAGGAAGACCATTTGTCTGTTTACACTTGGCTCTTATATCTAAGTGACTGAGAACAGCTCACTCTGACTCCACTTTCTTACTCATAGACAATGTGTGTGTTTTATTGCTTTTTTGTTTACAGTGTTTCTGGCAGCATTCAAAGACACATATACTGTATGAATGAGTTATCTTTTTTTTTCTTCTTTGTAGAGGGAACCATGGGAGAGACGTCTCGGCTCTGTGTCCGAGGATGATCAGGACCATGAGATCCTGTACCTGAAGGAAACTCACCTGGGCATTGAGCGCAAATGTTCCAGCATCACAGTTAGCTCTACATCCAGCCTGGAGGCCGAGGTAGATTTCACCGTCCTCACAGACCTGCAAACGGGCATGGAGGAGTTCTCCAGGGGTATGACAGAGTTGGGAGAGAGGGACCTGTCACCTGATGGTGGACTGTGCCTCGGCATCGACTTGCTTCAGCAACACGGGCCCTCTGAGCCCCCTCCTCCTGTAGTGTCAGCACCTCTGTCCAAAGGGCCCAGCAGCAGCCCTCCTGCTAAACCTATCCAGCCAGAAGAAGCTCGACTAGAGGTGAAGAGGCCTGAAGGGCAGGTAAAGAAAACATTAGTTTTGTTTTGAAAGATAACTGCATAAAGAAAACTGCAGGGCAGATTACGCAATGATGGCAGAAATCAATTGAACTTTAGGAATCTCAGGAATCTTTACAGAAAAAACAACACACATACACACACAAAAATCTTTAATTTGCACTATTAAAGAAACACATGAGCAGCAGCCAATGGGGCAAGGGTTTAGTCAGAACAACAAGAAACGATTGAACCTACATCTGCCCCAGTCTGACTCTCATCATATAACACTTCCTTGCATAACACAAAAGAGATGATAGATGGTCAAAAATAGCTACTATTGATTTCATATACGTTTTTAAGCTCTGATTTGCCTCATCTGCATTTTAAGTTGCTATGAACTGAAGATGATTAAAGCAAGCGAGTTTATTACTATAGCACATTTCATGTACAGCACAAGACAATTCAAAGTGCTTTACAGAAAACATTAAAAGCATTACAGATGGGGTAAGGAAAAACATTTAAAAGTACACACAAACACACACATCCTTGTTCTTCTATCTTAGCGAGGACATTCATATATATATAAAATTAAATTATATATATATATATATACACACTACAGTATATTGCCAAAGGTATTTGCTCACCTGTCTTGACTCACATAGGAGCTTAAGTGACATCTCATTCCTAATCTATATGGTTCAATATGACGTTGGTCTACCCTTTGCAACTAGAACAGCTTCAACTCTTCTGGGAAGGCTGTCCACAAGGTTTAGGAGTGTGTTTATGGGAATTTTTGATCATTCTTCCAGAAGCGCATTTGTGAGGTCACACACTGATGTTGGACAAGAAGGCCTGGCTCTCAGTCTCCGCTCTAATTTATTCCAAAGGTGTTCTATTGGGTTGAGGTCAGGACTCTGTGCAGGCCAGTCCCGTTCCTCCACACCAAACTCTGCCATCCACGTCTTTATGGACCTGCTTTGTGCACTGGTGCAGAGTCATGCTGAAAGAGGAAGGGGCCAGCTCGAAACTGTTCCCACAAAGTTGGGAGCATGGAATTGTCCAAAATGTTTTGGTCTGCTGCAGCATTCAGAGTTCCTGAAAAACAACCCCACACCATAATCCCCCCTCCACCAAACTTTACACTTGGCACAATGCAGTCAGACAAGTACCGTTGTCCTGGCAATCACCAAACCCAGACTCCTCCATCAGATTGCCAGATGGAGGAGCGCGATCCATCACTCCAGAGAACGCCTCCACTGCTCTAGAGTCCAGTAGTGGTGTGCTCTACGCCACTGCATCCACGCTTTGCATTGCACTTTGTGATTTGTATTTGTATTTGTTTGTATTTTGTTTATTTAAAAGGGACAATGCATTTTTAGGCACGTATATATTAAGTACAAAATTCCAGGATTATAGCCTAGGCTAATTTCCATCCTCTGTCCCCTGCTGAGCCAAGCCTAGCTGCCCCCCCACATAACCCTCACTCACAAAAAACTACAATAGGGATTTAAAATCATGTCACAGTCCACACATACAGTATATACACAACTCCTGTCCAAACATGTCCCCTGTTCCCACCAATGACCATCCACCCCACCCTCCACACACGCATAGTACATACAGTACTGTACAGTCCACCCAAAACTCAACCCCATCCCATGTATGGATGGATGCAGCTGCTCCACCATGAAAACCCATTCCATGAAGCTCACAGCGCACTGCTTCTGAGCTGACAAGCCACATAAAGTTTGGAGGTCTGTAGAGATTGACTTTGTAAAAGCTGGCGACCTCTTCGCACTATGCGCTTCAGCATCCGCTGACCCCACTCCGTTAGTTTACGTGGCCTACTATGTCATGGCTGAGTTGCCGTCATTCCCAAACGCTTCTAAATTTAGGAAATGTCACGACTAGATTTGTTGCATAGATGGCATCCTATCATAGTTCCACGCTGGAATGCACTGAGCTCCTCAGAGCGACCCATTCTTTCACAAATGTTTGTAAAAACAGTCTGCATGCCGAGCTGCTTCATTTTATACACCTGTGGCCATGGAAGCGATTGTAACACCTAATTCCCATTATTTGGATGGGTGAGCAAATACTTTTGTCAATATATATTTTTATATCATTTTGTTTCTCTCTTTATATATATGTAAAGAGAGAAACAAAATGATATTAAAATTATTTATAAAACAACAAATTAAATCCAAATGATTAAAAGAAGCTAGATAAGTTAAAAGATACTGGGCAGATTTGATGGATAGACACATGAGAAGAGAAATGTTTTCAGCCTGTATTTAAAATCTAACTAATGTAATTTAACACTTCGGTAATGTAATGACATCTGAAGCCTGATTGCAGAGTTCTCTGTTCTCTTTTCTTCTGTTAAGCCTGTCGTTCCCAAAAAACCAAAGAGGTCGGTGCCGGTGTCGTCATCAGTGGACAGAGATCAGTCACACAAAGAATCCAGTCGCATCTCCACCACTGCACCTCTGAGCAGAGAAGCCAGCGATGTCATGCCTACTCCACTGGTGCGGAAAACTGACGTCAGAACGGAGACTCAGCCCAACGGGTCAGAGGTCACCACCACCATTGTGGAGTTCACAGATCAGGTGGGCTTTAAACTTGTGACTAGAGCTGAAAAAGAGTCACTGCCCAGTTACGAAGGTGTACGTTTATTGTTTTGATTAAAACAAGTCATGCAGTCATGCAATGAACTTGTCTGTTTCAGGATCATGGCATTACCAGCCTAAGTGAGGTTTCTTACTCTACAAGACAGAGTGTATCCCCAGTGAGTACGCACAGGATGACCTCTATTTTTAACACAACCTGCAGCCACCTCCCTCCCACTCTCTAGGGTTTAAACCTACTTACAAAGACCAAAGACATAAACTCATAAAAATGCGCCTTGACAGAATATCCTAAAATATCCAATTCATTGTTTGCATTTGACTTTGTGTGTTTATTTGCTTAATGCTACCAACTGTTGTGCGTTATCAGGTGCACAAAAGCAGTCTTGGAAGAGAGACATCAGGTTCACCCATCCTTGTCACTGAAAATGTTACCTCAGCAACCACTCATGTCACAAAGGTACAGAGCCTTGAAGAAAACTTACAAAAGGAGTGTGCATTTTTTGCAGTACAATTGAGTTGGTTCATGTTGGCTCTACTTAAGGCAATTTAAAAGAAAACAAACTGTGTGTTGCAGACGGTGAAAGGAGGATACTCAGAGACAAGGATAGAGAAGAGGATAATTATCACAGGAGATGACGATGTAGACCAAGAGCAGGTAAGACGGACAAGTTAACAGTAACGGTAAAGTTGAAACCAGTCAACAGGATCACCAACAAACTCATAACATCAATGCAAAACAAGAGGAGATGAGAGGATCACAGAGTTTCTGTTAGTTCCACCATTTATTTAGGACTGTAGAAAAGAAAGACAACAGAAAATGATTCAAACATGTAATTGTTAAATAAAGTGATGATAATATTTTGGCCTAAAGACAAAAAGAAAAAAAAAAAAAAGAAAAACACTTGTCACTTCAGCTCTATTTACAGCACAAAACGCTTTACTTTGTCTTTTGTTCAAATATAGCCCAGAAATGTTAAATGGAATTTGACAGGAGCTGAAAAGCTCTGTTTAAAGCTCTGAAGGTTTATTTAATTTATTTATCTATTTTTTGTGTGGCCTAAATTTCATTCAACACACAGCTCACTCTGTCTTTGCAGGCTCTGGCTATTGCAATACAGGAAGCCAAGCAGCAGCATCCAGACATGCAGGTGACCAAGGCAGTCGTTGTCAGGGAAACAGAATCATCCACTGAGGATCGATATGGTGCATCATAGGTACAGGTGGCATCTTAGCCCCAAGCTATGACACCTCTCCATTATTTGGCCTCCTCTAACATCCTTTAAGCTTCACTTATGGCTGATTATCCTCCCTTTATTCTCTGTAGTCTCCGTTTGCTGAGACAAGAGCGCCCCCCTTTGGACCACAAGTGTCAGTACCCGACTTGAAATTGCCACCCACCATCCTAACTGATGACTGCCAGCAGCGTTCTGAAGGAACCCCTTTCCAAGTTCATGCTGAAACAGGACTACTCTCACATTCTGGCGTTTTATTTTTATCCAAGCATTACTGAATGAAATCATTCATGTTTCACAGTGAGGCTGCAAGAAAATCAAACAAAACAAAAGCAAACATCATTTTGTTTCTTTAAATGGTTGATAACACATCACCAGAAATCCAAACATCTGCAAGCATCACATATAAAATCCATCTAAATTCCCTGCAAACCTCTCAGGGCAACTATATTGAATTAACTTACTGAAGTATTCCTCAAAGGTCAAAGGGAATTAATGTAGATGGGATGTGTTTAGATTAACTGTAGGCTCATTCACTGTGGAATAATCCAAGGTCATCTGTCATGATGGTATGCATCTTAGGTAGAATGTATTACTTTGGAAATTAGGAATGTGGGTGTCTTATTTGATTCCTGATATGCTGAAAAAAAAAAAAAGAAAAACTACAGGACAAACTTGCTGTGAGTGTGTATACTATGTTGATGACTAAAATACTCCATTAAATGTAGCTCAGAATTGTTGAAGCATCCAGAGAGGCAGGGTTTAGCGATAGCAGAAGACTTAGAAATCTTCTGTGTAGTTTTCCCTCCTGCGTAGCAAGTCAAATGAACAAATGAGCTTTGTTTTACTCCATCTCACTGAACGATGAGGTTGCTTTGATTAGAGAAGATCATGGTCCTTTGTTGTTTATTCAGCAGGTGAAATCACAAAACTTCCCTTCATCTGTCTCACTTTTAATACTTCTTCTGTTTGGTGTGTTTTACCTTGATGTGTGGGTGGCGAGTGTGCAAGGATATGCATATACTGTAGGTGATATCAGGAGCTGTTAATACAGTGTATCTGTTGTATTCTTTTGAAATGGTGGCAATGTAGTTTCTGAGCATGCTGTGTCTCAGAATTAGCCCAGTTTCCATCCTCTCCCAGCCTTTTAGATATGCTTTCAGAATTTCAGATGGATGTAATGCCACTGACCATTTTGTGCAGTAAATACATAGAGTAGGCTTACACCCCAGTTGTATCAGTAAAATGTAATATTTCAGCAAACATTTGCATGGTAATTTCTTGCATTATTGGATTGAAGTACAATAGATGTTGATCCAGGAGAAGGATGGATATTTCCAGGATCATGATGGAAACACCTTGACAAAATGCAAACTGTAGAGGCTGAACTGTTCACAACTGGAAGTCTGGTTTGTAGAAGGAAATTAGGTTTTCTGAGAGGAAATTAAGAACATTCTTCAGACAATAATTGGAAATCTTAAAATCACTGTATGATCACTATTGTTAACCCAATATTGAAGCATTGGCTGAAGTAGGTATTTCTATTTGTTTGAAACAAATATGTTCATCTCATTTAAGGGCACTGGTGCTGTACAATATATCTGAACATATCAGTTTGCTTTCAATCTAATTTTGCCAATGAAGGAACAGTAAAGTGGCCATTTGGAGCCACATGCTGTTGTATTTACTGTTTTTTATGATTGTTAATTTACAACTAATTTGTTATTTAAGTTACCTTGCTGAAATGGTGATATGCATCGGAGCTATTCCAGCACTCTTGTCTGTAAAGTATGTTGTTATAAATAAGCTATAAGTAGGAAAAACATCTTTGAACTTTTAGCTGTGTGGGATTTAGTAAATGATTGTTATAGGGATGCCACAGACATGTAATGTGCCAATTAAGGTAGAATTCAAATTGTAAAAATGCTGGTTTTGTATGGAAAAACTTTATATGAACAAACTTTTAATTACAAAAGTGCCAGAGAGTCAAATACATAAACTTAGCATGACAAGGTTTCCCTTTGAATATGCTGTCTTTAACATTTAAAACAAAAAAGTAACACTTCTGTCTATTTGCAAAAGTCTTATTTTCTATATAAATCAACACATTCACCATAGATAAATTAATCAGTTGCTAAATACAATGTTACAAACAGTCATGCCAGGTTTATGAGGGTAATACTGAGGTATAACTTTGGCTTTCAGACACTAAATTTTACAGTCAATGTTCACATGTGTAGTGTATCTCCTGTTGTGTTTCAGATTTTGGTTCCAAATCTTTTAAAGTGATGGTTAATCATGGATGTGGGTGTCAAACTGGAGGGTTGAAGAAAAAAAAAATACCATGCACACCTTGTACTGTTTATTTGGTGCCGTTTGGTGGATTGTAAAGATGTGAAGTAGTAAATGGCCTTGGGCTTGATGCACACTAGAGGGCACCAGTGACCTAAAAGAAGCGAGCTTTGCATCAACATCGAGCATACCCAGCTGGAATCCTCACCATCCTTCATTAAGGGGAAAAAAAATAATACAAAAACTCTTCAGATTAGCCTATAAGGAGAAAATCCAATCCAATGTGGAGAGAAGGCCTGTTCAAGGAAGTCTGACAAATAATAAGCAGACTGTAAGTAATCACAGACACTTGGCTGAGGCACATTGTCAAACTCTGATTGGATGACCTGTGGTTGAACCTTAAACCTCTTCCCCTCCGCTTCATCTCTTCTGCTCTGCTGCTCTCCATTGCTTGGTGCTGTGTCTTTGCTGTACATTGTACTTGCATTCCTTCAAAAATTAATAAAGACAAATGAAAATGAACAACAAGGAAGGAAATCCCTCCGTTTGGGCCCTGTAACACATTTTCTCCCTTGTCATTTTTATGTGTGTATACAGTATGTGGTCCTCAACAGTGAATAATTAGGTGAAACTGCTGCAGTTCTTTGCTATAAATACCAGAGCGTTTAAACAAAGCTGTTTACATGCAACTGTTAAATTGTAAGCACATCTTGCCATTAAAAGAAATGTGCATCTGCATTTACAAATCACACAAACCATACTGTGCATTAATAACTGAACTCATAAAAATGAGGTTATGTATTTTAGTGTTATTGTTCCCAGGTGTGTTGTAAGTGACCTGCCCTTTCGAGTTTCTGTTCTTCACAAATTATTTATCTGAATTCAGCAAAGCCCAGACCGTTTTTAAAGGTTATACAAATCAAGTCATACAGCATTCTGCTTTAATGCTTTCCTCCAAATAAATCTGAAGGAAGTAATATACAGTACTTGCTATTTTTGCATATAAATTTCCAGCCTCTTTCTTCTGTGCTGGGCAGAGGACTGAGGCTAAGTGCTTCAGGGTTTCTATCGCTTCAGTCAGGGTTCCTGCCTGTGACTGTTTTCATCATAGACACATAGAGACATTTTTAAAACTATTTTAAGTTGCATCTGTATTTAATCACAATACTCTGAATGATATCAAACAGTTCAGGTGATTTCAGTGGTTTGGCTGAAGTTTTCTAACATCTTTAGGAAAGTGTCATAATACTTTCAGAAGAACTCGAGCCACTTATTTTTATGTGTCATCAAGTTAAATAACAGAAGTTGTTATTTAAGATGCACATTTATTAAGTACCAGTGGAGCACTGAAACTAAAATATGTTCGTTTTTTTACTTTTCAGTTGTTCTCGCAAAATAAATACCTTTAAGATAAAAACCATTAAAATTTGGGTGGAAGGTGGGTCAAGGATTTTTACAGTATGCTGAAGCGACATTTTAAAAGGCAACATTAGAAATGTGAAAATTATACCCCAACGTTTAAAAGCTTTACCTGAAATTGCATGACCTGTTGAAAGCAGCACTTAGTTAACTAATACATATTCTTGTGCCGACCTGTGACATTGAGGACAGAACTGAGGAAAATGGCATTATCTTTATTAAAAGCAGGTTTATCCATTCAAACACCCTCAGCAAAGTACGTACACAGACAGAAATACTGTCTAGCAATATACTGTCTCTACTTTGAAATGAGTTATGTTAGAAAAGTCAGAAACCACCGTCACTTACTGAGTTACAATGCTCATCAGGACAGGCATGAGAGAAAGGCCTGTTCTTTCTGAGCCAAAACACACAAAGACATGATCAAAAAATTTGCAAAAGTGAAAAATCACAAGAAAGCCAAAATACATCATGGATAAACAAAAAACAGGAAAGGGAAATAAATTATACTTCTCTTGAATAATCGCAACATGGATTATAATCATAAGACTTAAGGCGCATTTGGGACCTGAGGATTTCATACATACGTGCCTTTGTTACACACACTTACCATGGATGAGAGAGGAAGGTAGGACTGACTATCAACATTGGTCAGCTGTTAACAATGGAGGCCACACATTAGGTCAACAGGTTGCCTTTCATGATAAAACAGGTTGAAGTGAACCTTGCTGTCCTCATACAGTACCTTTGGTTCCAGTCAGTTTCATGGTGGCATTTAATGTGTAATGTAGAAGTACCGATAAAATCCAGGCATTAAGAAAAGTCCCAAAATCTGGTTTGTCATAAAGCAATCAGGCCTAATACGTTTTTTTTTTGTTTTCTTTTCATTTGTTCATTCTTTCTTTCTTTTTTTTTTGGCAGGGATGAGAACCAGTTGGATTTTTCTCAGATGATGCAGTTTCCTTAAAAAACAAACAAAGCAGCACTTCCTGTAAGCTAAAACTGAACATCATCCACAAAAACACGTAAATGGTTTTAGGTCCCATCAGCTTTCAGTTACAGTATGTTTAAATCCAGTCATCAAAGGAAAGGTCAGTACATACAGTACTTATCCATTTAACCCACAGAGTCAAAAACATTTATATGTCCTAATGCACCCTCCAAGGTGAAAACCAAACGAGAATATCCATTGGCTAGAAAAGGAGGTGGAGGAAAAAGAAGAAAAAAAATCAAAAAGACTGCAGTCAGTCAAGTCACGGTGTCCTTTCAGTTCCATAAAAGCAACTTTTGAAAGAGCCAGTTTCTTTCAGTAACCTCTTCAGAAAGGTGGTGGAAAAGAATCTTCCTCACAGAAAGCTCTTTGTGGAGCAAAGAGGAAAGACACAGTCGGGGAGGGGAGGGAGCAGGTGGAAATGCGGCTGTCGGCCTTGTGTCGTCTTTGACCTAGTGTTTTTTTCCTTTGAATAAGAAGCTGTCGTGCCTGCATGTTTGTCATAGTACCGTTCTGGCTGTGAGGATTAGGGCTGCAAGGTTCACCGGTGAAAATGCCAAGGACTCTGGAGCTGCTCCCATGGCTATGGAGCCTGAAACACATGATAAAAACAGAATTATACAGGTTCATGAACATGTTTTCTAATATTTGGTGCGGTCTAGAAAAAAACAAAGAACAAAAAGGTTTCAGTGAGTGTAAATGAAGGAACAGGAATGTTCAAAATGGATAGTCACGATACAAAAACATAAAGACTCAACTAAAATGCTTTCAGAAGAAGAAAAGCATGGTGTGAGTACACATAAATATCAGTAGATGGCAATAGTGCAACAAGCTCAGCTACGGAGGCTTTTAAAGAGCTGGGCAAGCAGAGCAGCCACAGAAACACAGTTTCATAAGAGGAAACATCCACTCTCAACTGGCTTCTGGCAATTTTATATCTTATATATACACATATATAGTGCACAATAAATGATATATTACTATTTAGTATCAAAATGAGTCACTGTACTGTAACATCTCTCTAACATAATGTGTCTATTAATCAGAGTTGTTGGATATGTTGAGTTCTAAATATTCAAGTGCCCTTTCTCACTTGCAATTCTACTTGAGGCAATAAAGTCACTTTCTTCTTCTGCAAGCACTGGGAAATTTAGTGACTAACACAGCTGTAGAAAAGACCATTCAAATGTAAATTAAGCACAATTTGATCCATAGAAAGCGAAATAGTGTATGTATATCTGTGAGTGAAGCTCTTTTGAATTTTATGTTGAAGTCTCACAAAAAGAGACAAACACTGTTTTTACTGTATATTTCATGTGTCAAAACTTTCCCACCTTCAATCTTAGGAATAGTTATCTGGCGGCTGCTGATGCCCTCTCCTCCCTCACTGAAAGGTTTAATTTGGATCACATAGTCTTGGTTGACTGGCAGCGACAGCTCCAAGGAGGTGTTGTTGGTCTCCACCACACTGGGACGACTGTGTTTGTCCTGGCTGTACATCACCTGCAGGAAACAGAGTGTGAAAGTGTGTGTGATGGCATAAAGTCACTCTACACACAATGCATCATATGAGTGGTGATCTTGCCTCATACACTGGCAAGAAAATCCAAGTGTGAGTTCTAGCTCTTTGAGATGGAATGAGCTGTCTCAGAAACTAACAAGGATGAATCTTATGCTGTGGGTATCTGCACTTGACTGTGATGAATCACCAGAGGAGCGGGTGCAACAGAGATAAAGCCCATGTAGAGATCCATCAGTCCGGATTTTTCTGCTAGAGAATGTGCTACGGATGCACCTGCACCTTTAACATCCACTAAAATCCACTTCCAAGGGACATTTTTAATGTAGTGGGAATAATGTGCAGTGCCTGTAAGTGGCTATTATCCAGATGTCCAGCTTTTCAGTTTTGGAAGTGGTGAATTGATTTCCCTTTGTTTTATCAGTTTTATAGGCAAAATCGCTCTCAGATAACAATAAAATAAGATAACAAATCATTACATCATCTTATATTGGAGATTAGATTGTTAGGTTGTTCATACAGTATGCCCAAATGGAGTTCTGTTATATGAGCAAAACCATAAAAGCTAAAATAAAATAAAAAAAGCCAGCCATAGTATAGCTGAGCATTTTTTTTTGCTTAGGAGCAGCAGCACTCCAAATATAGTCTTGTACATATACATCTCAGCAGACAGCATTTCAAATATAAACATGAAAGGGGGTAAACTCATCAGTGCTGCGGTTTATCCACCATCAGAAACATAACCTGTCTGCTAACACAGCGCTATCTCAGTAAAGTTAAGCATCTGCAGCTGCACCAGGAGGTAGAAATAGAGGTGGGGCTGATATGCGTTCACACGTTAAACGAGGCAAAGGTGTAAACTTACATCTAAAGGATCATAGGGTGTAACGGAATTCATTTCATGGGGAAAAAAAACAACAAACAACAAACAAAAAGAAGATTAGTTGGAGATTAGTTTTGATGGGCCTAATTGATGCCTGGAGAAGAAATATACTTTGTGCCAACGATGCTGCTAAGGCAAATAAAACATTATAATCTGAGAGGATGGCCATGCAAATAATCCTTTTTCTATAACAATACCTTGAAGAAAAATTGTCTACATCGGTTTCTTTTGGCTAAAGACATGGCTTGATTTATAAAGGCACTGCTGGTTTTTGGAAATTTTTTCTGTATTTTGTAAGATGGCTGGATTCTTGAGAGATATGTGGGAGTCCATCTTTTTAAGTCAAAAGCTCTAAATTTTACTTTATAATGGTGCATTTTCTTATGACAGTCAAAACGATTAAATCCTGTTTACTTACTGGTTCCACGGGAAACACTTTGATCTAATAAGCTGAAGTGTGCTTGTGATAGTTAGACAGTGACAAACGTTTAACAAATCAATCCGTTCGTTCTTTGGTTTTTCCGTTTCAAAACAAAATGTAAAAAAATGAAAAAAGGTGGTTTGTTGGTTTTTTTGTTTTCAAACGAAATTAGAAAAACGAAAATTCCAAAAATAAATAATGGAATGTTTTTTTTAATCTTTCATTTTAATTGATAAAACGAAAACTTTTAATGAACTGATTGGCAGCACCTGGAGGGAAGGCACCTCCCCTGATCAAACTTATAACAGCTGTTTTTAAGCCGATGTGCGGACAGCAGAGAGACGAGAGAGGACTGATGGGGCAAAACGTTGGAGAAGAAGGCGCAGCAGTTGGGTGGCGGATGCCCGGGCTCAGAGGGCTCAGAGGGCTCAGAGGGCTCAGGTGATGGTGGTGAGCGGAGAGGTGTGGCTGTCGTGAGCTGGAGAACGGCCGCCGTGAGAGCGGCTGCCCAGAGTCAGAAAAGCGGCCGTGGTGTCCCGAGGAAGCCGACGGCCTCACGTGCGCAGGCGCCAAAGGGAGGGAGCCACAGACACAGCCATTTTAGACCCTTTAATATTTTACTACTTCTATTTTATTAGTTTTATTTATTTGGTTACTTTTAATAAAGTTTTTTTTCGGCTATACTTTTAATCACTGCAAGTTGCATTTTGGAGAGAATCACCACGTGTGTGTGTGCGGGTGGGTGCGTGCGTGCGCGCTTCTTTAGGTTACAGTAACATCTGGCTACCAGTGGTTACACTTATGGCGTAGTTGTCTTCTAAAAACAAGAATTAATATGATATAGCCTAGGCCAGAGGTCACTGATGCGGCTCCTTGGCATTTGAAAAATAGGCTAATTAATGACTATCTAATTAAAATGTATTTTATTTTGGTTTGTTCGCTTTGATAATGTGATTCTAAAAGCCCAAGGCAGATTACCCGTTGTGGGACAATAAAGTTTATGTTATCTTATTCTAAAATGGAAGATTATGGTGATCTTTTCTGTCCTTCTGGCTACATGCAGGTAAATATGACCTGAATCCGATCTCAAATGTGTGACCCATATCTGATCTGCCTCTGACCGTGTGAACAGCGCAAGTTGCATTGAATCTGACATTTTTGGATCGGATTCAGGCTAAATGTGGTATTGAATCGGATACATATCTGATCTGTGTCGAAGCAATCGCGGTCTGTACGGGCATGTCGCATCCATCCGACCTTTGAGACCGAGAGGGGGGGGGGACACGTCCTTATTTCTGCACCAGAGGAGATGGACCATGGATGTGAACAATGGACTGAAGAGTTAAATCATATTATTCTGGCTCTGATTGAACATCAACCTGGAAACTGATGAAAGTGTTGTGGGAAGCCTTTATGTGGTCCATCAGCTCAGTGTGTGAACGTAAGAGAGAGGGTGTGCACGCGCAGAGGAGGCGCACCGCTGTGGACGGGGCCAGAAGAGAAAAGCGTGTGAAATGCATCCGGTAAAGGGACCCTGGCTGCAGCAGGTAGAGAGAATAGTGGTGATTAATGTGCAGCATATGTATGATAATGCGTGTGTAATGTACAATTTTGCAAAGCAGCCAATTGGGTGTCAAGTGCAACAAGCAGATTACAGTGAGTAACACTGCCCAACGTGTGATACACATTTAATTTACGCAGCCAATCAGTGTTAATAATTGCACTTCATGCTCATGTGCTGCTATTGTGCAGCATACAGCCCTGTCACATCAGGGATCACGAAACATTAAAAACTGAATTCATTATAAACAAGGAATATCACTGAGTGTGACGTGCCGTGGAGCGCCGAGCTTTCCTACTGGTGCACCTTTCCACGAGCGTCTCTGTTGTGGTTGGATTCTCAGTCGGCTACGACTACACAAGGATCATATCATTGGGCTATTGTTGCTACAGTTACGGCAACAATAGCCCAGTTAAAGTTGGTAGGCTACAGTTAAAGTGAATAATAAACGAGCAAAAAGTTAATTATCCAGTCCGACCCCGTCACATGCTGCGCTTTGATCACTTCCCAGGTAGGCCAACTATGGAGGAGAAAAGTGTCTAATGAAAACTAAGCATTCAGTTCTGCGGGAAGGTTAATTTGCTTTCACTGACCAGATTATTTTGCGTGGCCATGTTCATATTTTTTTAAATAGTAATTTTATTTTTCGGGTAGACAGCTGAGCACCAGTAAAAGGATGACGCCATGTTTGGTTTGCTGCCTGTGGATTATTTAAACTGCTTCTTTTAAATAAACTGTTAAACCATGAGAGTCACGTCTGCTTTTGAGTCCACTTCCCACCAGTTACATTGAATAGCCAACACGGAGACATCCTTTCCGTTATAAGGGTGTGATGTTTGACCATTGTCCACTTTCTTCGTGTAGCAGTAGCCATGAAGTACAGAGATTTTTCTCTGATCAACTGCATGCACGGTTTCTTCATTCAAAGAATTAGTAGTTCATTGCCTGCTCCACATTTCAAAGCCTTTAGTGTCAGTTTTCACAATAAAACCCATGGCATTATGTGATATGATAGCCTTTTTATGATAGGCTGTACTAAACAAACAAGTGTGTTTTATTTATGACTGAAGTAAAAAATCAAACACTGTGGATTTTCAATTATTTTGTTTTTATGTTTTTTCATTGAGGGTTTAAAAACAGAAAAAGCAAAAAACTACATAGTTATTTTGTTTTTGCGATTTTATTTTGAAACGGAAAAACCAAAGAACGAACCATACATGGATTCAAATCCTATGAACATTTTTTAAGGTCCATTTTTTCTAAACAGGACCTACATCCCATGTCTTTGTGCTGTCAGTATACTGCATGTAAGCAACATCAAAAATGCATGTTTCTACAAATTGTCCACTTAAAGTACTGTTTCTTTTCCTCCTGAGAGCTCAATTACAATTGCCAAATTGTGAACTATATAAAACAGCTTTGCCTTTGTGCCTGGTTGGATGCCTCTTGTCAAGCTATGCACTGTACTTCAAATGCGCTTTGCTTGGTGCAGTGAAATCCTGCTGGGACTATTGATCATTATAGCTACTGAAAATAATGGACTTCAGAGTGCAGCTGTGATTTCGCCATGTTCAGTTTGAAAGAACCATACAAGAGCTTGGTTATGACAATACTGCTGTTCAGAGTTACCCTCATGATTATAGCATAAAATAACATCTTATTTCATGATCATATTTTAACTTTATAAAGCTACATAGGAGATTTTTGAGACTTTTAAGAAAATGTTGCCATGGATATATTCTGGAAAATGTTTCTGAACAAAACTTCCAGACCATTCGGACTGGTCATACATGACTATTCTACAATGAACATAAAAATTGTTTAGTTTTTAATTTCAAATATTAACAGAAGAATTATGTGTCAGGGACATAGCAGCTCAACTGCAAATCAATATTGGGTGAAATAAATACATCTGAATGATTGCACTAATTTAAAGGAGCCCTAACCCCAGTTTTCCACCAGAAGCGACTGGCGCATGAATAGAGACAAATTCTCGAGGAAAAAATGTGGCAGCTATCTCAACAGATGAAGTCTTCCCTACGAGACCTGAAGCGCCGAATTTGCTGCAGCCGAATTTGTGACGTATAGCAGGAAGAGGGATGTAAAAACGAGAGAGTTCAGTCCATTTCCAAAATAAAAACTCCCTGCAAAAGAAGCAACTGGACCAAGCAATGATATGTAGGTCCATCTGCACGTAAATAGGAGATTAAGACACGTGAAGGAAGTGGGGAAGCCAGGGAATTGTGTCAATGAACTCGTCCACATGCACACCAACAATTTGATCATTATAAGATTTCTTGAGTTATCTGATTACTGGGTTGCATGTAGAGGGGCTTAAGGAAGGATACACACACACAAGAGAAACAAGAGGGATCAGATGTCAAACAGCTGATTTTCCATCACTTGCTGCCCAATGATGGAAGAGTAAACTGAAGAAGGGGTGGAGTCCTGGAACTTTGGTGCCCGATCGGATACAAAATTCCCGAGCGCAAAAATCGGTTCTGTTCATATCTGGTGGGGGTTGTAAGTTTGATGTGCACTAGTGAAAAGTGTGTAATGTCGAATACTTCATGAAGTTAAAAGGGTTTAGTAGAACATAAACAGAGAAGTTCAAGCTCAAAAAACTGGAATATTGTGAAGATGTGAGGTGCATAACAGGAAGCAACATTTTTGATTAAGTATATGTACAAGTATGCCTGTTAAGTAGACATCCTCATGGTCTGATTAGTAAATGTCAGTGTGTTTATCAGATATTTTGATTAAGCATACTGAGTCATAATCAACCTTTACAGGAACCCTGATAGTTTAACGATTTCTTCAAACAAAGTAAAATATGATTTTTTTTTCCCCACAGTCTCTCAGATATGAAATATACCATTATAAACAGAAATACTAGGATCAATGATTTTATTTTAAATTAGTGCAACCAGTAGCCTTCAGTATGACTTGTACAATTTAACACCCTGATCTGCAGAATTTACAAGAATTGAAAAGCAGAAAATGTTTCACTTGTATATGTTTAAACGTGTGTTATTCGCATGCACATTTTCTGGTGTCCTGTTTTTTTATTTTTTTATTGTAAAGTACTAACAATAAATGCCCCTGACTTTCCAGCTCATCCTTCCCTGCTCTGGCTCTTCTCCAGGCCTGCATCGCCCTACTGCTCCATGGTGTCTAGGCTTTCTAACCCCTGCTAAGTTCTCCTCAGTCCTTTGCCAGAACCCTGCCTTGTTTCTTGGTTTTAATTCCTCACAGTGTTGGACTGGTCTTTTTGTATGACCTTTTGTACTGTCAGCAAAGACCTCCTGAAATGTCACTCTGAATCTGCTGAGTTTCTCTGCATCTGAGTATCTGTTATTTTAAGAAATGTTACACTCTGTTGGTATTTAAGGACTTCTTTAGGTCTTCAAAAAGGTCTCTGTAATGCCACTTAAAGTTCTGCATATTATAAGAAGGTTATGTAAGGAGCTATGTACGACCACAAAAGAACATTTTAAGTTGGACCCCTTAAGGTTCTTGTAATTTTACAGAAGGTCGAGCAAATGTTATGTGAACAAAGGAAAGCCCTATTAAATGTTCCCTGACTGTCCATGTCACCTGATTAAAAAGACTACGCTTGTGATGATCTGGAAATGTACTGGAAACATTTCAAGGGGATGGTATTAAACTAGCTGGTTCAAAAATCATTCTGGGTGCTTAAATGTTTTACTTTTGTATTTGGATACACATTTCACAAACTTCTGATATACTGTAAAACCACTAAGAGGTTAATCACAATAAAAAGATATGTTCAGGATTATGTTTGAAGTAAAAACTGTCCAAAATACAAAAAAGACAAGAAAGCTAAACAACATTGTGCTTACGTGAAGTGTGAGTCTGCTATTCCCATTTATACTAAAGTCTGACGGACAATTGTCCTCTTTGCAGTGATTCTATTTCACTTAGTCTCTATGAAAGAGATCTAAAGTCTCCTATTTTTTTTACCTTATATCCAGTGACTTCTGACTCATTCTCCAGGGCATGCACTTGGTCCCACCTCAGGATGACCTTGGAATTGGATGTGTTCCACATGATTTTGACTGGCGCTTGGCTGGGTGCTGGAAGACGACAAGCACGGTATAGGACAATATGAGCAGGGGGAGAAAAACAACAGGATGTCCAGTCAATAAGCAATCCAGAACCAGCACCGCATGAAGGAGATTTCTCATTATCACTTTATCATCCCATTGTTAGGAGCAAGCAGTGACTACACAAACGTGTGTGTGGGAGTGAGAACAGTCCTATGGTCGGCTGTTATTGTTGGGGGTGGAAGAATGTGTGTTATATTATTACAAAAACCTAACGTCTTATATTTTTAGACTATTCACATGTACAATGCCTGAGTTATGACAAGTAGGCCCTCTTTTCTATTATATCTTGCAGAAATATTTCCACACTGACAACATGATGCACACTGCCCTTAACTGCAGATGCCATAAAGTATGAGTGATATATAGGTGTCATAAAAAAAAAGAAGAAAAACAAGGAAATTTTTTTCTTTTACTGGATAGATCTCCATGTCAAATCACTCAGTGTAACAATAAATTAAACTGGCAATTACTTTCAAACATGGTTATATTTGTGAAACAGTAGGTGTTGCATGGCATTCCTCAGTTTCATGTCATTTATAAATGATGCTACACGTCTGGCAAAAAGAAAGAATGAATTACGTAAACATGGTAATACAGTAAATGACGCAGCTAAGAAAATGTTTCAAACAATGGCTTTGTAAATATGTTTAAGTGTAGAAAGCCTTCTACATAATTTTGGTCTTAGGCCTATGTAAGCCAATTTATGGAGACACAGTGTAAAGAAATAACAGCTGACACAAAAACAGAAGTATGCATCTGTGGTAAATACTTCCTACTTTTGTGAATTTAATATGTCGTGAATGGACTATGTCCCTAAAGTGAGAGTAAAGTGAAGAAAAAACTACAAAGAAAATGATGCACAAAGGCATATTGTCAGTTTCTAACAGCGTCTCTGTAAGCAGGGTTCTTACGTGGTTTCTTGGTAGTGACATTGACTATGGTGCTCTGTGGACCAATTCCAGCGCTGTTATAGGCCCGCAGGGACATGTAATAGGTAGTGCTGCCCTCCAGATCCCTGATGAAAACTGAAGTTTTATTCCCCACAGTCCTGATCACACTTGCTGCATCCTGATTTTCCTTCTCTCCCCAGTACCGCAGCTAAAAACAAAAGATTCCAAGGTTACATTTCATCATCACTTCCTCTGATTTCTTACTCAAATCTACTTGCCTCTCTCACGATACAAATGTAAGTATGAAACACGGAGGCCCTTAATACTGTATAGTATAACTCAGATGAATTAATAATGCCACTAGCTGTTGGCACCATCCATCATATTTGTTCTTGTCAGATTGTGTGGGCATCTGTTGCTTTGACCTCGTAGCCTAGGATGCGTCTGCGGTTGTTGCTCCAAGACAACGGCTTCCAGGTGACCTCTACCTCAGATGCCGATACACTCCTCGCTCTGAGCCTCCCTGGAGCTCTGCTGGGCTCTGAAACACACACACAGAATAATCAGGAATACATATATTCACTGCACCCACGTCCATGTTATGATTTATTGAATATTCCCCAGCTCTATCCAATTTATCCATAAAACTATTGGAGAAAAAGTTTTCACTAGAAAGATAGCTTTACTTTTTTATACTGTCACATAATCTCTTTATTCCAAATGGGAGAATGATGAAGAACTCTGAGCATGTTGATTTTCATCTTCACTCGATCCGGTTAATATTAGGATTACAAACATTCAGACAAAAAATTTTAATATACATTTTGTTTCAAAGAAGAAAAAACGACCAATCAAAAAAACAAACAAAAAACAAGTCTATAATCAATTAAACGGGAATATTGCCACAAAAAGTACGTCATGCTAAAATAGTTGCTTTGTTGGATGTTTGCAGCATTTTCACAAACCTTCCTCTGCTGAGTAGATAGTGGTCACTGGACTGAAACGGCTTTCTCCCTTGTTGTTGTAAACCCCGACTTTAACCTGGTAAGGCGAGAATGGAGGGATGCTCTCATTCTTGAAGACATATCTAGAAGCATCTGGGGATGTGACAGCAGCCTGCATCCAGCCTGGTGCTCCGAGTGGGCGGAAAGCCACCACATATCCAAATCCAGGACCATTCTGCAGCTCCTCAGGGACGGGCTGAGGGGGTATAAGATGATTCAGAATGATGACTCAAGAGAGACACAAGCTTGACTGACCTAAAAGATATCAGTACATTCATAAAAATGCATCTTGCAACAGATTAAGGCATTTAAAGAAATTGTGCTGAGCATATTACTGTAAATGCAAGCTTTGCATGAGCTTATTATCTTGTCTGATTCAGTGGTTTTATACTAAGGAGGGGAAAAAAACAGAGATGGAGAAATAACCCAGATATTTTCTAGCCTTGACCAAATTAATTTTAGAAACCCCAAAAGGCAAAAAGCAAGACTAACAGCCAAATCTAAACATCCAGTATTACATTATCGTTGTATTTTCCATCAGCTAAATATAAACAGGAACATTTGGTAGAATTCTGCTAACTTTTTTCTTAATCAAAAATCCATGTGCTTGAATATGGAACACAAATGCAACTCAAACAACAAAAAACAAACAAAAACAAAGATCCTACAGTAGGATGATTTCACCTGAGTAAATGCATACTCACTTCCCAAGTAATGACCAGTTCTGAACGTCCTCCACCACCTCCGTTCACCCTTGATGGGGTCACTCTGGGAACTGACAAGTCAAACACATACAGAGTTTTTGCTTAATTTGTAGTTGCAACTTAAAACATGGAGAAGAAATTTTAATTGATGGACACTGCATGGAAACTTTCAATAAAGATAAAAAAAAGGCTGCAGAGGCTCTAAAACCGTAAGCTCTAAAACTGTAAGCCCCCCCGATTTAAGAGAGTAGGAAATTCCCAAAGACACTTGCAGCTTGGCATTGATTTGTTAACATCAGTGGATGTTTTGAGTTATTCATTATCATCCTTGGCACTGCTATGATAAAAACTGGTGGACACAACATACGAGTGATGTTTCTGCGGATAAAATCCAATCAGACTTGTCTTTACATCTCTGGCTATGGCTTCTGGGATGGGCTCCAGCTCCTCTGATCTGGACTAAGCAGAGGATGAAATGTGATAGATGGATGGATGGATAATCTGTCACACCAGGACATTCTGTATTACAACCAGTTCTTGGACTTAACCTGTACTGTACAGTCAGTTCTAGCAGCAGTCATATTGTGAGATGGTGATTCCAACTTTCTGACATTGACAGTCCTGACACGTTTGACGCAGGTTACCTTTGGTCAGATACAGCATCCATCTTTGAACCTCTTTGACATCACGATGTAGGACAACTGTTTTGAAACCATTACCAGGAATGTCATTACGATACAACACCTTTCCTTTATTTTGGGAATGACCGGCACACCCACTCTGAGGTTAACACCGTTTTATCTTTCTGAAATAGAAACTTAGAGCTCTGCACTTTTTTTTAAAAAAGAAAATAAGCTTTTTATTCTACGACAAACACATGCTCCTGTAGTTTCTTCTTTTTAACTTAAAAAACAAAACAGAACAAAAAGAGTAAACAAACAAACAAAAAAAGCGTCTTATGCATGCAGACGCTTGTGCATACACGTATACTTGTACATAGGGTCGGGCGATATGGACCAAAAGTCATATCTCGATATATTTAGGCTGAATATCAATATACGATATGTATCTCGATATTTTTATCGCAAAGTGAGAGCAAATATTTTGTTCCAGTCGGAGCCAAATATGACATTACAAGTAGTTTAATTTAAACAGACCGGATGAAATAACGCTCAGCTGTTCAAAGAATGATAAAATGTAAACAGAAATACTGTAAAATACCGTATGTAATAATACTCGCAGATGCAAGTAAGGAACCTTAGACAGAATTAAATGTAACAAACCCTAGTAAGGTCAGCATTTATATACAAAGACAAAACAAACACACATTGAACTCCATATCTCGATATGGGCGATATGGTCCAATTCCATATCTCATTTGAAAATATATCGATGTATTTTTCATATCGATATATCGCCCAGCCCTACTTGTACATGACTATACTGTAGCTTGCACTTATGTATAAAAACGACATAAATGGCTACATATTCATACATTTAAACATAAAGGGCAAGCGAAGCTTACTGACTGAAGGTACCTGACATGGAAAGTCTTGCTTGTGTTTGGCAGTTTGCTGATATATAAAAAAAAACTCTTTGTAGTGATGTAATGTTTGAAGCTGATGCTGTCTGTAATGTGTATCAACATAAAATCATTTGTGTTCATGTTTGCGTCAAAAGGACTTAAAGAAGAGTCTAATACATACGCATTTCTTTGGTACGGGCCTTTTTGGAGGGTTTGCTGGGCTCTCCTGTTCCTATGTCGTTAGTTGCCAAAACTCTGAACTCATACTCCACCCAGGGACTCAGGTCAACGACAGTAGCTGACAGCTGCTTCCCTCTTAGCAGTCTGGGAACTGAGAGACATCACACAAATAACCTTTTATCACAGCTATGTAAGACCTGCCACTGACAGTTACCCAAGCTCATGATGTGTTATTTACCGTCATCTCATTAGTGAGGTTCGAACAGGATACCAGTCACACCCACACACTCTTTTTCTTTTTATCTACCCAGCAAACGTCAATTTCACTCATCTTACACACATTCTTGCAGATGAAAGAAGCTTACCAGTGGTAACGGCTTGCCATCCGAGAGAGAAAGGCGTTCTGGCCTGGATAGTGTAGCTGAGGATGGGGCTGTGGTTGTCTAGTCCGGGCCCCCAGGAAACAGAAGCAGTGGTCTCATTCATCTCAGTCACCTGGCAGTCCACAGGTGGGCCTGGAGGACCTGAAAGGATTGTTCATCCCACTTCAATCACAGAGAATGATAAATACTGCTAAGATTAATGAAGAGGAGAGGAAGGAGGATGGAGGCATGGAGTAGGTGAGCCAAGCTCAGAGCGAATGTAACACACAGAGACATCTCACTTCCTCAAGTATTTATGAATTGTGGTCATATTGTGTGAATATTAGACTGTGAATATTAAATAACACAATTCTTTAATAATTTAAAGTAACTTTGCTTTCATTCCTTATTAATGTGATCACATAATGTGTGTAACAAGAAAGTTTGTTTTGTATGCATTAGTAAAGCTCATTAAGTCAGCTGTATGTGCTGACACTCATCATTAGTCTTTTTTTTATCACTTGGCTCTTTAATCCCAACTTATTAAGAGTATTTTATGCCTGAAAAGGGGCATCCTTACCTCTCACAACCACATCTGTGGCAATGGACACACTGTCCACTTTGGTCTGAACAGCACAGGTGTATTTCCCAGCATGCCTCAGTTGAATGTTTCGGATCATAATGTCTCCAGCTGACCGCTGTTAAAACAGAATTAGAATGAAAACAACATAAAATGATTAAATAAGTGGGAAAAGCGGTAGACTTGCAAAGTCACAAAAATAAAGGAACTGGAAAACAAGCACTGTGTCACACAGATTTCTGCTACCATTCAATTGATTTCATCAAGAGAGAAAAACCACAACCGAAGTCCAGGGACACAAAACATTAGTGAGTTCTTTTCAGGGAAATTCACGAGGACAGATCTTTGTAGCAAAATAAAAAAAAGCTTCTTTCAGCTCTATCCCTCTTATGCTCTTTGATTCCATTAAGTGTATAGACAACTATTCAATGGCAAACATATTATTAACTTTGAACTTTAAAGTTACAGCTAATGTTAACTTGATGCCTCATCTGTGAAAATAAGGAGCTGTGAAGCAAAAAGAGACTCTATAACTACTTTGATGTATAATCAGGGACATTTTATGGAGATAAAAATTCAGTTGCTCCAAATCATTCACTCTTTGAAACTCCCTGCCATCATTAAAATAGTATAACTGGGGAAAGAACAGATCACATCTCCCAAAAAATGTTATACATAGCAGGAAAAAGAAGCTTCAAGCCTACATATACATTCATTGAGACAGTCTTATAAGATGATGTAATCACACATAGCGTTGTGCATCTTTTTGAAATGTATAACTCTGTTTTGTGCATCTGTATACAGTTTCCGATGGGGTTGCCATCATTTATTTGATGAAGAGTTAGATAAAAAGAAGTATTGCAATAAAATATTGCAATAATAGGACTGCAGCAGATATGCCCTCTCTTTAAAAAAAAAAAGAAAAAGAAAAATCTTTAAAGTTTATTCAACGTTTATTGGGGATGAAATAGCCAATGTTTATGAGCAATTTAAAAAAAAAATCTTTCAGGTTTAAAAAAACCAAACAAACACTGTTTTTCAGTTCAGACAGTATAATTGTAACGCCACAAAAACTCTGGAAGAAACAAATACCTCTACAAAAATTCACACGTTTAGAGCTGCATAATGTTCTGTATTTAATAAAGCTTGAGTAAAGGAGCACGATTGCCGATTATTTAAAACTCCACCAAACTAGTTTGTTGGCTGCAATGCAGTCTACTTTCTTTTTGTTCTTTCAGGATTTGACTAATTTAAAGTCTAAAACTCGCAACCGTTTTTGAAACTCTCTTTGGGTGATGTTGTGCTGGAGTGAGAAGCATCATCTTTATCTACATCAAATAAATGATATTTTATGTAGGCACAGTATTTAGATTGTACAGTGGCTACACTTATTATTCACATTTACTGCCACTGCATGCTGAAGCTTTTCTCTTTTTGAACCCACAACATGCTTAATTGAGCATCAATCAGCATCAAGCATGAAATGTCAAAAATAAAAATCTAAATCATTCACAAAGCGGTACATTTGCATAACCGACCAAAAAGGTTTGTTGGACCATTTATAATTTAAATGTCACTACACTGCACAATTTTCTGGTCAATTTTATCTATAAAGTTTAATTTCAGTTCTGAAAAAGAAGCATTCAAAATTATTGAACCCTATTATGGACATTTAAAAGTAAAAGTGATTCTTATATATAAATACACAATTATTACAGTAGGTATTGATTAGTTTAGCAGTAAGCGCACAAATAACAATGAAATATTTATCTGGCCTTTTGAAATTATTCAATGACTTTTTTTCAGCCACTTTTCTATTTAATAATTGAAATGAGATTTCCATTCTCAGTCTGTTGGCTTTCAATCTCTTCACAAACTTCCAGTGAAGAGCAACTTTATCTAAAAACAAGGCATAACATAAAAAGATTAAACTCACCAAATGTTCACGTTTCTGCAGTTTTGAGTTTGAAAATGTACATAAAATATGACAAGACCAGATATTCTGTTGTGTGTGGCAGAGTGTAGATCTGCTATCTGAGTATACCGTGAGAGGAGTTTATGTTTCATTGATATGCAAAACAACTGACAATCATAAAGTTCATGGTTTTCAAGATCATGCTGGAGAAAGAAAAACAAAGGGTGGGATGATTGTTGTTTGTCCTATTTAGGAGATGAAGATTAAATGTGACACATGGCTGAATCCTGCAGAGTGGCTTCTGTCAATGGGAGAATTTTATCCTGCTATTAACAAATACGTAAACCTCTTCTATTAAATGTTTTTAAAAAAATAGATCAATAGAATTCATTTTAATATGCGTTACATCTTTAGCTAAAATCAAGTTGTACTATGGAGACTTTAATATGACGCAGTATTTCAATAATGGTCAAACTGCTTTCCTTGAAACTGCTTTCCTAACACGACCACAGTAAATACTGTATGTGGAGATTTTCGATTGGAATAAAATGAATTAAGAGAATTTATGTTTTACTAATATAAAGTTGCACTGGAGATTCCCCTCAGCAAGTAGAAAGCGCTCTGTGGTACAACCAAAAGCAGAGTCATGGCCATCGAGAGGAGACATAAATTTCAAAGAAAAAAATGGGGATTTTTTTTTTTTTTTTTTTAATTTCATAAAATGTTACTTTGATTTTCATGTCTATATGTCGAAGCTCTAGCAATAGGGAAAAGTCCTTCAAACAACCCAGTTTATAAAATAACTCTCATTCATCACATGAAGTCTCACCGGAAAGAAACTAAATTGAATCAAATCAAATTATTGTCAATTTGCTGTGCATATAAAGGTAATACAGGGTAAATGAAAGAGTGCTCCTCCAAAGCTGACATGAGTGATGGTTAAAAAGATCCTAAAAGTATTACAATATACACACATGCACACACACACATCATGCAAGTTATACATAGATGAACATACCCCCCCGACTTTTTCAAAGTAAGCGTGACTTCCAAAGTGGATGAGCTGCTCGTTGAAGAACCAGGTGAACTTCAGGTCCAGAGTTGGATCGTGTGAAACCTGGCAGGGCAGCACAATGCTTTCCCCCACCGTCACATCCAGGTGGCCGGCTGGACTGGTGATCACAGTTGCTTCTGTAAACCGAGAGATTTGGAAAGGGCGTTATGTCATCTTAAGTTCTTATCGCATGAGAGACATATAGTTAATGGCTTTATGAGTCTGATGGCATTTAGTCATGCAGACATGGAGCACTTTTCTGTTGCTGTTCTTCAAGCTTCAATTCAGTTCAGTTATATTCAATAAAAAAACAAACAAACAACAACTTCATTTTTCCCTGAGCGGCATTTGGTGCAGGTTATGGGAAGAGCCACAGTTTATGTATATTTTCCTCTTGAATGGACATAACATGTAGAGATAAAACAAGAGTCTCTTCAGAATTGTCTCACACCATCATGCTGTTTTACCACAACAGTTGAGATCAGCATACCAAACGTAGTCTGGATGTGTGAATACAAGCAGCTGCAGATATAACTTTTCTACATGTTGCGGCTTATTGAACAGTCTATGTTTTAGTTATTTGGCTTTAATTGTTTAACAAACAAAGTGTAATCATAATCAACTTAGGAAAACATGTTTATCTCATTTGAGGACACTTTCTCCACAATGTCACTGCTGTTCATTAGAAAAAGAAACACTGCACCATGCACACAAGGACCTAAACCTGTGGGTCCTTAAAAAACAACAACAACAACAAAAATAAACAAACATTTAAACCAGTTTCTTCAGGTTCAACAGCTGTGAGAAATGTCTTGGTGCTATGGCTTATTATCGCAGGTAAAACCACGGAGGAGCTTATATTACAGTAAGTTCGGGCATTGCTTTTATTTGTCTTATGAATATCATGGTCAGTTCTTTGCCTCTAAGAACTGATCGTATGTCAAATCAACTCACTGTTGCTATGTCTGTCTGTTTCTGTGACTGCAGCAGATTAAATTAGCATTGTTGAAAGTGATGCACATACCGTGTAATGTAGGTGAAATTGCTGTTATGTTGCTGAAAACACTAAAAGCATCAAAGGGGAATTCACACATGATACATGTTTAGCTGCCACTCGATAAATTCAATTGATTAATTCAGTTAGTATTGACTTGTGATAGAACCTCAAGACTGTATACTCGCTGTTCAGCTTCTTCTTATTTTTCTGTCTGAATTTTGATGAATCACAATCAAAATTTTTCTACACTTAAAACCAAATTGTGTTCCGTGTAAAATAGTATTAATCCCCCCGGTAGCCCCCCCCCCTTGCCCCCTAGAAGCAAATTACTTTTGAGCCTGGCAGCAGTCTTAAATTGCTTCATTTTCTTTGAGTTTCACAACAGCATGAGGCTAAAAAGTCACTAAACAACAGGAAGAAAGGTTTCTGCAGCACCATTATGGCAGCTCAGTTCTATGTCCGTCAAATGCTTCGTGTGAGACAAAAAACTCCATCCTATTTCATCCTCTGTGCATCTACATAATCTGGTCGTCTCAGCTGGAAGTCTCATTCAACAGCAGTGCTGCTCAGGAAATTCATCTCAGGCTGAGAGGCCTCTACACCAGTCCACTCTAAATTATGCATGCATGTCATAAGCATCTAATGGACAGGCAAGCCAATGCAGCATGTCAGATAGAGTAAAGGTCTATATTCAGCTCTGTCAAAACAAGCCAGCTTGTTTATCTTGCAACCCCCTAGAAAACCGACCGGCCTTGGCATTTTATTCAGGATTATTGGGAAAATTCGGCACTAGTTGCAAAATGTGGGTGCAAAACTTGCCATTTACAATTGTAAACCTGTCTAGCTTATTTATTGTGGTGACTGCAGAAGAATTCAGTAATGGGCTCCCAAAATTACCTACAGTGTCCTACTTGAGTGGAAAATCTCATTCTATAAACCGATAGTACACCATACTGTATATTAAAATAACTGAAAAGTATTCACTATATTGATCAGAAAATGTTTTGAATGGACGTCATTTTCATTTGAATTAGCAAAGATGTGTCATTATAACCAAATGTCAACATTATGGTGTATTGAAACCTCAACGTACCCTGAGAAGCAGTGAAACAGAAATAATTTCTTTGTGAAAATCAATTTAAAATCCCAGTAATGATGTGCCGACCACAATATTCATTATGATCAACCTTGTCGTTTATTTGCACATCTTGAAGTTGTGGGGTAACATCATCATTCACTTGGGTTTACGCTTGTAGTCTGATGATGAATAAATAATTCACAACAAGATTTACTATCTTTTAGATGCTTTCTGTTTTCTTCATCATCTCAGGAAAATAATTTTGAGCTGAAACAGATCTCCACGTCTGACTGGTTCTTGAGTACATCTGTTTTTTTGTTTTTTGTTTGTTTCTATTGTAAAGATTCTTTCAGTGTTTTCCTTCAGACTCTCTAAACAATCAGATGACATGCAGATCAAAATAAACATACTGTATAAATTATTCAGTTACAGTCCTAAAAATATGCATTTGTTGTAAAAAGTCTCTTTTCAAATACCAAATACTGATTCAAAGCCACACAAGAAGAAGGTGGTAGTATCTGGCCCTTTAAAGTCTGACCCAAAGGAAAAAAAAAAGGATAAAAAAAAAAAGTCTTTATTTGTCTCTTAACAAAATGTGATTTTTAAAAAATATACACCATTATAACCGTGCTATATGTCAAAATAATAATAATAACAATAATAATAAAACATTTTATTCATAAAGCACTTTTCATTTTAAGTAAAATCACAAAGTGCTCCAGGTTAAGATCACAGAGTTCTTAATAATGGTTTACAACAAGGTTTTGAGCAAAGTTTTTACCATAAAGAATTGCAAAAGCACTCAGATGTGAAAGGTTTCAGTAACTGTACATATCAAATATGAAATGAATGTATCCTTATCCTTCACTTGCCACTAATATGAATTGGCGCAGATTTCTGAACATACTTATCTATTACTTTAACACTATATCATAACAGATTGAAGATATAAAGAAACTGAGAGGAAGAAAAGGGAACAAAAGTGGGCTTCTATATAAAACAATCTGCAATTCAAAAAACTTGTGAAAAGGAATCACCAAAAGGCATTTTAATAGAGAAGTGTTGTTGACTCTGCTCTTTAAAAGGACCCTGAAAATGCCTCGCACTGCAGAAGTGTGATTTGAATGGATTGCAATCTTAAACAAAGCAAACATGGCTATGAGCCACAGTGCAATAAGCACATGAATTAAACATTGCAGCATATGAAGGCAATGAACCTCATGTTTCACTTCTGGAGACTGTCAGTCAACAGCCTATTTGTTTTATTTCCCCTGACTAATAATTAGCAAGTGACAAGTTCATCTTGTCAATGCCATTTTCATTCCAAGAAAGTTATATCTGTAAATTTAATTACAACAAGGCATCTGTCTCGGTGACTCTCATGGTCATTTCTTTGCTTTTATGCAGTAAGTGGAGCCAGATAAAGAAATGACTGAAAGATGATGTGTCTGAGTTTCTGGTCAAACAGAAGCGCCTCTAAATGATTACCACACTGGAGTGAATAAAGTCAAGTTATGAATTGTTACTTAAAAGTTTGGAATCAAGCTATGACTAATTCACACACATCCTGAGATTTATTATAAGACAAAACAAAATAAATGAAGAGTGTGAAAAGCAGGTGGATGCAAAGCAGTTTGCTGCAGGCAATTCTATAATGTGTGAATTCTATGGATGTCATCTCAAGGATTAAAATAGCATACTGATGGGGGCTTTTTGTTTTAAAAAATGATTGGTAAAATTTCACAAAATATACTTCATTTGCTGTCTCTGTCATTTTAAAAACTAGAAAAGCACTCAGAGAGCACCGACCTCCTCTGCAAAGGAGGTCTGTGCTCCCCAACCATTTTAGTTTTAAATGGTGAGTGGAGATCTCTAGCAAGCTGTTCCTCCATGTGGCCTTACCTCACAATGACAAACATTACACATCCTGGCGGAGGTAATCAGTATATGAATACAAACTATTGTCAAAATAAGAGCAGCAAGTACAAAATAATGCCTCGTCTTATTTCTATTTTGATCATTGATTAAACAGTGTGTGAATCACTGTTACAGATGTAGACTGTAGGGCAAATAAAGTAGGCTATTGTACTTCCATACTACAGAATTATTTCAGGAGATCTCTTAGCTGGTTTTGTAGCTCACACATCTCAGATTTTATAGTACACACGGCACAAATGTACCATGATTAGTTGGAATTCTTTTATTTTCTGTTTTGCAAGATCGTGATCCAAATAGAGTCTATGTTGCAACCTCCAACCCAGTTATTTTGGGCTAAATCACAAAACTGGAAGCATTCATCATCTGTAATTTGTAGCAGTGGGTGGGTTTAAGGTGCAACAACAAAAAACAATGACAGCTTCAAGTGAATGACGGGTTCTATTGTAAGTGGTTTGGCTTGGTTCACCTGATTAGATCATTTTCACAAAAATGCCTGTTCTTCTCTAAAAAAAACAGTTTCCACAGTGAACTTTCCAGATGAAAAAGCAAATAAACAAGCAAACAAACAAAACATTAGGAGAACATCTTGTGTGTCTGATTATCAGGTTACCAGAACACAACAGCCACCTAAAAAAAAAAAAAAGAGCAACGTAATCTTCACATACAGCAATTTTTCTTAATTATAATGTTGAAACTCTTTGAATAATGTCAGTAATTACCTTGTTAGATATATTTTACAAGCTGACTACTGCAGTGTGCTGGTAGGACTGGTTTCAAGCGAGGTAAAAGTGACAGGGGATGTATAGGAGGCAGGACCAGCAAGAGAGGGAGAGATTTTCTTGAAAGTGATGCTCTGGAAAGTAAATCTTTTTGTATCCCAACTCAAACAGAAGATGAAATATCAAGTGTTGACTGAAGACATCAAAATGACAGGGGAAAAGGCAGTGGGGAAAAGTCTTCCAAAAGGAAAAGACACAAGAGAGGAAACACAAAAAAAGGAGCTTTAATGTTGCGTAGAAGCCTTTTAGCTTACAGAGGATTAGTTTCCTTTATCCTTTTAAAGAATAATATAACTTTTAAAGTAAGATAAAGGTGATTCGGTATGTATGTGTGTTTCTCTGTGTGTGTCTGCAGGTATCGGGCCAGAGATGACAATTTCCTAGAACTAAAATGGGATAAAAAAAAAAAAAAAAAAAAAAAGCACGACAAAGAGTGTAAAGCTTGTAATGACTTTGCTTCCAGCTGAGGTTTATCTGGCTCTCAAACTTATGCTTGAGAAAATATTCAAGAAAATCCAAAAGCTGGAACAACAGAGTCAACAGCTTTTACTTAAGGGATAAGGTGAAGAACAAATCTGCACTGGAGCAAGAAAAATCTGCTTAAAATAACTGTTTGAGACTCAAATGGCAATTTGAAGCAATACAGTATCTAGACAACCTTAAAATGGATATGTTTGGAAATGCATCATTTACATTCCTGAAACTGCCCTGAACCATCATTACAACATTATCAGGGATTGAAAGCTTGAACGTTATCATTACTAATTTGTCCTCAGAGATAAATTCTCAGTTAGCCACCTTATATCCCGTTTAAACTAACATACAAAAAAGTAAACAGAGCAGGAGTAGGGAAAGGAGCAGTTGCACAGAGCTTAAAAAACGTAAGGGAGCTTATGAAGAAGCTATGCCAGTTAGTTACCGATGGAAGAGGTAAAAATCACAAGGCAAGAGAGGCCAGGACCTGCCTTGTAAGACGAGTACTCTGGCCTGAATTGGCAGATAGAAGATCAAAGATGCTAGCAGGAGGAGGAAAACAGTCTACCGGCTGAGCAGCTCAAGAGAAGCTCCAACATAAACAACACTCAAAACGACAGTATCAGATTTTCTTCTCTTTTTTTCTCTTTATTTAAAAAAAAAAAAAAAATCTGATTTTGACTGTCCATTAAACTTGGCAAAACATTGATTAAAAGAAGTAAATTTACTATTAAGGAATATTAGCAGACTGAGTCATCTGAATTTTCATCTATTATCTGATTGAATGTATGATTAGAGAGATTGAATGCATGATGTGTGATTCATGTGCAGTAGCTCATACTGTATGATATAACGTGCATTTAGAGTGCATTAAGTTACTTAATAGTCCTACTTGTAAGTGTCTGTAGATGCATGTGAACGACTGCTTTGATAATGTGTTCCCTACATGCTTGCACTAAGTACAAATGTACAATTCTGCTCAGTGCATCAAAGTATGACTTTGTGCTGTGTTCAGTGAAAATGAACAATACAAAAAGTACTTTATTAATCCCCTGAGGAGATAGTTTTTTTTATTTTGACCACATCAATAGTAGTGACTCTGAACACTGTAAAACAGTGTATGTGCTCCAGACCAACAATATTAAACCCATCTCCAACTCCAACATCTACTGTAATGTCTAGAAAAATCAAAAGCAACCAGTAGGTCAGGGAACCACCATGGGATGCTCCTCGAGAGAAGAAAAAATAGTAATCAGAGCAACCTTTGTAGCTTAATCCACTGAGCAAAGTGCTTGAAACACAGAATGTGGCAAAGTAGAAAAACAAAGCCCAATAAAACTGGATTAACTGTAATCCTTTTCAGCATCCAAGTAGATGATACTTTTGAAAAATTGGCTCAGACACATTAGATGCAGACAAACTTTCCTATGATATCTGTGGAAAACCCATTTCTTTAAAAAGCCCCCGGAAATTGAACACTGTAAAGCAGGACTTAAGAAAAGCTCTGTCTTTATTTTGGTAATCATTTACAGACCAGACTGAGAAGACTAATGGGACTTTAATTAGAAGGATTTGTTATAAATTTCCCTTCTCAGGAATTTAAGACTTTATTAAAGGCTGGAGGCATTTGGGTTTTTCAAAAGCCTCCTCCAAGTAAAAATCTGCAAAAATTGAGCAAGAAGGATGTTATACTTGATACATTAAAAAGGAAAGCTGGTACAGTTTGGTGATTCCTAGTTTTTAGTAATGAGGCCTTCCCCTCTCAAGTTTAGCTACAAGTAAATCCAATCTAATCACATACAGTATCACAAAGCCTTTATTTAGTTAGAAATGGATACTTTGTGGGGTGGGATAATTCATGATTCTTAATAGTTGTTGAAAAATCCAGTTGATTATTGTTGTAGAGCTATCTGAACTCATGTTTTTAATTTCTTTTTTAATTGTTACAAAATCGCCTCCTGGCATCCACCACTTGATACATTTATAGCAACAGCAGACCCCCATTTTTCCCAAGCAGTCAGATTTTATTTAATTCTGTTTTATCAGTATTATTTTTCCCTACATTCTTTCATATCTTTATGATGATTTGGCTGGATTTATTTCATGCTACATGCTCTATGCCCCCTCCTACTGAAGTCTCTCAGTTGCAATTTTCCCACTGTTGCCAATGAAAGGATTTCAGAGCATCATTCAAAGTAATTTTCCAGGAGAAAAAAATGACCCTTTCTCCATGTAGCCCCTCTTGTAATTCTACTGCTGCATGGTTGTAACGGCACTATGTTATATTTTAATGGATATGCAGTTCAAAAGAAATGAGGTTTGGATTTTGCAACAATGAGAAAATAAAAAAACTTCCTTTTCTTTCATGGGGGATCAGTATGTCTTCAAATATCTGCAACCCCATATCTTCTTTTAAAATATGAATTACGTCTCAATCTTTGATTATCCTTGGCTTTTTTTTGTCTGCAAGATCTGTCAGCTACTTGAATTCTACTAAGACCTAATTTATCTTTGGCAAAAAAAAAAAAAAAAAAAACATCAGCAGCTGCGAAAAATAAATATATGTATTAAATTAAAAAAAAAAACTCTTAGATTGTCATCTGCAGCAACAACATGAGAACTAAAATGGAAACCTTATCAGGCCGACGGGTTGCATCGCTGCCTCTGTAATTTCTCCTCGTTGACAGTGCAGTCCAATCCCTGCACACTCACACAACCTCTCTCATGTCTGTGCCTTTTTTGCAGAAACATAAATATCCACTTATCTGCTTTATTGTACATTCAGTTTGGATCTCATGGCCACTGGAGATAAATTCATCCACAGCTACCTCTGTAAGTGAAACTTACATTCTTTATCTGCTCTTTGCCGTCACACCAGTCAGTGTTGGTTTCATATTGCATTCCTGTTAACAGTTGAAAGCTTCCTTCCTCTTTTACATGAGGAAAATAAAATGACACTTTTCGTGTTTGAATCTGTTATTAAGTTTTTGCTCTCATGTAACGTAATGTCTGTCTCAAGAGTTGGTGGGGGAAGTCGTGAGTATTTTATCCTCTGCAAAATATCACAATAAATATCCCACTGCTTTGTCAGACTTCTGGACACATCCTGATAGAGTTCAATTATTTAGAAAATCTCTTTCGGCCTAAAAATTTCTTCTTTCTTTCAAGGGCTTGCTTGAAGTCTCAAATCAACTTTGGGACCCAAAACAAGCTCTTCTTGCAGCTTCTTACCCTCCACAGTGTAGAGCCTTTTCAGATACATATTTCCATTTCTACCAACAATTTCTGCATGGCAGCCTCTGTTGGCAGCTTTGATAGTACAGTAAGCTGTTGCAACACTCTGCAACATGGTGCTCATTTTCGTAATTTCTGCTGAGAAATCATTGGCAAATGCGGTGAATCGCCTGCAGCATGGCCATTTTTATGTGGTGGGCTTTTGTTTTAGGGCATGTTTCCTTAATAGTTTGAGAGATGGGGATATTTTGTACCGAAAAAAGGGAGATGTCATTTAGTTAGTGTCAGGTGCTCATTTAAAAAAAAGGTTCTGATCATTTCAGTTTAAAAGAGGAGAAATTGTGACCCGTAGGTGCAAAATATGATTTAAAGAAGTCATTGTAAAGGGAACAAAACAATATTAATTATGAGAAAAAAAAAAGTATTATCATCATGTAGTTATATTGCTGCCCTTTTTTAGAAACATCAATTTTCAGTACGTGTGAAAAAAGTAATTATTAGAGAACTGTTATTTGGGATTTTAGCTTATGAATTTAATCAGTTTATGTTTTCAATTTGGACTTAATTTGTAACTTAAAGTGACAAAATGGGAGGCTAATTATGCTGATTTGCTCTGCTTTAACAATGCCCATTTTTATCATGCAGACCAGGAAATAATGCAAATTAATGATTTTGACACTGTTGTCAAAGATAAATCCCATCATAGACAGCAACAAAAGATTTACTTTTGTGTCCACCTAAAGTTACAGAATAGATAGCCTTAATTATCATAATCATCATCATCATTTTTTTAAGTTAATGGACTATATGCACAGCTCCACTACTTTCTGAACTTAAGCCAGCTCCTGTGTTTCCTGTCTTTCATTACTGGACAAACTGATTAATCCAGGTGTGTCTGGCCATTGTCGTCACGGTTACTGAGATCAGGCACACCTGAATTAATCAATTTGTCCAGTAATGAAAGACAGGAAACAAAGGAGCTGACTTAAGCTCAGGAGGTCGTGGAGTTGTGCATATAGCCTATTCATCTCATACATTTATGCAATAGATGAAAGAGGTTTGCAAAAAAAGGCAAGGGATTTGCCAACTCTTTGAAAGAACTGGAGAGAGCCCACCTCAGCAAAACCTATTTAATTCTATATCCACAATCCCACCCAACCCTGGATAACCTCCTCACCTGACCCTTCCCATTTTGAATCACCAGTGGGTTCACAAGTCATTTCCTTACAATGCAATGTTCTGCTGGGAAACCTTACCTCTTCACATTCATGCTGATAGTATATTTGCCATCCACCTTAACATTGCTGCAGACCAAGAGCAGACCCTCAGGCAAAAGCACTCCCATATCAGCAGGATCCCCCAGCAGGACTACAAAGCCCATCATATCACTAAAACTATTTAAGAAATTACTCAAGGACTACGACAGACTGCCAAAGCTCTAGACTGGGCCTCCAGACTCCACAAATCCCAAACCAATCAAACTTCTGTTGGTTGCCCCAGAATGCCTCTGATTCACAGGTGTCCTTTTCATACCCCAGTAGGTCAGTGCTGAAACCAAGCTACACAACATTTAGTACATTGTGGCTGATGTTAGAATGAAACAACCTTGAACTTTATCAACAAAAGTGAACCAAGTTAATAACAATTGTTCTTTGCCAGAAAATACTTTGACTTGTTATATATGAATGTATTTATAGAGTATAGGCAGTAAACAGAATGATACACTGTAACATCTTACTATAAAACAAGACAGGACAGGACTCCACGAGGACCACGGCTCATCCAAATGAATAGTGTAGATGAATGGACAGTTTTCAAGAAAAGCAACAAAAAGCAAATACAAATAAAAACAATTTTACATCATTTAAAAGGGGAAGCAGTTCCATTTTTGTAATATTTTATCTAAGAAATAAACAATGCTGTGATTTCAAAGTTTCCATTTACTGCAATCAAAGGTTCCATATTATACAAAATTGTCTTTCTATAGGTTTCTAACAGTCATATGTGTCTTGGAGCATGTGTATGAGGCACAAAAATGAGAAGAAAAAAAATCTTTCACCGCTCTCTCACTGCCTTGCTCCACTTCTTAGCAAATGTGTGCTTACAACAAGTGTGTCTGAAAGCTTCCCTGCATGACATCTAGGGGGAAATAACCACTCCCCACTCAGTGAGTACTGTCATTGACCCGCCTCCCAGCTATTTGAGCCCATCCTATAAAAATCACCTGGTGGGTGTTGTCTTTCTCCTCGCAAACCTTTGTGAATAAACATAGCAAAAGCCTTTTTTTTTCTGCTCCCTTCATCTGTGCCCCTAAAGCGCAAGTGGATGGTGTCAAGGATATATGTTGGAGTGTTCATCTTTCTTTATAGACCAGCTTTGGTGGAGCTTTGGAGCTTTTTGTTTTTGCTGGAAATGTACCCACAATACTTCCAAAGGTTTTGCATGTGTGCACCCAGCATTTCAAAGAGGATTGCTTTCACAACATGGGTGCAGGCTTCGCCAAACACCTGAAGTTGAAGCATGGATCAGTGCTAGGGCTGCAAAAAAATGATTATTTTGAGAACTGACTAGTCACCGATTATTTTGGCGGTCAGTCGACTTATCAGATCATATGAAAATTGTAGCATATTACAGTACCAGTCAAAAGTTTGGACAGTTTCTCATTGAATCTAATGGAAAAACATGTCTAAACTTTTAACTAGTCATGTGTGTGTTCAATATACAATTCAAGAAAAGCTGTCCCCGATTCTTCTGTACGCATGTGCATAGAGACGAAAAGCGCTCAAACTGGGCCAATTTGACCATATCATGCTCTGACATTTCACTGAGATATTAAAAACTGGTTTTAAATTGGATATAAAGTGCATAATATAGAACCTTTATCTAACAATAGCTGATATTTACAGTCGTAGTTAGCTTACCTTTAACCAAAAGGCTCCCGGCACTGCTGGCTACGCCAAACTGATTTCTGGCTACACATGTGTACAGTCCAGCATCCATTTTAGTTACGTTGGATATCCTTAGGCTTCCATTGTCCAACACCATGACTCTGTAAAAAATGGAAAAGAAAAGATCAATAAAATAGATTACTCCCCTTTATACAGCAACTGTAAAGCCATGGTGTCCTAAAACAGTTAGACCCATTCTTGGACTTGGTGAGTGAATTTTCATTGGCCCACAGCATTCTGGGTTAGTCTAATACAGGGCTGCCCACATCCAGTCCTCCAGAGTTATCATTATTCTGCAATTTTCTGAGCATCCTTTCTCCAGCACACCTGAATCAAATGATGGCTTGTTACCAGGCCTCTGCAGAGCTGAATGACATGCTCACGAGGGGATTCAGCCATTTAATTCAGGTGTATTGGAGAAGGTATGCGCCAAAAGTTGGAAGAATAGTAGTCCTCAAAGACTGGACATGGGCATCCCTGGTCGTAAATCAATTTTAGCTCATTGCAAAAAAGTTTGACCTGTCACCACCAAGTTGTTAAAGCCAACTACAAAGTCTGGGAAATTTTGTCACTCGCATGTAGACACCCCAAACGATGGCTAATTCAGCATCCGTCTTTTATAATGTTTCTTTTCTGAGCTTTCTACTGTGAGTAAAAATGTGTCAGATGTTGTCTTTTATCTAATTTCTTGCTGAAATCTCTGTCTTTTTTATCTTCACTCCCTTAGATAAAGTCCTCCTGGGTTGCTTTGCTGAATCAACCACAGTGCTCATACAAAATGTCTGGTGCGCTGATATCCAGTTACTGTAGTAATGTGTGATGCGGAACTGTAAATCAAAATGCTGCTAAAAAGTGATTCAGTGAGGCACTTCTAAAAAGAAAAAAAAAAGAAAAAAAGGAACAGTTTTCCCCCCTAAGGATGCTTCTGGGTAAGGTTGGCTACAGGAGTGTACATAATAAATATCACTGTTCCCTCAAAATGAATCAGAAGCTCAGTTTTAAAGTCAAAAAGTTGTATAGTGCTACTTTAAGAAAAGCAAAAAGTCACTTTATGAAAGAAAAGTCCATTTTTGAATTAATGGGATATTAAAGTGGATCAAGTGAAATATTGTTTTGGCACACACAAATACACCAGACAGCCTAATACTACATGATGGAGAGGAGACACTAACATGCGTAATAAATGGCATGAGGGATTTAGTAGAGCAATTAACATAGCCTAAAATGAGTCAATTTAACCTTAAATTTAGGTCAGTAAATTTAACACCCAATTACTGCTTAGCACTAATAATATTAATACGAAGAATATAGAGAAGTAGAAAAAGAAAAGAAATAATAAAAAAGAAGGAAAAGAAGAGGCCAAACAAGATGGAGAAGAAGAAAACTAATTGAAATGTTGATGCTTACCTTGTAAGCACCATAATTCTCAAATATAAAAGGGGTCCTGACAACATGTCAGTACTAACAAGGTCGTAAAAACAGGGTCAAATATAGAAATCCATAACATTCATCATGCTGCACTTTCAACATAGTCAGAGTCAAGGATAAAAGAAAACATTTAAATGGAAACTTGTTTGCTGAGATTCAAACACTTTTATACATGCTTTATAAAGAAGCAATGATGATAGGGTCACAGGTTACTGACAGAAATGTAATGTAAAAAAAAAAAAAAAAAAAAACTTTAGTCCTCGCTTTAGACATTTACCTGCTTTTGAAAAGTATAATTTCATTCCGTCTCTTTAGAACTTACTTGGAACTTTTTAATCGAAATTTATTTATTAAACTCCATAAAAGAAAGCATCCCCTTTGTGCTCTCCTGCAGTATTTGCTATATTATTACTTTTGATGATAGATCGACATGGAACAAATGTTACTAATAACTACATGTACATTTACAGTAATTGAATATCATTTCAATTATTAGAGCAATACAATTCATATTATAGGGCAGCTGATTAAATTTATGTGGTATCTTATTTATTAAATCATTCCAGACCTGACCCACAACAGGTAAACATGTCTGAAAAGGGGTAGGAAGAAGAAAACCTTTTTTAATTCTACTCCCTCTCCCACATTCAATATTGCATTCAATTATCCTCAACATGTTTCCCATGTCTTATAGAGTTTACAGATGAAAATGATAAAATCTAAAATTAAATTATATAGAGATTAAAAAGTCATTTCCAGGCTGGCAAATCTTGAAATCTTTTATGAAGCATTTCCAAGTTGACATTCATGGCTTGTCAAGACTTAACCTCCACACATCAACACGTTGACATGTTAGATATCTTATCTGCTTTCAGAGGAAAACAAATGTTTATTTATCTATTAAGAATCTTAACGCGGCTGTGGGTAATTCACACAACTAATAAGTCTTGTAATTATTCAATGATGATATAGGTGTGCACAACTCAACAGCAATGGGTATACCAAAACTACTGTAAAAGCTGATCTTCACCTGAACAACATTTAAAAAACAGATAACACTGCACAAGCTCATTTGCAAAACTTAAGGTACTTGAAGTAATGACTTGGAGAAAAAGGATATATCCCCTTATGATCTGCTGCATTTCCTCTTGAGAGGAGATATAATAATAGAGCCAGGATAGATTATTGCTGCACAACAACCTTCAGCTGTCATTTTAAAGTATTGGACTTGCAGAGATGGCCGTAAGCAAGGCTCTGTCCACCAACTCCCATCTCCCAGAGGGGGCAAACATTAGGAAAAAATTCCAACAGGGACAAAAAAAAAAGAATAAATAAAGAACAAATTACACTCAAAAAAGATCACAGCTTCTTTGGATTGGCATTACAAAGCTGCAAAATTAAACCAGCTTGTTATGCTTAGATCATAATTCCACAGTCTTAGTTTTCAAAAAGAAGACATCTGTGACGATACCAATGAGGTACTTTTGTTGAAGAATAATTCGTCACAGGAAAAAAAAAACACAACACCGAATAAACGTTCAACGTTCAATGTTCAATGTTTTATTGCCATTTCTGATTAATGGAAAGCAGAAAATGCTACAGCTTAATCTTTTTTATGAAGGGAAGTTGCAGTGAAAAATCTTGCCACAGCCAGAAAGGTCATAATAATTTGATCATATTAGATTCCAGCTAGTTTTGATGCTGTCTTTTATCAGTCTCCTGACCACAGCCATACCCTTAAAATAATTTAAGCTATTGATAAATGCTTTGCTCAATCCCCACTAGAACCTCCCACATTATCTCTTAAACTGCACATTAAAGTGTGATGGACTCCTTTAAATATAACTGGTTTGAAAGAACTTGAACATTGCTTTCTAAAAGATCCCTTCAAGGCAGCATGGACCTCCTAAAATCATCAAAAATTACCTGCATCATGGAATACATTAGTCCCATCCACAGTTCCTCTTTCACACGAAGCAACCCGTATATTCTCCTAACTGAACTGAGGGTTTTTTTTGTAATGGGCTATAACAAAGAGTTATGGATATGAGATGTCAGAGGGACAAGACTTGCTATTAAACTGTGCAGTGGCCTATGTCAGGCTTTCTCCTTACCAAAGCCACAAAGGAACACTGCAACATACAGATATTACTGTGGGAGAATTATCTATCAGAAATGCTCTAACTTTGATCACTTTCTCTCTAAGCTTGCCCTAAAGCAATTAAAGTATTGGTGAAATGTGTGGGGTACATAAAAGCCAGAGTGGTGTGATAGAGTAAACAGGCACTTCACCTCAGCTTCACTTGCGGGTATTAAAGTGAGCTACTGGTGGTAATCTATAAGTCTCTCCATGGTGCAACAAAAACCAAGAGGCTGTAACTGAAAACATTACTTTAACCACTTAAAAAGGATTCTATAATTAAGTCAGTATATTATATGACGAACTTGCAATTTTCTCAAGTGCTGCTTAATGCATTCACCAGCGATCATCCCATTTTGGCAACACAACAAATAAAAGCTATTGTTTTAAAACCAGGATTATAAATTGACTCTCATTACACCATGAAGAAATAGAAACCGTGCAGCATAACAATCTTAAACACAGCGGTACAATCTAAAGGTAATATTCCTATAAGCTGTTTCCTACGTCTTCTTTTTGCAATTGCTGGTAGTGGTCAGCAGTAAAATTTAATTAAAGTCAGCACTTCTGCGTTGATCTTATACCTCCCTGCTTACTGTGAGTGCCCAGAAACCCTATTACAAGACTATCTTGTTAAACTTGCATTGGATATGAGCTGATGTAGGCATCACCCCTGCAAGATTTCATTAACTAATCAGATTCTGCCTTGTTCATGGATGATTTGTTTTCACCTACTTCTGATCCTTGAAGAGTTTATCTCTGGAAGATTAGAAAGAATTATAGGTACTTTAGTGGAGCCAGTGGGACGGATTAGTATTGTGCCATCGCTGTAATAGCATAGGCACTACCCCATTTTGAAAAAGAGAAAAGGAAATGCTAACAAGCCAAGAACAAGGGAACAGCCTTGTGAGAGATGTTTCAAATATGTCAAAAGCTAACATCCTGCATGCAACTCATTCCCTTCAGATTAGGCTGTAACTTTAAATCTCCAATGGGGAATCTTGCCTTTATAATGCAACTGATGCCACACATTGTAGGATGCACATATTTTTCTTTGCATACTTAAAAGGATTGTAAATCAACAAGCTGTGCTCAAAATTTTTCAGGTGTTTGCAGCATGTAATCTTGATGCTGGTGCTGATCATAGCCCACACTAAAACATCTTTCTCCTTTAACCAAGATGTCTTGGCCTGGTTTTGGAATTAACAATCGCATCATATGTTCACTTTACCAAACATGTTGTCTAGCAAGTAGAGGTGAGAGATGACAAAATCTGTGGCACCCCAACTGTGGCGAAGATGGATATACCAGAGGTTAGATGTGGAAAAGCTGCTGAGCCTGTTGAACAATTAATCACATATCAAATGAGAAATATGGACCCCCACTACATCACTGTGTGTGCCAGCTGGTGCGCGTTGCCTCCTGCTGGTACATTTCTGCTAAAAATAAAGATGTTATCGAACAGAAAGTGAGTCATTTGCATAGACCTCACTTTGTGTCATACAATGAGAGATTAGAAAAGCACATCTGTAAATACACAATTTTCCCCATAAAAAAGCACATCTCTTGATCGAGCAACAATTAAAACACAACAGCACATCAGGGTCTTTCTCCTTTTCCCAGTTTAATCTAGTTCACCGTTTAAGAGAGCTGTAAAAACAGCAAATATTGCCAAATGGTGACATATCAGAGGACTTATATGTCCCATTACTGTCTGTTTTGTGTGGGTGCTCCTACATTTCAGCGGATTTTTCCATTCCACTTCCAAAAACTGTCGAACAAAGAATGGGTTGTTTAAAAGCTGCTTTTACCATATCTGAAAATCAATCCCAGTTTACCAGAGTAAGTGCAGAAAACACTATAAAACCCAATCAGTCACTGACAATAAAGATACTGCTATCTTAACCTGAATTATGTTTTCAGGAGTAGAATTGGCTTCTTTTCATCTCATTACTTGTTTTTCCTTTCCCATCGCCTGTCAGCGCAGAGAGGCATTGCATTGATCTGTACTTAACCTGATTTCTAATAAAACATGGCATCCAGCTCATTTCCCTGGTGTCGCCACTACTATCTCCAAAGAACGTATGCTCTGTAGTTACCCATTGATCAGTCCTTTCGGGCATTTCATCCACTTCTTTTATGTCTCAATGGTGGTCTGGATCACCATCTGCCTTGTGCTCTAATGACCCTCCAGGCCTTACATGCTGCTAATGAGCTGATGGATCAGTTCATCGATCCATGTGCTGCAGTCTAGGCACGCCCAATAACCTTAAGTAAACAGTGAATAAACTAGCTCTGAACACAGCCAGAAGAGCAAAGTATAATGGAGATCAGGGAAGAAATGTAGATAACGGGGATAGTGTTGGAGTGCAGAACCTGTTATGCAATTCAAATTATATTGTGTCACACTGTGATTCTGTTCTTCCCAGTTTGTCACCATGAATATCAAGTAGGGTACGATAAAATAACAAGCCGATGAAATACTATTCTGCAAGTAAAGCAGACAAACTAAACAACTATCACACACACACACAATGCTGTAACAGCTCTATGCAAAGTAAGCTGGTACCTGTGGCTCTCTCGCAGGGCTTCCTTCCCCTTCCTCCATGAAATCACACCCCAAGGAGACATCCTGGGCTTGCATTCAATAAGGACGTCGCCACCCTGTCGGGCCAAAGTTTGGGCCTTTAACAAGTTCTGGGAGAAGTCTGGAGCAATGGCTGATGGGAAGAGTTGAAGGAAAGTAATGTGATTATTGTGAAGAAAACAAGAAAAGGAAAAATAGCAAGTTTAAACTGACAGATGAGCATAAGCGGTAGAGCTATTAAGGAAGAGAATGGGGGGAGCCTCATAAAGGATGCAGGTCAATCCATTAGATAGGTCAGCACTTGCATCTTTTTCTTTCTACATGCATTAGCTTTTGTTTCCACACATGCAGAGGCAGACTCATAAATGCAACAGAACAAACATGGTACATTATTTTCAAAACAGGTTTTATTTTAAAGAAAAAGAAGGCAGATTTCCAATTCCATGAATTTTCCTTAGAAGGACATTATGCATTAAGAACTGTGCTTTGGGGCTCTAGAGCAAAAATGAGAGAATGTAAAACAAGAACAAGGCTTTTGCCGCTCCTCGAGGCCTTAATTACTAATGCATCGTCGTCTGGAGCTGTTTTGTATGTGCAACGATTCAGCAAAAAGCTCTTCAAAGTGAATACACACACCCTGGTGCCAGTAACATGGCTGAGCACCTGCCACTGTCTGTTGGTGCATGTGCATAACATGATACACACGTGCACACACTTTACACAGAGCGTTATGCTGTGGCCCTGCATGTAAAATGGCAGTCTCGCAGCCTCACAGACAGCTCCTTTACTTTTCTTCTGATTAGACATTGTGGAATTTAAATGAACTCAGATCTTAAAGTAGGACCTAGAAGAGTTATAGATTCAATAAAATCTGTTGATCTTCGTGTTTATTTTTGTTAGAATGTCACAAGATATTGCTGCTTTTAATCAGAGAGGTAGTCAGTGGGGAAGCATGTGAAATAAACATTTAACTTTGCGATAAAAGTTTAATGGTTAAAAAATACTGTTAAGATTTTTAATGCCAGCTGTAGAAAAAGACGTAGAGGGGCTCGTCTTTTAACTGAATCCTTGCCGGGTTTTTCTCCAGAATCACAAATGTGAGAATGAAATTAAAAATTCCTCTTTTCATCACAGATTAGATTATATATTTCATATAAAACTTTTATATGATAATAAAAGCTTTATTGTTTTATTGTTAATGTACTGGTACAATAAAAATGAAGTGTCGCAACCACCTTAGGTACAAGGTCCTGAGGTATTCCATCATTTACCCTTTTTTTGATTTAGTTAATTAACTAAAGTGAATGAATGAATAAATAACATCCTGGCTTTGCATTCTTAAAAGAGAGAAGCTGTACAAATAGCACAGCACATCATTAAGGTGGTGTATATTACTGAACCATGAGTAGCAGTAATGGCCATGCGATCCTAGTCTAAATCCTACTGCTGGGTCAAAAAAGGGGGAAAAAAGAAAGAAAGAAAAAAGTCACCACCTGGATTTAAAGTAGTCCCATCAGAAAAAGTATTGCACTAATTACTAACTTACATCTGGCGAAAAGCTTCCCATTGATGAAATGACTATTTCACAGACACATCCTGAGGCGGTCAAAGAGTTGTTGCCTTGTTTTAGAATTACTAGTCTTCATCAAACAAACAAAACAGCTTAAAGCAACCCTTACCAATGTTGCATTGTTACACTATTTTTTTAATAGAGTAAGATGCTATGAATGAGGTAATGGAACTCTGAAATACAAGACAGACCCACCATTAATCAAAATAGAATATTATTCCAATCTCTAAATATTCAATGAAAACTCCAACCAATCCTTGAAGTGGGGTGCACTCCTAGGATTGGCTGAGGGACCTGCCTGTCAGACCTTTGCTTCTGCATTGGGAGGCAGAGGGAATGGGGTGGTGTGTCTTAGGAGTTAGGCGGGACTGTTTATATTCAAATAATCTTGCTGTGCTTTCTGAAATGCAAGATTGGTAAGGGATGCTTTAAGAGATCATTCAAACTTCTAAAATCAGGTTAGAACTGGGATGTATCGGAAGTAAACAGCTCTGTAGCCTGATCCAAAGATAAAGGTGTTAATTTTCTGTAAAGCATGAAGCGGCAGGCAGCAAGACAAGCGGGAATTTCAGTAGATGAATCAATTTTAATTTTTTCCAGAGTGATAGGTGCATCATTGGTAAGAACAGCAGGTGATGATGTTCTGCACACTCATGGCTGCCTTACAGGTATTTATCATTAACAGATTGTTTTTCTTCCCCGGTGGCCGACACATAACTTAAAGAAGACAATAAGAGGATTCATGTAAGAGTTGTAAAGAAAGTATGAGATGTTTTTTTCACACCCTTTCCCTTTTCAGACAGATTTACCACAATATCTTCCAGGAACACAACAACTGTAATCTCCTGGTGTGCTCAACACATTTGTCTGATTACAGACAAAAATCTAATTAAGTCGCTTGATCATGACACTTTTACTCTATGAAAACTGGAAGGAACAGAATTGTTGACAGACAATGAATGAAATATATCATCTGTACTGGGCAACCTTACATATAGCAGTAATTTAAAAGCAAACAAGTGGTGCTAGATGAAGAAAATGTTTTTGTCCAGATGGAAAATTGCAGACGTGCGTCGCAAATGTTCTGCCAGCACGATAGTGGGTGTAAGAGATGCTGTGAAGCTTTACATGTAACTTAACAGAGTAAATTCAGAAAACTCATCAAAGTCTTTTGTGTTGGCTCTTACCAATGACCCGTAGCTCAGCGTTGCTGAAGATTCGTCCATGCTTGTTCTCTGCCACGCACTGGTACATGCCAATGTCAGCCATGTTCAAGTTGTTTACTGTCAGCACTCCATTATTCACCTGAATTCTGTCCTGCTAAAGACAATCGCACACAAAATCATCATTTAGCCTTGCCTTAACCACTCAGATTGAAAATTGATGCAATACTCAGACAACAAAACAAGAGGCTTCCTGGTTAAATATTACGTAATTGTAAAGATAATTATATATATATATATATATATATATATATATATATATATATATATATATATATATAAAATAAAAATACACCTTTTTTTCCCATAAAACCCTGATCAGCAATATGTTAAAAAAAAAAAAAAAAAACTTTAGGTGTATGCAACAAACATGAAACTAGATTGTATTTACCTAAAGACCTGATTCGTAGCCAGCTGCAGTTGGCCCAGTATTCTCAGACATTTAAGTGGCATTTACAACACCTTCTATTTCTATATTTACATGATAAATAAAGCTATGACATTTTGAATGGTTTATTAGTCACAGAATCTCACGATCATACAGCTTGTTCCCAGGTTGCAGATTCTCCTGTGCATATCTGATCCATTACAGACTTCTGAGAGTCATTTGTACATGATCATTTTGTAAATCAAACAAACAAACAAACAAAAAAAATACTAGATCTTTTTATGGAACAATATAGTGCAATATATCCCGTCAGGGTTGAGGGTTGTGCAGTATCTTCATGTCTTTTCTGGTGTTTTAGATTAACAAATAGGTGTTATGCAATATCTTTATGTTCTTTGATGTGTGTTTTTATGTATGTTGTTGTAATTTACAATTGTTTATATATTGATGTATGGAGGCCAATATACAGTAACTGTTCAAGTCCAAGACAAATTTCCCTTTGGGAGCAATAAATATTTTATTAAGATATAACATTTTTATGGATAAAAGACTTGTTGTGGACTAACTATCTTACTGAACTACTTACTGTACATTTGCTGATGTAACATGACTATTTTTATTGCAATATCATCTGCTACAGGAGGACTGCATGGCCCCAAAGATAAACTGCATTGGAAACAGGGCAGAAATGAATGTTTACTAAATCTACAGTTATTATTGCAGTCTGGAATTGTATATATATCATTCGAATCTCAAGAATTTTAGCTTTCCAATGGTTATATACCAACAAGTCAAACCCCCCTCCAAAAAAAAGGTAGATTACTTTCCTTTAGGATGGGATAAGAAAGATTATAATGAGATATTTACAGCCATAGAACAAAGCTTTACTTGTTTTATGCTTTCCTGCTGTAAAAAGACAACTTTCTAGTATGACAGTATTTTCCACTACTGTCTGTAGTCTGTGTCATACTGTATTTGTAAATGGATTAGATAATTAGTGATAACAAAAAGTAGGTCACTGAAATTCTGATGAGTTCTTGGGTATTAACTGTTAACTTTCACTGCAATAAAAGCACAGAATTTTAATATATTTTCTTTTGAATAGCATTTGGCTGTATACAACTGAACTAACCTATAAAATACCCCTGGAAAACTTTTTTTTTCATCCATTTATTTTCCACAGTACCTTAAATGTGGATACGCTACACCCACTTGCTTCTTATTTATTTACATATTTACTTCTATTAACTATTTTTCTATTCTATTCTAGGGGATATGAAAGTAGTCCAATTAGTGTCAATACACTATCACATAGATTCTTTATGATAATATGAGACTGTGCAGCGGATAATTAGGTCTATATATGGGCAATTTAAGCACTACTATGTCAGGTGTGTTCATTCTGATGAATGGCCTGATTTAATTCAAGCTTTAGCCACACTTTCTCTATCCTTTGGGGGTTTTATAATTGAAACACTGTTAATTTTCTGTGGTTTTAATAGGCCCAGAGCGACTTAATCTAACCACCTTCTGCTTAACATCGCACTGAGACATTATCAAACAGTGGGTGATGCCAACTCTCTGAGGAATAAGCAGAAAGCTGTAGGCTGGAGGATGTTTTGTACTCCAGCAAGTATCATAGGGACTTCAGTGGCAAAAGAAAAAAGATCCTCCTGACCATGAGATGCTGATTTTTAAAAAAATGTGCAATTTCAAAAAGACTTAGACCCAGACTTTAAAAAGCTGAACAAAGTTCTTCTCTTCTCTTTGCTCTTCTGACCTTCACAAGGTTTGGCAACGCTCTCTGCTCTCTTTTTATAGTTATATCAATTTAAGTGTGGCAGCACTCATTGTTCTTGCCCTTGATCTTTCCATTGAGTGTACCTGGGCCTTTTAATGTCACTGACAAAGTAGTCCAGAGGGTCTTGCCGCCAGTCTGTCTGTCCTCTGGCGTCATTACAGCACAGCCACTTGAAAAGACAAGGACTATCCCTTAACATCAGTCAGTGACATGGCTGAAGATCTTCAAATACATTTCCCTTTTAGGCCAGCTCAAGAATGCGTCAGATAAACACATGGCTGAGTTTGCACTATGGCCTCTGCCAGAGGGGGTCTGGGTGAAAATGCATTCACTAGTTTAAAAGCAGAACAGAACATGTTTTTTGTCTCTTTTCTATTTTCTAGTGGCAGTATGCTTTGCTTTTTTTTTTTTTTTTTTTTAAGGAAACCGTTAAAGAGAGAAGGAAAAGGAAGAAAGAAAAGAGCCATAGTGACTTTGAATAGATGAAAGATGGTCCTTTTTAGGTTAGGGAGTGCAAGAGCCCAGGGGATGAGAGAGATGAACAGCATCTGGGTAAAAGAATGGGTTGGCCACACAACACTAACAAATACCAGCTTCTCTGATAAAACACCCTCAGACTCAGTGGAGGTCTCATCACAATCTCTTTACCACTTCAAATAATTGGAGGCACTCGTCTGCTTTATTACCATCTTTAATTATGCGTGACTTCACTGATACCAGTACTGTATCAAGTTGTGCTGTGAAAAAGCAAACGATAGAAAGCTCTATTGTTGCTTGGCATGTATGCTGGATATGTAACGATGCTACTGCAACAGCTGGACTGAATGAATGCTGGGAAAACAGGTGCTCTGCAGAAGTGCAAAGTCCACAAGTTGTGGACTTTGGAGGTCAAAGGTGGGAAAAACTCGCCCTCACATACATAACTAAAAGGGGGGACTGGAGGTGTATTGGAAAAATACAGGCATGAAAGGGGTCCTTGTTTTGCCGGGATGACATTTTGAAGTGACAGAACCTCCCCTTTGCCATTTAATTCCCATGCAGGGGGGCAAGAATGAGGTGGAGAGAGACTTAAATCAGTGAGAAAAAAGCTTTAAAGGGAGCTGAAGAAAGAAAGGACCACAGATACTAAGATAAGGAGAAGGTGGGGGGGGGAGACAAGAGGACTGATCCATTCTAATGAGGAATAACAAATGGCCTCTTTGGCCTTCTCCTCCTCCTCCCTTTCTCTTTACATTGCTGACCTTTGGGTTTGGAAATTGATTTACTGTTGCCGCAGTTGACGGTGGCATTTTGAAAATGGTAACACCCCACCTCATTAATATAGCCACATGCACAGGGAATATGTTACCTCGGCCACCTGCCAAAGGAATTTTTACTATGTTATTTACAAATCAATGCTGGAGATGCACATGTGGGTTGATGAGTGCTTGAGGATGTGTGGCAAATAGAAGAATTGACCTTTGTGAGCCCTTCACAATAACTGGATTGGAAATGACAGAAAGAGGAAATGTTTACGATGACACCTATTTATCCAGATTAAAATTGAAGTCCCTGCTCATCCAGAAGCTGCAAATCACAACCTCATTGTGGAAAAGCACATATAGTTAGGGAAAATCTTTACTACTCAGCTCACATATAAAATGCCTCCGATACTGATTATCATTTCCCCATTTAAACAAACACTCGTTGAAAAAGCAGCAGTCTGGTTTAAGCTCATAGCCTAACTCCACCACTGACACAGTGTCAACATTTTGCCAACTGAAAGCACGCCCACCCCTGCAGAGAAATAAAACAAAACAAAGCAAATTGCCTAAATCTAAAATCCACTTTGAATGACAAGGTTCTTTTTTCCCTCTTACCCAGAGAGAAAAGACTTAATGATAAAATTGAGGGCAGCAGATAGGAAAGATTGAGCGCTAAATTGTTGACAAAGTCCCTGGTTGATGACAGGCAGAAAATGGTATCACTTTGGCTTCTCTGCAAAACGCTTATAAACGCCCTCCCCCAACACATACAAGCACACTTTTGAAGCCAAATTTAGTCCCAAGCAAATAGAGCCATTTCAAAGTGACATGTTCTTGCCAAGTATGCCTATGAGCTGGAAGCATTTGTAGATTTAAAAAAAAAAAAAAAAAAAGAAGAATAAAACAAATACTCCATCTTTTCAGCAAAATGGTCCAGAATCTACTGAAATCTCATCTTTTTTTTATTAACATACTCACACTAGTTGGACTTTTTGTTGGATATATGAATGGAAATACTGTATTAATGTCACTCTGCTAAAAGTGGTGAAGCCCTTTAAATAAAAATCTGTATGTTATCTGCTTGTCATAAACATGCTCTTGATTTCTGAGGAAAACTGATTCACAGACTAGTGAGTAACTGAGGAAAGATTTTGTGGATCTAAAAGAATATTGTAAAACATATAGATCTTTTAATCTCTCTGGTCACAAAGTCCTTACACTTACAAGTAGATATGAAAAAGCTGATATGGGAATCATATTTGTGAAATTTAGAAGAATCAAAGTGAAGACTGTAGGAAATACTGAGGCAGAGTTGGATCAAAAGCCTCCGAGCGGAGCTTTGTGATTTGCCCAGCTGTAATTTGAAGAAAACCAGGCAAAGTGTGATTATTCTGCTCAAAATAATCTTTTTTTAGTTAACTACACAACTTCAAATGAATAAAGACGCTTGACTTGACATTTGTTGTTGCACACTGATTATGTGACTCCATCTGCCATCTTTTTTATCAACACTGTTGTGCTTGCAGGGGAACAGTGCTGTGTAGTGGTGGGAAATTATAAAAATGTTCTCTTGTTTATATTTGAACTTTTTTAATTCAAAGACTATAATAGTAATGAAATAAAAAGCCTTACCTCCATGGGGTCCAGAGGCTCCCCATTCTTCAGCCAGCGGTATGAGGGCTTGGGCTTAGCAGTAGCTTTGCATTCCCATACCAGAGTGTCATCAATAGTCTTCTGAACATCCTGGGGCTTCTCAATCAACTGTGGTGGAGCTGTGAGGTCACAAATCACTTACTGTAAATGAACACTGTAATGCTACAGATATGGTTGGGTAACACCTGAATGCAGCAATTGTAGAATAAATCAATGAATCATCCAAGCAGGCAAAAAGTCCACTAAAGAAGCATCCAAGGGCATGAGTCATAAATCCACTTCCAATAAACCTGGAGCTAAGATCTACTTAGAAAACATAAATAAAAACAACTTTTTTATTTTCATAAAAATAAATAAATAAAATAAAAACAACTTTATAAGTTTTCTGTTAGGTAAAACCAATAATGAACACTTCAGACTGAAGTTAAACAAAACGTTTCTGAGTTTGGAACAACTAGTATGACTTTTAGGCCCTTTACTAAAATCTCAAATAAAAAGCACTAATTTGTATGGGGTGCAAATAGATTGTGCACGCTATCTTTGTGGTTTGATCAACTAAGATTACTCGAGAAATTACTTGAGGAATTGGTATGCGCTGTTGCTTTGCATTGGAAAGTTGGAGAGCAAGGTGAAAACTAAAAAATGATATTCGACACATTGGAGACAGATATTAGTCAAAGATGCAAATTAAAATAAATACGTATATATAAATAATCCAACAAATATCCCTGCAGTGGACATGGTTAAGGAGTAGCTGTTGGAACAAATGAAACCGTCTGCAATCTTGAAGATGTTCTGACATCTATTACGCATGAAGCAAGTATTTAAATGTAGAAATGTTTTTTTAGAATTTACAAAAAAAATTAATCCTTGTTTATCATCAAATTGTGAAGCTCCTTGGGATGTCATTGGATTTTAAAGTGAGCTATTAAGATGATGATGATGATGATGATGATAATAATAATAATAATAATTATTATTATTATTATTATTATTATTAAGCTGAACGGATCAAAGCTAAAAATGGGAAATTGGTTAAGGAAAAGGGGGAAAATAAAAAGACATAGGCTAAATGTCAGATTTAACTACCATTAAGCTGTAGTTGCTGCAAATGTTCTGATTCCTTTGTCTAGAATAAATTCATGTTGAAAAATAATGTTTGCTGTGTTGGTTGTTATTTAATTAAACAGGGCACCGCAATCAGTTTCACGTTTGATAAATCCCTTTGCGAGTGCTAAATTAATACATTTATATTTTCTCCTCCTAACACACGCACATTTGCCTGTAAACGCCCCATACTGCTTATGTATTGCAGCAGAACTACTGTAACTGGATGCAGATGCTCTATTTTGCGCCTTTGAAAGATGCAACCCTTTGTGCACAGTTAGTAAATCAGTTTGCATCTTTTTTGTGTGTGTAATGACTTTGCACATTTTTATACACGCAAATCAAATCAGTAATCAGCTTAACTGATTATCTTCTAATCATATAACACTGGTTAATTTTCCTTTTTGTCACATAAAATACCAGCAAACCAATGATTAAAATCCCGCTGCTTTTATGATGGTGTTTTTGCGGTCACATGAGTGATATCCCTGGAAATAGTTAAAGGAGATTTATGGACCCACATGACGCTCTGCCAGGGTCAAGGGAAAGGGCATCAAAGGTAGTTGACAGTCTGTCTGCTTGCCTTGGTGTGTTTCTTTAACAATGTAATCTTACTTATAAATCAAAGCCTCTGTGTCTGTCTGCCTTTTCTTTTTCCCCTGACAACCCCTCATCAGATCTCCTGGAAAATTCACAGAAAGCTTTCCAGGGACCTGAGTGAGGGTAATGTTGAGTTTGGAGGATTTTTGTCTGATTCTTTGGGGCTCTCACAACAGTATCCTCAACCAGCCTTTGCCTGCACATGGATGGGGCCTATGGTGTCGCCCCTGTTGCTAAGCATCAGCGAGGTCATAGACAATGTCACTATCCAGACAGTGTTGTGTTATCCTACGACTGGATTTTACCACGTGGATAATGTCACAGTCTTTTGTGATCTCTGAACAGAGCAAAGGTATAAGCTTAGGTTGACAAAAATATTCCATAAATTTATTAAAAATCAAACTAATAAATGAACAAGAAATGAAAAAAATCTAATTCAGCTACAGATTGGTTAGTAAGAACTGTTTACGCAAGAATTTCAGACAAAATTTACAAAAAAAAAAGACATCTCATGATAAAAAAACAAAATTGATTCTTTTTTTGTTTGCTTTTCCCCCTTAAACAAAATTGTTTCTTGCTGATAAATTCCCTTTATAATTTCTAACTTCATTAAGCAGTGCTGCATGCATTTCCTGGGGTGCTTTATCTTAAAAAAACCCAAAATTAATTAACTCAAATAAGGTCAAAAAAAGCTCAAGGAAAAAGTCATTTTCAGCAGCCACGTGTTGTTAAAAAGATTTGAGATAATATTTTCATGTCAAAAACAAGTTGCCTTGATGGTCTTCATTAAAGATGTACTCTTGGTATTATAAATTGATATTGACAAAGCATCACTATAGAGAAACACTTACTGCATGACACTCGGTAAACAACATTACAAATGAGGCTCCTATAATGGAAATGGGGACGTCATGCAGTGGCTTCTCCACAAAGTCAATCTAATTCTGTCTAAGCTCATTCAAATGAAGTAAACTGCTAGACCATGGTGTAATTTAACCAATTTGACCAATTTCTTAAATCCCCTTGAAATGCAGATGGACAATTAAGAGAGAAATCAAAGAGAGAAGGTAACAGCCCGCTTTTAACTGTTACCCTGCAGAGATTGTGTACTGCATTTGATTCTTACAAACACCACATCCCCATATTGATTCTACTATTCTCCTGTAGACTTGATGGATGTCCCACCAGCTCCTGTCTGTGGGACTTTAAAATGAGATTACAGATTTTTATCACCTGGCAGTCAGTCAGCATGTAAGGCTGTGAGATGAGACAAGACTTAAATCTCACAAGGAGAAACATGACATCCACACAGCTGCAGTAGAGGCTGCACAACTTAGCACCAAGACAGTGGCAGATAAAAGTTGCTGAAAAATCATTATTTTGCCTAGAAATGACCATCATGTAACCACTTTACTTTGTATTAAACCTTTCAAGTTGGCAATTTCCGGTCTTGTGATGCTATATTGCTTCAAGTAAATCAGGTTTAATCCTCAGCCCATATAGATTTACTGTGTGCATTTCATCTCACTTCCAGGTGCTGCAAAAAAAACTGTATTAACATATCAAAGGCATCCTTCCTCACAGGAAAGAAAATTCTGAATTTTATTTCAGCGAAAAGCCCCCTAAAGGGCCTTGTGGTAAGATATAATCAATGCATAAACTGCAACATAATGGAGAGAGAAACTATAAAAAACTCGTCATCAAGGGACATTAACAGCTTTCTCGAAATATGGGCCTCAAGTCCAGTGCTGGTGAGGGAAAAATTACTTCTCCCTGAGAGGTGGTATAAATCTATGAGACCTCAGGCCCTGTGTTAGCTGCTGGCACAGAAAGAGCTTGTCAGAAGTAAACTATTGGTAATGGGTTAATTTACTACCACATCCCCCTATTTGATGCAGTTATATATATGGACACTAATAAAAGCTACAGATTGCATGACAACAAATAAAACTTTTTGTCAGACTTGCACCAAAGTTACAGTCTTAGATTTTCAATCATGCTTGAGAATAGAAAACTGAAAGGGTTGTGAATCAAGGGTTAGATTTTCTAAGTTTATAAATGCTCATGATTTTAGGAAGAAACCTGACAGTCTGAAGGCATAAAAGGTTTTATACCCAAGACTGGAGGTTAGAAGCAAGATAGGTTTTAGATCAAAGTTGGGAAAACCATCCTCCTACAGTACTCACCATAAAAAGACAGCTTTCCTTTAACCGAGTTTCGTCCTCTGCTGTTTTCAGCGACACATTCGTATACACCTGCATCCTCCTGTTGGAAATAAGGGATCTCTAAAACTCCACTGGCTTTATTTACGTCCACCTTCCTGCCAAAAGAGGCACCATCCACTCTATTCCAGCTGATTGTTGGCACTGGGCTAGAGAAAGGAAGATACAATGCACAGCAAAGGCACAACATGAAAAATTACACTGAAGATGGTTTTATCTGAGCCTGTTGAAAAAAAAAGATTAAATAATAAAAGAGATAAAGAACATTAGGGTTTAATTAAAACACTAAATATTTAGTTTTCTTCTCTGTGCACTATATTAGCACAAAAAGTTATTCTGCTGTCAAGGTCACTTCATTTACGTCCAAACATTTTCATGCAGCTTACACTAGTGTTACAAAAACAACCAACATACTTTCCAAGTGCAAAACATTCCAGTTTGACTGTCGAGCTCTTGGCGACAGGGACAACTTCAGGGAACTGCACTTCAATCTTTGGCTCATATTCTCCCATCACACCTGGAATTACAAAGAAAAGATGTCTGCTGGAAATCATGTCAGTTCAAGGCCTAAAAACAAGTTACAGAAAAGTCAATAAAAAACAGTGATTTACAGGAGGGCTCTACATGATGCAGATACATGTGTTCGAACTCTGTTTGAGCTACCTCCTCATTTTAAGTGTTTTTTTTAATGTGCTCAGGGCTTTGGGGAAAATTTCTAAATCTAATCTTTCAGATCACAGCTGGGATTGCGATTTAAAGTTTAATTATCTTCCATAAAAGGAATGAATCAAACAACTGCAAAAAAACTCAATTTTTGTGATCCAAGTTGCAGCCCTGAAATGAGGTACAGATGATTAAACTCACCTCCAATAGTTAGTTAAATTAAGCTTGTTATTTTGCTAAGCAGTGGCTAATTAGTCCCACCACCCGTGATTTAAAAATTCTGCTGTTTACAGTTTGCATTTTAGACGCAACAAAGCTGCTTGCACTTATGCTTTTTGTGTATTCAGCAAGGTGGCTCCATCGTACCATCGATCCGCAGGACTAGAGGAGTTGGTGGTCCTTGAACACTGGTTTTAGTGACTGTGTTTGTCACTACACATGTGTAGTTGCCAACATCAGAGGGCTCCACTTTTGCGATGTAAAGGTTGCCTGTCTTTTGGGAGACAAATCGGCGAGTGTCCTGGATGACAAAGGACGGGTACTCATTGAAGATCCATGTGAAGGTAAGATCTGTGAACGAAATCAAAGAGAATAAATGAGGGCAACAGGTGAAAACACATGCTGTCCTTAAAAATCATCATACAGATAGTGTGAGCTTCATCAGCAGTCTCATCACTTCAGTGCGAGAGGATACCCAAAGGGATAAAGCAATTAGTAGATTGGACTGAGTGCCATCCATCCATGATTAAAAACTTTATTTATAATTGAAGAGCAATTACTCTTACTCAGTGTTGGATAAATGCCCGTAATATAGTTAAAAGTTTCACATGTCCACTATGTTGAATGAAGGATGCTGAAAGTTTAAATAACTGGCTTTTCAGAGTAGTAGATATTTATAGCTAGCATTCAGGTCTTTTCTGTGGTGGTTTATTCTCCTTAAGGGCTGTTTGGTAAAATGGGGAGCACAGTGTTACCTTTAGTACACAGCAGTCAAAACACTTAGTTTGGTGAATCAGAAATTAGTCTTGACAGGTGAGTCGCACTACAAGCTAATCAGGAGACCATGACCAGGGCCACATTGCCCGAGTCCTTAACATTTCAAAGTTAAAATGTCATAGCAGTTCAAACAAAAACTACATTGTGCAAATTTACATGGTGTCACCTTTGCAACACACAGTTGTTTGTCAATTCATTTTATCAGTTGCAGAATATCTACACTACCGCTCAAAAGTTTAGGATCACTTTCCCTTTAAATCCAATGTGAAAGTGATTTCAAACTTTTGAGATACAGCGTATGTTGCAACAGGTTCCGAGGACCCAGTCTTTTAACCTGTCTAATGGTGACACTTTAAAAATGCTTCACAATATCACGTTGATCAACGCACGTTGATCTTGTTCACAAAAACAATGAAGTTCATTGAAAAAAAAATTCACAACAGCAATGGCGTCTGAGCGACTGTTTTAACTGTGTAGAAAACTTTAGCGTTTGCCTCGTAAATCCTCTGCCATCTCCACCCTTCTGCTCTTCCTTTGTTGATTTCCAGCGACACGCGGTGAGTCTTTATTTGCGCATGTGCTGTGTCTTGCTCTAGGTTTGGAGTGTTACACTTATCATCATAACGCCACCCACAGCCTTGTATGATGTGCTACAGTGGTTTCATGGGGATCGTGAAACCTTTCCCCGGATTTCTGCTCTCTGTTTCACACCTAAACTGGCTTCAGCTCCGTGTGAACTAGGCCTTAGTCTTGAAAAACTCAACACTTCAGTACGGTAAATGACTATCTATGAACCTCACACTTTAAAAGAAAAAAAAAAAAACAACTTTTAAATTAACCAACATGGCATGCGGCCCTGTTTAAATATGACCAAGAAGTTTAAGTTAAAGTTGCAGATATGTGAATTTAAAAGTTAGCCATGAAAACATGGTACAGAAGGGTTTAATGTTGTTTGCAACAGCTGAAAACTCTTAACATGACAAATGTGCAGCGGCCTAAATGTAAATGAACAAATCTCATTAGCTGGGTTTCCATTACAACTGGAATTGCGCAAAACCTAAATATCGCAATTAAAAACCACTAATGGAGACACCTACATTTTGAAAAAACTCTCAAATATCACAAAAAAGCTTTCACGCGTTGTGAAGTGAGTTGTGAAGTCAGACGTTTTGATAGAGCGGTTTTTTGCATAAGTGTAGTGGAAACATTTTTTTCACAATTACACGCCATCAGGTGTGACGTAGGGGTTTAAACTCCAGTTATTTCTTCTTAATTATGATGAATATAATCATTTACATGCATTAACTGTGAAATCGGAGTGATGGGGGAAGTTTTATCAGTCACATATATGAAAAATCCCCAAACTGCCATAACTCAGCAAGTTGAGTTCATTTTGGACATGATGGTTTAAGTTCTTCATGTATCAACAACTGGCCTCGAGCTGTTTATGTCATTAGTACACATTTGTAACAGCACGACTCGGTTATCTCGTTCCCACATGTTAATTATATGTCACCAGGATTTAATAAAATGTGACCACGGATAACATCGTATGACTGCGTCTTCGTATCAACAGCTGTATCGCCATATCAGTCAGGAACTGGAGCCGGATAAAAGTGGAGTACAAGATCAAGGAATGACATCCACGCCTCAGAATTTGATCTCAAGCCAAGGGGTGTTTAATTTGTGTTATATTTCGGGAATCTGTTCTAGAAGCCGCCATGAGTATTTTTCCCTGCTGATGTGATCAGAGGCTCCGTACATACGGACTTTTCCTCTGAATTATCATCTGCTGCTGCTTTCATCTCCTAATAAGGAGCAGCAGCTCTAAAACACAAAATGTTTATATCTTCATCCTCCTCAAAGTGGAGTTTCGCTGGACGGGATTTTACAAGAAATACGGCTGATACCATTCAATGGAAACACCTATGAAATTTTACTTTTTCAAAATTTAAGAAATATCTCTTTTATTTTTCGAAAAAGTGTAATGGAAACCCAGCTATTTTCTAGTGGGTGCTCTTTGTATTCAAGTGCTCTCAATAGTCCGGAAAATATGGTAAGTCTATAATCATAGTAAGGACTATTAATTAAGGATGTCCAACATTATCGGCCTACCGATACTATCGGCCAATATCAGCATTAAAATGTACAATTGGAAAATATTGGTATCATTTTTTTCGGACCAATATCTCACAAGATTTTGCACCAATCCAGCATGTAGAAAAGTCCCTGTTATCATTGAAGAATTTCATATCCCAGCATTCCTTTTAGAGGCTGTGACTACGGTGCAGCTGATGCTGCTACAGACTGACTTGCTTTGAAGTTGCTTATAATATGTCTGGTTTTAAGTTGTTGGTTAAGTTACCAAGTTGTCAGAAACATTAGAATTAGCCACATGTTGGCTAATACCTGCTGGTATCTGATATATGGCAGCCAGATGTCCAAAATGAACTCCTCTGGCTGAGTTAAAGCTATTTCAGGATCTTTTTTCTCGGAGCAGAATATAGTTGTATCTCTCAAAATGCGGGAAATACAACTTTACGGTTGTCTGCATAGATCGGTATAGGTTGAAATCTGATATTGGACATTAAGAGTTAGACAATATCGGATATCAGATATTGTAAAAAAAAAAAAAAAAAACAATATCAAATATCCCTATTATTTAAGCACCTATATTTAATATTCATTATATTGTATACCTTTTTCTTTTCTTTGGAAATCATTAGCCATTTGAAATTTATTTGAATTCTGCAAAACCCTAAACATAAACAAGTAAACAATAAACATGGAATGGATCGTTGTCTGTAGTATTATGTAACAGCAGGGGACTTTAAATTAAATTTGTTGCTGCTGCTGAGAAAAAACCCCAACAAACTGTACAATGCACTATAAAACTAATGTTTTACAGATTGTGTTATACAGTTTTTTCCTGCCTTGCCTGCTATTCATCATCCATGATAATAAGCTTCTGAGAAATACTCCCAGTCCAACCAGCCACATGGAGCACAATCATAAAAGCTTTGCACTATCAACTCGCAACATTATAAAAAGGAACAATGGTATTTTGACATATTGACACAAGGATAGATTGCTCTGGACCGTACAGCATCCCTGTCCCAAAAGCAATCTTAGCCGCTAGTAAAAACCTGTCCAAGCGATGACTCTGCAATATTGTGCAGGGAGTAATTGAGATGTGAGTTAGAGACTCATCTACTGACTCAGTATTGTTCACTTCTGTTCTAAAAGGCAGAGGAGGATGTTGGGCTTTGACATATTGCAACCTTGTGAATCAGAGAGTAAATCAAAACTTTGAGAACTTGTGTCACACTTTTGCTAATTTTATTCTTATCAGCTGTGGTCATATACTGTGTTTGCTCTCAGATACTCCCACTGGCATGCAACACCCCTTCTCACTTCTGCTCCCTCTCCGCTTGTTAGTCCCTTAATTTACTAGTCCACCATTCCGTCATACTCTGCCAGGCTGGCACTGTATCCTTCCTGCCAGTATACTTTAGCATCCCTCTGATGTACAGTTCACTCTGTTTATTGACAGCCTGGATTTCTTTTAAAACTTTTAAATTAATGTTGAATTTTAAATAAACTTAATGAACATTAAATCTAAGCTATAACATCCTGTGATGCCTTGAAAAAATTTCCTATGCACTTAAAACTGAGCAGGTGTTTTTCTTCTTTTTTTTAGGCTATAATAAACGGATATCATCCTAAAAACAAAACATCAACATCAACATTCGATGTGTTCAATACTTTTTTCCGCTGTACTGTATATATATATATATACAGGTATATATATATGTGTGTGTGTGGGGTGGGGGGGTTGGGGGTGCATTTTTGCAACATTGTTGGGACCATGTTCCGGATTTTTACCATCACCGTGGGGACGTTTTGCCCTTGTGGGGACATTTTCCAGGTCCCCCACGGGTACAAAACCCGTTTTGAGGGTCAAGATTAGGTTTTAGAGATTAAGTTGCCATTAGGTTTTGGTTAAGGTTAGGACAAGGGTTAGGTTTAGGCAATCAGTTATGGGTGTTAGGTTTAGGGTAAGGAGCAAGGGAATGCATTATGTCAATGGACATACCCCACAGGGAAATAAAAACAAACGTGTGTGTGTGTGTGGCTGCATGTGTGTGTGTGTATGTATAGTATAATATTGATAATTCTGTTCTTATAAAATTCTGGATCTTATTAAAGCTGAAAGTGCTTTAAGATATAGCAATTATAGACATATGTTTTTTTTTTTTTCATAAAATGTCAGAATCAGAATAATTTCCTGAGTTGATCAATCCAACACACACAGGGAACATCTGGGGCCCTCCTCCTTACATAGCCATTTATATTTAATGCATGTTTTTGAAACCATATCTTCAAAGGTGCTGCGCATGACAATCTACAGCAACAACAAATAACCGGTTACTAATTGGTTTGTTAAAGATTCATGTTGGGGAAACAGGAAACAGGATATAGGAAGTGAAAAGCACTGATAGTTGCATTTGATTGACTTGAGAGCCTTCTGTGGATGGGAGGTAATTGAATAATGCAATCATGAGTGACATTGAGTGGCAGATTTTCATTGTGGTTCCATTTAGTTCTTGTATAATGAACAAGCAGCATCAATTTTCACTTAATGATCTGAGAGGGGGCATGAGAAATGGAACATGACAGGCCAAGGACAAACTGAATCAAGAGTGGGTTTATGCGTGAGTGCATGTCAAAGAAAAGTACATGCGCAGCTTTTGTCAGAGTGTATACTTGCAAGCGTCTTCCCTGGATAGTGCCAGCCATTAACCAGGGCTTTCAATCTGTATTCATAACACACGTTCACTCTATGAAATGGCCTAGGTCATGCACATGGGAAAATCCCTGCAAGCTATGTGAGCTGTTACTAGCCAGCAGGCAGCCTCTGTTTTGGGGTAGATGCACTGTATGGAGAAAACAAGTGATTTCAGCCTTGAGTAAATCTGAAAGGCCTCTTTCCATTAGTGGAAGGAGGTCAGAAGCAATAGGTCCTGAACTAACCTCAGTCATTCAGTGCATCTCAAAGCAAAACAGACCAACATCAAATACAGTACGATAGATGAAAATAGAAAATAGAATGATAAACCGGGTACAAATAAGTAAAAGTAAGTATAAATTAAATAACAATGATTTAAATACCAACGGCAATATGTACAGTACATACATGTACAATTTATGTGCAGTTATGAATGTGTAATTACAGATGCAGTGCAGAGATGATGCTCACCTCTCACACATGGGAGAATTATTGTACAGGGTTATTGCAAATGGGAGGAATGATCTTCTGAACCTTTCTTTATGACAACGGAGCTGCAGCAGTCTGGTGGGGGTGAAAGAGCTCCGCTCTCCCACCAGGATGTTGTGTAGTGGATGGGATGGAATGTCCATGATGGAGACTAGTTTGCTCAGAGACCTCCTGTCTCTTACTGTCTCCAGTGTCTCCAGGTTGTGTCCGATGATCTTCCCAGCCTTACAGATCAGTTTGTTGATCCTGCTGGCATTCCTAGAGCATACATGATGGCACTGGCCACCACAGACTGGAAGAACATCTCCAGCAGTTTGCTGCAGACATTTAAGAATCTGAGCTTCTTCACAAAGTAGAGTCTGCTCATCCCCTTTCTGTACACAGCATCTGTGTTGATCCTCCAGTCCAGTCTGCTGTCCAAGTGTACGCCCAAGTTTTTGTAGCTGTCCTCAACCTCCTCACCGAGGATCCTGACAGGCTGGTGTGCAGGTCTGCTCCTCCTATAGTCAATAACCATCTCCTCAGTTTTGTTGACGTTCAGGAGAAGATGGTTCCTGCTGCTCCAGTCCACAAAGTTGCTCACCAGCTCTCTGTATTCCTCCTCCTGTCCACCTCTGATACATCCCACCACACAGAGTCGTCAAAGTATTTCTGCAGAGCTGTATTTAAAGTCCAAGTTGTACAGGGTGAAGAGGAAAGGTGAGTGGACCATTCCCTGAGAAGCTCCTATGTCACTGACCACCACATCAGACCGAGTGTTCCCCAGCCGAACAAACTGAGGTCTGTCCATTAGATAGTCAGTTATCCAGGAGACTGTAGACGTGGTGATGCAGCAGCTTCCCACTCAGTAATGATGACTGGATGGTATTGAAGGCACTGGAGAAATTAAAGGACATGATTCTCACACTGCCCGCACTATCATCGAGATGTCACACTGCAGCAGGTAAGCAACAGCATCCTCCACACCAATATAAGGCTGGTGAGCAAACTGAAGAGGGTCCTGCATGGGTTCCAGTTGTGGTCTCAAGTGGGCCAGGACCAGTCTCTCTAGCACCTTCATAACGTGATGTTAAAGCAACTGGTCTGAAGTCTGAGGGGCCAGGTGGGGAAGTTTTCTAAAGCCCCGTTTCCACCCGCGGGTCTGGGTCGGGTCAGGTCGGGCCAGGCCGGATCGGGTGGGTTTTGGTACGGATTTGTTGATTTCACGCTGCGTCCCCACAGCAACCTGTACCCTTACTCTGGAGGCGCTGGACAGCGCTGCTACGTGATTGCGTGACATCATCGCTGTGCAACGCCGTTTAACCAAAAAACCGCGCCACGCGTGACAGAAACAAAAGGAGTCACCCCAGCTTTGTTTTTACGCTTGGTCACGCAGGAAGTGAGATTTTTCAACAAATCAATGTATTGCTTTGTGTTAGCTCCACCTCTTTGGTCCGGATCGGTTAGATCAGTACCCCTACCGAAGGGTGCCAAAAAAGTAGGCCGAGTCAGGTCGAATATAAGGGTACTCATCCAGGTTTTTATCTGTGGAGACGCAAAAAAACGTGGACTGATCCGGCCCGACCCAGACCCAGACCCGCTGGTGGAAACGGGGCTTAAGGTACCAGGACCAGGCAGGGTGTTTTCCAGAGTACCAGCACCCTCTCCTGCATCAAACTAGGGTTGAAGATGTGGTGCAGGATGACGGACAGCTGGGCAGCACAAGATTTAAGGACTCTGGAGTTAAACCCATCAGGTCCCGGAGCCTTGTGCAGGTGGAGCCTCTCAGTTGTCTCTTCACCTGGCCAGGCGTCACAGTCATGGGTTTGGGTGAAGGTTGGGTGGGGGTACAGCCAGTGTTGGTGTGGGGGTAAAGGTGGAGAGTTGCTGTGAGTGGTTGTCCTGTCAGAGGAGCAGGGGTGGGGGTCGTAATAGGGTGGAGGAGGGAGCTTGTGGAATTGTGGATGGTAGAGGTGACAGTAGAGGACCATTGCTGGAGGGTTGGAGGGGGAGGGATGCCGGGGGCTGTGATGTGCTGGGGGGATGGTGTGTGTAGTGAGGAGTGAAGAGGTACCTGAGGAGGTGCTAAGGCAGTGTGGGAGGAACCAGCAGGGGATCCACGGCTGAACCTGTTGAAGAACATGTTCAGCTCGTTGGCTCTGTCCAAGCTGCTGTCCTGCTGCCTCTGTTTGGTGTTAAAGCCAGCAATCTGCTTCATGCCCATCCATACAGCTCTGGTGTTGTTCTGTAGAAGAGAATCCTCCATCTTCTTCCCATAGGCCTCCTTACATCACCTCAGCCCAACTTTGAGCTCCCTCTGAATCCTCTTTGGTGCCTCCCAGTCACCTGACCAAAAGGCTTGTTTCTTCTCATTGAGAAGGTGCTTCAGATCGCTGGTGATACAGGGTTTGTTGTTGGGGAAACAGCAGACAGTCTTGGTTGGGATGGTGGTCTCGCAGAACTTAATGTAATCAGTAATGCAATCTGTGATCTGATTAAAATCCTCTCCATGTGCTCAGCAGAGAGCGTCCCAGACTGTGGTCTGGAAGCAGTCCTGCAGAACTTCACAAGCTTCCTGACTCCACCTCCTCACAGACTTTGTGGAGACAGGCAGCCTCTGAACCACAGGAACATACTGAGGTGTTAGCCACACCAGGTTGTGGTCGGATCTTCCAAGTGGGGGGAGGCAGTGTAAGCTGCTGCAGTGTTTGCATAAAGTAGATCCAGAGTTTTATTGTCTCGTGTGGTGCAGTCAACATACTGTTGGAAAGTAGGGGGGTGGAGAGCAGTGTAACGTAATTAAAATCACCAGAAATACATATAAAAGCATCCGGGTGATTAGCCTGTAACTCAGCGACTGTTGTGTGGATTGCGTCACATGCAGCTGTTCGATCAGCTGACGGTGAGATGTAAACGCTGACCATCAGAGCGCATGAGAACAATCTGGGAAGATAGAAGGGGCACACGCTCACAACTAACAGTTCGATGTTTGGGGTGCAGAGACGAGCCTTCACAGGTACATGTCCAGGATTGCACCACCTTTCATTCACACATATAACAATCCCCCCACATTTCCTCTTTCCACTTGTAGCATTTCTGTCTGCCTGTACAGTCCTGAAGCCGGGTCACGCTCTGGTCCAGAATGTCCGGGTGCAGCCATGTCTTAGTGAAGCACATCGCACTGCACTCACGGTACTCTCTCTGAGTCTTGACCAGTGCGCAAAGTTCGTCCACCTTGTTCCCTAAAGACCTCACGTTCCCCATGATGACTGATGGAACCGTGGGTTTATATCTTCTCCTCCTCGCCTTTATTTTCGCTCCCGCTCTGCAGCCATGGCATCTCCGCTTGAGTTCCGCAGGGATCTCAGGTCTAGTTAAAGGCAGGCACAACGGCCTGGAGAGTGCTAGGAGCTGGTCGTGTGTACCTGTACACAACCCCCCTCAGGTCTGCCCAGCCCTCGGCTACAAAAAGTGAAAAAAAGATGACAAGGATAAAAGAGATACGGTGTAAACTGAAGATGTCCATGGTGACAAGTGAAAAATTAAAGGAAGACAAGAAATAATCAAGAACTACGCAAAGATAACAGAGTAAACACACTAAAAAGAGTTAACAAAGACACAGAGCTGCTGTAACTAGCTGCCACTCTCGCGGTGCCATCTTTAGAAAAGAAAAAAAAAAAGTGTATATATGCACCTTTGAGGTGCCTTGAAGTTTCAGAGCGATTAACTTCCAGCAGCAAAAGTGTTGTTACAATGAAGTATTGGCTTCCTGAATGATGCATGGAATGTTGCAAGCCTTGAAAGGGGAGTGGGAGCAGATCCTTGTCCGTGACTTTGTTGTTCTGGTTTTGAATTATGCCCCATGACCCTTCATGACAAAAAAACGTTCAATTCTAATTTATTTATTTGGCAGGGACATGCAAAACAATACTGTACATTGCACTCAAAGGGAAATGTGTTTTGTGTCAGGCTTTTGCAAAGCCGTGAGTTTCCACCTGCAGTCCCAGTTTGATATTCAAACACTCACTAAAATGTAGATTAAAAAATAAACAATAGAAAAAAAAAACATATTAACATTAAAACGTCTTGTCTTACTTCCCGTATACACTGACTACGCACAGACTATCAAACACAACAAATTTAAAATTTTAATGCCAGCACTTCCTATGTTTTTAGATGTGCTACAACAGTCATTAAGCTGTTAGTAAAGTAAAACACGATGTTTTAGCATAGTCATGTATGGGTTTTACTATATCATGCTATTTTAATTCTTTTCTGTTCTTATTTTCCATCTATCCTACAGTACATGGCAAATATTGTCAGTCTGTAATCATCTTCTATATTATTTGTACTAACGTTTATTTGTAATAATACAGTATATCCACCACTATAATAAATGGAGTATCATCACTCATGTTTGAAGACTTACTGAATCTTGACTGCGGCAGCTATGATCAGCCTAGGCCCTTCTGCATTTATGTAAAACTGAAGCGGTCTCATCTCACGGCACTTCTAAACAACATCAACATCTCCACCAATAAGAGTAATTTCTGATGACTGTTGACTCTTAAGAACATGTTGAAAACTATTTCAATTGGCACATCACGGCAGCCATCATCATTATGCTGCCATCATGCTGTACAGGACCAAGTAAAAAAAAAAAAAACACACACACACACTGAAAGAAAACAGGTCATTTCAAGCACAGGGGTGAGTCTACTGAATAGATATGTTCCATCACAACACAGATAAAATGAAAGCAGTGAGTGTATTAATACCCAGCTGAACAAAAGCAGATTTTGGCTTTATTTCTTTAGTATAATGAAACAGCAGGGAAGCTAACTGACCTAGTTGAAATTAGTTTACCAAAAACAGTGACTGCTTACCATTCACCCAAATAAAATTATTGTTGACTGTCTGGATGCTTTAACAATAGATATCAGATTTTGGAGATCCCTCTTTTCCCACAGTATCACAAAAGACATGATGCATTATAACCCGTTTTTGATCTTAATTGTGCCATAAACATTAAATTAAAAAGGCTTTTATTTCAGTTTAATTGAAAAATGTACTTGACAACATCCATGGCATTAGTTTGGAGTTATTTCAGCAGCATTTTGATCTGTTCTCCGTGAGCTTCACCTCTCGTTTACTGCCTGCTGGGATTGCATCCACGCTGGTGCAACCCTGAACAGGTAAAATGAGGTTTAGAGCATAGAGGGATCCAAAGACCACCATTCTTACTCTACGATTACGATTAAGCCATGAACATAATCTGTGTAAACTGTTTTATTTTTTATCAGTGTTTGAAGAATCTTACTGTATGAGCACAAGTGACCAAGACATCATGGTTAGTCTTAACTGTACTGGAGTTCCGTCTTAATCTATAGCATTTTCTATATATGTCTACTAGTTTCTGCCAAGGGCTTCCAGTTACCACGGTTACAGGATATTTTACACTGAGGACATACCCAAATCAACAAAACACATAGGAAGAGCTCCCGAACTCGATGACTGAAAAGTGGATATTGTTAAACCCAGAAAGCGGTCTTGGACATTTTGTGCCGTACGTTGCTGCAGCTGCTTGTGAAAACAATTAAATATAAACCTTGTAAACTGAGCGAACTTACCATAGGACGGCAGCCACGCAGCTACGTGACCGACCACGGGGTGCAGCCCACTGTCTCAAACTCTCTCTCTCTCTCAAAAAAAAATAAATAAATAAATAAATAAATATATATATATATATATATATATATATATATATATATATATATATATATATATATATATATATATCCACTGTAACCACCACTCAAGCCTTCTGACAGGAATCATCCAGACACTGGCTCGGTGTTGAACATTTTTCTTCGTGGACACTAAACTGCTGTGTGTGTGTCGCTATCAACACACAGCCGACTGCGTCACTATGTAAGTCTATGGCGTTCCTGTTTATCACCATAGGACTCAACAAAGTACAAAAATATATTGCTAGTTGTAACATCAGGTCATTTCATTATATTATCCTCCCAGTTCAGTGTCGTAGCAGGTGAGGAAGTAATAAAACACGTTCTTTTTATAAGAAATAAATGAGAATGTTACCATTTTAGAGACATCACTATTCAGTGTAAATGAATGCAGATATTATCGACCGGAAGCGCTTGGCAGAAATTGATTGACTGCGGAAGTAAAATGGAAATGTCCATGAAACTTGTCTAAAAAGAAATACACTTATTCATCCACTGATATATTCAGGATATAAATGATTAAACCAGAACAAATCATTGAGTACTACATAGTTCAGATATTAAATGTCAACATTGATGGTTATATCTATTATGGATCTGAGTTGTTGTTTGATTTGATTTGCACCTGTAGGATGTGTGTAATTTCATTGTGAAAATGATAAATTTAGGCTTTTTAAACAATTAAGGCTACCTTAAACAACAATCCTCTAGTAATTGGTAGGATAACTGTGTGAAATAAGCTACTTAAGAAAACAGAAACCCAATAACAAATATGAATTCCTCTTAAATTACCAAGTATAGAACGAGAGGGTGTTTTTTTGTGTGTGTGTGTGTGATGAAGCATTTGAAGCATTTGTTAATATTGCTCAACAGCACTGAATTTGTGTTTCACCTTAAATTAAAAAGGATACAGACCACTTAACAGGTCTTCAGAGTCTACGTTGCTGTGTAGTTATCATTATTGTTTCATAAGCTGTTGAAGCCTTTGTGCTAGACTGCATGTGACAGATGTAGGGCAGGTGCAGTGAAACTGTTTGTGTTACTGACAACAATCCCCCAAAGGCTGCTATCCCAAGTGATCCGAATCACATAGGAAGGAAGTCCAAAGGGAGTTTATACTTAATCATAATATGAGCATTTGGAACGATTGACGGCCACAATGAAAGTGAAGTGCAGAAGAGAATTCTTATTTGCATGTCCTCAAGACAAAAACAGCATCCAGAAATTGCATCTACCATTTGGTTAACATCTTTGAACTATAATGTTATATATGAATGTTATACACCAAAGAAGCACCTATATATATATATATATATATATATATATATATATATATAATATGTATAAAACCTGAACACCACAGGCCAAATTTCTGAAGTTATGGAAATGAGTTTGTAACGAGAAATGTTTAATTTCTAATCCAAACTGTATGAAGTAATGGAACCCACTTATTGAATGAAAATAGCAACAAAGGAAGAAAAATATGGGAACCCCTGCCAATCTAATCAGCTGTTAGTTAAAAGTAACACAGTACATTTAATCATCCATAATAATGCCAGCTGTAGTCATAAAAAAATCATTAGCTGTGCGACCAAAAGACTAACACACCACAAGAGGGAAGACAAACTAACAGATGATTCAGATGATTAGAGGAGGTGAGTTTGATTCTTCCAATAAGTGCACGCACTATAAACTATAAATATAAACCTGCTTTTATAATGTTTTAACTAATAACAAACAAAAATTTAATGTACGCTTTCGGACCTTATCATATTAATGACAGACTAAGTTGCATCATACCCTGAAAACTCCTATTTACACTGCTGTCACTATGAGTATCTCAATCTATTAAAAAAAAAGTTCCAAATCTCACACAATACTTAGATACAAAATAATGATATGAACTAAGACTTTGCTTTTTCTCAACGTCAAACTTCATGCTGAATAGTTGAACTGAAATGTGCAAAAGTAGCAGAGGCTTTGGTATACAATAAATAGCTGAAATCTACTGCTAGAGCATTGGTAGAAGAGGTTCTTAATTTGAACTGAAAAAGCAGAAACAGTAGATTTATCAGAAAACAGCAAAATGTACTGCCCAGTTACTCCAGAATTGCAGTACTATATCTAAAACCTGCATAAATATGAAGTTATCCCTACGGGCTGCATAGTTTGAGAAGACACAATGCAGCAGAAATGGTATACAGTATGAACACTGATTGAGTACTAAAATAAGCTGTTTCCGTGGAACAGCTGCGTGAATGGCTTCTGCCAAATGAATGTGACCTGCAATCCTTAAGAAGCAGATTCTTGTTTAAAATTGCTGAAGACTTGATACAGAAGTCTTAGTAGAAATAGTTTTGGAGTTGAAATGAAAACTGGAAAGATCTGAAGCTTAAACTTGTTTTGTCGTGTTCAAAATGCTGAAATTTTAATGGGTCATTGCAGAAGGCTTTAGGGTAAGCATTAGAACTGTAGCAGGTACAAAATGTGATGAGGTTATAAGTTTATGAGAAATGAGCTTGCATATTGTTTTGGAGCTGCAATTCCACAACCCAAACATTTAGCTCCTTTAATCAGGTGTACTAGGAGAAAGTACAAAACACATGATTCAGTTAAGCAACCTGGATCATGCCACAAATCACACCTGTATCCTCAGTGATGGTGTAGTTTGGGCCCCTTTCTGCTCTGCCCACAACTCAAGGCTTGTCCAATCATTTTTAAAACAAAAAAAGTTATTTATATGGCTGAAGGCATTCACAAAATGAGATTAAACCTGAATTGTCATTGCATGAGTACAACCGAACTGTTTTGTTCTGCACCAAACAACTATCTCATGCTCAAACATTGTTTAAACATTAAATGTGATTTATATATGACTTGAGAAAAATCAATAACAAGTAAATTAATTACAGTTACGAGCTTCATGTGTTCTCACTTACGTAATCTATACATGGAAAAGTCAGTCAAGGTTGACAAATTCTTACGCCTCTTCTTCATTTCAAAGAATGCATTTTTGTTTTGTTTTTTTCTAACTGAAGCAGGGCAGTAAAGGAACTAATTTCTACAGTGAAATCATTCAAATAAGCAAGGTAAATTCAGAATTGCTTTGACAACAACTATACTTCTAAAAGCCAATAGATAAAACTTGGTAAATACTGTATTTAATTTAATGTGTGCAGTTTTTAAAACAGGGCTATTTTGAAAACTGTGATGAAAATAGAAGCTCAACTCAGTGACAATGTGGCTGCTGCTTTGTGTGGCAAGTAAGTGCTGACATGAGGACACCTTGCAAAAGGACAGGTCCGAAACTTTTATTACAAGGCTGTCAAATCCAAGTTTATGACTCATTGTTCCAGGTTTGCTTCTCAGAACGAGGAGAAATGCCTTACTGTAACATTCTGAAGAAAGCTCTGAAAACATACTGTAGATCAACGATAACTGTGCGATTAAAAAGGTTAATTCTCTTTTGAGTAAAATAACAACAAAGTTTTACAGAAAAGTCAACATATCAGCCATATTATTATTAAAGACAGCCTTTCTCTTCCCACTAACATTTCGCGTAACGGTACTTATACCATGGTCTGGGTGAATACTCTTTTCTGATTGGCTGCAGGGTGTCTGTTAAAAAGTGATATAGTACACCTAAAAATAAGTTCCGGTCAAATAGCCTGATTGATCTAAATCAATGGGCTGACTCAAAACCTAATTGGCAACCATGGCAACAGAACATACATTTGGAATCAAAGAAAAAGCCTGCACGTGCAGGCTTTTTCTTTGATTTCACATAACTACGGCAGTAGCCTTGCACCTGGTGATGTGCGTATGTCTACGGATTTTTAACAGAACATACATTGACATACCTTATTTCACAATTTATTTAAATCACAAAGGCATGACAGTAGATAAAACATGAGTTATTATTGTTTCTTAAAGGTGTTTCTTTTCATTGCTTCTTAAACCACAGCTTCTACAGCTCAGCTGTAGGTCAACTCAGAGGCTGAGCTGGAGACACGCCAGATCATCTCTGTGATGAGGCATCTCTGTGAAAGCAGCCTGCAGGCTTATTGGGCTCCGTCAGTGCCCTCTGAAATAAAACTTTGTATCATGTAACATAACATTAAATAATCATATCACTTCCCTTGACTGATTAGGCCTGATTAGCAGCTGCAAGCTGACCGAGCTCAACTGCAGGTGCTGTGGCCAGAGCCAGCTGCCAGGCGTTAATTTGCCTGTTTCTTGTGAAAACCTTACGATTTTAAGGGTAAAAACAACATCAATGTATTAATAATTCGTTTAACATTTATTTCTTTCGTAAGTGACCATGGTATAAGTGGGATACTGCCTTTCAAGGTTGTCCACTAATAGAAATCAATTGACAACGTGGAAGCAACGCCTCCACGTTGTCCATTAATTTCTGACTATGGAAATCCCCTTATACCAGACCATGTTATAATTTGGGCATTAGATGGTGGTTATGGTCCTATAGTACAATCTACACAATGTGAAGAGCAAAAAAAGATGAAAAAAAATCCATCCACGCTCGTGGCTGCGAAGACGTTAATCAACAGGACCATCCGGCTGGATGGCTTACATTGGTCAACGTAGCTGTTTGTCTCTCTTCTCTCTACTCTAATTTAATCCCCTGCTCAAGCTGACACTTTCCCGACAGCTGACTTCCCGTGTTCTGCGTTCTGCCTCGTCCCCACCCTATTCTGCGTTCAAAAATTTGATTTATTTATTCAATTTTCTTTTTCATTCTAAACTTTCAGCAATAAGTAAGTAGCTGAGTAGCAGCTTAACAACAACAGGAGAATGTAAAAGAAAGGCAGCAGCAAGCGGCCTCTGCTGCTTCACTGGCAGAAGTTGGGAGAGAGAGAAAAAAGGTAGACGTAATGTGAGCTACAGGACGGAAGGAAGGCCAGGTAAACATGGGGTGTTGCATTCGCCACTGGAGGACGCTGCAGGTCGATAAAGTCTGCTGAATAAAGGCAGACGAAGAGGGAAACGTGAGCAATGCAGGATGGAAGGCCGTGTGATCATCGGGTGTTGTGGAGGAGGCTCCAGGAGGTAAAAATCTGCAGAAGACTAGACCTTGGGCCTGTACGACGAAGCTGGATTTTCTCTTATCGAGGTAACTTCAGGGTTCACCCTCTTGGAATATATGGCCTGCCCACTTTTTAGAAGATCCTGTTGATGCTGGTGCAAATCGTGAGAGGAGTTCTTCGAAGAGAGAGAATGTTCAGAGGTGGTGCAACCCTTTTGATCTGCCAGATGACACTTTATATGAAATATGTAAGTTTTCCTCTGCTGGACTCCATTACGTCTGTGAGCTGTTGGAGCCGTACATCACAAATGTAGGCTAATGCATCGCAGCCGCGCAATGACTCCACAGACGCTCTGCATCGCACTGAGGTTTCATTAATGTTAATAGACTAAATAAATTCATTTTGATATACCAACGCCTCACCTTGATTGAAAACAAATATTAGTGCTGTACTGATGTAGCTGAATAGCTTAATTTTTGTAGCTGAATTATGCTCATGGTGTTCAAATCCCACTCAGTAAAGGTTATTCATTCATTCATTCATTCACTGGCAGTTTCATTCACACTGTAGCCCCTTTCAGACTTGTACTGGAAAGTAGTAATATTGCGGACTCTGTCCTTTATAACGCCTGCATTCAGACATGCGATCCGTTCTTTTACCTCGGAGATGTCCCGGACATGTACCGGCTGGTCTACATGTCATAAGAGCGGAAATGTTGCGGCACGTCGTTTTGGCTGAATGCACAAGGAAATGTTCCGGACAGAGATGAAGGGAGAGTGGGGCTGTGCTGACTGTGCCGCAACATTTCCTGATGTCTGAAAACACCGGGGACGCGACAAGTCCGCAACGAAGCGGCATGTCTGAAAAGACGAGTTCGTTTCAAGAGCGGATGAACTTTACCTCTCATGTTCTGCAATTCAAGTCTGAAAACGGCTTGTCGGTGACGCTGATTATATTTTTGTAAATTTTGTTCTTTACTTGTTATTGTCCATTAAGAGATACCCATTATCGTCTTGTGCCGCTGGAGTTGCATCTAAAAATAAGGTGGTTAAGAAGTCACACATGTAGAAAACATGAACTTATGGAGCGCACACCCACCCATGCCATCATGGTAAAGAGTTACAATACGTGCAAGACATGAGCCTGGAAATATCTATATGTACAGTATGAGAAGGAAATACGCTGAGGAAGCGCTGTAGTGTGATGAAGTGACAGTGATCAGTTTGATATTGTTCCAAGACTGTACAATCGTACAGACTTATGCATTGACAGAGACAGCAATTTTCTGCCAGCATTCCTTCCTGCTTTTGCTGCAGCGACTGTGTTGTTTCTGGCCTGGATGATGTTCCTGAATTCTTTATATTTCTTAAGTGTCATTGTCTGCTCCTCGATGGTGAAATATGTCACTCTGCTTCTCCATGTCTGCGATTGGTCAGACGCTTCAAATGCCACCCCTTTTGTGTGAGCGCGCACTGATTAAGATTGGAAAACCCTGGGCTGAGTTACCGAGTTAATAACCAGCTTCGTACTACCGTTTATCAAGACTGTGGATGTCTGCTTAAGTCAACCCAGGTAACAGAGAGAAATCCCGGGTATGTTAATCCAGCTTCGTCGTACAGGCCCCAGGTTGGGCCTGTACGACGAGTGGAGTATAAACATTGGATCACCGGCTGGTGGAAGCTCCAGGAGGATTTGAGAGTGAAAACTGATGCTGATACAGCAGACTTTTAGTTGAACAGGTAGACTTTTTTTGTTTTACCTTTATTGTGTGAGTTGTACATAAATTTATAAATCTATGACGATGCTGCTGATGACTGTAAACACTGCCAGTGGTTTTCTCTGTGTAGACAGATGGCGTTGGGACGTCAGCTGTTTATTTTTTTCAGTATTGTAAACTAGTATTGTCGTCATCAGTGGTGTGCAGAATGCATTCAATGAACTCATGAAGTCGCTAAAATGTCACGGTCTCTTACGGAAGCAGAAACCAGCTAAAACACACTGTAAACATCCCGGTGGTTGAGAAAGGCAAATATTTGTGACCAGATGTTTGTGTTGTTCATTTATGTGGAATAAATATTACATTGTTGAGCTGTTGTGGTACGGCTGGCTGTAGTTGAGGGCTGTACGTACTCGGTGGGAGGGATCAAAGAGCAGAGAGGGGAGGGGTGTGTGGGGGGACAGGTTTTTTTGTTTTTTTTTTTAATTAAATTTTCAACTGATTCTGAAATGGGAGACAAGAGCTTTAATGCAGTGATTGATTGGTTGACTATTGAATTTATTTTGAGAAGAATAAATAAATATATAATCACATTTTTTTTGCAAATATTGAATAGTAATTGGTGGAAAAATGGGATCATGACCTTTCTTGAGCATTGTAAAATTAGGAATATCCTGAGCCACCTATTTAATTCCAAAACCACTTCTCTATCAGTCTCCATGCATCCCAGTCTACCCATTAATCTCTCTCTCTGCTTACAGTACAAACTGCCCAACGAGGCATTTCACAAACCACATATTGGGATCAATAGCTTTCAAGTAGAAAATGAACAAAAAATCCACCTGCCCCGTGCTGTGTGCAGTATTACATGCCATCCAAACTCTCCAACAGTGAAAAATGAGATTCAGCCTTGCTGGCTAAAAGCCCATCCTAAGACCCCTGCACAGGTGTTAATAGCACTGGATTCGAACTCCCATTGATAACGTCATTGGTGAAAAGGGGTGATGTGAGGCAAACAATGCACCTTCAGAGAGAAGCTCTGTTACTCAGCCTGGCAGGGCCCTGGCAGAAGACATCATCTCTAGTCTGCGTGCCAAAGTTTTTCCTCACCCCCACTGAAAATCACGTTGACAGGACTGAGTGTCCCAAAGTAAAAATGACTCACTCTACTGAGTTCAACAACACAGACAAATAGCCAGGAGAATCACATACAAAGGCACAAACAAGACTTTCACTTTTCTCAAGAAAGAAATCAGATGAGGAATCAGAGATGTGATACCACACAATGTTGACATTTCTGAAAACAAGTGAGAGTCTCTTCAGTGCTGTGTATGGTATGTGATGGTATATGAACATATGGCATCACAAGATGTAAAACTTTTGAACAGACTATCTTACCTCCAGAGTGGGGGGGTGGACCACATAGTAAGACCACTCCTTGACCTTCACGAACCCTCACTGGACCTCTTTTCTGAGTCTTGAAATTCTCCAAGTCTGTTGGACAAAACACAAAAGCAGTAAAGAAAAAAGCAAAGGCTGAAATATAATGCAGAGCTTTTCCATTTCGTCATGAAGCACTCATGACATGTTCACCTAAATGCAGACATTGTGCAGTAAAGTCTTAAACACTTCTGACTGGAGCAGAAAGTAATTCTTCAAGCATAAGTCACACATGAGTGAATTTAATTGGAACAGCATACTGTTATCGCTTTCTGTGTTTCATCCACTGCACAAAGACCAATAACAATTAAATGACAAAGACTGAAACGTCATTTGTATGGAAACCGATTACTTGTTGACAACCTGCTGAGAGAAAGCAAATGAGTAAATAGAGACTGAAACCTTGAAAACTTTGCTGCGCCTTGCCTGCTGTGACTCTTGAAGATATTGCATGCACACAGTCAAACCATGGCAGACATGTAATGACATAATCAGAACTGAATTCCCAAACAGGGGGAAGAATCGTCAGTCAGTCTACAACGGCGTGCACCACATAGCATGATGAGCCTCAGAATAACAAATACAGTTCAAGATCTTGGCAGATCTTGGAAGGAATAAATATAATTGTATGTATAAAGAAGCGTCATCATAGTTAAATGCTTTTTCTTTTCTGTCACTGTAATTAAAACGCTCCCGTGTCCAGGACTTGACATTAACACCCGCCAAACCGCCAAATGAAGGTGAATTTCAGCAGTGGCAGGTAACACGGCCACTCCAACTAGCCAGTTTGGCGGGTTGAATTATTTTTACATTTTAATTGTAGTTTTCTCAAATGGCATCTGAAATAATAAACGAACTTCAATGTTAGACTAAAAGACTACAACTCCCATGAGCACTGCCTGCGCACAGTGTTTGCTCATTGGTCCATTTGTGGCCGACGTCATTAGAGGCGGTTCCTGTGGAGAGCGCAGTTGTGAAGCGGGGCGCTGCTAGCTGAGATCGGCTTTCCTTCTGAACGTCTGATCTTCACAGTTCTACCTGCAGCGCTTAGTTCATGTTCAACATGAGAAAGCACGAGTTGTCTCAGAGTCAGACCGTGAAGCAGCAGTCTTTTCTGTTTTTAGTTTTCTCACGAATGTGTCAAATCCAGATCCCTCATACAGCAGCTGTTTTAACGCTGGTTGTGGGCAGTGATGATGAAGATTTAAAGTGTCGGACTCGAGCACTATGGGAGACATCATCACTAACAAGGATTAAGTGATTTTCCGCTGGTTTTTTTCACCGGGAGACGTGGTCTCCGGTGTGCTCATAGAGCCGCACACATCAATGCAAGTTTGGGATGTAAACTTCCTGAACGTGCACGGTAGCATGTTTTATAACCCATTCCAAAAGATGCAGGAATGTATTCATAAAGCTCTATCATCCACTATTACTGAGGAGTAAACACACGAGGGATCAAATGTGAGCACTTTGAGTGTCCAGCAGTAAAAGCACAAGATATATCGAATCCATTATAATTATTATTAGTAGTAGTATTATTATTATTATTAATAACCAGACATAACATTAACATGTGATGTGCAACTCTAAAACTACATCAAAATATGTCACCTTATCAAATCTGTTTGATATAAAGTAAAATTATCAACTTAAAACAAATTCAGTTGGTATTTTACCTAAAATAATATTTTCTGGTTTTAAATCCAGTTTCCTCTAAAGTATGTCTTCAAATATTCTAAACATTTCTTTAGAATATAACTATTTTTTTACATGTATAAAAAATATGAATATAATTAGCATTTTCTTCTCCATAGTTTCTCCAACATTTACCATTTGTTCCATTATATTTTCATGCTCTCTGGCACCAAGAAGTATCTCATAATCATTTTCCAAGCAAATTCTCTCCAGAATAAGGACATAGTTATTTTATGAATTCCGATACACCTCTGTTCCCAATCATTTTCATTTATTTGAATATGTAGTTCTGTCTCCCATTATGCGTTAACATTGTTTGCCATTTTCTCTTTTTGATTTGAAAGTATTTGGTAAAGCTGACTTTTTGATGTTTCTTATTACAATTATTTGCCACATAAACTATCAAGGGATGTAAATCACATGCATTCTTTCCTAGCTTGCTATTCAGATAACTTCAAAATTGTAAATACTTAAAAAATTGATTTCTTGGGATATTATATTGTTTGATGATTTCTTCAAAAGATTGCATTTGACCATTTTCAAACAATTGTTAAAATCTTATAAGTCCCTTTTCAGCCCAGCTATTAAAAATATTATCTATAGCATTTGCAGTAAATTCAAGATCTCTAGAAATTTCCCTAAAATAAAACATTTCTTTATTTATTTTCATACCTTTAACAATTCTTTGCCATGTCTTAATAGTGTTTTCTATACAGTAATTATTCTTAATTTCCTCCTTAAAGACACACAACGTAACTTTTAGACCTTAAAAATCTGCGTTTCTGACTTGTTTTGATGCCTCACCAACATTCATTGGCCCTCATTTATCAAACGATGGTACGACGAAAATCTGTGCGTACGACCATTTCCACGCAAGACTCGGCATTTATCAATTTGAACGTGAACGTAGGATACGATCAAATCTCACGACAGCTCTGAGTTCGTGTACGCAAGTTTGAGTCAGTGAGGGTTTGCAGCGCAACACAGCAGAACATGAAAATATTTATTAACCAAACCGCAAACTGTCATTTAATCATAAGTATTCACATATCAGCACTAAGAATGAACCCATTTACAAAAGAAAGGGAAAAAGGGAATGTAGAAAGTATTCACAAAATTGCAAAAATAGCTGCGACTGAATTTAATTCCTCCATTTATCTCAACAAATTATTAAAATCATTAACATATAGTTCTAGGAGACAAGTGCTTTGCACTCTTCGTGCATCTCCTCACCCCGCTGGTAAACCTGCCACATAGGAGGAAGTAGGCATCAGTACGCACACACGCGCAGGTGCCCAGTTGGAGCGCTGCTTCGGCTGCAGGAAGGCAGGTGGGTGTCGGACGGTCCGACTCGGACCTGGCTGGATGAAACGCTGCTTTAGACTCTGAGAAAATCTACAACACTCCTGTCCTGTGCAGTGCTGCACATCGCTCGGACCGCTGGAGAGTTTTGATAAACAGTCAGAGAAAAAGATGCGCCGAGAGCCCCCCTGCAGCCCCCACTAGGCTGTATGGAGGAGACCGGAGCTGATCCATCATTTCTAATAAGTAATCTATACTTTAAAGTTGTATAAGTGCTCAGTCAGTAGACTGTCCCTTATCTTTGCAAATGCAAGTTATCTTTTTTCCGTCCCTGTCTGGTTCAGGCTTGGATCTGACCGGCATCCACCTGTTAGAGCGCATGTGGGGGGGGGGGGGGGGGGGGGTGGAACGTCTTTTGGTGGTGGCAAGTTTCATATTGGACCACTTTTTCTTGACCCATTGACTAAAGAATTGTGACGTTGCCATCGGATGTGGGCTATTGTTAACTTTCAACTAACAAAACGAATAAACCATATCAGCCAGGCCTTGATTGAGACTTTTATTAATATCTCAGCCGGTCGTTCACACCGGTGAGGCTGACTGATCCTCTTCCGTGCAGCGTTATTGTGCACGTCTCTGACTCCGGTTTTTAAGCTGCCAAACAGCACCTCTTTAATCTTTGTCACCTCACAAATGAGGAATTCTGTCTTGATCCCCCCAAAAGTTTCTTTTTTGGCAGAATCTCTCCTCTCCATGGTTCAACCTCGCCGGGTGAAGCCTCATCATTATGCATGTTTAAGGGCGTAACCGTGGGCGTGACATTTAAATGACGATGGATTTCAGCTGTGGAATTTATCAAGACTCTTTTGTTCGTACGACGAGATTGGACCGATACGAACGTTTTAATAAATCACACGTGGGTCCAATCGTACGACCATTTTTACGATCAGATGTGCGACCATTTCGACGATCGTTTGATAAATGAGGGCCATTATGTGCATTTTCGAGCCATTACTGCCCAGGGGCGTCCTGGGGCTCAGAAACAGCAGTATGTAAGATTCCCATCCGGGACGCAACTGTGACATTACAGCCAACTTTGCTTGCAGCAACGCGTCACTGACTAGCAACCGGATGTAAACCAGGTATCAACGCGCAGGTGTTTTAAACCCACATTCAGTAAAGAAATGCAGGGAAACATTACCGGATAAGAGAGGAAAAGAAAGCAAGGAAGGGACAAAACAAGAGTCAAGACAAGAATGTCTTTTACTGGCTGGAGTAGGGATGGGTACCTTTCAAATTTGAATCGATACGGTACCAACTTTCAGTACCTGCGAATCGGTACTGGTACCAACAGTACCAGTTTTCGGTACTTTTATGTGTGTTTATATGGCAATAACAGATTTATTTCTCATTCTCAACATAGATTTTTTTAATAATATACTAAAGCAAAATCCAGCTGTTTCTCTATGACGTTAGAGCGTCTGGTAACAGAGGGAAACTTTAATGGCAAGGCAAGTTTTTTTTATACAGCACATTTCATGTAGCCTATAGGAAAATTCAAAGTGCTTTAGATAAACCATAAGCATTGCAGGGGGGTGTAAAAGGGAAAATGATTAAGGACAAAAACTAGAAGTATGATTTTAAAATGATAAACATTGAAAATATTTAAGATTAAAAAGAGAGAGTATAGAGCCATGCAGATTTGAACTTTAAAATCTATGTGAATGCAGCTGAGAACAAGTGTTTCAGCTGATCTGAGACTTTCTGGGAGTTTGTTCCAGACGAAATAATAATAATGACAGAATAATTTAATGAGAAAAAAAATGGAATATTCTTCGCCACTAAACTGATTCTGTGGAGGCGTTTTGCGCAGGTCTGGAGGCTGTAATCCTGCTGCAGGGATCAGTTAACTAACTTGATTCTGACAGTTTCTGCCGTGCTGGTTAAACCATACAAGCTGTTTCAGAGAGACACAGACTCTTATTTATCAGATGGCAGTATGGTGGCTGGTGCACTCGCATGTGGAAACGCCGCTGTGATGAAGAGTTCAATGAAGACGTGGGATGCGACGGAGGGAGGGAGGGAGAGACGTGACGTGCGTCGCCCCAGAACTGGTTTACTGTCTTGGTTGATGCTAAACTCAGTAAATATTCACATCGTATTAAGTTCTCGAACGGCAGTTTGTGAACCCCGCTGGTTATTATCTGCCCCCGATTACATCTGTTCAGCCGCTGAGGCGCTGACGGACTTCGCCCTCTTTTTTTCTGCGGGCTGCGGATGATGCGTCGGGAACGCAACTTTTAAAAGAATATTGTGTTTAATCAGCTGCTTCCTGAGATCTCACGTGTTCCCGCCACTGGCATCACAAATAATGCAGTGAACTTGATGTTTTAGAGAAGTGAAGCCAGGAAAGCTTCTGACTGAACACGCGGCCGCTGCTGCTGATGTCCTGCTGCGATGCAACGTTCAGGTGCGGCACAGAAATGACAAACTCTTCCACTACCTCACATTAAAAAGGATGCATTTAGATACCGAAACATGGTACCGTTTGATTTTACATGAATCAGTACCCGGTAGTACTGACGGAGTTCGGAAGGTACCAATAAAAGTACCGATTTCGGTACCCATCCCTAGGCTGGAGTGAGCTCACAGTACAGGTACGATACAAGATGGATGTGACTTGGAATGAAGTAAGTTTGATGTTAAAAAAAGTAGCTTTGATGTAGTTAAGCTACTTTTGTTATTTTATGGTTAGCTTGCTACATTTCTCTGGTGTGTAGCTTCAGTGTAGTGAAGCTTCATTTAATGTAGAATAACTTGTAGCTTAGTTCACTACATTTTCTAAGTAGCCAATTAATTAAATGCCCTGACCCAAAATTTTACTGAAAAACCCCCTTCCAATCATCTTGAACAGCCTGTTCTTATTGATTGAATGATGATGTGTCTATCAAACTGAACTGCCTTTTGGCCCCACCCCACACACATACACACACCTCCCCCACCCCCTGCACCGTGAACATCTCACAGAGTGCACAAACAAAGCTGCTCACTGCTGTTATCTGTGTAGCTGTTTGCTCTTAAAATCCACCGAAAAGAAAACAAATAGAAGTGGATCAAGTCGTGGAGGTGTTAACGTTTGAATTGTGGATGTTTTACACTGCGGAAGGAGTTGGAGGTGAGCCAATTAGTACTTTTAGATACGTGGTTCCTCAGCTGTTTACTAGCAAGCGAACAAGCTTTCCACTTGGCTGTTATCGGTTATCTCTGTCCACCTGCTTTAAACCATCGGCACACAAGTTCCTGTGCTCTGAAGGTGTGGTTTTTCCAGGATCCCTTATCCTGCCTTTAAAGGCAGCTGGGGAAAAAAAAAAAAGTGCTATGTTTATAAAATTCAACAGAAAATTCTAATTTAGTTAACAAACATAATATTCAAATCCTGGTTTAAAACTAACAAGAAAAAAAAAACAAACAAACAAATATAAGCCACTGCAGCTGTTTATTTTTGCACAGAGGAGAAGCAGAAGAAATCTATGTTATGAAAAGTTTCTCTGACTCATTTCAAGTCTGTTGAAAGAAAAATTATCATGTCTTGGAAATTCTTTCAGAAGCATTTGGCTTTGATAAAAATGTATGACAGGAAAAAAAGGCGCTTGTTAAGATGCGACCATCCTCTTTTCATTAACATCAGTTACATTATTAGCTGGCTGCTTGTTATGTAGAAGTGTACAACTGTGATGAAATCCAATGTAGGTAATAAAAACAATTCACAAAAACAAGCTCATTCTGGAGTTCAAGTCATGCCAAATATGAAATTCCAGAAACACAGGACTGCTATTGCACTCATGTGGATGAAACACACTGTCTGGCTGAAAACCTCAAAACGCATTGCCTCTGGCCTGCAGATGTCACTTGTATGATGGCAGAAAAAAGCAAGGAACCATGAAACTCAGAAAAATATATTGTGTTTTCTGTTGATTTTTGCCTGGAATTTAAGGTTAAGTGATTAAGAGTGGTTTATGACTGATTAAGATGTTCAGATTTTTACATTAAAGATTTAGCAAATCCTAACTTTTAAGTGGCCAAATATTTGATATTTGATGAAGACCTTTTAATGAACAATACAATAATAATTTCTGAGATTGGTGATACACCAGCTGCAAAGCTGAACAATTTCTAAACACTTATATACAGTAAATATATTATATTCATATACATATATATACACTACTCACAGAAAGTTAGGGATATTTGGTTTTTTTGTATGATGTCAGAATGAACTTTAAATCCACTGCGACTTGTCCAAGTGAACTGAATTAGTCTTTCTCTAAACTTTTAGATGCACATGTACATCGGTCAATAGTTAAATATGAGTACTTTATATTTTCCTGAAATTATAAAAGAAAGTCGAATATTCCTAACTTTTTGTGAGTAGTATATATATTAAGGGGTGTCACGATTTTCCAAATCCTCGATCCTTGATTCGATTTAATTTTCAATTTTAGGGTCACAACTCGATTCGATTCTTGATTTTTTTTTCTTTTTCTGACAGCAGACAGGCCTATGTCATTATTAGACAAGTCTAGTCCATGATTATTGGTTTATTGATCAAATTTTTCATAGGGTGGTTCACATTCATGCGTTAACGGTGATTAACACATCAATTCATTGATGAATGAATCCGTTAAGTATTTTATAATGCATTCCCCCCCAAAAAAAAATATTCTAAATGATGCCATTTCGAGTAAATTATAGACATTACCCACTCAGGACACTTAGATTACACTGGACGAGCAGTATGGAGGAACATCGCCAAGTTTTTGTGGACTTTTATGGACCTTTTTGGCTCAGTCGCCGGTGAACTCCATTTTATGAAAGTTGGGGGAAAACGAAAACCTGTCCGATCTCCGGCTGCATTTGAGTGCTCCACAGTCTTGCTAAGCATCAGGGTGAGTAGAAAATGAACGCACATCATTCTGTGGGTGTACGACTCCTTTAAGGTGCTTTACATACAGCATTAGAGGCATTACAGTGTTCGCAGAAGAAAACAAACTTTATGAAGAAATGAAAAAAAATCTAGAAAAATCTAAAATAAAGCAAGAAAATGCAAGAGATAAAATAAACAGTTGTTATAAAAAAGCAGTGCCAAATAAAGTTTTATAATCTTGATTTTCATCAGACCTGCAGGTTTCTGGGAGTTTGTTCCACATGCGAGGAGATAAAACCTGAACACTGCCTCTCAAGGTTCAGTTCTGACTCTGGGAACAGGAACTTGGTCCTAAACCATCATTGCTGTAAACTAACAGCTGAATTTAGGAGTCAATTCTTTGTCAAACAGGAAGCCAGGGCAAAGATCTGAGGACTGGAGTTCTGTGATCCACGTTCCTGGTCTCAGTGAGGATCAGCAGCATTCTGGACGAACTGCAGCTGTCCAATAGACTTTACAGGGAGACCTGTTACCCTTGGCACACCAAAAGCAATTTGGGCGTCAAAAGTGCGCCTGACGCCCAAAGTTGGACGCTGTGTCGCTAAAAAAACGCTTGATTTCCAGCGTCAAGAAGCCCCTGACACGCATCATGTCCACCCAAGGCGCACTTGACGCGGATCAGGAGGAGCCTCTCCTTTTTCTTTTTTCTTCCACCGGTCTGTTGCACCATTGCAGATGCAGTAGAGAGAGGGGCTCGGCTTTATGTGATAAACAAAGCTAGGGAACGTCGTCGTTGGGCATCTCTGCTCCATGTCTGGGTTTACCAGATAATTCAAGGTGTTCTGAATGTGATGAGCTTCACCTTTTACTCCAGGAGCTGCGCGCTGGTGAGGGGCGCTTTCCGCTGTTTGATCTGCCCAGTTTAACATCTGTCATAAAATGTGTGTCTGTGTCATGACTTTGAGTCGCTCTGATTGGTTGACGCCCCGCGCCAAGACGCCAAAATTCAAAATTCAGATTTTCCAACTCCGGTGCGCGAAACGTATTCCCGCCGCGCATAACACTCCACAGGGTTTTCGAAGCCTCCTTGACGCGCGTCAGCCTTTGACTTTGCATGTAAACCTGACGCCCTTGACGCCCAAATCATGTTTGGTGTGTACGCACCATGAGGACGGAGTTCCAGTAGTCTAGTCTACTAAAGATAAATGCAGAAATCCTGCTGAGAACCTTTAATCCTCCAGATGTTTATTAATGATACAGGGTTTCCCACACATGTTTGGCACACTGCCACAGATTCAACTCAAGCGCCACAAATTAGATTTTGGAAGAAAAAAAACAGTCAGAGCCAACAAAAGGCAGAAAACTTTTCAGTTTTTTCAAACAAACTGTTTTGTTAAATACTCCACAAGAAGTAAGAACTTTGTTCTTGCCCGTGATGCTTCAAGAACAACAAAAAAAGTTTGTTTTCGTCAAGTCAACTCATACTCCACCAGAAGCTCTGCGACCGGGTGCACACAGGGGGAAGAGGGGGGTGACTGTGTTCACCCAGTGATTATACATTTACAATAAACTTCATCCGTGTATTGAAATCCCACGTGTGCAGTTTAAATTTTCGAACTTTCTCACCACCTTGATCAGTTGTTTATTATAACTATCTGTTCAACGTCGCATCTGCAGAAATGAGGAGGTGACAATTCTCTGTTTCAAGCGTCCGTGTTAACCCCGCCCGCCTCAAATGTCCAAACAATCACATAATACTTCTCGGAGCTCCCCGGGAAGAAAGTTCTGCTCAGCCGAGGGGTCGAGAACAAGCTGCAAGCCATCCTCAATCACGTCCGTGAGTTCTCGTGGCCCCGAGAACAAGAGGAAGGTCCTTGCTTCTCGCGGAGTATGTAGCAGAGCTGTTGCATCCAGATAATGTAGCTAAATGATGACTAGTTATTATGTGAAGCTAGTTATCAAGATTCAGCTGGTTTAGTGATTGATTGTAAAATCTGCTGGACTGGATTTCTACTTTGGACCAGGGATGTCCACCTTTGGTTGTTACCATGTTACAGCCTTTGCTAATTAGCTCATGCTAGGAATAAACTCATTCTTCTTTTATTTCTGAGCAGAACTTTTGCTCATTAATGCTTTCTATGTATTTTAAAAAAATCTTTATTGCTACAAATACAGAGGAGGTCAGACAGGAGACATTAGACCAGAGCAGCAACAGGGATTAGGAGGAGGGTTTTCACTAGTAAAGGAGAGATCATAACTCACTAAGAAAGATATCTATTTTATGGTGAAACCAGGTAGAGTTCTGGCAAAAAAAATAAATAAATAAAAATAATAATAACAATAACAATAAAAACTATATTTAAGAACTTACTCTAAAGAACTAAGATTGAGCTGAATAATAATTTCTAATGCTTCCTGTAGCTCTAAATTTGACTCAGCAGACAACTTTGAAGAACAATAGATCAGTATACAGGGGGATATTTAATATGGCAGCTCAGGAAGTGTTTGAAAGCCGCCCGTTCACACACTTTAGAAACACCCTGACGATCAACTCCACTGACCACCACGACACCACAACCCTTGATTTCCCAACCAGGGCAGCCCCACACATTGCTGCCTGGTCGGTGGGAAACACTGTAATGACAGGCTGACTAGTCCAGGTCTTAGTCCAGGACTAGCCCCAGATATCAGGTCTGAGTTCAGACCTGATATCTGCTCCAAACAAAAATGTGAGTGCAAACTAGGGATGTAACTATATGAAAATTTCATATCACGGTTATTGTGAACAATATGATCACGGTTATCATTATTATCACGGTATTACTGAAATACACCCCCGCATCTTTAAAAATATCCAAACAAGGGTCCAGATGTCTACTTTGTACTTTTTAAAGATGGAAAAATCTCCAGAGAGCTGTCCACATGGGTCCCTTTGTTGCTTTCCACCATGTTTTCATGAATTGCAAACTGGGACTGCTGCTGCTTTTCCAACCAATGAGCAGCATCACTGTGAGTTTTTAAAAGCACAGTAATCAATCACGGTTTTAACAATGATCAAACTTTTAAAACGGTATTGGTAATCATTGGAAATTTTATCATGGTTATTCATTTTATCGGTGATCGTTACATCCCTAGTGCACACTGAACACAATTTTGTACTACAATTATGTGGTCACTATATAATTAATATAATCGGTAACTACACCGAATCTGATTTCAAAGTATTTCTAGGCTCATACATAAAAAATTATATCCATCAGAGTTGCTCAACTCACACTGAGTGAATCTCTCCTGATCAATATTCCTTTGGTGTAGAGTGGGGCGTAAATGAGCTAGACACACTAAAAGGCAACAATGCCTGACAACCCAAGCTGTTCAGCACGGCGTGGATCATCTTATCAAGCCTATCACAGTTCTGCACCTCCATGTGCTTCTCCATGGCAGGGTTCAGGCTATTTTGAGTGCTTTCAGATCCATGAAATTGGATGTGAATTTGCATTTTTGGGCTAGCTGCTCCAATGTGACTCAGTGTAATGAATGAGAGGCAATTGTAGAGAAGCAGAATGAGGCTATTCTGTTCGAATGTGAGCTTGAGGACAATTTATGATGTGGTTACATCGATCACCTTGCCACTGGACAGAAGACATACAGAGTTTTTAAAACTTTTCTGAAGTGCTTTGAAATTCTTTGGCCTTGGTGTGTATTTCCTCTATTGTGTATTCAAAATTCTTCTTAAATATTCACTGATATGAGCTGAGGAGGTAGTCATGGATAGTTTAAATTCTTTAAACACTACGGTATTAACCCTTTTGATATTTTAAAATTCAAGTGCACTGTTTACTAAGATGTTTAAAGTAAAATTTGACAGAAAATGGTGATTACTGGTAAATAGAATTCTCTTTATCACAACTTCTATTTCACAAGATATAAACTTGTTCTATGAAACTTAAAACAAAAAACAGAAAAGTAGCAAAATCAGTGGAACAAATAATAATGTTAATTGTGGTAGAGGAAGGAGATGATACGTTTTGTTGTGATTTAGCTTTGGCAACCACAATATATATAGCGTCACTATGTATGATATTAATATTAATATTAATATTTCTATTAATATCAATACTAATACAGCCTCGGAGCACCACCTTACTTATTTGATATGTAATGGAAGCAAGGAAAACCATTAATGTCTTAAATCAACTCTTAGATTGATTTAATGAAGTGATCAGTCTCAGGACGCTTTCATGAGTTCTCGCTTGAAGTGACCTTTCATGATACATCAGAAAAACCACAAACAACGACTAGTTAAGATAATATGGAGTATTTATTAACTAGTCTACAAACTACATGAGATAATGTATGTACAAAATATATACAAGAAATATGTGAGCATGATGATCAACCAAAAGTTATCTTGTGAAAGAAATATGAGATGGTATGAAGATGAAACATAAATTAATTAAACTTCAGTTAATTAATAAATGTTCAAAGAAAAAGAAGGAAGGATTTCTTAATCCAACTAAACAAAGTTAAACTGGGTCTGGTAAACGGTAGGCCTGGATTAATTCACTATCACCAACTTCTTGTGACATCAGATCATATTTCATAGCAAATGATCAGGATTCTCCTCAGAGGTTCCGTCTGACTGAGGTGCTTCACTCACGTCCTGGTTCTGCTGGACTGTTCCTCAAATCCTTTGGAAGATTGTCGGGTGGATGGATCCCAAAAATCTTCCCGATCTCCTGGAAGTTCGTCCGGCTCTCTGCGGGCGGTCAGCTCAGTGGTGGATCTGGTTCGTCCTCTCTCTCTCATCCGTCTCCCAGAGACGTGCAGCTTCAGGACTGATGTCACGGGATGGTTGATAGTAAAGATGATTTGGGTTAAAGTCTTCTTCTCTCCATCACTCCTTCCTGAGTGATCCGTGGTTCTGAACTCTGCTGAGTTCAGAGCAGGTTTCGTCTCATTCTTTCCCCATTGTTCCAAGTTTCTTCAGTTCTGTCTCTGCTCCTTCCGGTTCTCCCAGATCAGTTTATCTTTCCAATCTCTCCAATTCTGATTCTCACAGTTCAGAGCTTCGCGCTCTGCCTGGCAGTGGAATGTGGCTTGCAGCTTGTCAGCCAATGGGAAGCTGACAGAGTCAGGTTTCATCCAACAGTCAGACACATCTCAAATGATCATTTGATTATCAGTTGAGCTTAAGGTTATAAACATCTGTGAATTCTAAGTGAGGCATGAGTAAAATGGATCAATTATTCAGACATGATGAAATAAAATGAACACAATAAAATAAAATAAAGCAAAGATCTGAATTATATGAATAAAGAAAGACATTGAATAAACAAATCAGCTAAACAGATAAAACAGGATTAATCTTGATGCCTTAAGATTCCTGTAAAGAAAATACATGTGTTAGACATCATTTGATATGAGGAAGTCCATTTCTAACATAAAAGTGGATTTCAGCAGTTGGGTAAAGTGTCTCTTTCTTCACCTTTATGCAGCAAATCCTGGCATGGATGTGATGTGAATTTGGGGAAGAAACGTTTTGTTTCTAATCACCAAAGTATATCATGTTGCATATCAAAAGAAAAGTCTTCATCATGAGATTAACATGAGCTTACTTTCCTGATAATATAAAACAGTTCTTGGATGTTGAGAACACATTACAAAATTGGCTATACAGAACCAATTTATAGCAGGTCGTAAATACTGTGAAGGAGTATCTCCAAGCTTGGAGGCTTGGTTCAAAGTTCAACATTGGCCTTTGTTTGTTTTGCCAAAATGCAGGTCCTCTCCTGAGTTCCCCTCAGGACCATAAATTAGTGATTACTCAGAGAAGGTCCTTCTCTGAGCAAAATTCCTCCTTGGGATGTCTGTTTTACATCCAAACGTGGCCTTTACCAATCAGTATGTGTCCCAAAGTATATTTGGTTAGATGTGTGTATCCTTTTGCTGGGACCTTTGGGCTTGAGATCACTACAGTTTTATACCGTTAAACATTTTTATTAGGATGTGTAATGTCTGTTTGCCATCGAGGCTGTGAAACTGACAGATGACTGTAGATGTTAGTGATGCTTGTCCAACTCTTAAATTCCGATATCCGATATATGCAGAGGACTGTGAGGTTATATCTCTCATACAATATTTTGAAAAATACAACTAAACTCTGCTCTGCGAGCAAAGATACCAAAATAGCCTTAACTCAGCCAGAAGAGTTCATTTTGGACATCTGGCTGCCATATATCATATTTTAGCAGGTAGCAGCCATGTGGTTAATTCTAATGTTTCTGACAACTTGGTAACTTAACCAAAAACTTAAAACCAGACATATTATAAGCAGCTTCAAAGCAAGTCAGTCTGTAGCAGCAGCAGCTGCACCGTAGTCACATGACTCTGAAAAAAATGCTGGGATATGAAGTTCTTCAAGGATAACTACGTTCAGACCAAAAGCGACAAAAGTGGCAGGGACGCCGGAAGTTAAAGGTGTCATAACCTGCTGTTTTACATACACAATCCTTCTTAAATTATCTTCAAATGAATTTTTAATTCTTGTTGGGTGGGACGAAAACTTAATGAGCTCATTTTAACCTCTTTTAATCCCCAACTATTGTTTGTCGCGAGAATACGTGCGAGAGTTAGACCTGTCTGTAAGCGTGTTCACGAGGCAAACGTCAAAGGCAAAACAAAGTTTTATCAGGACAGACCAAGTGAAGGAAAATGATGTCCCAACAGAGAAAAATGTGATAAAAACATAACGGTGCTGTTGATAGAGAGGATCCGTGGAGTAAAAGGGCTGGATTCTGATGAATATAAGGAGCGGACATCTGATGTGAAGTTAACCAAACAGTGTTAGCTTCTTTAGCTACGTTAGCAGCTTGTCACCGTTCATCTACCATCGTTTACTGGTCTCTTACACAAAAGATAAGTTACACAAGCAGCAACACTTATCAACTGCACATCCTCACTGATAAATATAATCCACTGGTCCCTGATAAAGCTGTCCCTCCTGTTAAAGCACCGAAAACTGCTGAATTTCTGCCGAGGCAACTCAGCATGGCAATCTCCCCCCTCCTCCTTGTCACTGGCGTCCTTTCTGACAAAGCTGGTCTACTCCGTGGCAGGTAATCAGCTGCCTTCAGGTGGTGCTAAAGACGCTAGCTTTGCAGCTTGCCCGCAGCCCGCCTGCAGCCTATCTAGTACACGTCATAACAGCTGATCATAACGACTCCACGGCAGGTAATCAGCTGCTTTTAGGTGGCGCTAAAGAGGCTAGCTTAGCAGCTAGCAGCCTCTCTAGTTCACGTCATTCGGAGAAAGAAATCCAAACCGTGTACTGTGGAGAGCGCGTGCTTGTGGCCGATTCTGGTGAGAAGAGAGTGCCCACTCTCAAAGACGAAGTCACTTTCACTTTTCGAGTTTCTGGCACGTTATAACTGAGGTCCTGTTCCAATACACATGTTTTAACGAGAAGAAGTGGGATTTCTGGGTGATGACACCTTTAATACATTTTCAATGAGAGTCAGGCGTCCTGGGTGTTAAAGGCATCTGCGGCCATCTGCCATGCGTCCAGAGCTTCGAAAGTGACTAAAGCGTCCAAAGTGACAACAGATAAGAAGTTGAGCTTCGGGTAACTTCATGCTAATTAGCTACGATGTGGTTCAACCGGCAGCAGCAAATCAGAGTAGAGGTGTCCTTCAATCGAGCGGGCCCCAAAGAACAATGCAGAGACTTTGGTTCTGACAACATACCCTGTCATGGATGCCGAGAGGCTGATAACCTGTGGTCAGGCTCATCCTTGGTAATGCACTTCTTTTTGGCTGCCAGAAACCAAAGTTAAAAAGAAAAGAAAAGAACTGCCGGACATCCAACCTGAAGTCCTGCTGGAACCGCCGCTGTCCAGCCGGAGCTCCTGCACCCTTCAAGGAAAACTCTTGCACCAAAACCCGAGAGATAAACCTGGCGACGGAGTCTTCTTCAGGTGTACAGGCAGGCAGCAGCACACATCACAGCGATGTCATCCACGTCCATGATGAGTCCAGATGATTTTAAGGGTTAAATGTGCGTATTTATAGTCACGGCACACCATGTTAATGATAAAATTATAACAATTATGAACAGGAATTAATTTAATTTGCTGACCACCTCACACCTTTCCCTGTTCTTCCAAAAAGTTTTCCGGCTCCTGGGTATTTTTCTTTAGACCAATAGAACACCACCCTCACCGCTCTTCAGCTTGTCTCGCCTCGCAGCGACATGTGGTGTTTTCTGCTATGTTGTCTTTTGTTTTGTGCTGGACTTTGTTCCTGCACAGTGTTCTATGCATTTCTGTGACAAACATATAAACTAAAAATATATATGAAATCACGCATTCAACACCTGTTAAATGCACCGGCTCACGCATAATTGTGAGAAAATGACCAGGATGCAGACGCACGTTCTGCTCATATTGTGCACAGCTTGTGAATTTGTGTTGAATTTGTGTGAAGTTGCTCAACATTAAATGAAGCCGCTTCACCAAACTAGCAGACAAACTGTGGCTGGATTGATTTTACCGGGCTAAACGGGCTGGGTGATGCGCAGAGATTCTTCAGTTTCTTCTATAGGCTAAACAAAGATCACAGAAACAGCTGCTCGTGCAGTGTTGACTCTTTGCAGTGTGTCTTTTCTCTATTGCAAAGTTTAAAGCTATATTCTGAGTTTATTGTCATCCTTGCTTTTTTGTTTCGGCCATATTTTAGTGTAGCCTATTTCTTCTTCTTTTTTTTGTGTAGCCTATGTCAGAGTTGTAAAAGTTTGATCCTCCTGTGGTGGATAATCCTGACGCAACTTGTTAGTTGTTTTCTGCTCAGTACTGCATGTCAGTCCGCTTGTGACTAATTAGATAGTGATTTTAATTTATGTTCATGCTCTGCGATTTTTTTTACCTGTATTTAATGACCACGTATTTAATGACCACACAAAACATACTGCAGCTCTGCATGCTTTAACTGAGTGGGAAGTGAGCAACAGCAAGGATGCTGTCAAGAAGTCCGCTTTGCGGCTCCTTTAAACGACTGGTGTGATTTAACTTTGACGTCAGTCACTTGAAGAGCGACCGAAGCTGCAAAAACGTCTTGCCGCTTTTGAAGCTGTCCTGTTTGTAGCCCAGCCTCGGGCATCCTTGCCGCTTTTGTCGCTTTTAGTCTGAACGTACAGCTACAGGGTTTTTTCTACATCCTGGACCGCTGCTACAGTAATAAATGGTAAATGGACTGTACTTATATAGTGCTTTTCCAGTCATACTAACCACTCAAAGCGCTTTACACAACATATCACATTCACCCAGTCACACACACAAACATACACACATTCATACCCCGATGTGCAACTTGGGGTTCAGTGTCTTGCCCAAAAACACTTGGCATGTAGTCTAGGGAAGACAACATGCCGGAAGGGATCAATTCCGGGGGGGGGGGGGGGGGGGGGGCTGCTCCTGGGCGCTTGGGCCCTGGGCCCAGCGCTGTGTTTGCCCCGGGGGGCGCCCAGCGCTTGGTGGGGTCGGCAGCTGCTGGTCTTGGTCCGCTGGGGCCTGGGCCCCCAGACCGCGGGGGGCTCCGGCTTTTGCCGCCCTTTGGGGGATGCATGTCCGTTCTTTGGGTGGGGTGGCTGGGATCTGGGGCTCTGGGTGGCTGCTGGGGGCCTGAGTCGTGAGCCTTGCAGGCTTCCTCCTCCTTGCCGAGACGAGGCTGCATCTGCATGACTGTATCACCACGGAGCACCCTTTATTATGCATGTTGACACTGTGATGCTGCTTCCCATTGCCATGACTAGGTTGTACCTCTTCTCTGCGTAGTTCTGCGTGTGTTTGTATGATCTGAGGATACTCAAGCCACCTGCGGGTCCTCCTGTAGGAGATTGCTTGTTTTCTTTTCCGACAGAGACCTTGGAATGTTGTTTAGGGATTGCTGTACAGATGTACCAGTGAACTGTGTAAGTGGATTCATGTTTTCTCTCCTCTCTCTCCCTCTCTCTCTCTTCCTCTTCCTTACTCCTTTCTCTCTGTTCCACTTTCTATCATTACCTCTGTTAACTTTCATTTCTCCCTTGTCAAGCCCATCAGTATGGTATTGAATGGTGTTATAGACAAATGTTTAATTAAAGAAATAGAATAAAATGAATAAACAGGATATCAAGTGGGGCATTATGTTCATAAAGCTCCGTGTGGTAAAGCAAAACTGTTCAACAAAATAAAGCAATCAGATTTCCATTCTGCTAGCTTTGATGCTGGACAGGACAAGTAGAAGAAAAAAAAAATAAAATTAAGTTGCTGATAAAAAAAAAAAAAAAAAAAGTCCACGACAAAAGGATATTACAGTATGTTGACTAAATAAATGTACAGATAGAGCAGAAGAAAAAATACAGGATTGAATTTCATCACAAATCATGGGGTACCAAGATACAAGGCAGGCACATCTTGCATTGCCATCATAAATACAGCTATTTCACCCATCATTAAGCACTGTGATACCCTTGTGACTCTGTAAGTAGCACACAATCTCAGCTGTAGAATGTTCTTCCTCAGGACAGGCATCCAGTGCACTTTGCCTCCATTGCAGGCCGTGCAGTCTGCTGTATAAAGCTGCATCTTGCATCAATGCAAATCCTTTTACTTGTATAAAAAAAAAAAAAAAATCCAGTGGGATTAGGAAACCCAATCTGGCTTGATGCTCGATAAACAACTAGATTATTCCTTCCAGCACTCCCTGCAGGCAAGTGAAACCTTTTAACAGCATGTATTGTCAACAGGATCAAGAACATTTATACTTTAGAGTATTAAGTCCATAACAGATGGTAACAGAAACCGTCATATCATCCATCTTTCAGCGGATTAAAAATGTAATCTTAATTCTTATTCATGCACCACACATTCATGCACTGCAAATTTGATGATATGGGACATCATTAGGCGGTGCAAATCAAAGACTCCATCAGCAAGGACTTTCATGAACAAATTGACAATTTTTAGATTACACCGTCAAAGGTGGTAAAATTGTGTTTTTAACAATAAGAAAACATTAATCACAGTTTCACGTTTTGTTTTCAACAGCTGAGCCTAAAAGCAAATGTTAGCCTACCATCCCTAATATGATTACCAGTAAAGTATTAGGTTAAATCCCTGTATTCTTTTCATTAATGGCTTTTACCTTGGACTCAGTCTCCCAGTTATTATTACAAGACTAAGAGGTGCAAGCCCCCTCTGTGTCTGAAAAGAACGTTTTGCTCCCCAGAGTTAGTCTGTTACAAATGACATGATACTGACTCTCATAACAGACTGCACCTCCATGAGTTATTCCCCTGACCTGAGACCCGCTCAATCACACAGCACACTTAATTAAGTTAAACCAAAAGCAATAAATAAGATGTATGACACATCAGCACTGATGCTTGGTCTCATCCGTTGACAAAAGCAGCAGGTCTCCGGTCAGACCCGGGCAACGGATGAGACCAATCACAATGACATACAGGCCAGAACAGGCCTCAAAAATTGATAGGGAATGTGAATATGATTAACAGCCCAGGAGCAGCTCAGGATACAGATTTGCTCTATATGCTGAAGATTTAATGCTGCTTTGTGACAAAGAAGCACCAAATAGCTGTGAGATGGATATCTCTGGTGCTCTCTCGCCAAGGATCATTGCTGTGTCTGCTGTGGCAGAGAAACAGACATCAGAATTCAATCTAGCTGCACCATCTGTTCACAGATATCAGGGCTGTCATTTGATATGGGCTGCCCATCAAGAGTGGAGGCCTAAAGTTCACCTTGCTATAAGAAATGCCTTAAACTCAGGTTGTATAAAATAGGATGGATGGAGGCTGCAAAGCATTAGGTATATGATACTTGTCAAGGTAAATCATAGAGTTATACAGTTTGCATCACAGAGGTATGGGAAGTTTGGGAACACCAAAGCTTATGGGATAAGATTTCAACAACCCTTTGTTTTGCTAAAGGGTTTGCTAAGATCTGTTTGTGTCTTCTGTACTGTTTGATAGTAATAACTTTCCATGAAGCACCATCTAATCATCACTTAAACTTGGACTTTCTGAGGAGAACTAAGTCTGAACTGAACTCAACCTAGTGATAATGACGTGGGCTTTGGTGTGGAGGACCCAGGTGCGAGTCCCTGTCACGACACTGTAAACAGATCTGTGAACAGGCTCTGATGGATAAAACCACAAATATTCCATTTAAAAACATAACGTGAACTTACAGGCAACATGGAGACTGGCCTCTCTACTGATGATTGTGCCAAAAGAGTTGGATGCGAGGCACTGATACACACCAACATCTTCCTCTTTATTCAGCTGGCTGATGTGTAAGTTTCCACCCATGAGAGAGTATCGTGATCCCAAGCTTGGCAGGATGAAAGAGTCATTTAGCTTCCACCTGTAAATAAAAGCACATGACAATAAATAAACTCTTAGAGCCTTCTTAATTTCTGTATCAAACAAACTCATGCTTATGAAAACAGCAGCTTGGCATGGGGTCAACTTTATGCACACAGTCATTTGTGTGTTAGTATCAATACTGTCTCAGCAACACACTTTTAACTACAGGATCTGTGCAATTTGACTAGTTCACTATACATCATAAACACTAATGTAACACTGATTTTGTTGATTACATTTCTATAAATTATGTGAGGTAGACACTTAAAAACAATAAGCTATAATTAAACTCCCCTGAGGAAGTTTTTAATGTATGCAGATACTGTACATTTAAGTATCTATTTTTAAGATTGTTTGTCTTATGTCAGAGTACTTATTGTACCTTAAGTAAAAAGATTCAAGCAAAGCTAAAGCAAATGTGATAAAGATTAAAATAACACCAAATTATGTTCACTTTGTCTTGATCAGTTTCACCGCCCTTGCAATGAGGTTCTATTTTTGACTCATGCTCCTTTTTCAGCAGGAAGGATTTGGACAAAGACGAATGGTGGGCAGGAATGAAAGATGGAGAGAAGGGGAGGACAAATGCAGTGAAGCGCTTCTCAACAGCAGATTGGCTGATTAGACTGATTTAGTAATCACAGCTGGAAGTGGTCCAAGGGCCCCACATGAGACAAATCAAGGGGGCACACCAACAACCTGGCATATGGCATTGGGGTTGCTGGGTTGTCTTAAACAAATGGATTTGTCCTTGGGGGCCTTGAAATAGACCTGCCTATGCTGGCACCAGTCAAGAGCCACTCAGCATCTGGTGGTCTGCTGCTGAATTTCACAAGGACCAAAAGGCCATCTTTTTTTCTTCCTTTGTTTGTAAAAATCCATAGCTGTTTTTGACTGAACACTAAAAGAAACAAGCGTATGATATTTTTTCAGCAGCTTGTCATTAATCCGAAGAACCCGTTTTAACATGGGATGTGGATTGCTACAGTTGGTGCCTCTTGTAATAAACAAAGAGCTAATTAAAATGAAAAAAATTTTCCATGTGTCGCTGGTCACGCTTTTAAAACCTGAACTTAAAAAGGGCAGAACAAATAACACATTTGAACTAATGATCTGTTTTTCATTAAAAATGCAATATATTATGGACAAAAGAGCGACTGGTCAAGTATTAAGAAATCCAGAAAAGGGAAATTGAGAAGATTTTGTTAATTTATTTCAATTTGTATCCATTAGGCATAACATCAAGGATCTTCAAGCCACATTAACGGCTGGATACAATGATATTATGAGAATTCATTTCAACCTATTACACATTAAATGCTTGGTTTTGTAATTTGCATTTGATTATACTGACAGAAGTACAACAGTTAGCCCCATGTGACAGATAATAAATTAATAGCTAATGCACTTGATGTACTTTAATGCAAATCATTGCTTGTTATCTTTTTTAATTTGTCACCAATGTAGTGGCTGACAGACCCATCAATCTGTGCCTGAGACAGTTGCTGGGCGACTACTCAGCTGCACAGGGTCAGTGTACTGAACAACTAGTGTGAACTGTTTTTAGTCAATCAACTGATTTGCATCATGTTTGTTATGTACTGCAGTAATAACCGCAAAATCAGATTCCCTGCGACAGTGTGTTTGCACCTTGAGCAGTGGTGCTTAAAGATGAGATATGGAGAGAAAAGCTCCGTAACATCACTGCTGGTTTGCAGTCTGTTTTCTTCATCAATGAATCTCCATCATTAAAACATATAATTTTCATGGGTCTCAATGTGTTGCTGGGTCACTTGATCTTTTTACTGGTCAGTAACACAAATGGCAGGAAACACTCAAAGCAAACTCCACAGATCAATGCCCTGCTGCCAATGCAAAAGCACAGATATCCCAATAATAGAGGCCGATGAATTAATCATTCTCAAATTAACCACGGGTGACAGTGAATCTAAGCACTGAAGGCAGGAATCAGCAGCATACCATATGGTACACATATCCCCATTTTTTCTCCAAACTGTATGTTCAGCCCAAATTGGCTCTCAGTGCAAATACTACAGTTTGATGTTATGAGATATTACGTCAAGGTGTGTGCTTGAAGCCATATCTGGGAGTATTACCTGTAGAAGGGTGGAGGATGTCCTTGGGCCTCACAGCTAAACACCACCTCTCTACGAATCTCACCAGGCTGAATGGGAAACACCACACTGCCTGGTTGTTTGGTGAACACAGGCCTCAGCAGGACTCCACTTCCTGGGTAGAGAACCAAAAGAAAAAAACAAAAAAAACCCTACATCAGCTTTGATGTACTGCAGAGCCTGCAACCGCTTTAAACATTTCTCAGTTGGAAAGCAGATATTGAAGGCTAACAGAAAAAGGACCAAAGGGGGAAAAAGTGCAGCACATGAGAAGAGTGATTCACTTTTCTGAAAATTTCCATTTGGAATGGATCTGTCTGCCATGTAAGCTGAACCCATGAGCATTTTACATAGTATTCATAAAAAACTTAACAGATCTCAGAAGTAGCCTACTGCATTATACGCTAGTAACCTTCATCCAACTTAAATGTAAACCTCTAGCTGTGCAGTTGCAGTTATGCAGAAAAAGTTCAGTTGAACCATGGGTTAAGACATTTAAATCAGTCAAAATGCAGTTAGCACTTGTAGTGCAATGCTATGATTAAATAAATATCTGCAAATAAATCAAGTTTTGCTTGCAAATCTGTTGAAATTAAGCCTTGCCAGTATTCTTGCATGTGTGCATTCCATGTACATGGACTATTATTATCCCAATTATTCATCAAGTGTTGTTTTGCATGAAAGAAATACACAACACAATAGATTTATCTCTAAATTCCCTGAGTATCATAGGAGCATTGTTACTTTATTGTTTTGAATAGAAGAAAAGGAACAAGAAAAAACAACAACAGCAAAGGCAGCATGTCTATAGTGACATTCATTTCCCAGTTAATCATAAAGGTACACTTGTGAATGCATGAGTAAGAATGTAAGAGTGGCCCACAGGGTAGTCAACAGCTCATTACAATAAACATCTCTTTCCGAGATGAAAGCAGAATTCATTTGGATTTGTTAAAAAGGATTTGCATTTCTGCAACGGCACAGAGGAAGGAAATTTCTGCAGGTAGGGAAAGTAGTTTGTATGAGAGGCAGGTATCGTTTTCAAGTCTCTGGAGTTCAGCAAGTGCAGATTTATCCTCAAGACTCAAAATAACTCTCTGAAAGGGTGGAGAAGTTTGACAAGGGACCTTGTATGCTGATCGTTCCTCAACAAGAGGATCAATCTCAGAGAAATTATAAAAATGAAAGGCTTCCGAACCATTATCTTTGTTACATGAGGTGTCCCTTAAAGCAGAAATGAGAAATGATTGATTGCAAGAGGACACTTGTACAATCCATATTAAAACAGATCCATATAGCCCCTGTCCACAAGTGAGCAGGATGATAAAGCCTGTGGCGTACATGAGATGGATCGCAGTGCCATTTGAAACTGATAGATGATTTCAGTTACAAAGTCAACATTCATCAGTGTTGGAAGAAAAAGACTGCTTTGGTCCTTCTGCTTTATACTGTTTATAATCATTTATGACATCAATGGATTATTGATTCTGAAGCATCATTGTGTAGCTGTTGAAGGTAAATGGACAATAAGTTTAAGGGGTTGTGACACGATTACCAGAACAGGCAGAACATGAAACAGCTGTGCTGTTCTATTTTTCACAGACTCACAATTGTGGCTCAAAAATAGTCAAATTATTGTTTCCACAAATGCAGCCAAAATTTTGACTTATCAGCATATCAACATCCTATAACTCCAAACATGTTGCTAAGTGAGAATGTCCTCTGTCCACATCTTGTTATTATTGACTTGGCCACAAATGATGATGATGATGAAGAAGAAGGGGAAGATGCTAATCAATAAGACTTTCTTAAAACAAATTACTTGTTCAAGACCTTAGGCCTACTTATCTTATTTTTCTACTGAACATGATTAGGTCTACATGACATCAAACAAAAGGTCAGACAGTTACAAGGATCTACTAGCTTTGTCTTCCACATTTTATCATCCATGTCTCACAACACTATTACCTATTGGAAAAATGGACAAACACCAATTCCATGTGTGACTAGACTGAAACATAAAAAAAACAAAAAACCTCCAATTGCACAATTGCATTTCCAGCTTCTAGACTTTCTCTAATGTCATGTTTTTGTTTAAATAAATGATAAATAAGATTAAATTCTGAATAAAAAATAAAATGATAATAACAAAAAACAAGACTGTTTTCCATGTAAAATTTGCCCCACACTAAGCATTAACTTTATAAACATCATAAAAATTGGGACACCATTGATTTGATGTGATTTTGATTTGTTTTATTTTGTTTTGGGGTTTTTTCCACCAAGCAGCTGCCCCATACGGCTCTGTCTCACAATGATAAAAAAATTCTTTAAAAAAAAATTTCCTGGATCCAGATGGTTATCTGGATAAACACCAATCTACTCATTTCTTCCTTGTGCCATAATCAACATTCCCTGAAAATTTCAAAGAAATCTGTTCTTAACTTTTTATTTGCAAACTAACAGACAGATGGACAGACAACCAAACACCAGCATTTACATTACCTCCTTGGCAGAGATAATTATTAGTGGCAAAAACTGTTGCATAACAGAAAGTATGATATTTTACTCAAAAATATTGTACACTGGACGTATTAAACAATATAAAATAAAGTGAAACTAAAGGAATAAAATTTCAATTAAGCTGTAACTGCTGTCAAACTGACTACAAACACAGAGCATTAGTACATATTTTCACTGACAAAACAAGCACATAAAACATGAACATGATCCCACAGTATATTTAGATGTATTCATTTACATTACTCAACTGGAGTAAAACGTAAAAGATCTTGGATTTACATAAATATGCTCTTATAAGTCACTAAACTGCTTTTATTTTCGGTTGTAAATCAGGGTATGTACTTTTTCATGTCTAAAGACATGGATTAAGTCTGTGGAAGCTACAGTCTGAGAAACACTACATCATGAACTTGGCTTATTCTTATGACTTTTTGGTCATGATTATGCAAAATGAAAGTAGAGTGTATGACCCACTGACCAATAAAACAAATGAAATGGCTCCTTGATCACTTGCACCATGTTACTTAATTTAAATTGCATAAAGCAATTTAGTTACACTGACTGAAACTGCAAGTTCAGGTGCTGTGGCCTGTGCCTGTCAAAGTACTTCTGCATAACCTACAGTATCTGTTTGTCACACTACAGATTACATTAAAAAATTAAAAATAAAATAAAAAAAAATCCCTCAATATTCAACAGATTGTAAACAGATCAAGATATTTGGTTGCATCATGTAATCTGAGTTATGATATTGCTGCAAGGACCTTATCTCTGCAATGGCAACTTTTATTATAGGAGTGAATAATGAGAAGAGATTGAGCTTCAGGGGCTGTGCCCAAGGCTCAGCTCAAAGTGATGCAAACTATTTGAAACATCTTGTTTGCTCTGACAAGAATTCAAGAAAGATATAGCAGAGTGCAGAGTAATTTCCACGCTGATTTGTGCAATCAAACACTGAAGCGCTACACACTAAACCAGAATCACTCAGTCTGGCTTAAGACATTGAGAAATTTTGTTTCATCACACTCATCAACAGTCACCGAAAAGATTATTCACAGTGCTGAATTAGTGCAATGGGGCAGAGTATTTTGCTTGTAGTTGTGCTCCTTTACAATACTTGCTGAGCAGGAAGTATTGTAAAGTCATCAAGACAATAGAAAAACAAAATAAACCATTGAACACGGTTTTTCAGCATGTATCTTTTATTAAAACAACAATTGTGTGACCAACTGAAATCATGACTTTTTTAGCGAGGTACTGTAATAAAACAAAAACTTATCAGCAATAAAGGTAATGCCTTGCAATATTGCTTAGAGTGACCTGCTCTGCAGGACATGACCCCCAAAATGGGATCATCCTTCAACTTGACATTGCACTTCCTTGAGCCACAAGCATCTCACACAGCATATTTGATTTTCTGTAGATTTGAATAGTTATCGTCATGACAGTTAATTCCCCCGATCTTTCATGATGTTGTCACCAAACAATCAACTAGACTTGACCCCAAACAAATCCATTACTGTCAATGCAGACAGAATAATCCTATAATGTTATCATCGCTCATAAAAAATATTCTAAACTTGATACAGCACTTTCTGTACTTGGATAACCAGTGATGCATTGGCCAGTTTGGAATATCTAGCAAGGAACAGAGGCAACAGACAAACTTCGCAATTAATTACAGATAAAATTAATACTCAACTTTGTTGGCAGGTCCAAGAAATCAAGAGTATAGATAATAAAGAAATGAAATGACTGATCTGTAAACCTAACCTGAGTAGACTACACAAAGCCACAGGCCAGAGATGGAGGTCATTATGAGAGGGCGCTCAAAAAAAAAAAAAAAAAAAAAGGCTGCCTCTGCTAATATCTGTCCCCAGCTGCCAGATGGTGATATGTGTATGCTTTCTGAGGCACCTTTGACAACACAAGACTCAGCACTGAAGCCAGTAGAAGGCAGAGGGAGCTGTTCTAGAGGCTGAAATAAAAACTAATCTCAAATTCAATACTAGCTGACAGCAAATGAATTCCTCCAGCTTACCTCAGCATGAATAAACAGGCACATGGAGAGTTGGCTGTGGGGGAGGTATCGGACATTTGCAAGGCCCCAAATCCATTCATTTCAGCTCAGGGGTTTTATGCATCAAAAAGAAGAAAAATAAAATCTCTCTTTAAAGCATCTTTCCCCTCTGTCCAGACCGATAAGGTACACCTTTCAAGGATCTTATTCAGGAGTGGCAAACATTGACACCAGACCAGATGGAGGGCCTGGGTCATTCCAAGAAACATATAGGCTTGATCATATCTCTCCATGCTCAAAATGGCTTGCTTTGCAAAGTCCATTGTAAACAGAATAATTTATGTGTACAGCATAATAAGCATGTTAAAAAAAAAAGGAAAATATTGACCAAAATTTGCCGCATTTCTATAGTACATGGTAACTGCAGTAACTCCTCCTGTGTGAACAGTTTTCAATACTACATCCACTAGGGAAACAGAATTGATCAGATTCAGCTCCATATATCAGAGCAGCTAATTTAAGTAATTGTTTGGTTTTTGTTGATGTTGGGGGTTTTTTAAAACTCAAAAGCCATATAAAGTCTTGAATTTCTTTGCTTTTGTAATTGATTTTTTTTTTTTATCTCTGTATAACAACTTCATTTGCCAAAAACTAAAAATAAGATTAAGGTTGGAATGTATATACATATACACCGCCTGGCCAAAAAAGTCGCCACCTGGATTTAACTAAGCAAACGTACAGCCTCCTATTGTATAATTACTGCATGGCGATTATCTTTCAGCTGGCAACAAGTTATTTAACCCCAACTGGTGCCATGACTTGCTTCCCATTTCCTAAACAACCATGTGGAAAGACACATCCCGTGGTCGTGGAAAAGATGTTAGTCTGTTTGAGAAGGGTCAAATCATTGGCATGCATCAAGCAGAGAAAACATCTAAAGAGATTGCAGAAACTACTAAAATTGGGTTAAGAACTGTCCAACGCATTATTAAAAACTGGAGGGATAGTGGGGACCCATCATCTTCAAGGAAGAAATGTGGCTGGAAAAAAATCCTGAATGATCGTGATCGGCGATCACTTAAACGTGTGGTGAGATCAAATCGAAGAAAAACAACAGTTGAACTCAGGGCTATGTTTAATTCTGAAAGTAAGAGCATTTCCACACGCACAATGCAAAGGGAACTCAAGGGATTGGGACTGAACAGCTGTGCAGCCAAAGAAAACCACTAATCAGTGAGGCTAACCGGAGCATAAAGATTGGACTGTGGAGCAATGGAAGAAGGTCATGTGGTCTGATGAGTCCAGATTTCCCCTGTTCCAGAGTGATGGGCGAATCAGGGTAAGAAGAGAGGCAGGTGAAGTGATGCACCCATCATGCCTAGTGCCTACTGTACAAGCCTGTGGGGGCGGTGTTATGATCTGGGGTTGCTGCAGTTGGTCAGGTCCAGGTTCAGCAACAGTATGAGCTCAAAGAATGAGGTCAACTGACTACCTGAATATACTGAATGACCAGGTTATTCCATCAATGGACTTTTTCTTCCCTGATGGCACAGGCATATTCCAAGATGACACAATGCCAGGATTCATCGGGCTCAAATTGTGAAAGACTGGTTCAGGGAGCATGACATCATTTTCACACATGGATTGGCCACCACAGAGTCCAGACCTCAACCCCATTGAGAATCTTTGGGATGTGCTAGAGAGGGCTTTGTGCAGCGGTCAGACTCTACCATCATCAATGCAAGATCTTGGTGAAAAATTAATGCAACACTGGATGGAAATAAATCTTTTGACATTGCAGAAGCTTATCGAAACAATGCCACAGCGAATGAGTGCCGTAATCAAAACTAAAGACGGTCCAACAAAGTATTAGAGTGAATGACCTTTTTTTTTTTTGGTGGCGACTTTTTTTTTGGCCAGGCAGTACATATACTATATATAGTGGGTATTCAGACCCCTTTAAACTTTTCACTCTTTACTCCTTGGACAGTTCCTTTGACCTCATTTGCTCTGACATGCACTGTGAGCTGTAAGGTCTTATAATCAAGTCCAATGACTTTAATCAAACACAGCTGGACTCCAATGAAGGAGAAGAACCAATTCAAGGAGGATCAGAAGAAATGGACAGCCTCTGAATAAAATATGAGTGTCACTGCAAAGGGTCTGATTACTTATGACCATGTGAAATTTTAGTTTTTCATTCTTAATAAATTTGCAAAAATGTCAACATTTGTTTCTTTCTGTCAAGATGGGGTGCTGAGTGTACATTAATGAGAAATGAAATCAAATTTTTTGATTTTGGCAAATGGCTGCAATGAAACAAAGAGTTAAAAGTATAATGATCCCAGCATAATTTTTTTTTTATTATATTGCCAATTTTATTTGAAAGAAAAAATAAATAAATAATTATGAACGAATACATAAATAAATAAGACAACAACCATTTGGGAGCTCAGGAGACTAACTGTTGTTGCACTGCAAGTGAAATAATTTTAATTCTTGCTTGAAAACAGATTTTAGCTACATGTAGCATAAAATCTGTTTAACAGAGTTTGCATTGCAGGAAGGTCAGATTAGCACATGAATTCTTCTGCTGTTAAAACATTTTTTTTTTTTTAAGTGCACAGTGGTTTGGCATTGTCCTGTTGAAATAAGCAATATCTTTTCCAGAAAACTGTATCTGCATGTTGTGTACAGAGTATATTTCATTGTTTTAGCTTTGATGCTGCCTCATTTGCATGTCACACAGTGTCTCAACATTTATAGAAACAGGACTGTAACACCCGTACACTTGTTTACATAGTATTGATGGAGGGGTTATTTGTCACTCTCCGGGTACAATGGTCCAAACTGATGAAAAGATTTTTGATGTTTCATACTCGTCCTTTCCAGTTAAAGTGACACTATAATTTCCAGCCAAAGCACAATCAAAATAAAATTATGGTTTCTTTTGAAAGATAACACATTTTTCTTGCCCAAAATAAGACAAATATAGTCAGCATTATTATTAGCACTGAGTAACACAAGCACGCATCTTATGAGTTCCAGTGAGAAGCAAAAGCTAAAAACTAAAAACAAGTTAAGCTTTTTCATTAATTTACCAAGTGCTACTCCAGCTACTTCTAAATGACATCCCTGGAAATGAATCTACTTATTTATACTTTTCTAACAAAACAAGTTACTGGATTTAATCTTCTAAACCTTTGCTGACGTGAAAAGGCTGCTTTTGTAAAGATTATATTTATCTGTGGGATGATAAGATGGTTCAGCAACTACTTTAGTTTGGTCATTTTTTTTTAACTCTTGAAATTTTGTGTAAACTGTAAAGATTGCTTCTTAAAAAATAGAAGTTTTAACTTGTGACTGCATAACACAGATTCTGTTTGTAAACTGTTCTTCTAACATATCGTCGCTGTCGGGTACAAACCTCCTATCTCTGTTTTACATCATCATCATCAAAAAAAAAAAAAAAACTCTACTTCATGTAAGCTTGATTTGGTGAGAATATTCAAAAAGTTAATAAATAAATGAAAACAATCAAATATATGGCTTAAATGTAAAAAACTCAATCCAAAGTTTGATGATGTGTCCAGGTTTTACAAAACCACATGTTTTTTGTCACTTCCTGAAAAAATAACCGTTTTGGACATGAGAGGTTTGCACCCGACAGCAGCGATACATAAACCTTTTACACAGGGTTATTAATTTGTTTAAAAAATAGGGCTGTGCCCTTGGAACGAAGGAAGAGTATCAATGCAATGTTGACAGAACTAGAAGATTATGAGATACGGTAACAAGAACATATCACTTATAAATGCTCACTGACTGTAGTCTTTACTTTAAGCTTACTATTAAGAATGTATTACTGTTTAATTTATAGTACTGGACCATATTAACATAAAACAATGCTAAGCACAAATGAATGATTTCATATATTAAATCTGCACGACTGTAAATGCAAATACATTTAAATTAGAGCTTTTTTCAGGTCTTGATTGAATAAATAAGCAACCAGCTGTGGGAGTAATATTCAGAGAGAAACGCTCCATGTTTTCACATATCCATAACTTCAAAGATGAAATAAAATCCTTGCTTAAGGAATCCTAAAAGGCTTTGCCATGTTCTGATGAATCAGGGATTCAAGTCAATATTAGAAATTCTGCTCATCTCTGGGACTCATACGCGAGGATACACAGCAAAGTAAAAGGACGCCTTTTACTCTGTGATGATAATACCAATGCACAGAGTTTGGAAATAAAAAGAGGCATAAATTAAATTTGTTTTTAAAGCAGCATTTTCTTCTTGATCAAAGTGGTTAACTACGGCTGGGCATTTGAGGACAAGGATTTATCTGTTTATCTGTTTATTTATTTTGAGAGGAATACTAATAGATCCTTATTCACATTAGCTTTCCTAGCATCAAACTCCATGGTGATTTTTTTCCTTATGTTTCTGTGGTGCTAGTGCTACAATTGTTGATCCAAGCCACTCCAGCTGTGTACAATTTTCTTTTTACACATTCTGACTGGTCAATGAACACCATCTGAAGTGGGTGATTCCTGAACACTGATTTTATCACTTGACCTTCAACGAATCCCTAAGATTTCTTATAGTAAAAGCTTTTGAAATAACTATTTTGCATCAATACAGTATATCAATTTCTTTTGGCAAAAAGTTAAAATAATGAGAGTGTAATAATGGGTAATGTAGAACAAGATAGAACTGTTACATTCCCTCTTGGGGATTACAAATATAGATGTCATTTTACAGTTTGTAAATCAAATATTATTCTTTTCTCTTTTAATATAATGAAAACTTTTGGGATCAAGTTCTACCATAAACTATCTGACAAAGCCATTTTTGTCTGTTTATAAAAGTTAGCCATTTCAGTGGGCGAACGTTGTCCATCTCCTCCTTTTTGCTCTCTTGCTCTACTCACTCATTCACACATTTAGTACACGCCTCTGCCTCAGGCTGTTCAGACCCTCAGAGAAAAAGAGGAGAGGAGGTGGTTAACTTCACATGAACTCACTTTGGGAATGACTTCCCCTCGATACCAGCACTCTCCCACACAACCAATGTCTACTGTCTACTGCAAGAAAAAAAAAATTGCAACACCTCAGACTCTGGATAAAGGAAATAACATCCAACACACTAACACTGTACATCCTCTAACCAGCATTGCTGGTCTGCATACTTAATACTTATCAGGTTTTTTCTAGAATATAGGGGCTTTAGACATCTACGCTTATATTGCACTATACTTATCTCGTAAGCAGAGCACATAGAATGTAACTCCATAGTGAATATTAATGCTCAGTTACTCTGTGTTTCAGCTGTGAATATCAGCCTCAGGAAGGAGGCAAGTGCTGTGCAACACAATGTTTTTCAGAAACAATTTGCCCTCTGCTCCATTGTCAAGCACTAAATTACTTTAAATAGATAACCATGAAGGCGGTTTCTGCTGCCCGGGATGGCATTGGTAAATTTTGTGGCTGAACAGACTGCAGATTTAAATAGCCCAAAGGTGCAGTTTTCCCTAAATAAAAAGCTCATGTTGGGTTGATTTTGAAGAATGGCAGATACTAACACATCTGTATATTTAACAGAAGGCTTAAGTAGGACAAAATATGTGATCCAGAATTGTGGTGTAGATCCTGATTCAATAGAAAGTCACGGCTCCCTGAGGGAAGCCTCATTAGGCATCCACTGATGTGTGCAGATTTAGTGATAAGTGGTGCTAATTGGCATGTATGCAAATTTAGGTACAGACACACTGCCGTACTTTAAAAAAGAGAACGTATTTGCACAAATGGATACATAGGGTGACAGTCGCAAGCCCACACGCACACTAATTATTTTCCATCCTTGCTATGAGGAGGGGCTGCTGATTTTGAGAAAGGCAACATAAAAGATTACTCACTTCTCAAGATACTGCGCGCGTGCAAAAAAGCCCTTATTCATCTTGCTCTCAGCTTCGGATTGTGACATACTGAGCAGAACTTCAATTTGACCCTGAACCGTTACTAAGGGAGGAAAATTAGGGCTCTCATTAAAAGCAAGATCAATGACAACATTTCTGTACCGCTACCAGCGCAATCTCAATTACGGAAACAATCAAGGCACTCTTTAAAATGAAAGAGTGCATGGTAAAACACCAGATAGTGTCTGTGTTTCAGAGTTGAAAGTCTACCTCATTCTGTTCCGACAGCATACTTGCCAAGAAAACAGAGGTGGTTACTTTGCAACTGAAGAATTAAAATTAGCTGCCTTGAGCCAGTAATTTAAAGAGAACAGTGTGAACCACTACAAATCTTTGTGAAATTGGGTGCTCTTAGACATAAAACTTTATTTTTCATTCAGTTTTTAAGAGCACCAGCTATTCTAAAAGCCAAGATGACTTTACAAAAGGAACTCATAAGCATCACGCAACAGTTTAAAAGGAAAATGTTTGGGAGGCTTACCTGACAGACATTCCACCAATGACAGCAGCATTATAAGTTTCCATAGCAACGCCATCTTAGTGGTCTTTGGTCCGTTCAGGCTCAATCACAGGTCTGTAGAATTTTGGATTTGTCCTTTCCAGCAGTTTCACCGTTTTTCTATGAACAAAAAGGAGGAAGGAAGCGTGAAACGTTCAGAACCAGAGCATTCAGCTTCACAAAGACAGTAACTGTTTATGGTGCAAGCCAGTCACATAAAAGGAATGCCATTATCATCCTGACAACCAAAAAATCTTTACTAATTAAATTTCATCTTTATGAAACAGGTCTGGGTGACATTTAATTTCAACTCTACGCTGCATTACACATCCTGTGAACACAGGTTGCTTTGGTGCACTTAATATTGCATAATAGAGATCACGCCTGTAAGAGAAACAAAAAGGAATCGCTTGCTGATGCTCAGACAGGCTAAGACAAAATAAAACACAGACTGGTTGTCAAGACACATCCCTCGCATGTAATAAAGGACTGTCCTGGATCCTTGAATTCATCTAAGCTGGTGGCATTATGTGTTTCTGACATAAAGAGCTGACTGTACACACTTCGAAATCATTTTCTGTCCCCCTGGAGACTCACAATTGATTTTCTCTTAACTGTAATTCATCTGCGCTATGACCCAAAAGAGGTTCCCATAAATGTTTTAAAATAAACAGATCTACTCTCCATCTATTTGATGAATTATTTGGCTACATGATGAAATGCTCCCAGCATGTTTATGGATATGATCCTTTCTGATAATGCAGCAGGTAAGTATTTGCTTGAGGGAAGCTGGTTACAGAGTGAGACACGATGAGAGAGGGAAATTAGCCATTGTCTTTACTCAAACTGACTCTCCCTGGTACATTTAACTGACTGATAGTCCAGCTTCTTCGACACACCATCAGCATGCGGAAATAAATGAGAAGAAGAAATTAATAGGAACACACTGTATAGTATATCAAGGCCTAATTCCCTAAATATAGACAAGTAAAACATTACACTCTCATACTTCTGCAGTTGCGCATATGTCCCCTATTGTGCTGAAAGGTGTGACCAAGCATACTGATACTTATATGAATACATCAGCCACGACACATTTGTCTGCATTACTCTTCCTCCTGCATGTACTAAAGTATTAAAGTCAACAATTTTGCTCTTTAAGTCTCATTATAGAGATTAGTTTGAGAGTGGCATCTTAGTATTCCAACTTATTTTCCAGAACCAGGATGCAAATGTCATGAGTAACCCTTGGCTTTTAACAAGAAAACAGAAATGCTTCAAATCTTCTCTTGTGCTTCTGGATATTTTTAGATAGCTCCGCCTTTGAGGGAATAATTATGAGAAAAGCACTGAATAAATTACTCCACAGAAAATTAATAGCCTTAAAAATAAAGTCAAGCTTTATTTTCTGACTGCAAACATGCAAAGTTGCATCAGAGCTTGCATGGTGTCTAATATTTATACACAGAGTAATTAAAAATTCTGATCATGCTTTGACTGTTTAAATAGATGTGTGTGTCACTTTAGGCTGCAGACTGACCTCTTTTTGCAATGTTGCTCACACTGGTGAAAAACTTTTTTTTTTTTTCTTTTTAAGAAAAACTCCTAAAGTGATTGTTTTGTCAGCCTTGCAAATGTTTTACACTGTGGCCATCTAATATTAATATATCCAGACTTGACAGCAAAACAAGTGATCTCTGCTATGGGTGAAATCTGGAGCCCCTCATTCATAAAAGCTGGTATCTGTTGGCCTTTTAACAGCAATCCCTTGATCTCTATTATTCTGCGAGCCCTGAGACAAAACACATCAGACAACAGAGTTGGTGGGGAAGGATAAAGGATATCCTTTTGATCCAAGGAAGCTCAGCACTGAGATGATGGCTAGGGGAGTCAGGGAGTGTCCACGTCAGTATAAGACTTCCTACTCAATACAAATTAATTACCCTTGTGGCCTTAAGTGGTAGTGACAAGACCAATGACTTCTTTCATCACAAATTGATTCTCTCATTTGTTTGCTGTATGAGATGAAAGTTAATGATAGGGAAAGCTTTCTTACTTCCCCTTTCAAGTTCCAGCCTCTTTCATGTTCCTGAAAGAGCCAATGGTTGAAAAATGGAATATGATTAAGGCTGAAATGACAGTCCTGGCTGCAGCACTTCCTGCCCCCATCTACACAAACTTAACTGCATTTAAATGCAACAGCAATAAATTCAGCCTCTTATTTAATAAATGCAGATAATATAAATGTTGAAACAGAGAATAAATACAGTAAATGACATATTTACTGTACATATTCATATGTTTTCTCTCCTTCTGGGTAATGATTTCACTGCTGCCAAATGGAAAAGCATTATGCTGAGTAGCTCCTTTTTATTTATGAACCTGATATTTCAGCTTTAAAATGACAGAACCTGTCAGTTTCTGGAAGAGATGTATTTTACATGCTGCTGTAATTTGAGCACTTTGACATAGCTTTGCTAAAAGTGTATCAGACTGCTGCGGGACAAGTGAATATTTTTAGATAATGAAACTTCAGAGATAATGGAAGATATAGACATCCCATGATTACAGTTTTCTTTGCAGAATTTGTTTTTTGTTATTTTCAGTGTGAACTAATGATTCTTATTCTATGGATGGTGAACAAAGAGACTCTAATAATCTACAAATCTGGAATTACAGACCCATTCCATGCCGATCTGCAGACATGCCCAGATTACACTGAGGGCATTTCTGAAAGAGGGACTGTCCTTGTCTAATGAGGCCCAGAGTCACTGACTACACTGACTATATGACAATTAGGGCTGGGCGATATGGACCAAAAGTCATATCTCGATATATTTAGGCTGAATATCGATACACGATATATATCTTGATACTTTTATCGCAAAGTGAGAGCAAATATTTTGTTCCAGTCAGAGCCAAATATGACATTACAAGTAGTTTAATTTAAACCGACTGGATGAAATAATGCTCAGCTGTTCAAAGAATGATAAAATGTAAACAGAAATACTGTAAAATACTGTATGTAATAATACTCGCACATGCAAGTAAGGAACATTACACAGAATTAAATGTAACAAACCCTAGTAAGGTTAGCATTTATATACAAAGACAAAACAAACACATTGAACTCCATATCTCGATAAGGGCGATATGGTCCAAATCCATATCTCATTTGAAAATATATCGATATATTTTTCATATCGATATATCGCCCGGCCCTAATGACAATAACAGTCACTGAAGTTTTTTTCTTTCTTTTTTTTTCTTTTTAAGTAGCTCTGGTGAAAATTTGACTGTTCAGAATAACCGAAACACTGTTTGGAACACAGTGCTGCTGTTAATTCTTATAAATGTCATTTGATACTAATAGTTAAATCCTAATTACGTCTGTAACATCAACAAATCAATCCATGTTGTAATGATATCTTTGTGAACTTAAGTTTTTCATAACCCACCCAGAAACCTTTCCAAAAAACATGTTTCAGGACAAACGAGGAAGAAACATGAAGAAAACCAAAGCAAGTTTATGAGTGCAGAGACTGAGGTCGAATGTGAAAGGGATAACTTCAGTCAGAAGAAAAACTGCACTGGCCAATTGGGCAGTTGGTATGGTTTCACAAAAAAGATGTTTAAAAAAAAACGTGGTTATCGGCAAAATATGCTGTAAACAAGTGCCACAGAGGGCGGCAGCAGTCATATGAGATGTTCCACTACAACACCAAGAGCGTGTCAAATTCCACCTGATCACATCTCCACCTGTAGCCCATACCAGCATATATCCTTTTACCATATCCTTTATATTATACAGTATGGATATTTTTACACAGCATTTGGATACCAGAGCATGCAGGAATGTGAGTGTGGAAACTGAGACACATTCTTGGCAGGTCATGTGTTTCTGTGGAGAGGAGATTGGAGTTTAGTTAAACAGAAATGTAAGTGTGAAAGTGAAATGTTTGCAGATGGAGTGGTCAACGTGACCTGGGAAGGAAAGCGGAGCTCTAGGATATGGAGTTGGACATGTTGACCAATCAGAACGAGGACTATGCCTTGCACATTCTATGATTGTATATAACCACTGGGTCAGAGAAGAATTCTGTCAAACTTCCTGCTTTGACCCAGCGCTGTTCTGTACCTGATATTTCTCTGGTTCTTAAGAATAAATATTTTGATATAAGAGAATTTTCAGTGCGATCCCTTTGCCAGATAAAGCCTAATTTATAGTCGTCTGTAAAGTACTCTGCACAGATTACAGGGAGCCCTCTACGTCGACGGAGAGCCTGTCAGAGAGCCTCTCCATCGTCTCCGGCTGCACAAAATATTTTTTAAGTGCCGTCACTCCGTCAAAGGACGATGGAGACGGCAAGGGCTGTGATTGGTCTATCACAAAGTAAACACTAGCAGCGTCATAATTAAAGTTAGCCTACATAGACACAAATATGAGACCAACTAAAGAAGGTTTGGCTGAAGAAGTGAGGAAATACCAAAATCTCCCGACGTCTTTATTTTTGCATCAGAAGTATCTGTTTCAATCTTATTGCTGCAGCAACAACAACAGTCTTTTTCTCTTGGATGCCATTGCTCACTGTAACCGGAAGCAAAATAACCACTGAGGTAACCAACCATGGGCATCAGAAGAGTAGGCCAGTGTTGCGTAGCAACCTCTACTGATCGGGTGGGAAATTGCACTGCGTATCCGACATCATGACAGGGAACTATGAAGGCTGGAGGGGTCTCCGTCGTTACGCAGTTGGATAACGCAATACACAGTCGGAGAAGTAAACTGTAGCCTTAAACCAACACGCTACACACCCCAATTAAGAAAATCTAAAAAAAAAAAAAAAAAAAAAGAAAGTTGAACAGGTATTCCACTAAATATATTGATCAAAGTTCTGAATACACTGGTGCTTTGAGGGGAACCCTTCTATGAGGTCTTTAACTTAACTTCACGAGACATGTGCATGTGCATACATATTAGTGCATGGTAGCATGATCAAAAATATGGTTACTGCCAAAAATATTCCACGACTATCAGCTGATGCAAACAGAAAAATAACACAAACAACTACTCATGTCATAAAATTGAAAACCTGAATTTGTTGTTATCTCTCAGAGGGAGAATTGATGAATTCTCCCCCGAGGATTAATAAAGTATCTTTGATTTGATTTGATTGGTTTGATTTAATTTCCAGCAGTAAAGGTGCCTTGCAACAGTGGTGAGTTAGATCCACCAAAACCCACTTTATCCTCAGTTATGAAGTTTCTATACATTCTCAAGCCATAGATTTAAGTTTATATGATCCTTTGACCAGAAGCAAAGTAATTACCTGTGCTATTTAAAATATCAAATATATAATATAATTTATTGTTAAGGCATTGAAGAAAATATCTGTTTTACTTCTGTTCTCCTGTTAAACTTAAAAGCTTTATCATTTTAGTTTCAGAATTAAGATTTTTATCATTAATTTGAAACTATACCTTTTTAGGGTATCTGACACAGTTGTGTAATGTTACATGTCATGTTCAACTTTGACAGAAAATAAATATTTGAATAAAATTAACCTTCTGATACCTTTAAATATAATTTAAGAATAATAGGGAACATTTAAAATCATCAAAAATAACCATTGTTTTATATCGTGATATATATCTTTATTGACTAATGTGAAAAAAATTATCAGTAGGGGAGAGCGGGGTAATGTGAGACATCGGGTAATGTGAGACACCCACTATTTCTCGGCAAATAAACACATTTGTGGTCAGGCGACCAGTATCTTTTCAAGCTCCTCCCATTACCCACTTACCAGGAGGGAGAAGTTGTGCTAGTGCTATGTTAAGTATGTTTTTTTCACAAAAATGTGTTTTTGCATGTAAAAGTAAATTTTCTTGCCGTGAACTTTATCAGCAGTTGTGTCAAAGCAAATTGATTCAGGTAGAAAAACTTGTATCAAGCATGTTGATGAACCTCTAACATGTAAAACCATGTACTTGATTCTGGTTAAACATTAGCCGGAATTGCAAGATATGCTGTTTTTTCTAAAAAAAAAAAAAAAGTGGCTGTGGGGTAAAGTGAGACAAATGCTGTGGGGTAAAGTGAGACACTGTCTTGAAGCACGAAGAACAAGTTTAGTTTGGTCTTAAACATGTTTTTGTGTAATATTACATTACATATGTTTTATTTTAGAGTCCCAGGCTCTTCTAACAGGTTCTGATGGTTCCATGCTCTGACCCAGAGGCTGCATACTAGCTGGTTCTGATTGTCCTTTGTCCTGGCCCCACACTGTGAATGTGAATAGTCACCGATTATTTGGGCGATTCGTTGACTAATCGGATGGTACAAAAATTGTAGCATATTTACAGAATCAGTCAAAAGTTTGGAAATGTTCTCATTAAATCTAATGGAAAAATAGGTTCAAGCTTTTCTGGTAGTGTGTATGTTCATTTATGTCAATATACAATTCTAGAAGCTGACCAGACAGAAAAACGAGGCAGCAGAAGGTACAGTGGGAATTTTTAGAGGAAAAACAAAGCTTATAAACATTAAATGATCTGTCGATTATAAAATTTGTCACCAACTATTTTGATAGTCGACGATTAGTTGATTAGTTGATTTATCATGGCAGACCTAGTTTGGATAAATTTCAAGTGTTTGAAAAATTTGCTTATTTGACCAATCCCCATGATTCTGTTACCTTTCTGACAGCAGTTTTGGAACGTGCGGTTGTCAGTCCAGCTGTAATTGTTAAAAATGGGTGTTATGGTAGTTTTAAAGTGGAAAATGTAACAGGATCAGCTTACCCACCAACTGGTTCACTTTACCCCACTGATTTTTCGTGTGTGTCTCACTTTACCCCGAGGCTGGGGTAAAGTGAGACACAAGACCACTTTTTTTAAAACAATCATATTTTCACTACCCCTTGTCCTTAAAACATTCTGATCATTTCCATAACTAGAAAACATCCTGAAATAATGGGAAATGTGAAAATTTTATCGATACATCATTTTGTCTTGGCAAGAGGGGAGCAAATGTAAAAACTGTATCACATTACCCTGCTCTCCCCTACAGAACTTATTCCAATATCACCCAGCTCTAATATAGTTATATGCAGTATTTAAACTGTGTATAACTGTGCTTACACTTGCGCTTACACTTTTTTCACTGCAACAGTTCAACTCAAAACTCGGTAATAAACCAAAATAATAAATAAATAAATAAAAGTAAGGCGACCAGATTTGAGTTTGTTGAAAAGATGACACCACAGGAACGCAGTGCTGCTGTTAACTGAGACTCTGGTGCTGTTGGCAGTCATCGGTGCTCAGCTTCAGTGAGTTCAACACTCACACTTCTTCTGCAGTTTGCACAAACACCTTACTCGTGGCTAAGCTGCAGACACCTCCTCCCGTTGTTCTTGGGACATGACACCGGTTGTGAGAGTGTGTAATGATAGGCAGGTGTGGGAAGTGAAATGCAACACAAATCCGATGTCAACATAATCGTACTTTTTATTTTTTCCCAGTTTTTCACATCATCCATGATTTTTTTTTTTTTTTATGTGGAAATATTTTTTTCTCTTTTTAAAAAAGGAAATGTTTCGTTAAAGAGGACTTTTATTCACTCTTATAGAAGGCGTTGGACGTGCTTGTGTTATTCCAATTATTACTTCTTTTTTTTTATTGATATAATCAACAAAAACTACAAAAAACAACATCATCTTGCCTCTTTTCCTAAAAAAGAAAAAATTTTTTTCCCTGAAAGTAATGTGACATCATCAAAAGATATAAATAAAAGAATAAATCAATTTCCAGAGGTGGACATTGCACATGCAACCTCCCCAAATTTGGAGGCAGGAGTTTTTGTTGTTGGCATCTACTGCTTAGATTTTAAATTAAAGGTCCAATATTATGGTGCAATTTGAAAGTAAATATATTAACAATAAGGCCCCCAGAACATGTATTTGCCATTTGTGCAGGAAAATCCCTCTCAGATTAGGCAGACAGCATGCACCAGAAACCCCCTTATTCAGCCCTCTGCTGGCCAAGCTGTTTTGGTGCCCTACTTAATATGTAATGAGCTGCTGCTGCTTTCCACGCCCCCTCCCGCTCGAAGGCCGCGCCCCCACCAGCCCGCAACCATGACAACCAGCGTCTGTTATAATGGCTGCTAAAAATAGTCCGATTGCCCAAAACAAAGACTCCAAACGGATATATTTGATCCCGAATCTGAAGCTGAAGGAGAGGAGCAGCAAGAAGAGGAAGAGGAAGAAGTGAAAATACAGTTTCTGAACGGTAAGGTTTGATGTTTTTAAACGTTTTTCCCCCGACGGAGAATAGTGTTCTTTTGTTGTCTATTGAATGGGTAAAAGTTTAAAACGCCAGTACAACGCGATATTGCCTCGTTTTTTCGTTAAAAAAAAGAATACAAAGTAAAAATTGTGTATATATTCGGCTCTTTGTTATGCCCACTTAAAAGTACAAAACCTGAAAACGCCAAGTGTTTCTCAGAGAAGCAGCAAATCTAATGCTGGAGAATAAAACACAATTCTGATTGAGCTACGAACCTTCGTCACACTGCATTACCCACAGTCTGAGTTATGACACTACAGTTCACCATCACTATGTTTTTAATCAATAATTATCTAGCTGTAATCATCCACTGCTACTCATTTATCAGAATTCAGGCCATTCTGCTGTTTGATGTTTTTGGAAGAAAAGCAAACTACAATTTGTCCGTACATCCTGTAATAGTTATTTTACAGTAATTATTGCAGCTTGCATCTGTTTTATGATCACTGCAAACACTATTTCCTCAACATTCTTCAGTCTCAACTACAGTTGCTAATTCAAGATGGTTTCTTTTTAAATGTTAATAAGTAACCTAATATAATCCAGGAATAATCCTGTTCAATATTTCATATTTTATGGTGTGCATTATAGGTGCTGCTCATGTGGAAATTGTGCAACGATGCCTAAAGAGCAGGAGAATGTCTGTCAGGAAATACCACAGCTAATAAAGTTTTGGCCACAATTTGACTTGCATGATTTTGTTCTCCACATCAACACTTACCTTATAAATGTTACCCTATAGGTTCTGAGACAGATGCAGCAGGTAGAGGACCATATGACCCGTATGTTGGACCACCTTTTAGAGCCTGTTAGCTGAATCCCTGCTCTTTACATCGGGAATGCTACATTACAGAGCAGATCATGGCCGTTTACAGATCAAAGAACGGGCTTTATGCACATCACTACTTCCTGAATTTACTGCTACTTTTCCCGTCTTTCATTATTGGACAAACTGATTAATCCAGGTGTCTGACCATCGTTGTCATGGTAGCTGAGATCAGGCAAACTTGGATTAATCAGTTTGTCCAGTAATGAGAGACAAGAAACAGAGGAGCAATAATAATTTCAGGAAGTAGTGGAGTTGAGCATGTAGCCCACAGAGAAGTAAGTTGGCAGGTTTATCTGAACAATCTCTCAATGTCCCCCAATTAAAAATGAATTTGTGACTTCATGCTATCAAGTCATATTTCAGTGGGCATAACAGTCATACCACAAACTAGTATAGTTATAGCTAAACTTATAAACCATCTTGTTCAGACATTATAGCTTTGTTTGCATTCACATATGATCTTTGAAATAAAACAAATTTATTGAATAATACATTTATTTGTAAAAGACAAAAGCAGCATCAGTGTTCTTTTTCCTCAACATAAAGGAGTACGAAAAAGTTAAACAGTTATATAAAAGTAGAAAACATTCACATGGTAAAATAAATAAATAAATCAGAAAACTATGAATATATAAATATTTCAGGAGATTACAGTTCAAAAGTGTTTGCTAAAAGTTGCCTTTGGGCTTCAACACCTGCATGTAAAAATGTAAAATAAGAAATGTTTTATGACACTTGTTTTTGCTCCCCAGGTGATTCAGGTACATGTGATACTGAAGCTTTGTCCGATGGTGTCGGGGCTTCCTTGGACAGAGAGCACTGGTAGTTGTTCCAGCATGTGTGGTGAATTTCCGGTTCCAGAGGGCCGGCATGAAGGATTCAAGGTTCCCCCTCTTGATTGAAGCGAGACGCACAGCTTGCGATGACCCCCCATCTGGTCGCACACTCTGCTCGCAGGTCTCTCAGGATGGGAATCTTCATCGCCGTGTAAGACACTGGGTCCACAAAGATTTTTCAAAAGGTACAAAGAGGGGGGGGGTTACATTTTGTTTGTGTGCACATGGGACACAAACATTTTGAAAGTTCTCTTGATTTCACTTTACAGCGTTTTCTTTAGATTCTGTAAATGATTTCTGTTTTGTAAATGATGTAAATAACAAACTTTGCATTTCTGTATTTGGAAACAAAATAAAGCATTTCAAACTTACAAAAAGTGGCTCAGTCTTCACTGGTTTATCCACACACCCTCTCTTCTTGCCCTCTGAAGACTGGTTCTCCTGCAGGAGTTTTGGCTTGTAGTAGTACAGTAGTACAGACCCCCCAGGTAGAGTCTAGAGATAAAGAAAATGTTATACTGACAATGTGCACATGCTAAGATTTATCAGAGCTTGCTCCATTATCTTTACCTGCACAGCATTCCAAGGAAAAACCACATTCTTTAGTGCAAAACGAAGGATGACACTGGAACACCTCCACAGGTGAGGTCTGGTGGGGGGGGGGACTCATTTTTTCCAGCTTTCAGGATTCACTTGTTCAACATGACTTTCTCCAATTTGAACAATGAGGATGTTCCTAAATAAGAGGAGAAAACATGTCACCAAATTACTCAGTTACTGGAATACTTCAATTAACTGAATACTTAAAAAAAAAAAAAAAAAACAAACAAAACTAGTTATTAGTTTTGTAATTTGGTTTGAGTGCAGATGACGGCTCTCAAAACAATTTTATGACCATCAAATGCAACACTTCATTTCACACTGCAGTATAATAACCAGAACATAAAATGTAATCCAGTTCAAATAATCTCTCAGTGTTTTCCATCTCAAATTGTGAAAGAATCTGTGTAAAAATAATCAAGAAGCCTGTCTAATGTCAATGCCTGTGTCAAATACAGACCTATTCAGTGACCACAAAAATAGTGGCCCAGGATTTATTTCATTTGCCCCAAAATTTAAGGAAAAAAACGAATAGATGAATACAAATAAATTTGGTGCACTTAACTCATTAACTGTCAGACGTTTTCAGAGCAGAGAGCTCCATGTTGCCAAGATTTCTAAGTATTTTCACTGATTTTTGGAGAGCCACAGATACTGTGTGCTATGCCGAAGTAAACACCAGAACTATCACAAGAAAGCGGAGACTGTTCTTTCATCAGAAAAACAAAAACATTTGCGTCCAGTTTTTTCCATTCTTTAGTAACTGCAGCAGAACATGGGGGATCATAAAAATACCTGCAGAGTCAGCCCTCGTGTCACCACCAACAGTGGTCTTTCCCTCCATGCTGAGACGTTGTAGGATGTCACTCTGTGAAGACGTCCACTGGTGGACAATCGCCGGCTCAGTGAACATACGGGCATGCAGCTGCACAGCTCTGAAGATCTGGAAAGAAAAAAAATGATGGTAAATAAAATCTGCTATATTTACTGCCATTTGCCCTGTTTTTCTGTGAGGATAAACATTTTGTTTTCCTCCATGTTCTTCTGTGAGGATAAACATTTTGTTTTCCTCCATGTTCTTCTGTGAGGATAAACATTTTGTTTTCCTCCACGTTCTTCTGTGAGGATAAACATTTTGTTTTCCTCCATGTTCTTCTGTGAGGATAAACATTTTGTTTTCCTCCATGTTCTTCTGTGAGGATAAACATTTTGTTTTCCTCCATGTTCTTCTGTGAGGATAAACATTTTGTTTTCCTCCATGTTCTTCTGTGAGGATAAACATTTTGTTTTCCTCCAACCTTTTCGAGTCTGAAGAAAGATGCTTCACTGATGTTCACCACTGCAGAAAGTTCAGTGTTCCCATAAAATTCCCAGCGATTAGTAATACCGTTTCAAATTTCAGTTATCGTTAAACCCGTGACTGATTACTGCACTTTGAAAAACTGTTATGTTTCTTATTGTCTGGAAAAGCAGCAGCAGTTCCAGTTTGCATTATTTAATATACGAAAACATGGTGGAAAGCAACAAATGCATCCATGTGGACAGTTCTGGAGATTTCTCCCCCTTATAAAAGGACAAAGCAGACGTCTAGATCCATTTTGGATATTTTTGAAGATGCTGGTGGCGTATTTCATAACTGTCATCATTTTGGTCACAATAACCGTGATATGAAATTTTTGTATCGTTACATCCCTCCCCACACGTAATATACATATTTGTCTTGTGTGGGATGTTTGATACAACATAAAGAAAGGAAGAAAAAAAAAAGGAGGAAAAAATTAAGGACTGTAGCTGCCAGAATATTCACTGCTTGTTTTTCTAATGAAGTCTCATCATGTACGGCATGAATGTAGGGACACTACAGCAACTTACATGTCTGTTGAAAGTGACACTGAGGCAGAGTTTGCAGGATCATAGGTGACATCCTCCTCTCGTGACTCTGCCATTGAAGATGTGCCCTCAAATGGATCGTCTCCCTCCTCCATTTCCTCACAAGGTCTTTTTGCTGGTCTCTATTGGAGTTGAAGTTAAAAAGTGGGTTAGTGGTTACACGAGGAAGTGTGGCTGTCCAACCATGTTTGCAGGACACAGAGGCCTGGACAGCTGTTAATTATATTTCACTAGTTAATCTACGCATGATATATCAAAACACCTCAGTAAAAACAGTACAAGTTACAGTGAAAGTAAAGAGTAAAGTTTCATTACCAGTAAATAAAAATAATTCCACACAGCTACAAACCTGCACTTCTGAAGCGTGGCTGTAATGTCAGATCAGTCTGGGAGGCAGCATCTCTTTTTCCTGCACTCAGTAGTGGTGTGCTCACCTGAGGAAGAAATCAAAGTGATCAGAAATGAACCTTCTACTTTATAAATACTATTATTAGAAAGAAAAAAGACTAATGTACACATCTTATGATGCATATCGTTTGAATAAACTAAAGTTACATGAACACAAAACTAAAAGTCATGCAACAGTGCCATATTACAGTATATTGTCTAAGTCAGTAAAGTACATAAATAGCTTTAGCTGGCAGTCTTGCACACCGTGTCCGTGCCGTTATCGGTGGGGGTCCAGAACAAGCAGGCTGCATGTGTGTGCACTCTGAGCCTGCGTCTCTGTCCCGTTAATGAGCGCTGATTTGCGGCAGCTGTTGTTGCGTGATCTCCGCTATCTTTGCATTACAAGCTGCAACAACGTGTGCAAACGAGCCGGGAACATTAGCTCGTTTACATTCTGCCGTACCCCCCCCCCCCCCCGCTCCTCCTCCGTTCACGGTTGCAAACAGCGTGTAAACTTTAAAAGCCTTTTCACTAAATGCCCCACAGTAACAGTATTCATGTAAAAAAGGAGGAGAAAGGCTCCAGCTGCTGTCGCCTCTCCGTACAACGCGTTCGTGGTATAATGAGAGAAAGTTTCCTGCTCACACAGCTACATGGCTAACAGCTGATGTAACTCGGCTAAAAGCTAACGCTGGCTGTGTTTTGCCGACATGTCGCTAAAATGATTTAAAAACACGGTTAAACCTGACAACTTACCTCCTCCGATGTTGAAGGGCGGCTCACAGAGAGTTGGTATGACTCCAAGTTTCAGCCACAGTTTAGTGGCAAAGCCGGACTGGAGCTGAAACAGGCTCCTGACAGACTCCGGTGTGAAATGCTCACTCAGCACATACATGAACTCTTTTCAGACCGTTTCAGGAGGATTTCCAGGAAAAATAAAAGATATATCCATCGAGTCCACACTTATTCAGCTGATACTGCAAAAAGACTTGTTTCTTGCAGCATGAAACAGAGCAGCTAGCATGCTGTCCTCTCCCCGCACCGGCATCTCAGTTGCTCAATGCGGAGCAAGGACGGTTGTAGCTCGGAGGGGGGTGGGGGGCCACGCGCGCGGGGGGTGTTGAGAGCAAGAGGGCTGTACCAGTGACAGTGGGAGGGCCTAGTAGGCGGGCCAGGTCTTCTTCGTACGTCACAAAGAGACCGTTTCAGAAACGGCTTGCTGGAGGACTCTTTCACAGAAATGCAGGGAGGGAGAAATACAGAGAGTACGCATCTGCACACACTTCAGGGGGTCTCCATAGACTCCAGCAAGTTATAATTATGTGTTAAAAACTTGAAAAAGTGCATTTTGCATAATATGGGACCTTTAAGCCAGAAGAAAGAAAACATTCTTCTAGGTTTCTTTTCTTTAACAGAAAGTGGTTTCTGAAAAGCAAATTATAACAGTTCTACATGTCCTGCTGGTTCTGTGGAATCAGGAGGCAGTGCCTCATTCCGGGTCAGACTAGAGCCGAGCCCTGTGTATCAATCTCCTCTCTTTGCAGGGCTGCAAATACTAACTGAGCAAAAGTGTTTTCCTAGCATCTCTGACCAGCTCCAACATGCCGTTTCTTTCTGTTTGGACACAAATGTTTCCTTTGTTTCTTTATTCTTTCTTTTTTTGTTGCTGTTGTTTTTATTTTTTTCAGTCTTTCTTCACATTGGTTGGGTTTTGTTTTTGTTTCTTTTTACCCTTCTACACAGCTGATGATTTGACATTTTTACTCAGCCTCCCAAACTGCTCAGCTCATAGCACTTAGCTGCTCTGCACATGTGACTGGCCAACCATAACATTTTCACAGTAACAGCAGGGGCTGGATATCACATGTCACGCTGAACTGTGTTTTCAAGCAAAGTATATGTAAATGTTTTGATATCACTATAAAACACATATATGCGCAATGCCTGTCCAGTTGCTAGTTTGGCATGCCTCAAACAAAGACTCAGCCCGTTCTGACCATTCACAGCAGCCTTTCTTGAGGGGGTGTTAAAAGGTCAGGAGCTAAAATGGGGGGTTTCTGACAGAAGTTGACACCAGACTGCAGCTATGGACACTAAAGCAACTTATTCAGAAAAACAAAAGAGCATTATGACCTAATATGGGCTGTTTTCAGTGACAACTTGACTACTGTGTATGTGCCTTTTAAAGATTAATGCATATCTCTTTTAAAATCAATTAAATCTAAGTATCAAGCAGCCAAAATGTGAAGCTTCCAGCTTTTTTTCTGTGTTACGACTTGAATATTTTCAGATTTTTGTTTTTGTTACATAAGATAAGAAATAACAATGCTTTGCCTAAGGACTTCAGGAAGGCTGATGTGCATTTGTCATGATTCCTGACATTTCATTCTTTGATCATTGTAGTGTTCTGTATACATCAGAGATATACATCATTCTGGGGCCTCAACTAGTCTTTCATTTTTGATATTCTGTTCACATTTTTAAACGTTCAATTAAAAAGCAGTCTATCAAACATTACAAATGAGTAAGAAATGAGAAATATAGTGTTTTGTGAAAACTTTGCATATAAGACAAGAAACAGGATCTTCAACTCACATTTAGGAAATAACAGTCATTCACTGTTAATTTTCTTTTAAAATCAGGACTTGTTTTCTGATTTATCAACTAATCTAATAATAGATTAAATGATCAAAGCAAATCGTTGGCTTGTACTACAAGCTCCAGGGTATATGGATGTAAAAGTGAGTATTTCATTTCATTTGACTTTTGAGGACATGCAGCTTCTTTTAAAGAAAGTACAGTCTGCTGGAGACAAAGCACTCCTCTAAATTTAAGTGTTGTCAGAGTGATACCTTTTGTCTTTTTTTTTTTCCTCTGACAGCACCAGCTGAAGTTGATAAACCACAGATTGTAGTTCAGTCAGGCACATAAGCTGACAGTGATGGCAGCTGATTCGACCCTCTCCACTACACCCCATCTTTCAGCTGCCATCAATTTTTCAAGCCTCAAAAATTTATTAATAGAAGGGTACTCCAGGTCCCCATCGTCAAAGAGTTCAGATGAAGATAAAATTCACACTAAAGCACATGAGCATCCCACACACCCAAACCAACCCCACAAGCTCTGAATCATGAATGAGCCCAGACTTCCACACTCTGCAGGAACGAGACAAGACCAGGAAAAATAGCATACAATGCTGCATCTTTAATCACCTGAGCTGTGACTTCACTTGATCTGCAGACACCAGCTGGATCAGTGTTTTCCTGCACACGTGGCTCATCTCACAGCTCCGAGTGCCTCCGGTCATCTAAAATTTATTTTCTGTGGATGCACGATGAGAGTAGTAGTAGGAAATGTGAAGTTTTTTTTCCTAATCCTCCATACTTTCATCTATTGCACACATCAAAGATTTAGATGAGTGACAGAGATACTGAAGTCCTAATTATAGCATATGGATTGCACATTTATGGGCTCTGTGCCACTTAACATTTAATCTTTAGGTGGTATGTATTGACTACATCTAAGAAGGTAATCATGCTTCAGTTTTCTGAGTGAAATATATCTATATGGTGGATTCACACCAGGATAGCCCGTCAGACTCAGTTCGATTTGGGGGGGGGGGGCGTCGTTTTCACAAGCCAGACTCTCATTATTTCTGTGGATACTTGCTAGGAAGTGGGATGTTTTCTTCTGACCATATCTCAATTAAAACTTTCATGTTGCCATTTCTAAAGAATTCCTACACGTGTTTGTTTCGGTGGCGTTTACCAACAACACCCAATGTTTATAATAATCCATATTATTAACCCACAGTGCCATGCTGAACCAAATGCAGTGTGGTAGTTGTAGTTCACTTCTTGCATTTGGTTCACTTCAATCATATCGAGACCTGCATTTGAAGGTGGACTGAGTCTGCTTGTTTGGTCCGAATCAGAATACATTTGCGCATTAACAATACCCGCAAAAGAAGCGGATTTTCCGAGCAAATGAACCCTGATTCGAGTCAAAAAGGCTGGTGTGAATCTGCCCATAGTCTCTTAAGTGCTGATTTTAACTTTTAAACAACAACTTTTAATGAAAATTATATGAACTTTTACCTCGTTTGCCTTTGACCTTTCAGAGCAGCCAATAAGATGACAGTTTTATGAGCGTAGCCAGGTGCTACATACAGAGGAGGAAGGGAAACTACATGAAAAACTACATTAAAAGCACCTAAAAGACAGATCATGATCTCTATATGGCAAGAGAAATACGCGGTGAAACATCAGCTGTCAGATCGGAGTAGCAAGTTTGTGAATGGACAGAGTTTACAAACAACCATTAAGCTACATAAAATGCTAACACTAGCTTAGCTGTTTGTGTACGTTTTAAGCAGACGCTCTGAGCTCTGCCGCATCCGTTAAGCACCTCTACGTCCTCCCTGGCGGTGAGTGAAGCACAAGTTTCTGATTTGAAGTGGAGGTACATGTCTCTTGAGTTGCCTCGTCGATTGCCTGTCAGCGTTGTGTTTTTACCTGTGTGGGTGGAGGTGCGTCTGCCGCTCTCCTCACCTTCTGACTGTCTGCAGACTAGGCTGCTGTCTATGTGGTGATTAAAAACGCTGGCCGTATTCCTTGTTAGCAGCTGTGCTTGCTCTCCTCATGTGTTTTGGAAAAAGGGGAGAGCGCTAAACAAAGAAACTCTCCATGCTGACACACTTTAGCTTGCTCTGATTGGTTCATCAGTGTCTATCACGTCAACACGAAGCGGACAAGCACGTGGTGTGATTTGGCAGAGAGGGAGAGAAAAATAAACCTGGTGTAAACAGACACAGCCGCATTCAGACGGTTCTATCTTTGTGTTTTGGCAGATCGTCAGCACGTTCAAAACCTTCACGATCTTATATCGTCATATCGCGCAAAGTTACTCTGTAATGTTTTCTGCCTTTCGTTGGCGCTGACTGGTTTGCTGGACTTGACGCACACCGAGCTGCACCGTCTTCTGTTACCGCATGCTGACATTAGCGTGTGTCCCATGGTGCGCTCAAAGATGGCTCGGAGAAACACATTACCGCATGTTAATGACTAATTAAATTGTTGTAACAGCTGAAAAAGTGCGGGGGACAGAGGGCAGGAAGTGCAGCGGACATTTACCATGCCTCCATCACGTCTGTATATGTGTGTATGAAGGGAGAAAGAGCAGTATGAATGAACGGTATGATATATATTTTTTTCTTCCAAAATCCAATGGGCTGTATGCACAACCATACTACTTCCTGAACTTAGTAGTGCTCCTCTGTGTCCTGTCTTTCATTATTGGACAAACTGATTAATCCAGGTGTGTCTGGTAGTTGCCGTTGTGGTAGCTGAGATCAGGCACACCTGGATTAATCAGTTTGTCCAGAAGTGAAAGACAGGAAACAGAGGAGCACTACTAAGTTCAGGAAGTTGTGGAGTTGTGCATACAGCCCATTCGTGGCGTTCGAGTTGAATCTGTGGCGGTGCGCCACACATTGGTCTATGCGTGGGAAACCCTGAAGGTTATCCAATTGTCTATATTATTCAGCATTTATTCACATTTTCCTCCAAATTTAAGCCATATTTAGTATATTTAGACCTAACCCTAGCCAGCTGCAAGTGACAACTAAGTTAAGTGAAAAGTCCTTGGTTAATATTGGGCTCCAGCTTTGTTATCTGGGGCTACAGTGTGAAATGTAATGCAAGTCCCTGCAACTTTCTTCTAAGTTTTGTTTTTACATGTAATTGTTGTGCAATATCACTTCTGTAACAATTTAATGTTATGCGACATGTGTGCACGCTATGATATGCAAATAAAAACATAGGCATATGGTGGCATTTTCCCCCAGGGCAGTGCGCATTTTCAGTGCCATTCGTCTGTTTTAGTTTTTTAAATTCTTAATTATGCAAGACAGGTTTTTTTTTTTTTTTTTTTTTTTTTTTTTTGCCATGCAAACCATAGTCATACTATGATTTTGGAGTCCAGACAGTATATTTTTCAGCCTTTATTGAGAACCTTCTACATTTTCACTAATCTATGGTCTCATATGGTAATAATTACCTCATTTCCTCCTCAATTTTATACATAAAATCTGAAATAGCTTCAAACAAATGTTGAAAGTCCTCATTGCCTCTCTTTCTCTTCAAGAGTCTATGCACGTACTGTATGATGCATAAACCTAAAACTTTCTTGAGATGAAGCTTTAATTTGCCAAGGCATTTTTCTCCCCTCCTCACAAATGGAACACCATGGGAGTCAAGGCAGTGCCAACATATTCCCTAGCCAAGAGTCTACCTCAAATAGTGGCACAAGACAAAGAGACTAATAGTGTTTTGATCTAAGTACACAAGCCGCAGGCATGACATAACACATGCCAGCTTCTTCATTTCTCTAGCTTGCACCAGGGGCGCTCCACCAAAGCACTCATCCCAATCTCCCCTGTGACAAGTGCAACGCAGTATGTTAAGAGGTTCTTCCTGCTTGCATTCACATTGTAAGCCCAACATGTAGATTTGAAGACTTAATATGCAAATTATTTAAAAAATGTTTACAACAATGCATCAAAATTCAGGAAGCAAAACTTTACAAATCTGTATGCATTCTGTTTTTTTTTCCATCTTAATACACTAAAATACACTACAAGTCAAAAGTTTGGACAATTTTTCCCTTATATATAAATTTGTTCGCTTAACTTTTTTGTGACATAATTTTACTAAATGTAACTTACAAGAACGATTAGTTGTTTTATATTCATATCCATTATTTGTCATGTATTGGACACAAGTAGTTGACTTCTGTGCACCTGTTTTGCGCTAATTAACAATCCTATTAGGATTTAATTTATATTTCCTTGTTTCAGTAAAAACGCTTTGCCTGAACTCAGCAGCTATCATCATGGGAGGTCAGTTTAAGCCCATAATGGCAAAAACAGGCTGTTATTGCTGTTAGGATTAAAGATGTTCTGACTGAAAAGAATTAAAAGCACAACCACTTAAAGCATTTAAAGGAAACCGAAGACACACAGGTAAGCAACAAGAGCTGAACAGTATGGTAAAAACATATAAGCTTTCTTTTTGACATGCCATTGTCTGAGAGGTCCTACACATGTAGAAATGTATTCCCTTACAGGTTAAGATGAGGAGGGATGTACTGCATACTAACTGACTAAAACTTGAGAAAACTTTAAATAAAAAAAAAAAAATGTTTTTCTTTTTTTTTTCCCTACATGTTTATTCACTTCTTTTATCTTTTGAGATGTCCCTCAAGACATTCAGCTGGTACACATCACAATCACAACTCAAAATTGAGAAATTTTGCCTTTGAGGTGGCATTTTTCCTCCAAGGCAGTAAATGCTTTCATGTCACTTTTGTGATTATCTGCCAGCAGAATCACGTAAATACTAACAAGCTGAAAATCACAAACCTTGGTGGTAAAACACAGGCAGAGGAGGGAAGCTCAAATGTTTCTTAGTTTCTGTTTAATCTAAAGAGTTTACACTGTCATCAATACACGTTTAAAATTAGCATCCAACTTATGCATTCAACAAGACTGCCAACAGTCCTCCGCTGCACATGCTTGTTACTGTCCAACATTTCTCAGTTCCCTTCAACTACGTTCACAACATTTAATGAATTCGCAACAATTTTGTGTGATTCTAATTATAATCCCAAATGTGCAAAATTGGTCACCAAGCACACTCAAAGACACATATAATGGCAACCTACGGTATATGCATCCATGCATCAATGTATTTTACAATCCCTCCTGAAGTTGCAATGTTGCAAACAAAAATATTAACACAAATTCAACCAAAGACAAATGCAACAAACCATGGTTTCCTGCTAATATGAGACATTTGGGAAGGCTACTTTTATTGTATATTCTACTCATCTGATTTTGTTTTGATGGAACATTGTGATTTCCCAGAGACTGATATTAATACATCATAAATCACTTTCATTCTGATTTTTAAAAAAATGGCCAGTTTAAAACTTAATTTTTCAAGTAATAAATGAGCATGATGCTGCTTACAGTAGTTGCACACACATAGGCTACTGTATATAAACCTACTTGAGGAAAAGATACTATTTAAACTCCACAGGTGCTGCGTGTCCTTGCATTTATACGTGAAAATAAGGATCGACAGCAAAGGCGCAAAACTGAAACAGAAACCACAAACCATGTTCCTACGATCAATGCTACCTCTTAAAATAATGGAATGTTAGACTTTCTACTTACACCTGACAAAATGCACTTATTAGTCCTGCACCAGCTAGTCTCAGTCTCTGCACAGATTTTCCTGTCCTCATGCAGCCCCTCATGCCTTCAGTGGGGTATGAACTTCACATTCACCCTCTACCTCCCTCTGTGAACCAGTGACATCATCAGCAACATGTCCATCCATGAACACACTCCCCCATGGAGAAGTGTTGTAAATGGAGCAATTCAAGGACTTCAACATAAAAAGCGAGCGATGCAACTGTGCTCCTGAGTAGAGTTACAGTAAGTTTAGGGAATTCATATCCTTTTTTTCTCTTGCTCTTGGTCCTGATAGCAGCTGCTTCTTTGTCAGCATTAAATAAAATGCAGACTACTGCAAGCGGATAAGCAACATGACACAAATTGTAAAGCATTTTGACGAGAAGGAGTGATTAGTCACAGAAGAGGCTCTTATAATTTACTTAACTGCAGAATTATGAGCTTCCTCTCAAACATATGGACACTTGATTTCATGAGAATAACTACTTCCAGCAGAGTCAAAAGGACTTTGGACCACCAATCAAGCAGGGTGAAATAAAGAAAAGGAGAGATGATGAGACTGGACTGAATCCAATCCCCTGTTGATCACAGGCGACAATGAGTTTTGCCAGCGGTTTTAAATGAGAAGGACTTTGTAGGTGGATTTGTGCCCTCTTACGGAAAAGCTGCGGGGTCTAGATTATGGTCACAGCAATTAGAGGGAGCACAAAAATGTTGTTATCGCTCATGACAATTTGCCACTATTCAGCTGGCAGCTTTTAAAAAAAACATAAAACAAATTAACACGAGATTTCAAACCTTAGTAGATGTTTAATTAGTGCATGGCTTTGAAGGAGTGGAAACTAACACTCCCTGACGTGCGATATTCTGGATAGAAAACATGCATGACTGCTTTATACCCTCTCAGAGATAATTTAAAAAGCAAACCACAATGGCTTTTGTGTCGTCACTATAAGATTTTAGTCTGAAGCGTAGGCTTCAACGTTATAAGTGGAAGTTATGCTACTCAAGACAAAGACACATAGACGACCTAACCGGCAGCAGCGGAGCAGGGGGGGGGGGGGAGGGTTGTTAATTGTTTACCTGATTACATCTCCTGCGACGTTTGCTGATACTAATCCCATTTAGTGTATCCATGTTACATCTGTCATCACTCCTTCGACTCGGCAGCTCTCATCAGCTTTCAGCGGAGAGCGACAATTAAGTTCGTCTCCTCAAAGTGGAATGAAAAGATGAAGCTGTCGTGCAAAATGCCCCCAAACTCTCCACTTGCTTTTTCACCCTTAGTGTCGGTGGGCAGTCTTTCACTCCTCAGTTAGTTTCGCCAGAGTCCGACAGTAGCTTCCAGTCTCTTCCTCTGTTCCACGTTCTCAGACACCGACACGCAGTCCTGTCCACACCACTCCCGGCCGCGTCTAACCAGGACTGTTGCGGTGGTTTTACATCTACCTCTATGAATGGTATTCATTCATTTCAGGAGAAGCAGAGTGTTCCTGGTCTGAGATCAGTCTTCAGTCGGGGAGTGCAGCACATCAGGAGGATCCGACTGTGATAACTGGCTTCATGCGCGCGGCGGCGGCACGTGGGACATCAGATTCACACAAGGATCATACCACATTTTTTCCTCTGCCCAAAATCACACTGGTGATATTACCACATGGATAGCTCACTGTGTTGGCTTAGACATAATTCTTTCCCCCAAAATGCTGCACTGACGTCTCTGCCTTTTGGGATTTGAGGCTATGAAATCATTAGGTTATTAATGACAGTTTGAATTTATTGCACAGTAAGTGGCCTACCAGAAGCTTATTTGGAAAGACACCAGGCCTACTGTATTTTTTCCTGTATTAATTGGCCTATAGATTCTTAGTTAATGACCACAATTAAAAAAAATACGAGATGAAACCGTACTAATGGAAGGGGGGAATTTGAAATCTTCACATAAATCCTTTTTAATCAACCATGGGGTAAGCTTTGTTCCTTCTTTGGATTAATTTTATATAGTCTTAATTCAGTAATAAGGCTATTCCCGCTTTACATCATCCTTTAATGCGTTAAAATGCATTGTAGTGATTTCGCAGTGTGTATAGTGACCTCTACTCTCCGCACTTATAGCTAATTTTCCCATGGGAAGTAGTCATTTTTAGGGTCTTCCAAATTACTTATTTTGACCATTTTGCACTACTGCTAAGTACGGAAGCCCTTGTTTTATTTTATCATTATTCTGGTGCAGTCCAGTCTCACTTGAAATACAAAATGAATATTTGTCCACATGGGCCTACAATATAGCTACTGTATTCCTTAACAACACAGGCTTTAAAATTGTGAAATGATCAAAATTACCTTTTTGGCGAGCTGCTATGGGAGTAAAGCAAGCTCCATGTTGTTTCTGATTTGTCACTTCTTTGTTAATTTCAGTCCAATCATTATCATTTGGTATCCTTTCAAGATAGTAAAACAATATGCAGGCCTAATGGATGCTTTTCTGTTTTTATATTTCAAACTCAAAGGTGGCAAAACGTGGGAACAAAAAGGAAGTTACTGAAAAAAGCTTAATACATTTACAAGATTCATAACAACTTTTATTTATTTATTTTTGTTTACATTTCATTATCAAATAATTACCATCTGTAAAGAAGAAAAAAAAAACTTTTCTGGCAAATAGTTTTTGGTCAAATGTCAGGATGACACTTCTGGACCAGAAACTTTCAGTATGAAATGAGGAACAGGATGCTGCATCATCCAGATGACCAAGTGACCATACCAGGTGAGGGTTAGGGTTACTGAAGTAGAGCCATGCCAACATTTACTGTAAAGACTTGTTTATTGTTTATTTAAAAGGATCCCCATTACTCCATTGTAGGAGCAGTGGCTAAAGAGAATCCATCACATCTGCAGTTCCCTTGCACAAGCCAACATATCAGCAGTAAAGAACGACTTTGGTTTTCTTCAAAGATCCCCATTAAGCTAGCAGTGCACAGCTAGCTATAACAAATTAAGAACCCTGAAACCTGGAAAATATGAAAATGATCATGACAATCAGCAGGAGGAATGCGGAAAAACACATTTTTTCTCTATTTTAAATGTAAGTTGAAATCTTTACTGACTGAATGTAATGGATTGAAAGCACAATGCACAGTAGAGGCTCAAAGTTGTATGGCATGAATATTTTATCAAAGTGTAAGTATTTTAAGTTTGTTCAGATGCAGTACTTAAGTGAATCTGGAGTGACTTCAAACTTGTGAGGCAAAAGAAAGACTTGCAACCCTGTTTATATGTTTATTTATTTATTATGATCGTTTTATAGCACTACAGTCTACAGCCACAAATGTTAAATGAAAGGATCAGATAAAACCACAACAATGGAATAATTACTACTCAGAGAAACAGAGCTCAACTCTGCACTGCAACCAGAGCGACTTTCAAAGTGGTTTTGATTGCAATTTGCACTAACATCAGTCCTTTTACTGTACGTTCATTAGAGTTGAGCAAGTGATCCTTATATGCTGCATCTGTGCCTTTATTCGAAAAAGCAAACGAACATGCATGAATCAGAATTTTATGGAATAACAGCTTCGTCAGTGCACATGTTTCTCTCCATTACTTGTTCTACATAACACACAATAAACTGCAAGCTCATTAAGTTTAAGCAGTCAGAACTTGTTATATGCCTCTGGCTCATAATCCACTCATAATGTGGAGTGGGATTTAAGAGAATCTACCACTGTCTGAGCCAATGGTAGAGTGATAATTACAGAAGAAATTAATGAATGCCCTGCCAAGCACAAGAAAGGGGAAAGGAGAGAAAAAAAATATTTGGATTATCCCATTGAATGAACATTTAGTATTCCTAAGCCATCCATGCACACAGCTAATAATGGCACATCAAAGCGCTAAGGAATGCTTAATAATAATATACTGTAGCTACCCTAAACACAAATATCTGCAACTAGGCTTGAATATTTCATGAATTCTTTAATGCATGATACTGGAGGGGAATTTTCCATCATTTTACCACAAATAATCTCTGCCAAAGAAAAAACGACACAAAATTTTACATTATTTTACATTTACATTCCATTCTGCTTGTTTTAACTTTCTGAAGGTGGAGAAACAGCAAGCAATGATTCATATGCACACTTTTCGCCACTTGGAATGAGACTTTTTCAAAAATATATTAGACTAATTTTGTCTTGAAGCAGGAAATAAAATGCTAAAAAGAGTAACCTGTCAACACTTACAAATCACAAAGACAAGCACCAGGGCCACCTCTTTGCAAACCATTTATTCTGTCACATCAACACACTTTTCTAGGCGGAGTGAACAAATGCTGCATTTAATCACGAGCAGTTTTTACTCACATTTATGTGTATGTTATTTGCAGATCCACTCTGTTATGCTACAGTTTTGAAATTCTCGTGCAAATGACCTGTGAAGTTTCATTTTAGGGGCTCGATTCTGCACATGGTGTGATAATACGTCTTTCTCTATTCTTCTAACTCATAGAAGGATAAGTTACAATACAATCATTTGCATCTGGGACCAAAGATGGAAATTAGCCAGCAGATAAATCTGGCAATCTCTTTTCTTGTGAGATTAATGTTCTCTGCATGGTTCCAGACAAAAAGACATAGATGTAACTACCTAAAGAAGACTCCATGGCAAATGTGATTGCTTGAATAACTTCTTTAATGTTATATTAGCTTGCCACTCAGGACACGTCAACTCAGTGGACACAAAGTTAACTGCACGTCATGAAATAGTCACAAAGAGCATATAAACTCCATATTTGGAGGTTGGAGGGGCTGAATGGAGTTTGCATGACTGTTAAATGGAACAACAGAGTCTCACTCCTGCCTCTACCATTGATATGAATGAGAAATGTCATTTTAGGAATCGATTAATTTATTTTGCTTTAGGAGGCAGCTTCATTGCTGTTTTATATGTTACAGTCCACTTGGTTAAAGGATAGGCATTTAAAAAAAGACTAATTGTTATGGAAGATAAAGAAAGCTTAGGAAAACTTTGTCACTTACAGTATGTTAAAAAACACATAAGATATTGCCTCAAAATATTTTCTTTTTCTCTATGACTTGTTGCAGAGTCCCAGTCCTTGACTAAACACACAAAGGCACAAAATCAGACATCCTACTAAAATGCATTAGTCAGTCATGCTGGGTGGCACAAAAAGTTTGTAGCTTTGTCACTATTTCAGACCTTGCCATGTGAAATGTCTTTTCATTGTACTAAATGACAGCTGCCGGTGAAGGTTCAGGGCAGGCTGTCGTTGCTCAAGGCTACATGGCAAAAAACGATGCGAATAGCAAAAAATACATTATAATAATGCACTCAACTTGCACAGTTACTCATATGTTTCAGCTTGCCAGGTCACACTGACTGACCTGTTTGCTGCAGGGGGTGTATTTTAATTACTTCACAGATGAACAAAATATTAAATTATGCAACACTTTTAAAAATAGTTTTGACGTATCCATTATCTTGTCAGTCTCTCTCGCCTGTTTTTTTTTTTTTTTCTTTATTCAACAAGAGCATGCATCTTGTCAAATCCTTGTTGAAATTGTGTTTGTGACGATCACTTTTTTGCTTGTTATTTTCTGGACAATTCTGTCTGTTAGCACATTATTTCTGGCACAAATGGTAGCCTGGGTGTGTAGTGGCTGACTTCAGGGTATCCTCACTGCCCTTGTCTTTGCATGATGCCATTCATGCATCAAATGAAAGACAGTCACTGTCTCAATCAGCTGCTCTGCAAAGCAGAAAACACATGAATTTACCTTTAAAAAAGGAGAAAATGAAGCTGAACCTGAGAAATATCTGTTATGAAGACTCCAAGATTGACTATGTGATATTGAATTTTTCTGCTTGTGTGAGCAGAGCATCCTGCTTGTTCAATATATGCTTTCACAATTCTTATACCTGAACACCATTAGAATCTGATGTCAGGCAATAATTGCTGATTTTTGGTCTAGTCCTTCCAGGATTTAGACATTTGATAACGTGATTAAAATTCTCTGGTGTAAAGTCGTAAACCGAAGATTGGCAGATTCTGTCCATTCAAGGGGAAAATAGACAAAAGCAAGAAATGAACAAACAAATTGCAATAAAAGCACAGTTTCCAGCCATGTTTTATGGCTTACATAAAATATGTCTCTATATGGAGGAGGTTAAGAGACATATGTTCACATTCCACAGTTTACATTTATGCCAAAATGAGACAGGTCTGTCTGCAATATATGATATAAAAACTAAACAACACACAAAAAAGAGCTCCAGCTTGACTCTTTAAGAGTCCTCTCCTCCCCCTCCCCCATTTCTAAAGCAGGAAGCAGGGCTGAACACAACTCAAGGGGAGATACTTTATCTCCAAAAATGGCCATTAGAACGACGTAATATTATATACTCTACTTTTATATTAGCATTGTCCTAGATTCCAAAGAACATTGGTTTTCTCATGTTGTTCTGTGTTTCTACTTAATTATGCACACAGCTGTACATGACACTGTGAGCACATAAAGACAAGCTCCAGGTGATGAGCAGACTAACCCAGCCAAGCCTTACTAAACCCTTGAAAATTATTCAAGAACATATTCTCTAATAATTTAATCTTGGTTCTATTCAAAACCCCAATGAAACACCCACAACTTGTAAAAATGGAACATGAACAGATTAAATTACACTTCCTGGCTTGACTGCTATACTTTGTAACCAGCATGAGTTTCACCAAGAACTGACAGACTTAACTGACCAGATTCGCTTGATCTACTCTGTAACATTAACAGTACCTGCATGAAAATGCAAAACACCTACTGTAAGGCTGAAATAAGCCTTAACTCTTTTAAAACGCCGCAGGCCATTTAAGTTCTGGTGGCTTTGGTTCCAAATGTGCCTAAAGGTTGATGGTTAGAATGCATAATTTGAATAAATCAGTCAGTTTATTAATTGATAGTTCAACAGAAAACTATAACATTTTAATCATTGGGTTTATTAAGGGGTATTTTAATGGGAAAAAGGCCTGTTTCCACAGTAGTTGATTGTATATGTTGGACCTATGACACATAAACTCAAAGTATAATTTAATGATTTTTGACATTTCAACATACATTTTTTAAAATATCTGTAAACTTACAGAAGTAATAATTTGAGAAACTGACAATGAAAACTCTGTTGCTTCCTGCTGAGATGGCATTCTTGTCTCGTTTATTTTTCTCTAAGTAACAAGTTGATGCAAACTTTTTTATGCAGCTGAAGCTAATAAGACAAGTACTATTCCTAAAATGAAGGAGATGGATGGACAAGTTAAGACATAACTTGTGTGCATGTTGGAGAGGCAACAACACACATGTTTGTGTAGGCTGAGGTTTGACAGGTAACTGTCGTCGATCTGTCAGGTAGTCAGATAATTGCCCATTCATTGAGGGAGCAATGTAGAGCTGCAATATATTGTTGTGAAGCACAATATGACAGAATGAGACAGAATGTACAGATGAAGTCCACAAATAGTATTCTAACAACAAAAAAATAAATAAAGAAAGAAAAAACTAAACTATTATTGGCTGTTTATATTCCACCCTCCATATAGGGATGGCGAATGCAGTCTATCAAGCTGTTTTGATAAGAGTTCAAATGAATATTTCATTTAATCAGCAAGCTTAAGTCATGAATAAACTATTTGAAATGAAACTATCGAAATTTGGTGTCATCAGTTACCTAGCTTGTGATTGAGCTTTTTTTTTTCCAATTTCTGCTCACTTTTTGTTATTGTTTTCAGTACAAGTCATAATAAAGATGTCTACGGTGACCTGATATCCACTGTAATGTTGACACATATTGAGGTTTTTAGTCTGATTTGAGTTGGTTTAAGGGGAACTCCATTGATTTTATACATCAGAATATGTTTATTGATTTTGATGTTGAAAGAATTATGTGTGGAGCACAAGAAATTATATCAGTGGCTCTGCTTCTTTACTGTAATTCAGAAACTTGTGAGTCCAGTTTCACAGCAATGTAATGTTAAACTGACTCGAGGCAAAACTAAATAATTTAATAGTTACCAGGTAACCGATATATTCTGTTTGAATAACATGTCTGTTTTGTCTCTACTTTGAATCTAGTCTTTTCCCTACTCATCTTGATAACAGCATGATATTTTTTTTTCTTTTTTAATGTTTAGGAATATGAACATAATTTGCATGAGACTTAGTAGATGTGTGTCAGCCCCTCTTAAATTTCTTGATTGGAAGAGAGCTTAATGTACCTTAGGCAAGAGGAGTCTGCATCATTAACTTTGCCAAGAAAGACAGACACATGAATGCACATCTTTATACTGTGCAGAGTAGCTTGTCCTTATATACTGTAATGATAAAGGATCTTAACATCACTTATTTGATGTTAAGATTTATTGTTTGGCATTTCTACAAACAATAGATACCAAATGTGTATATTAAACTTTTTTGTTAAATAAAACATAATAAAACATGCCAAAACATAGTGTCTGCTAGCTTTTGTGTCAGAAAAGCACATTTGGGCTCACTGGAAGCCCTCAAGAGCTCACCTCAGTTTCAACTAAGTAATTCACTGTAGCTACTTTGATATGTAACGCTTGATACAAATACCTTAACACACTTTACTGAAAACATACTATTACTTTCTAATTAGTCCTGTTGGTTTAAACAGTCTCAGGGCTGTGGTATTGACTCGTGACTCCAAGGACCAAGTTGTCTGGATGGGAGATATCTCACAGAAAATCAAGAAGTAAAGTCTTTCTCTTTTTACAACCATCCTTTGCTTGCTGCACACTAATCACTGTGGTGCTGGAGCATTTAACCTTGAGCCAATCCATCTTTTCACTTTGAGAAGCTGAGTTCTTGAACCATGAAATAGAGGTAGTTGTCTGTCTGAATAGGGGTTACAACACAGAATACTTCAAGATTAATCAATTTTTGGCTTTGCAAATGTCTTGAGGTAATTTTAAAAGAAATTTTAAGAGGAATTTTACCCTTTTACTCTGCTTTGTAATAAACACATCCTACATCCTTCAAGATGTTGCTATTCTTGGTTAATTAACTTAGAAATGTATGGACAAAAACTGGTAACTGAAGCCATGTAAAGTGAGTATGCAATCCACAGAAAATGGATAATTTGTTTTCTGAATTACTCCCCTTGAAACAATGCGATGTGCTATCTACAATTGCATGTATCCCTCCATCTTTAAAGAAGTTTAGGTGCCTGTGATTATATCCATGACAACAGTGATAGGTACTCATCTTTTAGTCAAGCTTCCAATAAGTCATTTCCTTTGCTGCTCATTTGTGTTACCATGTTAAAATAAATGACAATTTTAAAAAGCTCTTTATAAGCCTTTCAGAAATAAAGCTGTAAATGTAACCGTTTCAGCTGTTAATGCCAAGGTGACGTGTGCTTAATCAGAAAAAATGTGGGAAAAAATGTTCTGGATGAGAAGGTAGACAGGAAAAGCCACTGATGACCAAAACAAGATGAAAACAAAACTACAATTAGTCAGGGAACATATGGACGAAGTCCGGGACTTTTTGGGCAGACGAGTTGTTTGGCCAGAATAACAGAAGACATGTTTGGTGCAGACCACAAACATCTTTTCAGAGGAACCTCTCACCAACTGTTTAACAAGAGGATGGGAGAATGTTATAGTTTGGGTTTTCAAAGGCTAAACAGCTTGCAGTCACTGATTCAACTCAATTCCGCACTGCTTGAAGAAAATAGAAGACATTCAGAGTGAAAGATTAATTTGAACTGGAAATGGGCATTTCAAGGGGATAATGATCCTTAGCACTCTCACAAATCTACCAAGGTTTTTCTTAACAATAAGAAATAAATTGTCAAGAAAAGTCGTAGTCAAAGCCCTAATTTGGGTCTCAATAAGATGTTGTGGGGTTTGGAGCAGACAGTAATAAAACCATCAAACAGCCCTGGAGTTTAAAGAATTATTCATGGCTTAAAACCTGTTCTCAATCCAAAGAAACAACTACTTATGCTTTATCAAACCTCTCTGAGATACACAAAATGCATTTTGTGGTGTCTGTGCCTTGATGCATCAACCACAGCAATATTAGAGACAGACAGCAAATACTTTGATGTCATTGTGAAGGGTTCAATCTTTAACAAACAAAAAAGCTCTCCAAACATGTTTTCTATATGAACTTTTTCCCTTCTTTGTCTATGAAAGTCTTGTGTGTGCAGTGATGTAAGAGGTAAGGGTAAACAGAGGTTTACACTGTCATATGTTGTCTCCCCTGCTGCACTAGTGAACAGTGAAAACATTATTGCTGGAACAGATCATTTCATGACAGTTGCCATCACCTACATGAACAGGACGTCTCGCTCAAAGACAGAGAATATACTGTCACTATTCCACAGCAACAATCACTTTTTCTCTAAACTGTCCCACCAACTAAAAGTCAGATTCGGTCTTGTTCAAAAACAGCAGTCAGTAGGTTGTTTTCTGTTGAATTAAATTAAAAATTGTCTTCTGAGACCCAGAGGACAAGTGTTTGTGTGTGTGTGATTGGCCAAAATACAAGGAAGGAAGTGGATTTAATACAAGTGATTGTGTGGACAGGCTAGAAATCCTTGCAGGAGTAACATTTGTTTATCGTTGGACTGAGAGCCACAAAATCTGAGTTTGAGACCATGTGCAACGTTTTTGGGTCTGTACCATAGACCGCGGAACCGGGGGGGCCAGCCGGGCCACGGCCCTGGTAACTTTTGTACTCTGGTAAAGAAAAAAATAGCCTAAATAAATAACTGAGAGCAAGTTGCATTGTTGTCCTTATGACCCGTCACTGCGCACCTTCTCTCTCTCACCCCCCCGCCCCGTTGAAACCGTTCCCTGCAGCTGCTATATAGGTTACGTAGGCTGCATAGAAATATCAAATATGTGCCTATCAAGTGCATTGTTTATCAATACGTCATCATGCAAGCGTTGCGAGCCAACGTCAAAACGTCGATTTCAAAGCTAGCTTGTCATTAGCTGGTTTCCATCACACTTTTTAGAAAAATAAAGCGATATTTCTTAAATTTCGAAAAGTACAATTGCGATATGTAGGTGTTTCCATTGAATGGTATCAGCCGTAATTCTCGTAAAACCCGCCCCGCGAGACTCCACTTTAGGATGATGGAGAAAACGTGTTTCAGAGCTGCTGCTCATCAGAGGATGATGATTCAGAGGTAAAGTCCGTATGTACGGAGCCTCTGATCACATCAGCAGGAAAAACACTCCAGGACAGACGCCCGAAACGTAACATGAATGAAAAACCCCTCAGGATGAACTTCTGGAGTGTGGATGTCATTTCTGGATCTTTATTCCGCTTTTATCTGCACCAGTTCCTGACTGATGTGATGATGCAGCTGCTGATACGAAGGCGCAGTCATACCATGTTATCCTGGTCACGTTTTATTAAATCCTGCTGACGTATAATTAACATGTAGGAACCAGAAACCGAGTCGTGGTGTTACAAACGTGTGGAAACAACATAAACAGCTGGTGTCCAGACGTTAATACATGAAGTTAAAGCACTGTATAATGTCCTGAATGAACTCAGCTTGCTGAGTTACGAGATGGGATTTTTCATATATGAGACTGATAAAACTTCCCCCATCACTCCGATTTCACAGTTAATGCTTGTAAATGATCATATTCATCATAATTAAGGAGGAATAAGTGGATTCTACCCCGCCTACGCACTCCTATGACGAGTATTGCGAAAAAAAAAATGTTTCCATTACACTTATGTGCAAAACTGCTTTATAGAAATGTCTGGATTTACGCCTCATGAAAGCGAAAAACTTTTCGATATTTTAGAGTTTTTTTTTCCAAATTAGGTGTTTCCATTAGCGGTTTTAATTCCGATATTTAGGTTTTGTGCAATTCCAGGTGTGATGGAAACCCAGCTATTGTTGACATCGTGAAAATGAAGAGACAGACATCTATTTCAACTTTTTTGACACCAAGCCAAAACTACAAAACAGGAGAAAAAAATACTCCTCCTCCTCAGAGACACAACAAACATCATCTTTTTAAAAAAAAAAAAGGCATTTTTAAAAACAAACGTTTTTTTTGGAAGTATAGCCCCCCCTCGTTCAGATCGTTCCGCGGTCCATGGTCTGTACCACTGACTTTCAGAGAATATGAATTGGCTTTTTGAGCAAGAGATTGGCTGTTAGAGGGAAGTGGGAGTTTGTGGACCTCTAAAACATTCTGCCTTCACCTGAAAGACTTGAATTAAGGTCCTGCTGAGAAAAGTGTTCTTTCTTTTTTGCTAATCTGTGGTACAGAAAAAGTACAATTTGGTGTTTAATACAACACTTACATTAACTACATGTTCCTCAAACTGTCACAGGAAAAAAAGGGTTTTTGGCTGAGGAATCTAGCTTTGGTAGACGTTCAACAGGGAAGATCTGATCTTTGTTGATCCCTTTATTTCTTGCCACTTGTGTTTCCTCTACAGTGTAATGTCACTTCCTTCTTTCCCACACTGGAATTATTACATCACTGCTCTGGTCCAATGTTTTTTTTTCTTTCCTATTGTGGCAGTTGACGGTCCTGTCAGTATACCTCTGACTGATAATGCGCCCTGGCTACTTGGCCACAGGGATGTTCCTTTGGCTGAATGGTCAGCGCGCATGACTTTCACCTGGGAGTCTGGGGCTCAAAGCCCGCCCGGGTCCTCCATTGCATACCTTGCCACTCTATCTTGTCAATCAGTAGTTTGTTTGTTTTTTTGTCTTTTTAGAATCTCAGTTCTGCTGTTTTTCACCTTCTGGACTGTGCATTATGCATCAAATTTCCTCCACCACTTCACCTTCTCCAGTCTTCCAACGTGGAAAGTCTACTTCCTCCAAACCAACTGCCAGCACCTCTTGGGCCAGTATCCTGCAGGTTTCAGATGTTCCACGCTGCTACATACTTGGCTCAAATGAAATGGCTTTCAGCTTATCTCAAGTTCTCCACAAATCTTTAATGACCACTTCATTTGGGTCAGGTGTGTTGCAGCAGGGAAAGATAGAAAACTTGCAGGACACTGGTCCAAGAGGGCCACAGATGGTGATCCCTGCTTTATCGGATGGATGTGTGGGTATAGGAAGGAAGGATGTGGAAAAGACTCTTGCATTGAGAGGCTTTTCTTGTCAACTTTATTTTCATTCTTTGTGCATCAAACCATTTTTTTCCTCCAAATTATTCCACACCAATGCATTTGCCTCAAACTCCCATTTGGTCTCCTTATTGATTTTGGTTTTTAGAAACATAACAACAAAGTTCACAAAAAAACAAAACAAACAAATTAAAAGGCTTTCCTCTACGTTAGCTTATGAAGTTAATTACAGGGAGATAGTATAGTTATGTTAGCTATATTACCCGCATAAGATTAAGATCAGATCATGTGTTTTCTTAGATCAGATCCACTGTGTGTTCCTGGCTGTCTCAATGCAACGAGAAAACAATGTGAGGAGAAATGACAGAACTATATAAATCACTGAATGTACTGTAACTCAAAGCAAAAGGTGCATTTTCCCCTGAATTTTGATCTATATATGTTTGAGTGTGCGTATGCTTGTGTGTCTACCTGTCCAATACATCACATCAAACTCAATTCACCAAAAGATTTATATAATTATCATCAAATGCGTTTCTAGTCAGTGGTTTGGAAAGACTCCACAATTCATGTGGCACAGACCTTCTCAAAGAACAAGTAAATGTTGACAACATGTCACTTTCAACCTTTGTAAACCTAAAAAAAAGTTAAAAGATGTGTGTTTCTCGGGGATAAGTTTGGTGCAGAGTGGTTGTGTGTAGATGCATGCCCTTGAGGTGTTTTCATTAATCTGCATGTGATATGTGCTGTTCTGTCTATTCTTATGAGAACATGCCAATCACTTGAGCAAAAGCAACCCACTTGAAAGAACATTATGTGTAGGAGCAATATGATTAATACATTCACATTTTTAGCCTGAACTCATTGAGCTTAGGTAATTTTAAAATGAATTCAAAATAGAATTGTGTAGTGTTGTGATAAATGTGCTATGTACACTTATCTGGGTAAGTGTACATAGCACAAATCTGGGTATGTACACTGGAAACACATTCAACTGAGAATTATTTGAGCAAATGAAATGACTTGCAGTGAAATTTGGTTACAACTTGATTCACTGACTAATTCTATCCATTAACAAGAACACATAAATCATTTTTACACTTACACTTTACTGAATATTTTTTTGTCATTGACATTTATTTACAATATGCTTTTAACACATTAAGCCAGAAATTCCTGCAGGCTTTTCTTTTTTTTTCCCTGTCAAACAAGTTTGCCTCATCATCAGAACTGTGTGGCTGTGACCTGCAACTGGTCGAGCCAGAGGAAACTAGAGGAACCTGATGCGAGAAACTGCAATATTTGCATAAGCTTTCATATTTTTCATCTCCACTACACCTCTGCAGAGGCAGCAATTGTGACTGTGTTTCTCCTGTCTAATGAATAATGCACACTAAGACATCCTGAGTTATCCCAAACCAAGGCCCTCTTATCCCTCTTTGAGTGCATTGATTTATCTGCTCTTACTCTCCAGAGTGTCATAGATTGTTGTGTGAGACTGGGGACCAAAAGAAGAACAAGAGGGCAAGCATCATGCTTGCTGTACACTTTTGGATACTCAAGAGTTCATTACCTGCTGCTCCCATTGAAGCTGAGGCCATCTCATTTCAGTACTTATAATATCTATGATTAGATCTATATGTCAATTTTGCTGTGATCACCTTAGGGGACAGGTAACTGACATTTGGCCCTGATGAGACTGGCCCTACTTCAAGGTGATGGCTTGCTGTAAATCCTTTGTAATTACCTGCTGGCACAAAGGGAGAGCTTTTAATGAGCCTTAGACAATGATGCTGAAATGGGCTCTGACTGATTCTCATTTTTCATAAACAATGACACTCCTCACCCATGAGACTTATTGTACACAATGTCTACCGCAACCATGCTACTATATTATCAAGAAAGAGAACAATAGTCATTTAGTAATTTGTAAAATATTAAAAATATGACAACTTATATTTACCCAGACAATAATTAAAGCTCATTAACATGTTTTACTGTAATTTACTGTGTGCTTGCATTGTAGTTGGAAGTGAATTTATTTTGGTACACTTCTAAACCAATGTTGAAAGAGAAATAATTGGTCTTACAATGTGAAAAGGACACAGAAGTGCAGCTATACTCCCCCCCCCCCATTGCTGCAGCTTCGAGCATTGTGTATTCATTTGAAGAACCCACTTTAATAGTCTACAGATGCCTTGTCTCTTTGCTAAAAGGAAGACAGATATCAGTGCATTGTAGACAAATGCTTTCAGAATTCAAGGTCTTTTCTACCGTCACCATCTGTCCCGTATTTAACAATTTCAGATTAAATCAATATTAATCTGCTGCTGACCAAAAGGACTTCTATCCCATTTAAATAAACCAATCCATTTTGATAAGGAGCCAGACTATTTGGATAAGTGTGGCGAGCAAATCAGTGTGAGATACTCTCTTGGAGATTGTCAATTTTCTCCTCATCCTTGATTAGTTTAAGGGCTTAGTGCTCTGGAAAGTTTAGTGGAGTTTGATCACAGCTAGGGACAAGCCATGTAACAAAGACTTGCTTTATGCTCTAATAACTCAAAAAAGCCTCATGAACAAAGTAAATGGTATATCCTCACCTCTTGGGTCAAATTGTAGGAATCGGAGAAATGATGAGTGGCCTCCAGTAACGCCCCATAAAATCTGACTCAAGGGAACATTTTTCACTGTATTCCAAAATGTATAGAAATCAATATTTAATCTGCACCAAATATTGGACAATGCACAAAAGAGCTTGGGATACTAAATGCCAGACAGTTACTGTGGTTTGTTGTCAATGAATGACTAAGCTTTTAAAAATGATTAGAAATAAATGCTATGCCTGGAAAAGCACCACTGATGCAATAAGTGGATTTTCGAATAGCACAGTTTGTGTTTATAACACTACTCTGATCTCTTGTGTCTCACAACTTCTGCAGTAAGCACAACAATAAGATCACCAATGGAAAGTTTTGCTGTCATTTGATGATGAAGAAACATTCACAGCTTATAAGGAATGCATTTCACAGCAAGAGCAAAGCATCACAGGTGCAGACAGCCCAACGCCACGCCTAGACTCGTTTTGACGAAGGTGACCTCGGCATCAGACAGAGCAATACGTTTGCATGACATCGCGGCTGCTGTGGGAATGATCAAGATGGTAATTCATGCTTGCACTGTACTATGTCTTGTCTGCCTGAAATAGGGGTTGTGTGTGTTTGTGTGTGTGTGTTCACAGTTCACAGTCTGAGGAATACGTCTTATGCTTGTTCTAATAGGCTTTGCTCCAGTGAGCGCAGGGCTTACAGGTGTATTGCTTCCTTTGCACACACTCCTTGTACGCACATGGACGTGCACACTCACACAGTTATATTGTATTTCAGGAGTCATCTCAACTTTCTACTTTGAATTCTATTTAATCTCTGCCTCAAAGGGTTAGTTGTTTTTAATAAAAACAGAGCAAACTTCAATTTGAAATGTTGATACCATCCAGGAACCACAGACACAGCTAAAATATGCATATTTTTTTAATCTTTTCATTTAAATGTTGCCAGTAGTCACATTTCATGTAATTTAATCTATTAATCAATTATGAGCAAAATCAATAACCAAATGATGATTAAAAAATGCACACTTTCATAAAAATGTTGTCTTCCACTTCTCTCAAGACTCAAGTAAATCTGCATGTAACGGAGCAGCCTGTGCACATGAAAGTCTGGCCCCCAACTGAGACACCTGGCAATCCACCTGTCACAAATGTGTCACGCACCTCTTGGACTTGAAACCAGAGTGAGCACATGATCTGAGAGCACAAAGATACCGACACCCTGCAGGGTCCTCTTTTTCTAACAACAGGTACATCTGTTCCTCATGATTTGTTCCATTCAGGACCAGTAGAAGTGCATTCAGTGGCAATGTGCATGGTACTTACTGAAACCAACATTAGAATTAAGATTTTTTTTTATACGCTGACTGTGATTTTATTTTTTCCTAGTTTCACTTAAGAAATAAAAATAGCTTTAATGATAATCTGCTTGTATTTCCATACCTGCTTAGATAGGCCTATACATAATCAGAATAATAAAAAAGAACATTTTTGGCAGGATTTCTGGGCTTATCACTTAAATAAAAGGCCCCAGTGAGAGACGGACAGCTGGCCTCACAGTTGGTTTGTATCATCTTGCTAGGAATCAGAAAGGTCAAAGTCACCACATGCTTCCTGAACAAAGCCATATCCCTAATATGCATCCAAAATCCCAAATAATGCCCTCACCAAAAGTCATACACTGTTATCTATCTATCTATCTATCTATCTATCTATCTATCTATCTATCTATCTATCTATCTATCTATCTATCTATCTATCTATCTATCTATCTATCTATCTATCTATCTATCTATCTATCTATCTATCTATCTATCTATCTATCTATCTATCTATCTATCTATCTATCTATCTATCTATCTATCTATCTATCTATCTCAAACTTCTCTTTAGGTTTAGTTTTGCTTTGTTCTGAAAGCATCTTCTGAGTTTTGACTCTAAGATTTACTTGAAAGACTACAAAATTATCTTTGTACAGATGGCATTTTCAATTATGTAATTAAATAAAAGTATTTCTCATATTCCCAGATGGCTTTTTTTGTTGTTAACATCATGATATATAAATCTGAGACACTATTCTACTTGTGAATTTAGGTCACATGAACACTTGAATTAATCAGAAAAGAAAAGGAAAAGAAAGTGCCACCTGCACTTAATTTTCAATTTATCAAAATGCTGTCAACAACTATATGTGCTTTCCAAAAGTCTTTTTGTTCTTGCTTGATAAATGTATTTTAATAAAACTGTCTGATAATGTCTGAATCCTTTTTCATCTATCGATAAATATTTAAATGTGTATGCTTTTAATGCAGAGGTACTGACTATTTTGAATAATTAGGACTGGTACTTTGTGGGTTTATCAGTTTTTTCAAACACTGTTCAGTACCTTTCCATTAAATGAAAATATTTGAAAAAGATTATCAGCATAACAATTCTCATCTAAATTTGAAACAAACTATTTCAGTGTGGGATTTACTCAAGTGGACAGTCTAAATTCAAGCATGCAGACACAGGTCAGCACACAGATCTCAGTAAGAAGAGCCCCCTGCAGGGGACAAACTCCAACTAAAGGTAGAGCACACACTGAAGGGCTTTTAATGACGTTTGTCACTGCCAACAATTCTGCTTGAGTTGAGAACAAAGGGGGAATGAATGGCTTTGAACCCAATAGAGCAGAAGAATGGTTGATGGGAGATGGTGGTGGTGGTGGGAGGTCAGAGTCGGACTTCATTAGTCAGGCTATGCTGAGCTGGCCAGCACAGATTGAGAAGTCATATGATGGGATAAGATATACAGTGGGCGTCATCTCTGCTGGTGATTTCATTCTGTGAACATCAGCTAATGATTTAATGGTTTGTAATTAAGCAGCTGTTGTTTGGGATTTTGCAATACACTGGCTAGCCCACCAATTAGGCTTTGCTGGTAACTGGTTGTTACTAACATGGATTCATATCATCACTGCGAGCTGTAGGAAAATTATCCTTATATATGTTTTTGTAAAGCTGAAACAACAAAAAGCTACCAGTCAAGCTGTAGGGAAAACAACAGACACAAATGTGATCTTCTTCCCCCCAATACTTTCACTGTTTGACCCCATTTAATCCAATCAGCTATTAGCTAACCTAGATTTGTTGGGGTAGAGCGAGGGATTTGTAGCCCCAAGGCTTTGTCCCAAGGCTCTGTCGTGAGACAAGTGGTTTGACCTTCAAACATCATACTGAACAAAATTCATTTCTGGATCACTGAAATTCATTTTTACCAGACATTACACTGACAAACAATTACCTTTTCAGGAATACAGAATTCATAAAGAAATATGACCATAATGGAGATGTGATGATCATGTTATGATTCTTTTTCCTTCACTGGCTGAAGTACTGGCACAGTAAGAAACGCTTTATTGAACATTTTTCTTTTACAGCGAATACAGAGTAAAGATCTCTTTAACGTCACACTTGATGTCAATCACAACATTTCAACAAAGAATTGAATAGCTGATTTTATATTTTCTGTCATGGAGTGTGAGAAAGCAGAATAATGTGTTTGTGGTGTTGGTGTGAACACAGCAACTGGAGGGCCGTTGTGTTAGCTACAGTGAAGTGGCTGCACCTGGCCACTTGAAATGGCCAGCTGGAGGGTAGACATACAGTGAAGGAAAGTGGGATCAAACGCTGAATGATTAAAAAACATCAGAGAAGGTTACAGAGGTCTTTCTTTGAGGGGACAGAGCGTGGTTGTGTGTATGTGTGTGTGTGCACGAGAGGGTGTCTGTGAGTCTTTGTATCTGTACTCGTACATCAGTAGGGATGTACTGGTTGTGAAAGTTCATCATCATCACAACACTTCAGCAGGTGTTCGGTGTCATTTATGTTCACTTGTCTGAAACATCTCGACCCAACAGCTCTATTAGTGTCTAAATGGGAGGCTATTGGACACATGTTGTTTTGCCGTTCAGCAGAGATTGACCAGCATTTCTCGAGAAAATTACTTTGCAGCAGTTGCAGCGTTGCAGTTCAACTTAGCCAAGGTGTCCATCTATTATTTTGTGCAGCTAAAACCAGTGAGGCATGGCAAATACTAGAAATGGAAATTCCCAGTTCTTCAACTGCCTGCATGAATGTGTATTGACTGGAATAGGGTAGCATTTATTCACTAAGATAAAATAGTTTATTTCTCTTTTCTGAATCAGTTTAAGAAGAGCCGATCAGAAAACCTTTGAAGAAGTAATTCAGTTGAAAATAAATATCCATAATTATAATTTACAAGAAAATGCCAGTAAAACTAAGTTACAAAGTGACACACTTAATGGTCTAAATATGCAACTGTCGTATCTTTACTTCCGACAACGATGTCTCAAGCTGGAAAGTCAAGTCACTGCAGCGCACCGGGCTGTTTTTCTTTTGCTCTGAAGCAGTACTACATCCATTTCCAGGAGTTTTTGACATCCATCGATGGTAGACATTGGGACATAGGGATGGAAAAACCGAAGCCTCATGAAACGCAGAGTCACTTTGACACGACTGCTGTGACTACAGACTGTTATACTGGCCGTGACTGCATCAACCTCCCTGTAAACATTTGATACGGTCAAAGACCAAATAAATAAATAAAAGAAATTATCTTCAGTCCTGAGTCACTGTTTTAATCTATCAGTGTTAAAGTAGAAGAAAAGAGTTTTGGTTTTTTTTCCTTGCATGCATTAATGTAGATGGAGATGGTTTTAACTGTGTTGTGTAAAGTCATGGCCGCTGTTATCTGTGGGATCCTTCATGGTGTGCTGGACTGTATTGAATAGCAGCACATGATGCAGCTTTGTAGCCGTGGATTAATGTTCTCACGTATGTTTGATGAGAGGCTGAGATGAGGCAGTTTGAGTCCAGTAAAAGATCGATGGACCCGAACTGCCTCATCTCAGCCTCTCATTATTACATGAAAACATTGGTAACCCACAACTATATTAGAATAATACATGTATATAACTCAAAGCTACAACAGAAGCATGTTAAAAAAAAAGCCACGTAACATACAGAATTTTAATTTAATTTTATTTTAAACTCGGAATGAACTATGATATTTGTGATCTGCAATCAGACATGTTAATGATATTCTACCATCGATCCTTATTTTGTTCATGATCATTTAAAAGCATTAAAATCAAAGTGATCAAGAAAGTTTGACCAAACCTATATGTGTAATCTTAAGAACAGTATTATTTCAGCACAGGCATTCATTCATGACAATATGTGGACATAATGCACGTACTGGATGCATTAATAACACCTGCATGGTCACGTTTTATTTCCTGTCAATGTTATGAGAGCGGCTCTGCAAATTTCATTCTAATCTGATGCTTTCTTACATCAGAAATGATGAATAATTGCTGGCAAAACCGCCTCTAAAAACCTTCAGTTTTGGACGTGTTTGAATTACATTTAAAGCTTGGTATATTAACAAACTCCCTCTCTTTAAAATCCCGGGAGCAGCTCGACACGCACACATGACAAAACGATGCATCAGTTGATCACATGATGGAAACAATGCAGGCAAAACTTCTGGTTCTTAAGATCGAGGCAGAGTCGAGTAAATGGGCTCAAATGTAATATCCAGAGTGTAAAAACAATCCATTTTTGACACTTGACTGAAGTCTGGCCCTCACAGGGAGACAAAATAACCAACGGTTACGTACTTCCGTTTTTTGTGAAAAAGGTACAGTGAGGTTGATTAAATCAAACTCCAAAGGCACAGTTCAAACCGTAAAGTGTTGCTGCTTTATTTTTTTTCACATTTGAAGGCTTACAGTAGTTCTTATACCATTTTAAAAGATACTGTAATATTTCTTGTCATTTTTTCTACTTTTTTCCCCTCCATACTGCTTGCTGTAGACTCACAGGAAATTCAAACTCCTCAAGACAGTGTGATAGCCTTTGAAGATATCCAATTTCTGTAGCTAGTCACAGAAATAAATGGTGCTATGGATTAATATGAAACACAATTTCTTGTTGCCTGGGAATGACGAGGATTGTACTTGATATTTTCACAGCTTATATGAGGGTGAATGTTTCTGAAAGCTTAATAGAATTTTGAGGAAAACAATCATTCGAAAATGATAACTTCATTTTATTAACCTTTAAGATGTTCCTTATCAGAATTTTTGAATTCATACACAATCTGTTTGGAGATGATATGTTCAATCCTATGCATCTTACAAGGTCAAGTATAGAGACAGATGATGGTCAAGGTTAAGTAATGAAAATAAAAACATTAACTGCAATGATGAGATGAGACACAAAAGAGGGCTGCCTGTCTGAAGGTGAGTGCTTATAAGGTTTCCATCACCCTGTCCTTCACTTCAATCAGCGGCATAGTGCTTCCTACATTGGATTTGATAGCTACCATTGAACATCCTGTTACAAAAAACAAATGAATAACAGAAGCTGCTTATGAATAGTGTGTAGTTGTGTCTTCATGTAGTACATATCGCTTGCTTCTTTGATTTTGCTCTGCTTTCAGTATGTGCTTGGCAGGTCTCATAGGAAAGGAGACAAGACAAAATCCATTACTGAAATGTAATTACAGCCTGTAATCCAAACACCTATCATTTGAAGTAAGTTGTTTTGGCCCAATATTTAAAAAAGTCCTTGTCGATGTCAATTTAAGAAAAAAAAAAAAACTGTTTGGAAGTGACAAAGCAATTTGCATGTGGATGAAGGTTGGGCAGGTGAGAATAATCCCCTATATTCTTTAGAAAAAACTGCTATGGAGCAGCTTATTATGCCTTCTAGAGTACTGTGACAGATGGTAGGAAAAAATGATGGGGAATAAAGCCATTTCGGTACACCAAAAAAGCAGTAGAAAAAAGAAAAAAGGAAACATTAGGGATACAGCCATAGGCAATATTGCACAGACTCAGCAGTGACGGCTCCAACAGAGCTTGGCATGGCTAAATTGTTCAAAATGCAGTGGTGCCACTTTGCCAAAAGTGATTTCAGCCTGCCTGAGTTAAGAATCTTCAAAGCAACTGATAGTAACGTTTTCTGTACTAGACCATCCTATTACAGTGCAAAAAACTTGTAAAATGTCATAGCAACTGAGACAATACATGACATGGAGTTGCTTACTCTCACTGACCATTCAGGGATCTAATCCATGGTGACATGGAGGTGATATAAATAAATGAAGTCATACCACAGCTCCTATTAGTGATCTACTGTATATCTGTTTGTACTCTCATATGTGCAGAAAAGCAGAAAGGTTGGTAATCCTGTCTGTGGAAAAACATGCAGTAGTCAGCTGCAGCACATCAGATTTCTAATAAACACCCAAAATTAACTATTGTGTATTCTGTGTGAATGTATGTAAGAGTGAAACAGAATTAACTTTCCAGCATCTTTCTTAGATTTGACCATATTGCCTGCTTTTTCCCTCATGTGTATAACTTAACATGCATCATGCAGCTACAGTAGGTATTATTGAGGTCATTTAGGTACATGTATAAGGATCAAGTTATTGCTAATATTTTTAAGGTAGCAATTTGGTCTGCAGCCCAAGATGAAACATCACACAAAAAAATAAAAAGCCGCACAACACAGACAACCTGTCCCTCCAGTGCTCTTCCAGCACATCCTTTTTGGAGAAAAGGCTCGTGATATGTGTCATGTTTATGAGGTGTTCCTTAGATATGAATAGACCATCATGCATAACGCTGAAGGAGTCCGCCTCCAAACCAGGAAAAAAACCCAAACAAACCAAAAGCATCCCAAGAGTCAGAAGTGGCATAATGAGGACAACACAAGCACATCTTCTGCAACTACACTAATGAATGCTGTCTGCAGCCAAGAAGAATTGTTGGAGAGTTCGAATTTCATAGAGTGACCTTTGTTAACTTTGTTGAATATATGCTGATAAAATGTTGTACTTGTTTTGTTAAGTGTAGCTTTGATTTAAATCAACTTGAAAATTAAAGATAACTAATCTTTTAACTGTGGTCTGCACTTGATTGAAATTCAGTAGACCACTGTTTTTATCAATATTAACTTGGTGGTAAAACTCCTGTTGTCAAGTAAGCTTTATAAACACATTTGAAAAATCTTTTGAAAGAACTACAAAAAGAAAAACGAATGCAAACAATAAAAACAAAAGATAATAAAAAGGCAAACAATGCCAACATTCAGACCAGTTTGAAAGAAAAAAAAAGGTGCTTAAGGCAGGTTTTTAACATTTCAGCTCATTGTGAGGTCTTAATTTGGAGAGAGAGACTGTTACACAGTTTGGAGGCAACAACTGTTTCAAGGTGCTCCTTACCTTGAAACAGTAAGGAGCAACTGATCTGTAGATAGCAATCTAGAGGGAGTGTAAGGTGATCTGAGAGATAGGAAGGGGTTAACCCATTCAAAGATTTAAAAAACAAACTGTAAAATCATAAAATCAATTTTAAAAGCAAGTACAAGGTGCAATAAGGGCTCTCTTTTGGGCTCCAATGAACAAACTCCAGGTCTACTGCAGCCAAGACATGAAAGACTGGCGCACACCTGATTACAGACTACTGCAATAATCAAGTGTTAACAAAGTAAACACATGGATAACCTCAAAATCAGAAAAGGAAAGAAATGGCTTTATCAAAGGATTTTAAGATGGAAGAAGCTCACAACAGAATTTATGTGTTTTCCTAATAAAATGGCACTATCAAAAATGATTCTAAGACTCCTGAAGAAAGTTTCATTACAGTAAAAGGGAACAGGGGCCGCCATCAATTTTCTGGGTGCCAAGGTAATCTGGAGGCCCACACAACACGATTTCATTCTTGTTTTAATTTAAATTAAGGAGGTTGAGGGGCATTCAGGGGTCTTTTTCACGAAGCATGTTTAATGAAAACCCTGAGTTGTTTAACCCTGAAATTAGGGAAACTGAGTTTTCTGTTTCACAAAGGTAGGTAACTCAACCCAGGGAAAGAGGAGTAACTCTAGCCTGTTTCACAAAGAGGGGTAACTTAAACCCTCGGTCAGTTACCATAGCAATAGACTCTTTGAAACTAACCTGGTCTGGAGGAGGTTAACGTGGAGAAACCTTGTTTCTCGCTGTCTCCGCCCACTTTCAGCCACACTCGCTATTTAAAGGGACTTGAGGCAAGATTAAGAAACGAAACTCGCGACTGCCGCGACTGGCGCTTCAGGTAACTGCAGCCACGAGCCAAGCCGTCACGGGAGCGTGCACAAACTGAAGCTATAATGTTGTTTACTCACCTTTTTCTCCGTAGTTACACTTTTTAGTGGTCTTTCGGTTGATCTGGATTGTTTGCTGATGGCAGAATAATCCATAACTATCGCTTACAGTGTTTGAATTTACCGCGACCGGCTTCGTCCGATATCAAAACAGCGGATGTAGCGTCATGTGACGTCACGTCTGCATGGCAGAGCTGGAAAACTATAATGTTGTTTACTAAGCTTTTTCTTCGTAGTTACAACTTTTAATGGTCTTTCAGTTGATCTAGATCGTATTCTGACGGCAGAATAATCCATAACTATCGCTTACAGTGTTTTTATTTAATGTGACCGTCTTTTTCCTGCATCAAAACTGCGGATGTAGCGTCATTTGACGTCACGTCCGCAGGGCAGCGCGGGAAATTCGGACACCGAATTGCAGCGCATTTTGCAGCACACAGCCTGTTCAAGGCAACGGAGAGAAACATGGGTGGAAACGTTATTTTTGGTATTTAGCGCTTCATCACCCATTAGTATGAAAAAAGGGACATTTATGTTTGTTTTTTTTTTCAAATTCCTCATTCAGTCAGCGGTGAGTTTTGACTGCTGCTGTCTCGAATAAAACATGTTTGAAGCTAGAAAAGCACTCGGAGAGCGCAGACCTCCGCCAAGCAGTTCAACTCCCTTATTTTTGTGTGTTCTGGATCATAATATCCAGAATTTTCTCTGGGTCTGGATCAACTTTCGAAACGTTATAGAAGTCATTGAGATCCTTTCTTGTAATTTTTTTTACCAAACACTCGGGTCATTTGTACAGAGTTATATGGAACAATTCCAGAAAATGTGTCCTATTAGGGTAATATTCATGTCAGACTATTTAGGCGGTCTGTCGCATGTCAATCAAAAGGACATGCCCTTAATTATGTGTAATTTCAAGATTAAGTAACATCTAAATGGATGAGTTGTAAAAAAATTCACCCCCTCACAGTTAACATGAAGGTAAACTTGACCTATTAAACCTAAATTGATTTTTTGAATCAGGCTGTAAACATGTTTATTTCTGCTGTGAAGTTGGCGTTTTTAACATGGGAGAATTTTTTTTTCTCTTTTCTTTTTTTTTTCTTTTTCTTTCCCTTTCTTATTTGTCCTGTCCAGCATCATAGCTAGCAGAATGGAAATCCGATTGCTTTATTGTGTTGAACAGTTTTGCTTTGCCAAGGGCAGCCTTATAAACACAAGGCTCCCCTTAAAATCCTGTTTATTTATTTTATGTCTTTAATTAAACATTTGTCTATAACAGCATTCCATACCATACTGCTGGGCTTGACAAGGGAGAAATGAAAGTTAGTGGAACAGAAAGAAGGGACTGAGAAAGAGGAGGAGGCGAGAAAACATGAATCCACTTACACAGTTCACTGATGCATCTGTACAGAAATCCCTAAACAACATTCCAAGGTCTCTGTTGGAAAACAAAATAAGCAATCCCCTACAGGATGACCTGCAGGTGGCTTAGATATTCTCAGATCATACAAACACACGCAGAACTACACAGAGAAGAGGTAAAACCTAGTCAGCGCAACGGGATGCAGGGTCACAGTATCAAAATGCATAATAAGAGGTGCTCCATGGGGATACAGTCATGCAAATGCAGCCTCGTCTCTGCAAGGAGAAGGAAGCCCGCAAAGCTCATGACCCAGGCCCCCAGCAGCCACCCAGAGGCCCAGATCCCAGCCACCTCCCCAAAAGAACAGAGGGCGGCAAGAGGCGGCCCCAGCCGGAGCCCCCCACGGTCTCGGGGTCCAGGCCCCAGCGGACCAAGACCAGCAGCCGCCGACCCCACAGGGCGCCGGCCGCCCCCGGATAAGGGACAGTTCCGGGCCTGGGGCCCAAGTGCCCAGGAGCAGCCCCCCCCCACCTGGCCCAGGCGGCCCAGCCGGAACCCAGGAGGACCGGACCCCCCAGACAACACCCCACCAGGACAGGCCAGCCCCCACCCCGACATCCCTGCCCCACACACTTGACACCAGGGCGCTACCACTGCTACCACCCCCCTACACCACCACCACACTCACTCCCCACACCCATACCCCCAACACCCACATGTACTCCCCCCCCCACACACACACACATACCCACACTCACTCCTCCCTCTGCCCTCCACACATACTCCCCACCTCCTGATACCCTCTAACACCCACATGCACTCCCCCAACACAACTGTACCGACCCCTCCCTCCACCCACCACATACCCCCAGTACCCCATACACTCCCCCCCCACCCCACCCTTCCCTCTGACTTGTCACACTCCCGCCCTTCTTTCTTCGGACCCTCACGACCATTTCTACCAGACACTCACAAGCATACGCCTCCCTCCCCCATCCCCCCTTTCCTCCGACCACTCACCCACATCTCCTCCCTCTTCCAGCCCAAATTCCTTTCTTCCACATTTCCTCTTTCACGTTCTCATTCATTTGTCCTCATACACCCACCTCACTATTACCCTTGCCTCTGTGCCTCCTGGGTGATAGCCCGGGCCGGGGAAGGAGCCGCGAACTCCAAGCCCCTGGCACATATGGCCCCCCTCTCAGAAGTGGTTGTGGGCTGTCATTATTTTATGTTTAGGTGTCTAAGTGTGGTTAAAACTGGGGAGCAGGCTGTCTCTAGGTGCGGCAAACAGAAGCACTTTGGTGCCCCCCCTCACCACGCCCTCTTGACACGCACCTCCCCCAAGACCCTACATGTGTGTGTGTAAGGTAGAGCAGAGGGGGAGAGAGGTCTTGGGAAGGGAGGCCAGAGGGGTGCTAGTTCCCCCCTGGAAGATGAGCCGTTACCGGCATTAGGGAACCCCTGCCTCCCGGGATCCCTCCAGGGCAGAAGAGGGCAGGCATGGCCGCCCCCACGGCCAGGCAACCGGCATTCACCGCAAAGGGGCCAGAATCGCAGGCCCACCATCCCCAGGCCCTGCAGACCCCCCCAAGAGGCACACAGAGCTACCTTTATTTTTTTTAAATAAAAAAATGGAAATAAAATATATATATATATATATATATATATATATATATATATATAACACACACATACACACATATAAACCTTTATGTGTATATATATATATATATATATATATATATATATATATATATATATATATATATATATATACACATATACATACACACAGAGGTGACTTCTTTTGGGTAGCCTCATAGTTGGCCATCGGAGGTTGCCGCTTGGATGAGACGCATGCAGCTATGCAGTGTTCAGGCACATCTCAAAAATAACTACTTTGCATCAACCAAGTGGCAACCTCCAGTGGCCAACTATGGCCTCTCTGATCCTTGCCGCCATTGTTCGCAACTTCTGGTCTACATTTCCCTTTGCAGTAGCTTCAAGGACTTGGTCCAGGTCCTCGTAGAACTGGACCCACCCTATGTCAGGTTCTGAATGCCTGACATAGGGTGGGGCTTGTGGTGCATGGAAGGTCTGGGCAATGTGGGTTGCCTCCTTACCAATTGCCTCCTGACCGGGCTCCTCCTGCGTCCCACCAGGTGCTGGACCTTCCCCGTCTGGCATCTCATTTCGGCCTGGTGGATCTTCAGGCCATGCTGGTTCTTGCAGACTTTGCCACATAAACAGTTGTCATTTTTCTGTTAGCCTGATTCGTTACCTGTTTTTTGTTTTCGTCCTGATAGGGTGGTCATCCTCCGCCCCCTCTCGGGCACCCCTGGGGGTATAATCCAATAGAGTTTTCCGTAGCTTGCTTATGGGTGCATCCTCACGGGAGCCGCAGTTTGGGTTGCTAACCCTCTCTGCCCCGGTCACTGTCTTTTCAGTTGTTGGCTGTCTCTTCAGCAGTCGACATACTGTTCATGGTCGTCATCGGGCCTGTTCCCGGAGATCACTGGCTTACCAGATCAACTAGTTTTCACAACACAATTTGCAGTAAGAGAAAGTGTGCTGTAGTGGTAGCGTGTTTTTTTTGGGGGGGGGGGGGTTGGCTAATCGGGCCCTATAGGCATGTGCCTAGTTTGCCTTTGCGTTTAACCGGCTCTGATCACAGCCAATTATCTACATACACAAGCTGATCCATTCATACATTTATAATGTCACCGGCTATATGTAACAGTTCTGCCCTGTCTCTTTGTTTCCGAGAGATTGTTTGCCCTGATTACTTAACTTTACAACTGTGTCTCTGGGTATATGGCCAAGGTGCATGTCTATCATGAGGTAAGCTGGGGTTTAATACCTGCTGGGACTTTTTACATGATGCCATATGCTTTTCCCTCAAAGCAGATAGGCTATTGTTTATTGCCCTGCATTTTTTCTCAAATAGATTTTTTTCTTTCATTGGAGAAATAAGACGGTTATATTTCATCTCAATGCTGCCGACAAGAGCGCTTCTCCGCCGCGGAATTGCACCCAAGTTAAATGAATAAAAAGGCTGCGATGAAAGTTTAGAATTGGATGCGAATATCAGCCTCCCAGGTGGGAGGCAGGTGCACAAACCATTTGACCAAACAGGTATCTATGCACAAAACCACTTGAAATCATAGTGACAGAATCCTAGACTGTAATACTACCACTAAACAGTTCTACTCAATAACATCATTGTGATTGTAAAGGACACCATTTAAACTTAAATCTTCTCCCACACCATCTTTCTTTTTCTTTTTTGCGGCAGCAGTTCAAACTCGCCATTTAATGGCGAATGGTCTTGAACTAAACAAATTACGTGTTCAGAATCTACAGAACAAGAGAAAGATTTCCATAATACTGGAACATCTCTTATCTTCTCAGTCTTATTGGAAATGCCATTAGTAAATAGACTACTGCATATAATGCAGATGGGTTTTCTTCTTATCTTTTATTACACTCAGTGTGTTTAAAGTTATTATGCATGAAACAAGAAAAAAACATACTTTCAAACCAGTTCCAATTTAATTAATCCAAAATGGTTGTTAATCTGATTAAAAGCAAAAATGTTAGATTTGATCTAACACAATGCAATAATTTTCTCTCTCTCTCTCTCTTTTTTTGTAATTGAATAAATTCGAAAAGGAAAATAAAGCTTGACAAGGCAGTATGTCATGTGGGGGTCACAAGCAGTGGGCAGAGTAGCAGCAGCATTCAGGTTTGTCAGCGAGAGAAACTGTTAAGTGTGGGTTAGAGGGCATGGAAGATAAAAGAAGATCAACAAACGGCATCATACCTATGTCAGGATGCTATGCCACCAAATGAAACATTGCTTCTTGCTTTCAAGCCGAGGTAGAATGGATCACATGAACTCCCCATCTCGGATCTTGGCACCAAAGAACTTAACATCTTTTCAAATCTGCATTTTCATCATTAATTACCACCAAAGGACAGCAAATAAACATTATATAGGTTGTGAATTATAGCTCCCTCACTGCTTGTAAAATGTCTGCAGATGTGCATGATTCTGATTTAGTATCCATCTCAACTGAACCGTTATCCACAACTACCACCATTACAGCCCGAACCAAACTCACATGAGACCACTTGGATTAGATTGAGGTAGTAATGGTAGCTTTGGTTTCAAGGGGAGAATGTCTTGACTTTGTGTAGGGCAAACTGATGTCAGGACTGGTGGGGAGGGGAGGAAGGTGAAGGGGTCTCCTGATGCATTCTTAAGTGGCAGTGAGTGGACTAGCATCTATTATTTATCTCCCCTGCCCACCATTACGTCTGTAATGAGCTGGTTTAATTCACTGGGCAAACAGGCTTACAGCAGTCATGTATCAATAAATGTTAATTATCCTGGCTCCTGGTCGCTTCTCTGAGTGCCCCAACACAGCAGTACTGGTCTGATTGCTTCAGCATGGAATCCAATATGTTAGATGTCAATGCTGCATCAACTGAGGAATGCTGTGTGTGTTGTTCAGACAATTAGATCTGTCCTCCCTTGTTCCTGAACTTCACAATATAGAACACACTCTCTTTTGGAAGAGCAGCTCTGGGTCATTTGGATTTTCTGTAGGCAAAATGATTGATCTGGCTATGGACCAGTTATAAGTGTCTATTTTAACCTAGTTCATTCAGGGATTTTTTAGTCTGTTGCATGAATCAAGGTAAAATCACTGAAAGAATCATGCAAACTTTAATAAAATGAATTTCACTTTGAAAATCCAGTAAAACAAATCAATATGCAAAAATCTTTGCCTAAATTATGTTTCTTTGTGATATAATACGATCTGTATTACAATATACCAGTGTTTGTGACAAAAAAAATCTCATACAAAATTAGATGTTTGACTAGAGTAAACAATTGTCTCTGATTGACTCAGTAAATTTGAACAGTATAGTTCCTGTTCATCAGAGAGGTTAATTGTACTCTCTTGGTTTAAGTGGCCAACCTGCCAATATGATCCTTCTCTCAACAAGATCTGGACATGGAGTGAATGTTGCTCAGCTTATGTGAAGTACAGCTACTAGCATGGATGAAACTAATCAAATAATACAAATTTTAAAATGACAATTTAAAAGAAAAAGAGATATAAAGATAACATTTTTAAGTCTACAGTAGGCTGTCTTGGCAAAACAGCAGTAATGTGCAGTATAACAAAACAGATGATTTTCATTTTCCAAAAGAGCTTTTGCAGTTATCCTACCAGAATTGGCTGATACTAAAGCCACTTTGTTCAAATAACTACTGTAAAGCTTATAGTGTCACCTCCCTGCTGCAGTGTATCTCTTGGCTATTGAAGTCACTTTTTTCGTTATGAAGAAGTGTTCTTAAGGAAAATTCCCTCTCCTATTTGACAGGGAGCTGTACTTCAGTCTCAGTCAGGAAAATGATCTATGCAAATACATCGCGACAATCTTTTAGGTAGTCAATAAAAACTGTGTGAGGTACATCCATTTCAACTCACAATTAAGATATTTGAAATATAGATATATCCATCCATTAATTACACTTTTTAATAGTTTTTTTTTTCTCTTTTAAAATTTTGTAGAGTCTCAAGGGACTAGAGGCTGTCCCAGATGAGAGGGCAAGAAGCCAGCTACCCTATGGGTACATCATTAGACCGTCACAGTACAAACATAAAGTGAAAGGCATGTGTTAAGACACACCATAAAATCTGGCTTGCATGTACTTTGGCTGTGGGAGGAAGTTGTAAAGCACACAAAAATACACAAAACCTTAGCAAGTTGGACCCCAGAGTCTTTGTGCCATGAGGTAAGAACGCTTACAATTGTGCTGATTTGCCACTAATACCAAATTATTTTTGAAAAGTACCTCCCGGTAATGTTCGATTTCCTTTAACCAAACTGCCTCAAACCTCAGTCTCCAGACAGTTGTCTCCACTCTTCATCCTGTTTACTTGTTGCCACGTTCTCACTCCCAACTCGTCATAGGTTGACGCTTGGGCACGCTCCCTCTGCATCACGTGGGGTACACCCATGCGTGTCTGACCTCAATAACTGGCCAAACACACCTGGATTAATCAGTTTGAAATGAAAGACAGGAAGCTAAGGTACTGTCTGAAGTTCAGGAAGTAGTGGAACCGTGCATATAGCCCATTCAGAGAAGTGGGATGGAATGAAGCTGAAGTCCAAAATATGGTTGAAAATGTACAAAATAAATCAGCTGTAAAAGGATCGTAGCAGATTTTATGCTAATCAAAATCACCAGAAAAGGCTCCTCTTTTATGCTCTCATGTTGTCAAATACAGCAGATTAGGGATCCCCATAACATTCAATAAGAGACCCTCTGCGTCACATTTGTATGTGATGGGTATACCCCACGCCTAAACAGGTGACGCAGAGGGAGCCTGCGCAAGCGTCAACAGATGACGAGTTGGGAGTGAGAATGCGTAGGTTTAGTCATTTTCTGGCAACAGCATCTACAGCAGCTTCTGTGAAATTATAGTGAAACATCTGTAAGACACATACAGTATCTAATTCTATAGGACTAATATCCAGAATGTCTAACTTTATAGATTTAATATTGAAGCTATTGGGTAATGACTCTTTTTCAATAGGATTTTTTTTTAAACAAAATTTAGACCCTAAAAGTGCAGAATTTTGGATCCAAGAATGAAATTCAATAATTTCTTGCCATCAGTGAAGTGACGTTAGATAAATTCTGTTATCTTTGAGCAGAATCAGGATCACTGCATTCAGTGTTAATGGTGTACCAGCTTCTGATTGTAGCCTTGTGTTTTGCGTACAGATCTAAATATTTGAGATCTTTATGCTGATTTTACCAGTAAATGTTTAAAATTTGTCCACATCGTGGTACTTTTTAGTTAAAACAAACAAGCAACCAAGAGCAAAATTTTTGCTATCCATAAAACAGAGCATTGAGAAACTAAATAAACGTCTAGCCAGCAAACTAATACAGCAGTCTGGTGAGAGGACTCAGTTCTGGAGTCATTTAAGAATCACAGCTTGAGCTACCACACAGCAGATTTATCCTTTTCATTCTACAGTGTCACTTGATTTAAAAACAAGAACAAGTCTGTGATTTCTCACACTTTTGTGAAAGACTTTCAAATAAAAGGGATACATCTGGCACACATTGCCTCTAGTTAAATTAGCAAGGATGACTGTAGAAAAAAAAGGTGAAGATTAAGAAAATGCTTGAGAATGAATAACATAACTAAAAGATGAGCATATCCTTTTGGACAACATTATAAGTGGAGCCAGCAGCAGGCTTTAATCTGTATCCATTTCTCACACAAGCACACACCCACACACAAATTTCCTAAGACATGGTTTTGGTTCAGTAGCTCAAGCTGTGTTAGTGCATTTTTTTTCCAGTTCAAATGCAGTTCAGTCCTCTGATCCCCTTGGCACTTGCAGTTTGTCCAGTGAGACACATGACGTGATTAATTGGCTACAGAGGTGGCCGATGGGAGAAAAGGGGAGGGGAGGAGGGGGGGGGGGGGGGGGATTCAGCGACACTGAAAAAATATAAATGCAGATGTAAAGATGCATATGAATTTATAGAAATCAGAATTGGTGGAAAGCATGTGGTATTATCACCTGTAGAAAACACTGACAACTTGAAACAACACACACTCAAATGTCCAAATTAATCATCACAGAAAAGACCATGAGTGAATTCAAACGGAAGAATCTTGCTTTGCTACATTGGTTTTAATCCTTGAGCAAATGTTTAATAACGAAGATCTGTTCGATCTGTTCACGGTTACTCTGTCTTCACTTGTATTTAGAATTCGAACAATTAATTCGGGGCTTTTCTTGAATGATTCCAGTGTCAATTATCATGTCTCTTCCGTCATACATGATTCCCTGAGCTAATCAGCCCTTGGCCATCATTCCTTGAATGTGTTGCAATTCTGTCACTGTCAAGACCATTGTGTGTACAACATTACACCCCTTCTTCTACACATAGGAGTCATTTACTCTCCAAGTCTGCCATCACCACTGTCTAGACTATAGGGGTCTGTAACGAAGCAGAACTTCGTGGGATGTGTAAATAACTACACAGCACTTTAAATGACACATTTGCATCTTAATTTACATCTTGCATTTTAAATTTGCTGAGTTGCACAAAAATGGTTTCTTTATTAGTAATTGAACTTTTTAGAAATAAATGGGGTTTTGTCTTTAAATCCTGTGAAGAGTGTGATATTCGTAAAGTTTTCATTATACTGTATGTGTGTAAATGTGTGCACGATGAAGATAACAGTAAAGGTCTATGTTCTTGCCTATCTGGTGTTCTCTCCGGGGCATTCAGGCAAATACTTCCCCAGAGGCCTGAATCCTATTTAAAGGTTCTGGGAGAGGCCATTAGATGTGTGTGGGGTGGAATTGGCTGTCTTTGGGTTTTATGTGTGGAGAATAGTTTTAGGATTGGTTCAAATAAGGGTTTGTTTCCTCAATTCTTTATTTGAAAGTAGATTATGTGTCTAGTTTAAAAGTAAATTTTAAAGTATGGTTTGTATTTATAAGATGGAAAACACCTCTACTGGGGAAGTGGTTCAGTCCAATCAGGAGCAGAGGACATAAATGATGCCAGTTGGTTCATTTGGAGGGCTGCTGCTGGTGCAGGCTGAGCTGCTCCACAATAGTTGGTGAGACTCTGGGCCTACTTAAAGAATAAAAATAAATTTTGTAATGGGTTCCATTTTGGTTGCTGTTTTTCAGCCGCTCACCCAAGTTGCTTTGTCACAGGGTCCCATTCCTGGGCTGTCTCCACTCCATCCAGCACTGTGTTGGTTAGAGTCTAAGCACTACAGTTTTTATTATTCATATCTACATTTTAAATTAAACATTTGCTTTATTTGATTTTTCCCCTAATGAACTGCCCATTGTTAGACAGTTTTGTAGAATTGCAAAGTTAAATCTGTCTGCAACTCTCTTTTATGCTATTGGGCAATGCAGCAAAGACACAGCTGATGTAGGAGAACGGCAGTGGCTATTTCAGTAGGAATGTGACGCTGTGTGATGGGATGGTAGGCTGAACTCTAGCTTACTGCAGGAAAGTGTTTTGCTAGGAAAGGGTCAGGGATTCATTGATTCAGAGGAGAGGATAAACTGAGTTCCATTTTTGTTTTTTGATTGTTTTTTTTTAGGTAATACTGACTGCACACGCCATACAGTTTTCTAACCCCAACAAACAGTTTAGGTACTGAAACTAATAAAGCAAACAGGACATGAATAAATAAATAAATAAATAAAACAAAAAAAGCTGAGTATTAATGTCAGGAATCAACTCAAGGTCTAATGGTTAATATTTCTGCATCAGAGGTGCGATGCCACATTCTGCTCCTGTGTGACAAGTCTTCATTTCTTCATCTTTAATACTGACTGAGAGTCTCTGTGCGTCCACCACCATTTATATCTTCACCTTGATGAAGTTGATTGTGACTTGGTAGTGCTGCATTATTTTAACAAAATGTGCGAACTATCATAGTACTGTAGCTATGTAATATTTCATTAAAGGCATAGTTATTGCACTGAAAAGCAGTGCTTTACCAGTATAAGATTTTTACTCAACTGGAAGCAACACTAAAGACCACAGGGTGTCTGTGAAGCTTTGATTTTTTGAGGGTTTAAGGTTGGTTATTGCATGAAGCATGAAGTGTTTTATGGAGGTACAGGATATATAGACATAAGCTTAAAAACCCTAGCAGAATGTGATATTTTGGGCCGTTTTTCAGAGAACATGAATGTTAACAAAAACTTTTATTTCATTCATAATAAATGGCTTCACTCAACCAATAACCGTGAGTTTTCAGAGCTGAAAAAAACTTCACAAGTGGCCCTGAAGTAGAATAATTTCCACTGCAAATGGAGAGAGTTGCAGATTTTCTTTTTCATTTATTCATTTTTTGTAAATGGTGGAAGGGGGGAAAAAGTCAACTGTCAAACAAATAAGGAACTATTGCTATAAAAAATAGGAATTGTTAATCATGGTGTAGATATGAGATACAAGAGATCATAGAAGAGCTACAGATGTACCCTTTTGCTCAGAAGCATTTTCAATGCGTGAAGAGTATTTGGGGGTTTTAAACAAAGGTAAACGTTTCAGGTGCCAGAAAGTAAAGATGCTGTCATGTGTTTGGATCTACTTGTACATTTAGAACAGGTGTTTTCACTGACGAGCTCATCTTTCTGCAGATGAGTTGTGCTTATTAAATTCAGCTGGTTTAGTGACTGGTTGGAACAACTGCAGGAGTAGATTTTTACTTTCACGACCAGAGATGTCCACCTCTGGTACAAACAAAAAAATAAAGTGAAACCTCAAAAAATGATTCTTAAATATATTGTCACTAAAGTATATTTGTAAATATCACTTTTAGTTTAAGACATTTGGTCTGGCACACCATGAATAGAAAACAAAACAGACAGCAGGATAATGATGGAGTTTTCTGGTCATTTCAGCACCTACTGTACCTGTGAATGTTGCAGTGTTCACTCTGTCATGTCACTGTTGTATTGCCTGTGTGTTGTATGCGTGTGTTGTATTACAGAGAGAAAGGGACAAGGGTAGACAAAACGTGCCCCTCTAGCCTCTGTAATTATCTGCCAATTTTCTACCTGTCAGTTGCCTTTATCATCCCATTCAGATCTCACCTAGGGGTTGGAGACTGTCACACTGTGGCACCTCCATCTCTCAAAGGGTGCCAGATGAAATGTAGAAGTCCTCCCACCGACCTCTGCCTGCCAGCCCTCGCCTTCCTCTTCCCTTATTTGTTTCCCTGTAACAGGAGAAATTTAGAGATAAGGACAATTATCAATAAGGAATCTCTGCAACTATTTATGCAGCCACTGTAGAGGAGGCAGTGGACTGGTGTTACTTTCTAACTCTAAATCAAGCTAGTGTGATAGATTGCTCCTGTCACTCGCTTTTTCTTTTTCTGTTTTATTGTCTTCAGATTTTTTTTCACTCAAAAATGATCTTGTAAGATAAACTGACATTAGAGAAAACTGCTGAAAAATAAGATTATACTTGCCATAGCATGCAATAGCAATTTGTGATAAGTACCATTAAAATGTGTAAAAGTCTTTGGTTTTTGTTTGATTACAGTTTCTTATGAATGATTTTGTTTCCTTCAGATTGCCAAGAACCATGACATTTTGCAGGCAGACCCTTGGGTTAAACTGATGTCAGTTGCCTTAGTGTGCAGTCATGTGACATGCTGCATTCACCCAAGCTCTTACTTAACAAAAGAAGAAAAATAATAATAATAATAATAATTCCCCCCATCTCATGTGACATTTAGACAAGCAAAAAATGGGATATGAGACAAAAAAAAGAGCATATTACTATGCTGAATACTGCTTTCCATACAAGTTAAGGTCACACATGAGGAGGTAATCCCACTGTAAGCCTTAATTGTCTGGCATCCCTCATTTTAAAATGTCACAACATTATTGCTCTCAGAACATTTCTGTCAGCCAAAGGGGACAGAGCATAATTAGAAAATATGTTCAAGTCAAAGAAAACACGATTGAACTAAAATGCCTCTCGAGGTCTTCACCATTACTTGTTTTTTCAGGACACATGCAAAAAATATGTTCTTTTTTTTTTTTCCCTGCCGCAAGTTTGAAGCTCCTGACATTTTTAATTTAGTCTGCTTTTTTGTTGATTATCCTTTTTCGAAGAAAAAAAAAGCTGAATTTTACAAGCTTGATGTTTTGTCTGAGCTTAGAGTGAGACTAATAGTGTTTTTTGCGATAACAAGCATTGACATGCCTGTTAGGTCAGCCTCACTGCGTGGTCAATCCAATGGACCCCAGCCATCCCGATTAAAACAGATTGATTCTTGTTTGTCTGCACACAAAGACCAATTGAGTTTAACTGTTTGCTATTTACAGACTTCGTAGGCAGTGGTCCATTTTGGACATTAACCAAAGGTTTCACATCCTCCACATCTTAAATCTGACTTATAATAACAAGTCTGTCTTTGTCAAATTGTATTTAAATGGCCAAAACTGTTTTGGCCACCAATCTTCCTTTGAACAATTCTGACCATAATTTAAACAGTGGTTTTCCATTTCTATCTATATTTGCCATGCTTAAATATATATATTAACTGTTTCGATAGTTAATCCTGCATGAACAAATACTGAATTACTGAAAAAATAGTACAATAATGTGTTTTGAACGATTCTGAGATCCATTTAACTCAATTTGATGATTACTGGTCTCTTGACAAAAAACATAATATCAAAGAGAGAGTTACCATTTCAGAGGTCTATTTCATAAAGCAGGTTCAACAAACTCTGAGTCCAACCCTGAACTCAGAATGGGCTATTACAACTCCACTGCTTCCTGAACTTAGTAGTTACTCCTCTTTCTCTGGGTTGCGTTTACCTTTGTGAAACGGAAAACTCAGAGTTTCCTAATTTCAGGGTTAAAAAAAAACTCAGGGTTTTCATTAAACCTGCTTCGTGAACCTGGCCCTTTATTATCCAGCTGAATTCACAAATCATTTGTCTTTGGTCAGCATGGGATTTAGTGAATTTCTTTAATCTTATCTTTGTCACGCAAGTGGGATGATTGGATTGCCAGGTTGAAGGGAAAGGAGTTATTAAAAGCCTCACTGTTGCTCAGGTAGTGGTGCCTCTGTAGAAGTTAAGACTCAGCCAGCAGGACTTTTGATGGTTTAAATTACATGGTGATGGTGTAATCCTTGCAGGTGTTATTAGGGCTTCATCCATCATCTGCATCTCAAGTCAGTGTGTCAAAAGACTCACTCCAGAAGGAATAACATAGTACAGTTGGCAAATATAGGTTATGTAACAGTTTATCAGTGAGGCTTCCTCAGTGCTGCACTTAATGCCATTATTTTCAAAAGAGCTCACTAAAGTCATGGTCAGGCAACAAGCTCAAGTAGCTGAGCACTGCATATTTAATCATTCTATTTGTGCTATCAAATGAACTTACAGAAAGTGAAACTTTTATATTGTTATTGTTGTTTTGTCCCAAAAGCTTGAATTTATACCTCTATTCTAACATGTTGCTCAATCCAGTTGTGCAACAGAAAGTCTTGGTCATCTCTGAAATTTTATTTTGTCTTTGGGACCTTACTTTCTCACAGAAAATGTATAGGATGTTTTCCCATCTGTATTTAGTGGTGGTAAGCAGATGTTGACATTCCTATCTTTCATTAGACAGTTATTACAACTTTGACACCTCTGAATTAATTAGCAGCAGCAAGACAGTTAGGATCTTTAGCAAACACATGTCAATTCTCAAAACTGAAAAGGCTTAGAGCGAGTACTTGGGCTTCATCATGTCATCAGTTGTTTAGATGAGCCTTGAAGGTTTGGCAACCCCTCAGAAATGTCTACACTATGTCCCAAAATAAGTGGGAAAAAATTCAGATTTACCCAAAAAGAGAAGAAGATAAATAAACCTTATCAAATATGAAATATTGTTATGTCCCCAGGTTTGTCTGTGGGACTAACACATTCTGGAAGATGAACTTGAGGAAACGTTTTTGGCAATTTACCTTTATTTTATTATTTAACAGTTAAGGGAGAGCCAAGGCCGGCATTGACTATAAATAAAAAGTATTGCTAAACTAACCACATAACAAAATAGATAATACAGGCGAACAACAGAAGTCCCTAACAAGAACAGGAGAAAACAAGGTTAGAAGAAATAAAAAAGGGAGGGGGGATTTCTCCTATGAGGCCAATCTGAATAAATAACAGAGGAAAATACATCAACCAAAGGATATGCAGAAATCTAACTAAACTAGCTTAACCAAAAGTTGAAGACCTCCACAGAATCAAAGTGTTATGGCAGATAAGTGGCTAGAAGGTCCAGAAGTGCCATTCCACAGTTCTGCTATGGCCTACTCCAGGGAAATGATTGGCTGAAAGGGCCACCAATTAGCAGGAAAGGAGTAAGACCTGAGAAGCAGAAACAGCACATTTTAATATACGAAAATATTCTTACAGGGAATGGAACAGAGATGAAATATAAAGCTAGTTAGAAAAAAAGTATTATGCCAAAGGTATTAGAACCTTTGGTGTTAGTACCTCCTGTGTGCTTTGGTGCTGGGGTGTAGGATATGAAAAAGAAAATCAGCAACAAATATTTAGAAAATTTCAGAAAGTATTTCTAAACAATGGTTTGTAAAATACTGTGGTTTTTGTTTTTTTTTTGTCGAGAGATTAATTTCACAGACCAACATATGAACATTTTTCATTCACTGTTATGATTGTAGATTACATAATTGATAGAAAACGGTCACGCAGAGATGGCAAAAAGGACCAAACCAGAATCAAGTGCTCTGTCCACATCATCTTTATTGATCTGCCGGAAGCAATGTTCTTTTCAGAAAATAGTGGCTTTTTTATTGCTGCCCTACCATCCATAACATTGTTGTTCAGTGTTGCTCTAAATTCATGAGTTGCTTACCTTTTGGCCCTTCTTGACCTCACAGACCAACCTTCTTATTGCAGTGATATGCATTTTTCAATCAAACCTAAAAGTACTGTTCATTTCTTTGTATCTGTCTGACTGTGAAGCAGTAGAATCCAAATTCTTTAGAATCATAGAATCAGTTTTCTAAGTTCCTCCAACCTGATAAGCAGCAACACCTCTCTTTTGGCAGTTCTCAGAAATCTCTTTTGTCACTTCATGTACTTCTAAAGTGTTATGATCATCAATCTGTCAGACAAATGCTAAACAAGGCAAGTTTATTTATATAGCACACTTCATGTACAAGAACAAGTGCTTTATATAAAACATTAGACACAAACAGGGGAAGCAAAAAAAAGGGGAAAAAAAGTGATTCTTAACTTTTTTAACAACGAAACTCTTCTGTTTTCTGTGTCTCTGATCTGTTTTGATGTAACACCGACATTTGTTCTGCAAATTCTTGGAGCCGTCATTACCCTGCAGCGTCCCAAGGCTGAGAAACCATACTTTTCAACCTTTTTTTTTTTTTTTTTTCACCCTGGGGCATCACATAATCACTTTCTTTTTTTATGGCAGTGTATCACATGCCAGCTGCTGGATATAAACACTGGCCATTTTAAACATGTACCATGACATTGTAGGAGGAATGTAGAAAAGAAAGGGAGATCACGACAGAGATAAGACTTAAAAAAGGCACAAGAAGAGCACAGACCTCCGCCAAGATAATGTGATATAAATCTATTCAGGACTTTAGGAGTTAATTTGCTAACAGACATAACAAGTCAGCATTGAATAGACTTTTATTAGATAAAGATACCACGGAAAAGAGACAGGATGAAAAATGAGTGTCAAATTAATCTTTGTCAGGGGATGCCAAAGTGTGAAAATCTGCCATTGTTCAGTAATACAGTCTTAATTTTGACACTAAACCATCCACTAATCTCATTGACTTACACACTTTTGCCACTAACAAATATGCCATTTTATAAAACTGTATTCCTTCTTTTTTTTTTTCCATAAATGACCAAATGTAATATTTTTGTGCTGAATGGTTTAATTCAGCACAAAATTTCAAGTCATTGTATGTTATGGGATATCTTGACATCCATAACTTCAGGTTGCATCTGTCATCTTACTGCAGTCGGTTCAAGTCTTTGTTTGAAATTTTCTTTGTTTAGACCAAAAAAATTGCTGAGGTGCAATGGCCAATGATGATATCCAACAATACATCTGGAGCAGTGACAGTGTTCTTTAATACAGCATTCGTTACAATATTGAATATTACAATATTGAATTTCCCTTTGGGATTAATAAAGTATCATTCATTTTCATTTTAATTTCATTTTTATTTTCATTTTCATCCCACAGAAATAGATTTACACAATCAAATCATACTACATATGTGTAGATTTATATGATATCAGGGTTGTAACTAATCAAGCTTAGTGTTATATATACATAATACTTAATGTAACTCTAAAGTTAAAGACTATAATTAAAAAGGGAGTATTTTTTATGTAAATGGGGCAGTTTGTTCTGTGATTTGACCATTTTGTTTTTCTCTCATTGCATTGCACAGAATATTGTTTACTGTAGAAGAATGAAGGGAAATGAACCACTACATTACATCTTTGCATCGCTACCTATACAGTAGGTTTTCAATTACCTTAGATGACTGACCAAGGTTGTCTGTCGAGATAGTCTTGCTGCTTTCCGTGTTGGTAGATACAATAAGACTTTATCGACATAATACTGTGGCAGCACTGCAAGATGGTGCAACACACAAAATGCACGTCAGATTAGTCTATGTAACACATATGGTGGTCTGTATGATGGTATTGTCAGGATGTTTTAAGTTCATATTCAAGTAGAGATCTTATTCTAAAACTTCCACAAGTTTAAAAAACCTTTGAGTATCACAATATATTTTCAACAATAAATAATTATATTAAAAAAAAAAACCTGTTAGGTTGTAATGAAAGATTCCTCATCATAGTGTGCATTAACTTTGGACTTTGATTTCTAAATAGGTCAGAAATAATTTTGCTCAGAACCAATTAGCAGGTTATACTTTGGTACCCGATGGCCTTAAAGTCCTTTTCCCCTTCAGTCTAAAAACATGCCAAATAAAATGAGAGAGAGTTTAATAATTCACAGTTTTGGTTTTGGTCTGCATAGTGAAGCATATACGACATAACTTCATACTGTATTTTGATGTGAATCAAGATTTGGAAAAAGCTCCTACTGTGAACTGCATCTCATTGTGCAGCCTTTCCAGCAGTGAACCTATTCTCAGGGGACTGTCTTGGATGTTCCACTGTGTCCTTAGGCATTCATATTGAAAGGGGTGCATGACAATTACCCAATTTCTCTGCTGTTGATAAAAGTATGAAGTTTTTTTTTTCTTTTTCTAACTGTTTTGTTTTTCACTTGACTATGATTTATACTGCCTGTACACAGTGACTAAGGAAACAAAGAAAGGTTTCCGAAGAGAGAGAGAGAGAGAGAGAGAGAGAGAGAGTGGGAAAGAGAATACATTGTTTATACATTTAACTATGTCAAGGACATGTTTCCTTTGTGGTTTACTTTTGTTTCTGAGTGGATTATGCTTTCTATTTGTGTTTTAACAGGCTCCAACTGGGTCATTTGTAAAAGTTAGGATCATGGGTTGACTTTTGCGCTGCACATTTTTACCCACTAGACTGCATTTCATGTAATTGGGACTCAGTATAAAGCCTGTGCAACAAACTTCTGGTAGTACAAAAATTCCATGAAAAAAATTTTGAAAAATAAACCCAGCCAAGGAGATGAATAAATAATAACAAACATTAAAAGTAAGAGAAGTTCCTCCCCTCTCTTTAAGGCTCAATGAATGGTTACTTGAAGATTCAGGTAATGCTTCCAATGGATTTTTTCCTGGCTGTTAAAGTCTCTAAAAACATGCCACAGCTGCCAAAAGGTGGATGAGAAATGGAGCTGTTGGATTTCCAAAAGCATAAAATAACTATGTATATCACAGCTTCATGTCTAGATTTATGACTCTTTAAAGTTGCATTGCACTGTCTGGAACTCAAACATGGTAAAGGCACTTTACAGTCTGCAAGAGTCTTTAAAGTGGATGAAAGTGCAGATGAAACACTACATAAACTACAAAAGTCCTCATCAGATTACAGCTCTTCAATACAATAATTAATAATGACAGTGTAACATATATACTGTTCATGAGTGAATGAAGTGCTGTATAATGCTATAACTACTTTTTAATTTGAACTTTTTAATTGAATTTTACACACTGTTCCTTTATGCTCCTTTACACCAGTAATGCTTTATGCTAAGGTCCTTGAAATATGAGTTATTGAAATAGCTGATGTAGTTAGGAATAATCTAAATGCTCAGGCTGAAAGAACAGGGATCCTTTAAAGCTAGGCACCCTGACTGCAGCAAAATAATGGAATGCTCTGACAACCCCCCAGCCACCCTACTCACCATTATGGGGATAATGCTGCCTTCATGTAGTATGGGAAAGATGATCCTTTCTACTTGTTAAATGGAAATTACCAGTGCGTTGTGTTCAAGTGATTTGTTGTCAAAATGAAGTTTAACAATGGAGGCTATCTTCAACTGACGAGCTAGCTAGCTGCTAGCTAGCATCTGCTCTGAGGGAAGTAAACCAAACAATAACAAAATGATGATGTTATTAAAGTTCTGTACGTCACAGAATTATCCCGACTACAAAATAACATAACACAGCAGAAACATCGTCAAAGGACCAACATAACCACTTTGAATTCTAAATTGGTGCCTTTGACAGTTTACCGAATTTTAATCAATTTTTTCTCAATCCAAATGTACATCTATTTACAAATTAATAATTCATATCTAAATCACTCCGATCTAAAGATTAAATACAAGTTTTTCAGCAACTTCCACCACATCTCTGTGGTTGAAGTAACAAACGGGGATTTCATTCATCTAACCAAAATTTATCTCATCATCAAAATATTATGACTATGATACATGCAAAATATTTTATCCAATTTTTAATTAAATTAAGCATATTCTCTGTCCTTGATTTATGCTGAATCTAATTTGACTGTCTTATTTCATGCTTTTTGTTCTCTTCTGATAATAAATGTGTGTATGTAAATTCAGAAAATTGTGGTCCTGGTGCCTGAATGCTATTTTGGGTTTGTTCATCTGGTAGAATTCACTCCTTAGTTAAAAACTGACTTGATTTGTAAAATATTTTTCCATTCTTTCAAGGGTGGTGCCCCCATTGAGTTTAAAGTTAATACTTTAATATCGCAAAATATGATATTTTATGTCAATGTACAATGTATTGTAGCTACAATGTAAAAATGTTGAGCTGCATATTATTTATTCCTATAATCCACTGTAAGGGAAACTGAAAATAGGTACATTGATGAAGGGAAATTTTTATGAGGACAAATAGAAATAAGCAGAATATAAAGCAAACATGTTAAACTTGCTTAAAAGTCACAGTTGGTCAGGCTACCTTTATTCCTCAGCAAAAACTGAACCCTGAACAAGCTTTCTTAATTTCTCTAAATCTTTTTTAATAGTTTTCAGCAATAGTTACCTGACTGCTTGAAGAATATTTTTCTTCTTTGGGTGTTGGCTGCCTTATCTTCCATTGCACGTCAAGACAATTCCACACTTTAATGATGTTGAGATCTGGGCTTTGGGAAGGATCCATTGGGCTACTTGATGAAATCTGTTGGCACTAATTTTAGATCAGTTCTAGTGTCATTTGGTATACAGCTCTAGTCTGAAGTTTAGACACACTCATCCATTAAAACTAACAGGTGCAAGTTCCAAACTTTAAACTAGTCCTGCACACAGCCTTTTCTCCATGTGTCTTAGCTTCTTTACAGGCACTCTTTCATTGAGATCATTTCTGATGGGGCTTCAGCTGAATAGTGATTATTAAGCTGAAGAGACAGATGCATTCCTAAGGTTGAGTGTCAAGTCTTTGTTGGGTTTTTTTTATCTTACAATTTCTTCAGGACATTCCTTTCAGACACTGTTAATTTGTCGAAGTTTGTTTTGTAGGCCTGCTTCTTCTTTTGTCCTCCATTTGTCCAACAAGGTTTGATGACACATTTTATGTGTTATTAGTTCAAAATTAAATGGCAAAGAGACAAAAAAAAAACTCAGTTTTGCATAAACAAGTTATCAAGTAATAAAATAAAAGTACAGAACAACTAATTACTGTGATTACATATCAAAATAAACTCTGGCAAAATGATTAAAGGGAGAAACAAATATGAAAACAAAAAATGATAAAAACCCAAACCATGACATTAACAACATTAAGTGTAGTGTTCATTCCAAGTTAAAAATGCCATAAATGAATGCATAGTCAAGGATTTACAAACCTTAGACACTGTTGCAGCTCAAAGTGTAAGAAATAGATGATTAAGTGCTAATGTATGGACTAGGGGACATTATTATCCATGAATGAATGCTTATTACTGACACACTAAGACTTGTATACTATACAGTGCTACTATAACGATTCCTCACTGGTTAAAAAACAGTATTCCCTCTTAGTTATGGGGCTTTGCAGGTCACATTATAAAAATTCAAATGAGTTTACATCTTTAAACCTTGCTCACATTTTATTAGAGACACAAAAGGAGATAAAACTGACTTCTTTTCATTGATATGATTCGATCCCTGAGACGCTAAACTGCCTCTGGTTTTGAAAGATTCTCTACCGATCCACTTGTCTTGCCTTATTGACAGTTAAACACAAAAATGAAGGTAAAATACAGTGTGAAAAGCAAGAATGACTGGCAGCTAGTTTCTAAAATTCCATCCAATAAGAGCTACATAACGTCCTCACATGTGGGCTCCTGTCAAAACAGCGCAGTTTCACTTTCACTGACATACTGTAAACACATAGCAGAGAATCACTGCTTGAGTCTTAATTTAAATGTCACTGTAGACTTTTGTTGAAGCAAATTCAGTCTGTGTGTTTGTGTGTGGGATGTGTAGCTTGCAGGTCCCCTGCAGTTGGTTACCAGTCAACACTAAAACTGTCTACACACGTGTGTACTGCAGTTGATTTTGGCATGTCAAGAGCACAAGCCTCATGCTGCTTTTAATCAAATAAATTGTCATGTAAAATTCATATCTGTTCCCTTCCTACACTCCTGGCTGTAATCTAAACTGCTTGTTTGTATTAATTGCAAATCTTTGTCCTGGAATAAAAATGAAAATAATGAGACTTTTAAGAGAAATAAATAGATTTAACCATGACTTTGAGTGAAGTATCATTGGAAACTGTGCAGGTAAATAAGAAGGGCGAATCATATCTTTCTCATAGCTTAAGGCTGTGGTCTGTTGTTTGTCAGCCACTCTCAAAGACCCGACAAGATACAAAAATATCAAAAGAAGAGACTGAAGTCTCTGGCAGAAATTTTGACCTTGCTTCTCAACAAATCAAATGAACAAAGTGACTTGGATTCAAAAGCAGACAGAGCAAAGGCCTGTTGCTCCCATCCGCATACAAGATTTCTTTGTTTGCAGAAGCAAAGAACAAAGAATATTTGTCATTTAGTTATTTTAAAGATTGAATATGGAACATTTTTATCAAAAGCTATGTTTTCTTCAAAATAAAACAATGCTTCCATGAGGCATTTGGAGGGGTGTAGAATGAAAGAACAGCATATCCTTGAAAAATTATATTCAGCCTGAAAATAAACATAAAAAATAAGTTTTAATGGTTTTTGGAATTGCGTCAATATTTCATATCCAACCTTTAAACTGTCAACAAAAGAAAAAAAGTACTGGGAATGATAATGGTACAACATACTGTACACTGATAAGTCTGTTATCTTTGTCTTTGCCCATAAAACAGAAAATCTGACTTTCAGTTCTGCATTATATTTTTTTTCTCTTAAAATGATGATGCAATACTTGTAAATGCATCTTTACATTCTAAAGTTAGCTGTTACATAGATCAGTACTCACCTATTAATATTTCATGCCCAAGGACTCACAGGTAGCGAATTTCACAGCTCATCATTGCAAAGATTGAGTTTCCAGCAGGAGTTAGCAGGAAACACAATAGCTCTGCGGAGATGTGATCTCCTTTGGGGTAGACTGAGGTTAATAATGATAATATGCCATGGCTGTCATGGGTCTTTGGGTCACTTTCTGTTCGTACAATGGAAGGGTTCCACTTAACAGATTCATAACCGAGATGAAAGCTGAGAGATTTTTACAGGCTTATTGCCAACATTTTATGTGTGACTGAGGACTTTGCTCTGCAACACAAAAAGCTTGTTTGCGATGATAGCAACTTGGCAATATGTTTTACTTCTTAATTATTTCTTTAAAGTCTCATGCAGCTGAATTAATTCACTGTGAGACAAATATCAGATCTTAGACAATCAAGCTTATTTTTGTAAAGTTTGAAGTAAAAAGAAAGTGTTCTAGAATTTAATATAATCTGGTTCTTGCATACCAGAATAAATATGGTATCACAATTTTGCCATATATTTTAAAATGATTTGGAAGAGCTACACATCTGGTTTGCTTCTGGTCTACTGCTACATCAACTGAAATTGTAAGGATAGAACTGAACCACTTCTAGCAAGTGCAATAGTAAAAAAAGCAAACAACTTTTTAGAAACCAAGAAGAGATGCACCATTAGTACATACAGAAAAAAGTAAGAGGGTGCTGTCTACAATAACAAAACTATGGCACATCCTAGAGAGAGAATTAATTGACACATTTTCCCCTGCATTTTCCAAACTGTATATGTCCACAGGAGAACCACTCCGGCTACAATGAAATGTCAAGCACAAGAACAGGAAGTGAGGAGAAAAAGAAGAATCAGGCACAAAAGTGGCACAAACTTTTAACAAGGGAGGAATGCGATGATGTGAAGATGTGACTCCAGAGTGTTGTTTAAGCCTCATGCCTGCAAGACAGGTTTTCAGCTGCTCATATTGATATTCACAGTTACCATAGCAACACATCTTTGATTTTTGTGGGGAAAGTGTCACTTTTTTAAATTTTATTTGGCTGATAAAATAATCTGTAAAGCTTCAACCGGAGGAATTGCTGATTTTTGAATGTTGAATCTGTGAATCTTTAGAGGGAAGTATCAAATTAACTTTAAATGGATTTCCAAAAGATGTTCCTATTTTCTGTGTCCTTATATGTGTTTTTTTCTTTTGTTTATTTTTGATACTGGTGATACAGAGTTACTCCACTTTGCAGCACAATACATTTTCAGAAGGATATTCAGTTATGTTTAATATGTTGTTGTTTTTTTTTCTCCTATATTTCATTACAAAGACATTTTCTACTTGATTTAGACTTACAGTACCAACAATATTAATGCTGGAAATCTTGGAAATCATGGAAATAAAGTTGATGAACTCAACAAAGAAAAAAAGTTTACAACTTTATTACTGAAATTAAATTGTACTGTCAAGAAAACGGAGACTGCATTTTAACTACATAAGGTCACACATAATTTTTGATGTTTTAACCAACCAAAACGTGTCATGTCTACATGCAATACAGTTGCTCACTGGATGCTCTTGCTGACAATAAATTAATAAATAATAATGGTTATGCAGATTTTCTTTTCTTGTTGTGTTGTTTTCTTATATGAAGACAATACAACTTTTTATTAAGACATTATATACTTGATTTAGTTCAGTAATACAAGTTCTACTGAAGGCTAGAATGTGCTTTAGTTCACAAAACAGTGACGGTCTTTCCTATAGGCCACTTAAGCAGGGTCTTATCTCCCAGGGGACACAACCTAAGCAAGCCGAATTTATCTTGGCAGGTGTTAATGCCAGTCCTCACCTTACAGGTTACTGACATTAGCATTACAATCTAGAGCTGGGAATCAGCTGCCTGTATTGCAAAGGAAGGAGAAGCTCAATAAAAAAAATGTCTGCAGTAATGTAGGCTACTTTAGCCTTTTATACAGTAGCTATACTATATCTAATACTTTGGTTATTTTTCACATCTATAATTCTTGCATGTTCCTTGTTTAAACATAATTCTTGAATCTTCATTAATACAATTTCTTATATATAATTGTTTGTTGAATTATTTGATTTGGTAATGTTTTGTACGTGTGCAATATTAAATATAATGAATAGTTTGGGATTTTTTTGACACTGATGGAGATGACCTATGACTATACATAAGTTTGAAATTACAGAGATGAATCCTGCAAAATTTGTCCGCACAAAGTCCACAACAAAGAGACTTATTCTCTCCTGCAAAACACTGCTTCTGCACTCTCATAAAAAAGTGTGCCTACTAACTTTAGGGGTACAAAGCTTGTAACTGTAGTGGTAACCTCAAAGGTACTGCTGTTGTATCCTCAAAGTGAATGCTTAATTGTACCACTGAGACCTCTACCTTACAAAAATTAGAATGGTTCCTCTGGAGGGGGTACCTTGTGCACTAGCCTAAAGGCAAAGAAATGTCTGTCTCTCACCATAATGCAGAATGCATCAAAGGCAAGGTGAGCGTAATTGTATGTCACAATGACACTTTGTCATGTGGTCTGGAGAAACAGGGGCTCAAACCACTAACCCTCTGCCAGGCAGATGATCTCTCTTCCTCCTAAGCCACAGCTGCCCCAAAAGACCAACAAAGATAAATTAAAAAAAAAAAAAAAAAAAAAAGTTTAGGTAATTGTGTATATTACCATAAAAATGTAGATATTTTGTGTTTATTTCTAGTTTCAAGTCCTTGAATGTCTTTTGCAAAGATTAAACGTCTCAATGCCTTTCTGCTGATCCAATGTCACTTTGTCTCCTACTGCTCATACTGTATGTCACAAGTAGAATTTTAATAGGATTTATTGTGCTGTCAATTAACTGGATATTTGCACAAGGCTGACAATTCAATATCAGATATTGTTCCCTCTGTGTTGAGAGGGAGGGCAGGTTCATTTAGCTTTGAAGTTTATATTCCTGTACCAATTTATTTTTTAACACACAAATACTGAAATTTCCATCTTTCTTTGTGATACATACAGTATTTAATTTTGATCTCATTGTTGAGATTCACAAGCAAATTTAAAATTTTCACTGTGCAAAGAGAGCATTATTAAAAAGAAGCTTATTTATTTTTAGAAATAGGCAAATATTTTCAAGCCAAAAATTAGAGCGCTCGTGTTCATAGAGGTACTTTTTACTGTATATATAAGCTTGCAATACACCACTTTAAAATAACCATCTAATTTTGCACAGAATGCAACTGATTGCTATTAATCACAAAAAAAATGCATGATCAATCGTAACTAATTAATTTGAATCTGTGTTCAGCACTAATACATATATGACTGGAGGTCAAGTTATGAGCCTTTTTGGGCAAATGCCAATACTGTTTTCATTTTTGTGTGTGCTGCCTGAATTATTTAATTTGTAATCTACAGTTTTCTTCTTGTACTTGCCTACAGTACATCAGGTTATGACCACAGTGCACCTGTCAAACAAGAAGCATTTGCTTTGAACTCGTTAGACCAGTCAGATGATCATTTAGTCTTAATAGATGCATCAGCTACTTAACAGTGTGAAGTCATAGCAATGCAGCACCTTGTCTTGACTTAAAACAAAGAATGCAGGTATGCGGCATAAAAACAAAGGCAACAGTGGACATCCAGCAGTTTGTGTTCTTTCTTCTTGGCTTGTGACTTTACACAACAAAAATCCTCATTATATTCAAACATGGCACTGTTGCCGCTTTGTTCTAAGTATAAGTTACACAGCAAGTGATGACCTGGCAGCTGATTGCAGCATGTTGAGCTCCACCCTTGATTGGAGTGGAATGGAAGGGTCCTAAAAAAGGAACACTTTGGAACAAATATTCTCGTAACCTTCCCATTTTTTGCCTGATAAAATCCAAAAACAAAAAAAAAAAAAAAAAGAAAAAAGAAAAAAGAAGGTGTAACCCGTATTTTACCAAACTGGACCCTTTGGTGGAAATGATACAAATTAGTTTAAAACCAAATGGTGTTTCATAGAAAAGTGTGAGCAACAGCAGTGTAAAGAATGAGATCATGTGATTTTGCAGGTAAACCTCATTATGTAGACCTCAAAAAAGAATTTTGAATTTACAAATAAACAAAATATGGTTGTTTTAACATGTTGCATATTGAAAAGCCATGCACAGATGTCAACGGTTGTTCAAGCCTGTGCCACAGAAAAAGACTGACAAGGATGTTCTGAGTTTGCAGTGTTGTTTGATTAAACAAATTAGATGAAATAGGGTGCAAACAGAGTATACATCCTTTTCCAAGCTGATATTTCACCTTGTGAATCTTAATAGGTGGGGTGGGGGGAGGGTATTTATCCTCGAAGATTAAATACGCAGTCTGTCCCTCACCCAGATAATGCCCCTCTGTTTGTCTTCATGCAGTAATGGGGAGATGTTGACGCTTAGAGCTACAATGCACATTACACTCAGCACCCCAACACAGACAGAAGCAGAAAGTATAACAAGAGGAAGGCGTACTAAAAGGACAGAACTAGAGTTATATTTGGAGGGAATGCCTGTAGCATGGGCTCTTCGACGCAAATGTGCTCACATGAGGACAACACAGTGTGCAGTAATGCAGGCCACAGTGCGTGGGCCATGCCCCTCCTGCAACGCCAGCTCAGTGGATGCACAGCATGCAGGAGTCATTGTTGGCTGCCATGGGTAATTACCATAATGAATGTAAAAGCCCAGACATACAGACACTGCTGCAAAAAATAGCCAACACGCCTATACAACACTATAATAATGACCGCTGAACCTTCTGAAATAAACATTAGTCAAGACACTGCTTAAGACATGACATTGGAGGATTCCTCCTCAAGAGTTCTGCCATCTTATTGACATTTGACATATTTTTCAAGTAATGATGATGGAGGAGCTTCTGAATAAAATTTCCCAGACTCCAAATTCCCTTTCTGCTTTCTAATGCTGTCCTGGTACTTCCATGTTCTGCCTATAGCTTTCCTAAAGTACTTTTAGGAAAGTAAATAATCACAGATTTTAAAGTACCGTTGAATAATATATCTTGACATTACGAGTGCTGGTGATTGGTGCCTCCTCTTAATATCAGTCTATCCTCTCTTCCCCCCATTGATCACAACCCATAAGTCCCTCTTCCTGAAAAAATGGGATGTCACAGTGGAAACTTCGATAGGATATTCTGCTTTGTCATCTTCAGAAAAAGCTCTCTCCGTCTGTGGTGGCACTGCAAGTGAAAATTGCATACTCCAACAGTCCAAGCACAGGAGAAATAATGCCTTTGGAAAAGCCTGAAATAACCACTTGGCCTAGATAGATACTGTTGCTGCAAGTAATTTCCTTTCTATTTAACTAACCCCATGTCTTGTTTACTCTACATAACTGGAAACTTTTCTCCTGGCAACTCCAAAGCTTCCTGATTGATATCCTTCATAACAGACTTGTGATTTATGGGGGCAGTTAATAACTGGTTAAAGTATGTTTGTTTTTTAAAAAAAATAAAAAAAAATTAGCAAATATCTAAAAAAATATCCATCAATGATCAGGATTCAACTTTTTTTTTTGAAGACCGTAATTTTTCACATTTTTTAATTTCTGTGACGAAAATGCTGAGCCAATTTCCATGCCCAATTTTACTACTAGATATCAGTAATTCTTACACACTGCACCTTTAAAGCACAATTAATAATTGCTATGTCTTTTTTATTTGAAAAGTAGGAAATAAGACACAGAAAAGCTTGAGATGACTGTATGAGATTATTACAGATAATATATGAATATCAAGCTTTACAAAAAAAAAAATCTATATTGTCATTTACTCAGATCCAATACTTAATAGGTCCAATGAATATAATCAACATTAAAGCAGCAGCAGCTTTTACTTAATTTTCCTGATATAAAGGCCCAATAAAACCATGTTGTCAAGAATGAGTCTGGTGGTTTATTGGTCTCAGTATAACTGTGTTGAATAAATCTCTCATTCTTCTGAACACTGAACACATTTTTAAAGATGCTAATCTGATGGAGTTAATATTATCTTTATTGAAAGATAACAGTTTAATGTTAATGCTGTGGCGCAAAGCTCGTGGCTAACATAGATATATGCTAACATACAGTTGAGACACAGCAGGAAAAAAAAAATTTTCAATTCCTTGGTCAATTTGGAGATTTGGGGGGGGGGGGGGGGGGGGGTTGTTGTTGGTGATGTTGTTTTGTTTTGTTTTGTTTTTTTGCTTTTTAAGTTTTTTGTTTGTTTGTTTTTTGCTTTTTTGTCCTTAACACATCTTTTTTAGACTAAAGATAATGTAAATATAAACATTTTAGGTGTTTCATAAAACTTTATCTGCGCACCCAAATCTCCGTAGAATTAACCCAAAGTTTGCCTTTTCACACAAACACATTGCGGTAGTGGTTGTCTGCACCACCTTGTGTTTGGTATCATTTAAAAGCTGCTGAACGATGATTCAGACAGTGTCATTGATTCATATTTGTCACAAGGTGAATTCCTATTTGGCTTTTTGCAGAATTTGTACAGTCAAAATACCAACAGAAAGACAACTTAAATGTTAAATGAAGACAACAGCAACGTTCATCTAAGAGGAGACAGGAAAACAGAATCACTGAGATCAGCTGAAATATCTGCAAGTTGATCAACACAGAGCTGTCAATCAAAACATGGGCGTGATGACAGCTGATCAATGGGAGCACAGCAGTGTTTCAAAGTTCATGTTGTGCATTCAAATAAACTTATCAACCAGCTACTTTATCCCAATCGGGCTCTATGCACGGCTCCACTACTTCCTGAACTTAAGGTAGCTCCTCTGTTTCCTGTCTTTCATTACTGGACGAACTGATTAATCCAGATGTGTCCGGCCAGTTACTGAGATCAGACACACCTGGATTAATCAGTTTGTCCAGTAATGAAAGACAGGAAACAAAGAAGCTACCTTAAGTTCAGGAAGTAGGAGTCGTGCATAGAGCCCATTGAGCTGGGATAGAACTCATAATGGGGATCAACTAATAAAAGCAAAGATTTATAGCAGTTTATGTTTGAAGTGAAGTCTGTTTGAGCAAGATCATGTAGAATAACTGAATACACATCCTCTCTCCCCTACCCTCCAGAGGATGCAACAAGACATGATGTTGGTTTTGCCACCAGTGTGCAGTCTGTTGGCCAATTGATTGGATATGATGTCTGTGAATAGTGTTTTAGAACAAAATGTGTTGGAACAATCCAAAACTTTATTGGCCATTTTCTCAAAATACCCTTTTACCTCCTCATACTCAAGGACTGGAATCTCCACTTAAACAGTACTTGCCCGACTTTCCAGTTGTGCTCCTGTCTGAATTTCTTTAAAGGTTTAACAGCAATTTGTTGATCCTATTCACATCCTGATTTATTCTGTAGAACATTTCATCCAATAAACATGGTGAAAAGATTTTTCAGGGTAGTATTGACAATTGTGAATTGATTAATGGAGATAACCACAATCCCCTCAGAAAAAAACTTGATAACTCTCATTTGAAAGCAAAATTTAAAAACTTGAACCGGCAACCGCAGACCCCCCCACCCCCAAAAAAGACTATATACAAATTAGCACATTTTTGCTATACATCATACCTAACTTGCATGTGTGTTTTAAGGTGGATAAAGGTAGATGTGGTGGATCTGCAGTCGTGTGCTGGATTTTTATGCCACAGACATTTCAGTTTTCTGCTCCTATATTTGTGCTTTGTATGAACTTTTTAATCCTACAAGTTAAAACTGTTCAGCAGCAACAAATATCATTATGCATCCCATTTTCCTGAAGTAAAATTAAACAAATTTGACAGGAAATACTTTTGAAACATTATGCTCTGCCTTTGTTAATGTTACTGTTTTTAATGGTTTCAAATGCACCTCTTGACATGTTTTGTGCAGCATAACATGACAGCACTCTGACCAAAGTAGAATTCTCAATTTATCATTGTGCCAAGCTTTGAAAAATCTTCCCTCCACACTGGGACAGATGGGAGCACCAACGAACAGATACTGTAGCAAATTTATGTGGTTTTATGATGTGCTGTGTTGTTTTCTGATTATGCTCCACTCCGTGGCATAGATGCTTTAGAAAAACTGCTGCTGGGCTACCTACTATCTCGGGAGAAGGAAACACATGGTTCTTCAATAAAATATAATAGAAATGGCAATAAGATTTACCATCTTCATTCATCATTTTCATTACCATTTACAAGATACTGGGAACAAGCCAACCCACAAGCTTCCAAATTCTGGTTATGTAAGGCAGCTGGTAATTCATTACATTTAATAGGATGCTTCTCAGCAGTTGTGCTTCATGGTTACTGCTCTTCATTAAGAAAAAAAAAAAAGGAAAAATGGCATAAAATGCAATCCTTTTGTAGAAAAATCTTTTGAGCAAAATTTACGAAGAGCCTTCTGTTAAGATCTTTCTTTATTACAAATACATCTGGCATACTTGACTTTCATGTTAGAATGAAAATTCCCATGATATTTCCCTACCTTTTAGGCAGAGCTTATTTTTCTATCTCTGCATGGTGCCAGAGAACTGCACCACTGCAGTGGTTCTTCTCTCTTAAACACACACCTGCTGACAGGAGGCAGTTGGTCTCTGAGGACAAAAGCAGCATTAATGTATTGTAATGTAAAAAAAAAAAAGTTGCAGATTATCATGAACATACTTTGTTAAGGCATGACCTCCCTGAGGTGTTAGTGGCTTCATACTGTAAATGTTGAGTGAGGGCTGTGTCCTAAAGATCTCAATGCTTAAAAAAGTGCTCCACATCCTTGCTCAGCATGAGGGTGAGTAAAAAAAACTAACGCACATCATTCTTTGGGTGTACTATTCCTTTAAACATCCTGCCTCCGTCCAGGAATCATCAGAAATTAATTATTACACCACCTCTGTGTAAGAGTAAAGCCCTTTATGGGAGGAAGAAGAGCTTAGGGCAATGGGGTCAATGTACGAACAGATCACAACCCTTCCCTCACTTTGATTCCACAGTCTCTTAATAACGTCTGTGAGCTTGACAACATTTATCTGTATGATGTATTCATTGGAGAGTCACCAAACACATCCTCTTCATTGAATGTTAACATGCATCTTACATTAAGGTCCTTTTTTTCCTTTATGCAACAAATACAGAAGGAACAAAACTGACTGAGTGGGAAATAAACGCTGTCTCAACAAGCAAATATCCCTCCACATACAACAAATGACATATAGATGACTCAAAATTTCACACTCCATCTTCTATAGAGCTAAATTAGGATCCATCACAGCTGAGTAAGTATAATGGGAAAGGACATTGAGAGGCTTTCTTGTAATCGTGCATGTCAGGAGAGATTTCTCTCAGGCAGAAAATGTGGAGTTAGGAAGAGGAGTGAAGTGCAGATAAACGAGGTAGGCAGGGCTTGATGGATTCCAGAGGAGGATGACTGACCACTAATTGAGGAAGAGGCGCCCCTGTTGTGTCTCGCTGCATGTCGCAGAGAAAATAGAAGAAAATTCATGTTACTTGAAGTCATACAAGAGATATAAGGTATGATGGAGTATAATGGAAGCAAATGAGATGAGGTGATTTAGACTGAAAGATGCAGAGGACGCAGCTCCTAGGGGAGTTTACAACCACTGGAGTGTAAAAAGTTATAAGAACTCAGGTATTATGAGCCCAGACAAGTCAAACTCTATGTCCTGAATTTCCTATCATAGACAGTAGAATTGTCAAATCCAACACTGCAGGTAAAGTTTGACATGGAGGCCGGCTGTTCATGCAATGTGAACATTGGGATAAACCATTATTATGTCATTGTTTTGTATGTGTATGTGTGTGCATGTGGAGCATGATAATGTCAAATCAGGTTTATAGCTTTCAATAAATTACACAAGAATAGATGTTGAACCACAAAAGAAAAAAAAAAGTCAACACAGTAAGATTTGAAGAAACCTTTGAATAAAACAATTCAAAAAGGAACTTTCAAAGATGGCAGGGTTTGTTGAGGCAGCATCAGTGAATGGGAAGATTTGGGGAGGATATGACACGGTGAACTATCACTGAAACCTCTAAATTAATTAGTCTGTTTGTAAACAGTTTCTTTGTTTTTTTCTTTTCTAACCTGAGCCATGTTTTTCCTCCCATATACCCTTTAAAGTGTTTTTGATCATAAATATGACAAACATGTATTTCATAACAATTTCAATGAAAAAATGATATATCTCAAAATTTTTAAAGGCAAACATGAGTTTGGAGGCTTGAAACTGTTGGTATTCTATCATTCATCTGCCTCGGTTATGAAATTGCTGTGTTTTGTGCTGTGTGGACCAACATAGCTATTGAGAATGCATTATAATAGCACATTTCACCAACTACCATTCAGGACAGGAAAACTGTCATGTTAAGGTTCACAAAGGTGCTTATCAGTACCGTGTAATTTTAAGACTGTGTCTACTAGGACCACTTTGACTAAAAACATTTCTTGGGTAGCAATGGAAAGTTTATGCTACTCTTTGTGAAAAGAAAAGAAAAGAAAAGAAAAGAAAAGAAAAAAGAAAAGAAAAGAAAAGAAAAGAAAAGAAAAGAAAAGAAAAGAAAAGAAAAGAAAAGAAAAGAAAAGAAAAGAAAAGAAAAGAAATGGTGGGCTGATTTGAAATGAAGAATCTGACCAAATATTTTTTCCTCCAGATGGCAAAAATGTTTTTCCAATACATCCTTTCTGAATCAGTAGAAACATCAGATGTGTTTGCTCTATAACCCCCAGTCAACTGTTGCCTGTTACTGGCAGTAAATCTGAGCAGTGTTAGCTCACTCAATTCCAAATCTTTACAAACCTGCCAGTAGCAGTAGAGCAGTAGTCAGAGGAAGAACAGAAAGATATGGGTGATGATATCCATGCTTTCACACAGAAGCACATTATAACACAACACTGGCTGCTGCTGCCAGTATTAGTTTGAGTTTGTATCAGACAAAAAAAAAAAAAAAAAAAAACCAAAAAACCTATGCCTTGTAGGGAAATTGCATCACTCAAATAAATACCACAATAAAGAAACACAGTGAAAATCCCTCTACACACATAATGCCCATCTGTGCTTCTTGCCATGGTTAGTGCATGAGCTTGTTTTTGTGTGTAAGTGGGTGTCCATGTGCGTTTGAATGTTCACTAGTAATGGTAGCATGCAAAGGATCGGCTTTTCATGGTGTTCATGCAGGACAAAGCCATTACAGTAATCAGTGTGTGTTGAGCTGAATTGAAATATGCAGGCTTTCATGCTGGTGTTCCACAGAATGAAAGAGTTGATTGTGTGATTATGTGTGGCCAAATGATGCCTTTTCCACCAGTTTTATTTACCATTTTCATTCATTATACTCTCTGCTTTTCACAGCAAATTGAGAAAAGATGACTAAATTGTGGAGAGAAAAAAAACAAAACGGAAAAACCCAGAGACACACCAGGTGTTATCCGTGACACATTTCTGCTTTGCAAGAAGTCAAAACTGGACAGCTCAGAAAGACATCTTACCTAAAGTTCAGTGGCAAACGTCGGATAACAAACTGCAGAATAAGGTCACACATAAGATGATTGTAGAAGATTTAGATCTGACATTTTCTGTTGATATTTGGGCAGCTTGGGACAGACAAAATAAAACTTATTCTTTCAGATTTTCCATATTTTATTACATTTTTTCTTGTGTCCTCGTGTTGCTTTGTGAGACAAATTGCATTTTGTTTGTATTGGTGAAATAAAGATTTACTGACTGTCCTCTAATGTGGCATTTTGATTTAATCCTTTTCAGAAAATGAATCTTACCTAAATTAGAATTAGTTTCTTGAAGGAGGAAAATAATGTGTTTGACATTATTTTCCTTTTCGAAGTTTTCCCAGCATACAGGTAAGGATGGATAAAAGTGGGGGTGGCTCTGACTCAGGGTAGAGTGGTTATCTGTCACTCAGAAGACTGGTTGTTTAATCCCCAGCTTCTCCATGTATTGAAGTGTCCTTGGAAGAGATGGTGTATCCCTGCATTGCTATATGCTCATTGGTGTGTAACTGTTGAGATAAGAAGTGCAGCATATGTGGAGAGCAGCAAAAACTGTATAACGTAAGAAGCACACACTATTTGGGTGAATGGGGAACACAGCTTTATGCAGGACCTAGATATGGTTCAAATGGACGAGATAAATAAGTTCAGTTTGCCACTTTACCTTAGAAAGTGCTTTGGCATTGACTTGGTAAAATGCACATCACCTGTCCTTCAGAGGATTCATAGATATGTAAGTTACTTATGTCATGTGGATTATAGCATCTCCTTATCATCAAGGATGCTGCATGTTGAAGTATTTCCTAAAAACAATCATCCCTCCCTTCTCCAGACTAAAAGATACAGCATTTATGTTTGTTGAAGACAAATTTCAGAAGATCTTCACCCTCCTTAATGAACACAGGCCCCACAGGACAACATTGTTTTAAACCTTGCTTGAATTTTTCAACTTGCATTTGTGAATGATGTGACAAACTTTTAGTGGCAAACATTTCCAAAAGTTGCTCTGAGCTGATTTAGTGGTCCACATCACAGAATTGAGTTCATTTGATTTTTTTCTTAAAAAGAAAAAAAAAAATCTGTGACAACCTGTGACAACACAAATTCAAAAAATAAATAAATAAATAACTACATTTACTAGAAGTGAGATAGAATAATTGCATTCTTTGTTATCAAAATTTTAAACAACATCCAGACTCAAGCAGCCTTTTTTTTCTTTTAACAAGATGAAAACAAAAATACATTGTCTGCTACTGTCAAGTCGCAATAAACTGAGATAATGTTGACTGTGCCAGTTTATACCATTGAGTTTCATGAGATCTAGCGTGAAATAATCAGCCACATTGTACAGCAGGCACAATATGGCATTCAAGGTTTTGTCACAGTCAGAGATTAGCCTTTTGATTGTCTTCCAGTCTTTAAGTGAGCAAATTTGAGCCAGCCTGAGGGCACATGATGAAAAGAGGGATGGAGAGACAGGAACTGTTTCTTATAAAACCATTCTTGTAATATCCTGCATCTTTGTCTTATCAACTGTAAAAGAAAGGCATCAGTGTGAATGAGGCTGATAGATGGAGGCTGCAAATCATTTCAGCAGCACATCCTGAGCATGGATAGTTCTTTTATATATATATATATATATATTAATATGTTGAGCAAAGATTTATCATATCTTATGTTAGCATTATCCCAGTAGCTGTTGAGAGCATTTGCATGCCAGGTATGACTGCTAGTATTGTTGCACAAAAACATTTACATCTTCATGATATGAAGAGAGCACTTACCAGTCATATTACGGTAGGTTCAGACACAGTAGAAAAGATCAACATGTTACATCATCACTGGCCAATTTCAGTTCCAAGAATCCTATTTTAGATTCCTTTCTAAATATTGCTATCTTTTAACCATAGTAGCGCATTAACAGTCTAAAGGTATTCCACCTGCTTGCAGCTGCAGGTGTTATTTGCCTGCAGACATAATAGTGTAGCCATGAATTCCTCCCCCTGCACTAAGCAATGCATGGATTTTTGTATTTGTATATTTTGCTCCTGTATACTATACAAACATTACCAATAGCAGATGGTGACTATATTAATATTTTACTGGTTAGAGGCCAAGAAATGAATGAGGCCCAGCTGTAACTGTGTTGTGTCAAACACAGATATGATTACACCTGTCAATCCTGCAGCTTTTAACACCGAGCGCGTGTTCTTTAGCTTGGTTACTGCAACCAGGGACAAACACCGAACAAACTATTTTAAATCTGAAGGATGCACTAACGTGTGGGTGGAGTCAAATCAGTGTGGAACTGCAAACTGATGTGACATAGAATGAAAAAGCTGCTAAATTTGCTTCATTATTACAGGTACATGTGGGAAAACTGAATTTGACAAATTGTTCTTTCCTCCATCAAAGAGACTATTATGATAAATCAACACAGCAGCTTCTTCAGAGTCCTCATGAAACACGATTCCTTTATCAGACTTTATCTACTTATTGCACCAAAGGGGTCCATGCTGACCCACTTACATCTCTGCACAATAATTTCTCATTTCTACACCTAAAGCAGAGTAAAGTTCATTATCAGATTTTTTAAAAGACATTTTAAGCCTTCCATGAGAGTGGGCTCTTTGGTGGTCCAGTTTTGTGTTAAATTATTTGACATGTATGCCAGGATCAAAAGCCCTAATGTATCCTATGCGGCCTCTGTGTGTTATGCAAATGGTAGTGTTTTAATGAAGGTTTCATGAATAATTCAGGAGTGATGTTCCACAGCAGACACACCACAGGAGCAGTTTCACGGAAAAAGAATTACTTTGGAAAAATAAGAACTGATGTTGAAGTGTCTCATCTTTTTTTTTTTTTGACTTCCAGAAAGGCTTGTCACTTACTAATTAAAAGACAGCAGCAACTAAAAAAAAAAAAAAGCAAAAAAAAAAAAAAAAGCCCAATGCATTTAATTAGCTTGTGAAGAACAGGAGGCGCATTCATTGTGTCCAGTCAACTTCTCTCATGATTCCAGCCGTTTTGTGAACTTGAACAAAAATAAACAAATACATTCATTCATACATGAGCATAAAGTTTCAAGCTTGATAAGCCTTTTTAGGGGGAAGTTCTATGTGCAATACATGAGAATGATTATCTTATATAAAATGCATTAAAAATAATATTAAAAACATTGCTGTGTGTGAGGCAGTGAAGGGTTCAAATAGAAATGCATATTTAAACTGTCCAAATTAAGAGTGGCATTTTTCACGACTGTCACAGAATTTAAGCCGACTATTGTGTGTTGATGTCGTTTGTGCCAAGAAGATGTTGCTTTGACAGCCCTGAGCTAAGCAAAGGAGGTGAAAATTATTCTCCACCCACACATTTGTAAGTCTCCTGTCTAAGCCACCAGCAGTAGCCTAGATGAAATCATTTGTTGGATCAGGATGTGGTGACCTTAAAAGGGCCCAGACAGCATACTTTAATAAAAGATACTCCTGAGTAGTTCCAAATCATCATTCATCAGTCTCTTAAGTGTTAGTAAGTGTTGTCATTAACCAAGCCAGAGCAAGTGGGAGCTTCATTTACATCATGCACAGCAGCTGCCACTCACATGTACAGCAAAGTCATTTAGAGTTGAACATCCCTGTGTTCGTTTTGTCCTGCACGGATGTCTCTACCAAAGTTCCCCTCTGGTCAGTGACATAGCCACGCTGACTTGGTAATCATATTACTAATGCGTGTCTCATTAGTTTCTGCCACGGCTGAGTGTCCCTGCTTCCTCCTGCTCACACACACAAAAGGACACACAAACATCCACTCAATTGCTGGCTGGCATTTCGGAGTGTCTCAGCTTGCATTTAAAGCAGTTTACTGGGGAAATAGCAGTCCTCTAAAAAGATTCTCTGTATGCAGACTCGTCCAATTCCATTTGAACTGTACTGAGACGAATCAAATTTGTTGTGATAAAAACACAATGACCAGAAACAGGAGAAAAAAGAAAAGATCGAGACAATGAAAGATACATGTTGGGAATATATATGGAGAAAATGCATCTTAGATTGCTCCAGTGCATACTTTGCATTACAGTAGACATGACATTTTTCCCACAGCTACTTAAACATGCAGAGGGGAGGTGATTGGAAGAGGACAGAAAATAAGTAATTGAAACTTGGTGTCATTGTGATAAACTGGTCTGCTTAGCTGCTGAAAAATGTTTCAGTCCAAGGGAGGCTGTAAATAATCTTCGGTACAAACATACTGATCCCTCCTTTTCTCAGCAACCCTTAACCTCTTTCACTGATAAGGTGCTCACAGACTGGCCAAGAGAGCTTTTGTGTGTTTTGCTCTAAAATCTTTAAAAAAGCAAAAGCTGTGATGTTGGTTTAACTCTTACTGATTCCTCTGCAAAGTTGTGGTTTAACTGTGTTTTTTCAAAAGATGGCAAAATAGAGATAGTCTTCCTTAAGAGCATCTCCAGACACACCTGTCACGTTTACCCCATCCATGAACCCGTGGGCGTTCAATATTGATGAGATCTCCATGGCAGTCATGTTACCGTCCTCCTCTCTTGGTAGTTGTAGCGTAAACGCAGTATGTAGCACCTTGAGAAAACTCCCAACCTTCTTGCTGTTTTTGCACAGTGTCCTGTCCTTGCGGCTTTGGTTGTTTTAAAAATTGATACAATGCTGACTCGAACTCACAGCGTGTGTGAGCATGCTATCGATTTCCCCCAACCAGGCAATTTCCAGGGCACTTGGCCTAAATATCAGCACAGATCAAATCAACGGAAAGGGATTGATCTACTTTGAGCTCAGATCTAAGTTGTGTGTTAGGATGCACCATCCACCTTGATGACACGATCAAAAATGATACAACAAGCCGGGCTCTCTCATTTGACATGGGTTTAGGTGTGATTAATGTCCTGATGATTATTCGAAAATATGAGTGTTATGACCTCTGAAGGGTCACCTGCACATCCTTAGAAGATATTAAGTGGAGGGGGGAAAAAAGCTGCTTGTGTGACACTCAGGGGGGCTTTGCCTAGAATAATCTTTTGTTGTTATTTAGAGGTTTTAACATTGCACAGAGAAAGCAATTTTCAAACGGATAAGGCTGTAATCCCTGACAATACATGGATTATCTCTTTAAATGACCTTTATCTTGGGGGATTGAGTGCTTTTCAACTCCACCATCCCAAGTCTGGTTTGATTATGAACAGAATATCTATCTACAATCAAAAGACTATAAACAGGCAATAGAGCAGCGTGACACCTGTACATTTAAAATAGAAGATGTGTTTTAAAGATTATAAAGCCCAGTGGACTACATTTGTTTTGTAATGGCTTGCCCTTCACTAGTTACATTTAGCTGTGTTTGGAGTTTATAGAATATTGGAGAAAACAAATGTGGGCAAAGGAGAAGAAAAGCTAGGAGCTGTTTAACAAAGATAATGGGGAGGTGGTATTTTAGAAGCACTGAAAAAAAAGTTAATATTTTGCCTTTAACTGATAGCTTCAAAATCACCATGATGGCGAGCAGCAGTTGGGAAAACTGCTCCTCTAGAATTTCCACCCAGTTCCTTCAAATTCCTGCACTTGTATTATGCAACTATATCAGGTAATATCATCCAGGAGAAGTGTTTTAGCTTTATTTAGGCTCATTCTATAAAGGTAAATGAGTGTCTTGAAGTTTTGATTACTTCTATCAGTTCCTGTTTTTTTTCTCTTTCCTAGTCTGTTTTATGTTTCTTTACTTCCTGTCTTTGCGCTGGTTCCTGGTCTTTAAGGTATTATTGTGCTCACTTTTATCTTTTCAGTCCTCTACTAGTTTTAACATTTAACAAATGAGTTTAAATTGTTTCAAAAACCATCACATTTTGTTTTTACCAAGTTTTCTGCACAGCATTCCAAATTTGTGGGAAAAGGTTTGGATCAAACCAAAACTATGTTCGGCCAAACAGGACAAAACCAGGTGGAAATATGCCTGGATGAGGCCAAAAGGTGTTTTTTTTGTGTGTGTGTGTGTGTGTGTGTCCTACCACAGCAAAAATATTGGCTCTCAGATTCAGTTCACTCAGTTTCATTTTACAGAATCGTCCATCTAAACAGCAGACGTGATGATCATCTTTCTTCTTTGTTGGTTTAGAAATTTGCCTCATCAAAGATGTAATATTTTACCTCATTCAAGAAATTCAGGGGAAGATCAAGCACAGCTTGGGTTCAAATAGCTCGAGCTGTGGAATCTGGTGCAGTCCTATTAAAAGAGATTGAGAACAAAGTCATCTGTATTCCGTGGCTTAATTTTCCTCCAGATGACCACCTGTGTTGTTGGTAACACATGAAGAGACTCTTTATTGTTGAGCGTATCTTTCTTATGTTTTTTACTGCTTGTGAGGATTTTTTCTTTGTCATCCTCAGAAATACCACAACCTGGAGTTTTGGTTGTTAAAGTATAGTTTGCATTTCTAAAAGCCAACTTTTCTCTTCATCAAGAACTTTATGTAATGACTTTCACAAGACTTTTCTCCAGATTTTAAGTGGTGGTTGTAACTTAAAGAGGTTCATTGGTGAATTTTCAACTTTTATTTTTCTTTTAATAGTTCTTCTCACCATTAAAACATTTATTATCACACAGCTAGAGGCACTGGTGTCCTGTTTCATTACACTTGTTTAAATGGTTGATGGATCCAATCTCAGCTTTAATACATTTTCCCAATAAACATTTTAGAAAAATGCATATTGAATGTTAAAATTCACATAATTTATCACAAAAATAAGAAAAATATTTCCAGGGTTTACAGTATGTTTGAACTTTGATATGGTCCACTTTGTGCCTTTTCAGGGTTACTTTGTGAGTAGCTTGTGGAAAAAATATTACAGTACTTTTCTGACTGAGACTTAGATAATACATGCATACTGTATTCAGTGGAAAGATATCTTAATTCAAAAGTAGTCTTATCTTATAAAGTGAATGCTTTCTAAAAACAGTAAAAAAAAAAAAAAAAAAAAAGAGGAAAAAAGGAAAAAGAATCATGTAACATACGTGGAAAGATGTGCCCTACAATCAGAGTTTAGTATCACTAACCTGTTAAAATAAAAGACAGAATGTGGAGTGACTCATACTGCATTAAAAAATTCCACAATTTAAAAGCCCTGAACCCCTGAGTGTATTACAAACTGGTATACTGTCACTCCAGAGCCAGTGAGGCCCTGAGGTGAAAACTTTACTCACCAATTAGATTTGACAAGTTCCTTTAACATTCAGCATACAGTATTCATGGTTGCACTCAAGAGATGAATGCAGGAATACTGTACTTATGACTTCACCCCTCTGGCTAAAAAAAATCATATTCTTGCTGTAATTTCATCAGCAAACCAAAAACTCAAACTGTTCCTGGTGATTATAGAAAGGAAGTTTAAAAAAAACAAAAAACAAAACAAAACAAAACAAAAAGACTGAACAAAAACATTTGTATATATTGATATAAAACAGCATAATCAAATGGTTATAAAATGACAATTGATCACCTTCCATAAATTTGCCTATTAAAAAAGTTCAGAATGTGCAATATAAGATGGGACAGTATTTATGACTTGACCATGATATTGGTAATCATTAGGATGTATTTGGCTTAAATAAACACATCCTGCACTGCACTCTTTTGTTACAGTATTACAGTAGGTCAGTGTGGTACTGTATGCTGGTGATCACAGCTGACAGGCATAAAATAATTCTTCTTTTGTTATAAACATCTAACATGATATAAATCCTTCTCTTTCTATATTTACAAAGACTCATGTTTGTTTTACTGAGGTGTGTAACTGACATGCAATCTTCCCTTTACAGATCGTAGGTGATCCTTCTGCCTGCCGTAAAATCTTTTCCTCATAGAAATTATATTCAATGTCAGGAAAACAGAATTGTAAATGTATTCTGAAAGGATTGGAGATAGGCTGGTTTAGGTGAAGCCAGGCTTTATGCAGTGACAGGGCTGGGTCCTCTGGGCTCGCTAACAGAGCCTCTGTGCTTGTGTTCGCAATATGCTCCAATAAATGAACCATCCTCATTGAATTCTCCGCCTCCATCTGTGTAGTCAACCAGGCTGTCTCTGCTGATGCTGTCCCCGACTGCGTCATCTCCGGAACACAAGCTACTGCCCTTCAGTGGCTTTTCATCGCTGTCACTGCCATCAAAATAACAGAGGAGGATAACTGAGGTCAGTGATACAGGACAGACACGTATATATTTTACATTGTTTTAATTAAAAACTACACACAGACACACAAGCTAATAAGTAACTTTCTAACTATATATATATATATATATATATATATATATATATTGTGTGTGTACTGTATATATGCATTATATATACATATAGACACACCCAGCAGCCAATTCTTATGTTTTATACATCACTACAGGCAATAGGCAGGGGTGGATGCAGCAGCAGCGCAGCAGGAAAAGAGCACAAGGGGGGCGGGGAGGACTTTCCACAATCACTTCACTAATTGTTAATTGCCAAGGCTCCAGGACCAAAGGCAATTTCAAATCTCTTTAGAGCTAGCGATGGAAATTGCCAGAGTGCAGAGAGTAAGAAAGACGACAGGGAGATGTGTGTGTGTGTATGTTGGGGTGAGCTCGGGGAGAAGTATGAGATTGGGAGAAGGAAGAGGAGAGAAAGAGGTGGGGCATATGCAATCCCAGACAAACAGCCTGTCATTCCTGGTATTCCCAGGGGCCCACACACGGGCCGAGGAGATTAGATGCCAATTTAACGCCGGGCAACTGGCCAACTCGCAGGTGTCTCTTTACAAGACACAGGGTCACCTCAAAGCACTGAGATTTTTCTTCTCTGTCTTTTTCCTTCTTTTTTTTTTTTTTACTCCCTTAACTATTCATTTTACAAACATCTCTCCCCCATTTGGTTTTGTATTCATGACGCCAAGCATCAACGTTCACAAACACTCTGGTGGCTCATACATGATAGTGTCTTTTGAGGCATACGGTAGTTGACACCTGTGTCAAATACAAGCACAACATTTTGAGCAGGACTGTTGCACAGAGCCATGGTGCAAACTAAGATTACAAATTGGGTCTCCTTCATAGGGATTTTTAATAACCAATCTTATCGGTCCCGTTTCATGAGGCCGTTTAGGATGCAAGCCACGTAAGGTCTGCATTTCAGCTCTTATCAAACCTTCTTTCTCTGATGACTCTAGAGCGCTGAAGATAAGTGGCTGTTATCTAAGAGCAGCGGAATGCCACAGCCTCTGCAGCCCGCCCACAGTGACTTTGAATAAAGTGATAAAATGGGGCTGAGAGCTGTTGAGCCCCAGCTCACTCAAGACCTTGGTCGGCATCCAGTTCAGTCTCAGCTGTTTCCGTGAAAAGACTTTCCCTCAGTTTCGCAAACAGCTAAGGGCCGGTGATGGAAGCACATCACCAGACAGAAAGTAATCACATTTGTCTTTCCACTGACCCATGCTGACTTGGTTTGGGGGCAGGATGGAAACTTAAGGTGCAAGCTGGCTTTTTCTCCACCTTGTACCTGAAGTTGTGTTCACTCTTGTTTAAATGTGTCAAGAGGAAAACTTTCCCACAGCTGCTGCTTTTTCCCCCAAATTGCACATAAAACATGAGAAGATGACAGTTGAGAGGAGAGAAAAAAAGAGACAAGGATACAAAAAACAAGAACATACACACTAGCTGAGGGGGAAAAAATTCCAAACAACAGAAAAAAAAAAACACATCATACTGATAGCTAACAACCGGCTCCAGCTATTAGACCTGCTGTTCTAGCAGTGGACAGAGAGGCAAAGCTGTGGATTTCTGTCTCCAAAGAGAAATCATCTGAAGCATAATTACCACTTGTGTGCTCCCCAGACACATGGCAAACCAGTGGGTGGACTACTCCCTTGAGAGATTCAAAGGGCACGAGAGAGCCTTAAGTCTAGCTCTAAAGCCAGCAAAACAACATCATAGTAAGGCTAAGGGCACTCTGGGGGGACAGTACTCTGAACACACTTATGATGCCAACCATGAGAAGCATTCTGAAACTAATTTGGAATCCAAAACACAACACTGTATCCGAACTGAGTTAATATCAACATCCTTTTTTTTCCCCTAAACTGCAGGTTGATCTGCATTGAACCTTACAAAAAAAAAAAACATTTAAGGTTTTTAAACACATACCAACTAATGTGATTAATGACCCACAAAAAAACTCACCGTGAGCTACAAAGCAATAAAAAATTTCTATATTAACAGGATTCACCAACACAAATTTCTGCTAAACAGAATTCTAATCTTAGTAAGCAGCAGCCACACAATTGTGAGTAATCATGTTCTGAATAATATGATGACAAGTAGAATCAAAGCAGACAGAAGAGGCTATTTTAGGTGATTTCTGCACCAACAAACACGCTATTGTCACACAGTTGCTGCAGCGCTGTCAAACAAAATAGGATTCAGTTGATTTCCCGTAACTGTCACTGTAACAGCTAAACAATACAAACAATGAAAATTCAACAACCGTTCTAAAGTATAACAGCTGTCTGCTTGATGCTCAGAGGCCTAGTTTTTCACCCATTTTCCATGCTTAGTTTATGCCTGCTTCCTTGAATGTGAGACATTTTCCATCAGCAGTTACCTTCGACTCAGTCCTGTGCAAGCATCCTCTTTGTAAATGTGTGGTGTCTGCTGAAGATTCTCTACCTATGCTATGTCTCATGATGTGACAACAGTACATTTTCAGTAAGTCTGCAGCTGTCATGTTCCCATGTATCGTTCCCATCTGTGAAAATGTAATTCATGAATTTACGGCTTTGATGAATTTTGGCATATTTAATCTGGTGCTTGACCTTCCCTGAAACATATGTAAGAAAAGACTTCTGAACCGGATGCTTACCTCTTCGCGAGAGGTAAGCAATAGATGTAACTTGTTATGTTCTTGCAGTGTGAAAACTTGCAAACCTTGGCCATTTTTAGGCTTTGCGTCAGCATGTGTGTGAACACATGATAAACTGAAAGCTAACCACAGATGTAAACAAACTGGCACGTGACACAATACAGACTGCAAAATGCCTGTGCCAGGTGGTTTATTTTAGATGGAAGCAATGACACTTGGATGCAGAAAATAGTCGAGCAGGATTTAACTGCATCCATTTATGCATTCTTGCTAAATACTGGAGTAATTTCAAAGATCTTTTTTGTCCCTATTAATGATTTGGACCAAACAAAAATGGAATATCTCGGCCAGTGCTGAATAATATTTAAATGGTCCTTTAATGCCTGTTTGGTTCATGAGTAGCTTTACCACAGTCAATAAGGCATCCCTGTTTTAGCATTTGGTGTCTCGGGGCAGATGACCATTTTTCCTGAATTTGGGTCTGCTGGAGGTCTCTTCCTCTTAAAAGAAAGATCATCTCTCCATTGTCACTCCCAGCCCAGGATGCTGCCATTTGGTACAAGCTATTTGATGGTTTTTATAGATACTAAATTACTGAACTAGAGTGCATTGAATTGAAATGGACTCATTTTAATCAAAATTCAATTGGATTGTTTGCTTTCTCTCTAAGAATGCCTTAAAATAGTACATGTATGTGTTGTAAATTGGTGCCGTCTAAGCTGAATGTCAAAGAGATATAAGATGCTCACAAGCGGCATTTTCTAATGAAAGAAATAGACCTGAGCTAAATGACCTTATTTGAAAGGGGATGAATAATGCTCAGAGGTTCACAGGTTATACGGAACTGAATTATGCTCTACTTAGTAAAGTAGCAAAAAAATAATAAAGAAATATGTGCATACAATAATAGTGCATAATTGAAACTTTGGATTTGGACCAAAAATTTGCATGGGGCAACAGAGGAAATAGTAATGGATAATAAGATATCTTTCCAGAATAATAAGGAAGAGTAGTAAGGATAACGTGACTATATCATTAAAGATTCAAGCAGCACTTTCATACACTGCCTACACGCAGTTACTCGGCTTTGTTGCACACATGGTTGATTTGAAAAGGATATATGTACCATGGCTGATGCACACAGACACACACATTGCAACACAAGAGTTTTGCTACTTTTGCCTACAGGAACAAGGTTGCACACACACACACACACCTCTGCTGAGCAGGAACATGCACACTGCAAGAATCTCAAAGAAAAATCACATAATTCTATTGAAAAACAGAAGGAAACTCAGGCTGAATGTTACACACTACTTTTAACTAGACTGTGTGATTTACCTAGCCCATTAAATGTTGAGAACACTCGCTTTCCGGCTGTTCCTGGTAAAACTCATGAGTGCGTGGTTTGCTTTTTTTGATGGGGAGGAAAAGCATTACTGTGATTTTCTTTTTCTTTCTTCCTTTTCTTTTTTCATACAAAAATCAGTTTCTCAGTGATATGAAGAAATGTGGCTGTCATGGATATATAACTACAACATGATGCATTTCAAGGTGAAAAATGACATTTTATTATCATACATTTGTGCAGCAGCTGCCTTTGCAGTGCAGGTGTATAGCTTACCTGTATTCATAATCATCACTCATTCTCTGGGACTCTGTGTCAGTGTGGAGAGCCTCCTTCTCTTTCACTGCAAGAAGGGCAAGACAGATAATTCAGCACCACAACAGGAGCATTTTTATAAAGCAAAGGTGATTAGTTTTGAATGTCCAAAATTCAGATTAATCTATCAATTTCTGCCTGACATTTTGAATGAAAGGAGAGGGTCCATCCTTTTGGAAGCTTTCTCCAATCACATATTTTTTTTCTTTTGGAAAATCAGAATAAAATTTAAATTTGAGTTTAGAAAATTATAAGCAGGGTGCGATTTGCTGGGGGGGGGGGGGGGGGGATTTATTGCCCCCTGTATGATGTGTGGAAGGCAGCAACATGCAGGCTTTTTTAATATAGCCTGCTCTACTGTTGGGCTGCTGTTTTTTCAAAATCCCCCCCCCCCCCCCCCCCCTTTTTTTTTCTTCATAAATCGCACCCTTATTATAAGCAATAAATGCTCCAAATTATTTAACCTATAATTGCCATTAATATGTTTAATTAAAAAATCATAACTGATAAGCATTTTAGAAGAGATAAATCTGACTGTAAACATTGCACTGAGTCTTTACATGGAGACCCTCTCTTCTCTGTGTCTAAAGAAAGTGTTCCAGTCCTTTTGTAAATAAACTAAAAAACTTTAAAATACCTGTTGTTTTTGAGAGACAAAAGAGTGGGTTCATGTAAAGAGTTCGATAGGCAATGGGGAAAATCCAAAGAAGCTGATGAAATATTTAGTGCTTCATGTCAAAAGCTACAGCAGGCAAAGAAGCTGAGTAGCTATGGTGGGGAAAAGATGGAAATGCAAATTGATAGGAAAGAAACAAAGTAAAGAGACTTTTTGCAGGTACAGTCCATCGTGAGTCTGAAACTGCTTCTGATGCAGGGCAGCATGAATGTGCAAGGAAACAGCAAGGAAGATTTACGCTGGTAAGCAGTTGGAAGGAGGGGGAACCAAGTCACTTGTGGGGCTTAAATGCAACTAGTAGTGTCAAGACAAACTACTGTAACAGGCTCACCAAATATGTATGTGGTATTTGATATGTAGTAAAGTTATTGCATGCAAACTTGACTTTGGAGATCCTTGGCTTGGGACACTTGAGATGGATAGTGTCTGCATGCATCAAGGCTGAGCTGTTGGCATTTAAAGGGGAGAAATAACTCCATAACATTCCCTAATCTTACTTCAATCTTCTTCATGCATCATCCATGCATTGTCTGAGCTGAATGTTGGTTAACTTAGCAAAGAAAAAAGGGGAAACATTCCTGGTCAAGGCTAACTGACCTTTTTCCATGGAGAACATGGCTTGTTGTTGGGGTGGTGGCGTACCTGCATACTTGCCACCTGTGTTTTTCCGCACAAAGCAGACAATGAGTGCCACAAGGGTGAGGAGCGCCACAGCACACATGGTCCCAATGAACCAGTGCCGAGTTGAAAAGTCGCCCACCTTACTTGCCACACCTGCAAACCAAAACAGCAAAAGAGACAATCAGCTTTGCACACAAGTTTATGTGAGCATGACAACCCCCTCAAGCATGCCTCATCCAACTTTATTTTGAAGTGAAAGCTGAAAAAAAAACAAGGTTCACTTAGGTCTGAGAGATTGCTTTCAGATTGTATTCAGCTCGTATTCCCTTTAGCTATAATAGTCTGTCTCTTCTAAGAGAATATTATAAATGAAGAATACAAAAACAAACATATTATTTTTGAAAAAAAAACACAAATTCACACATGCACCGCAGTCAACAAATCACTCATCAAGAAAATGCCGGCATTGCTAGATCTATACTCTCTAAACTCTACTGACAGTGACATCTTTCTCTCTCCTCACCTTGGACTTGTGTTTGGATAACATCTTCAAAAATGCTAGCATGATCAAGTATCTTCTTGGCCATGAGGCGTACAGTGTACACCGTCCCAGGCTTGAGCCCATCAATAATGTGGAAACTTTGAGAAATGTTTACAGCCTCTGAGAAGAGCCAGTTACCATCACCTACACAACCAAGCACAAGGGGTGCACAAGGAGCACGTTTGCATTAGAATTCATGCTATCAAAGAACATGAGGATGAGTTGTTGCCATGAAGTAAAAGCTTCTTAAGCTATCAAACATATTTGTTCCACTATATACAACTTGAAATATATCTTAATACATTCTGAGCTAATCGCAGACATGATAGAAACTGCTGTAGGGCTTAGAATATATTTTTAGTTGTTAATATAAAACATTCCCAGGTGTACCTAAACATGATACCACCAAAAACTCCTATCAATGTTTAGCGAGGCGGGGAAAGGAAAAGTAGCTTACTGTTATTCATATAAGCCACATAAAGCTGCGAGTCTCTCTGCTCCTCTCTGGCAGTCCAGCTGATTTTTGCAAAGGTGTCACTCACATAAGAGCTTATGTTCAACAGGGTTGGAACTGATAAACAGAGAAGAAATAGAAGGAGGAAAATATGAAGGAAAGGAAATTACAGACAGGGAGAGAAAAAAAAAAGGGAAGAGAGGGCAGGAAAAGAGGATTAGTAGAAGCAAATAGGATCCCCCACAGTTTGAGAAAAGTGCATCTCGCAGAAACCCCTTCAAGGTGACAGTTCAAAAGGCAACTCTAGACCTCAGACTTAATTGAGAGGAGCTAGATTTTAGCTCATAAAGGATAATGCATGGACCAAAAGACATCATTGTGGCAACTATACTTCACTCCATGTTAAGCAAAGCTGGCATCCCTCCCCCACCCCCGCCAAGAGCTGATATGAGAACAGAATGAAACGACTCCACATCTCGATTTCTATTGTGACTTGAAAGTTCACGTATAGAAAGATGAGATCACATGGGCAGCAGCTGTGCATGTGCCAGTGTGAGCTATATATCTAAAGGAGAATGAGAAGTATTGCCTGGAATAGAGCTGAGAACAGATAGAACAGAGTTGAGGTTTGGAATGAAAGAGAAATCTCAGATGTTAGGTTTCTGCTACGATGCTGTCAAGTCTAATACTTGGTGCAGGGCAACAAGCAGCGTCTATAGACTACACAAAGGGAGAGATGTTAGAGCAAGTGGAGAAACTGGTAATGGCAGTGACTGCAGGTAGAACTTATACTGCAACAGACACACTATAACTACAGTAATGTCAGGACTGCAGAATAAAACTAGATTGCAAATTTAAATCGCAACTGTCACTCTTACTCTCACAAATACATTTTCTGTCTTTCCTGAACTGCTACTCATGATTCATCCGGATTAAATTTGTACAACCAAAGGACAAACTTTTGCTGAGGCTAAGACCAGCTACACACTACACCAACACGCCCACAACTTTGTCCATCTCTACTACCACCTACCACTATGCTGACTGACTATATCAGCTGCAGGCAGTGATACATACTGTTCTGAACAGGGGCCACAGCTGGAGACAGCGACAAATCTTTGGAGGGAAGGAAAAAAAAAAGAAATACAGCAGAAGATTACAGATATGGGGAAAGCCAGCTTCAAGGTTTATAGGCCAGGCAGACACACACATTTTCACAACTCATTCTTACAAACCCAATCATGTGGATGTAGATTCTCGTATGAGCAATCTGTTTGTAGGGCTGTCGTGTTTCAGATTTGAAGGCTCAGGGGGAGCTGCACCGTTAGAGGGCACTGTACTGCAGAAAAATATTAGTTTTATCCAGATAAGTCTGTAATATACAATAATTCTGGCCAGGAAGGGAGTTAGAAGTGATAAGAAAAAAATATATGTTTGACTGATACCAGTAAAACCTGGACCTTACTGTACTTTTGGAATTCCTACGTGGATTTACTCACTGGTAAAATTTCTATATCACTCTGACTTCTAAAAATACAAACAAACTGCCCCACTTTGCTCATTAACAGTGGGTCAAAAAACCTGTCAACAGGTGCTGAAGTCTTATTGAACTTTACAGAAAACACTTGATCGCAGTGACTGCCTCAAAGGGAATGTTGTCAAACTAAATTTTAGCTTAGGAGCCCCATCATGCTTGTACTATATACTTGCTTTATTTTTTGTTTGTTTGTAATATTTCTGTTGGACCACAATGTAAATCAATGTTTATTTATTATTGCTCTTGTCAATTTCAACGTATTACACTAGCAGATAATTTTTTTTTTCTGTTTTCAATGGAAGAGTATGTAAACTTTCAACCACAACTGCATACAGATTGTATACAGATATATATATATGTATATATATATATATATATTAGGGATGGGTATTTTAGGTAATTTTCAAAGTCAACTAGTCAGGCCAATCAAAATCGATTAATTAATTAGTCGTGACGTCATCATGACCTCATCAATAATTAAACAAAAAATACTTTTATCCCCAAAGGGAAATTGCAAAACGTGCATGAGATCTTATTTATATATTGGGTGTGTTCCATACAACAGTTTTTTTTTATTTATTTATTTTATCATGTTTGCTTTATTTTATCATTGTGTGACTCTCGTGTGCTTTATTGAACAGTAGACAAAGTGGATCAGGGAGGATGGGACTGAACTGGGACTGAACTGGACTGTCTGTGCTCATGTGGCGACTGCTAGTAGCGCTGTTGTTTACTTAGCATAATGCTACATGGAGTAAACATTGCGCCCACAGGAGCATTAAGTAGCAACAAAACCAGTTATTTTCCTCATCTTCCAGTCTGGTCTTTTTGCTCCAGAAGCAACATTTCTATGATGGCAAATGCGCTACTCTGTCTGGTCTCCACGGTGAAAGCCCCACATAAACAGCTGTTAAACCCCCTGCGGCGGAGGCGAGGTGATGCTTCCAAGTAACTCTCTCCACTTTAGTGAAGCAGGCACGGACTCTGCTGCGGCTAGAAGAGCCTTGTGGAGTTTACTGGTGAACCTGCGTGATTCTCCTGTCAGTTACAGTTTTATGAGCAGCGGTTGGTTTGATTCTGCCTCATATGAACCGCCGGAGTCCTGCATGCAGCTAGAGCTGTATGATGCAGCATCACTGGGGAGTAGGCCTTTAGGGTTAAAGGACAAGTTTCTTTTTTTTCAACCTGGACCTTATTTCTAGGAGTATATATGTGCATTTACTCACCGGTACAGTTTCTGCATCACTTTGAGTTCTTCAAAAGATATAACTTTGAGTCGCTTTTCGGTGAACGTCCAGTATTATGGCAGGGACGGGGCAGCCACTATATTAGACATTTTCTGCAGTAAATATCCTTCATTTCATCAATGCTTCAAGTAGAACGAACAAACGAATGAGATGAGTACTATAGTCCGGTGAGTTCAGAGTTTCGCAAATTGTGTTTTTGTTGTTGTCTGGGCAGCGAGCTGCTCGTCTCAGCTGCACTACGGAAGCGCGCATCGTGAACGCGGGGCCCCCGAAAAGTGTGTAGTACACCCTGATAACTAACAGAAAGCTAAATCTGGATTCACAGGACAAAAGTATTTGTTCATTCAACTTAAAATATTGGCGAAAATCAAGGAGTTTTGCGGCAGAAAATGTCTAATATGGTGGCTGCCCCGTCTCCGTCATGATACTGGACGTTCACCGAAAAGCTACTCAAAGTTATAGTTCCCAAGGACTCAAAGTGATGCAGAAACTTTACCGGTGAGTAAATGCACGTATATATTCCTAGAAATAAGGTCCAGGTTGAAAAAACAGAAACTTATCCTTTAAATGTAATGCAGCAGCAGCCTGTTAATCCAGACTGTAAAGTGAAGGCAGCTGTAATGCTGAACTGAGCAGAGTTCAGAAAGTTTGATCCATTTGTCAAAGCATACAACAATAAACTCGTCATAATATGTAACACACTGTTCATATTTGGCGACGCAACGCGACGATGCATGCTGGTTTGATATTTCTGGCACAGCACATGCACCTGTTTGACAAGGCTGCAGCTGTGTGTGACGTGACCTGCGACGGAGTGACAGAAAAAGAGAAAAGAATGCCGGTTAAACTTTGTTTGCCATTACATAACTAGGTAAAATCGAAGCACACATTAAATTATGTGCCGTTTCACATTTTATTTAAAATCTACAGTGTTGGTTTTATTTGCTGACCAGATAAAGAATCAAACGTTCTCATTCTTCTTAGAAATGGAGAAACAACCAAATAGTTTACTTTGTGATTTCCACAGACATTCGTAAATAATCAATTCCTCATTAATTTGCTGTTAGTTGGTGTAGAAATGTATGCTAAATATCTTGTTTTAAAATGTGATTGAAAGAATGTAATTGATTAGAGGAGGTGTCATAATAAAGTAAAATAAGAGTACATAAAAGGAAAATATATAACACATGTGCCATCTCCTGACTCCCCAATTCCACCTATGATTTAAATTAAATAGGATTCAGAATCAGATCAGGCTAGTGTGTTGATGACCCCCCCCTCACCGACCAAGTATCACCACAGCTACAGCATGCTGTAGGGAAACACTGTATCTGTCCTTTTCTGTTCGATTTTTATTTTGTTATAGAAGTATCGGATCGGGGGTCGGTATCGGTCGATCCTCAAAATCTAATGACTTGGACTCGGAATCGGGGGCAAAAAAACCTGATTGGGACATCTCTAGTTACAGTCACTTTCTGCCATTCATTTCCCATGAACAAAAGGAGAAGAAACTTATTTTGTCTGCCCCTAATCAACAACTAAAACTATTACCTTTGATAAGCAGCTTAAAGCCAAATTTACAGCATATAGCTAAAAGAATGCAATAAGAAATATCTGTTCAATTAAATCTATAAACATTCTAAACATTTTTAAATTTTAAACAAACAAATTTATAGGTGATGACTACTTGAGTGTTTAAATGCTGTGCCATGAAGCAAATCTTTCATTTTCTGAGAGATCTTACAATTTTTCTGTAACTTACGATGCATACTGTGATTTTTTTTGCGTGGTTTGCAACCTGTTGTACATCTGCTGCTTTATTATCACAGGTGATCTGATAGGGGAAAAATATGTTGTTATATTCTCCTGTGCCTGTTAGTAATATTTCTGTTTTTTATCTCACAGTTCAGCCATTCTATTTGCACTACAAGCTTATCAAATAAAGACATCTGGATTCAAATAAACATCTGTTGAAATCTCTATGGTTGTTTTTGTTCAGGCATGTGAGGATGCAATTTGATCAGATTATATTTAAACTAAGTAAGTGTTCAGCCAAGCTGTCCTAACATCAAAGCTCATTCAGTCAAAGGTGAAATCTAAAAGTAACATTGCAGAGCCAGAGCTCCTCTAATTCATATGCATTCATTTTGTATCAGTGTCACTCCATCCCTCCCCATTTATGTCCTTAGATTCATGGAGGCCATGCTCTGTGCTACTAGCATCCATAAATCTCTCTACTGCATTGTGACTAACATGCCCTGAGGACAGCTCTTTGAAACAGAACTATTTTATCTCCACATCGAGCCTCCGCTCATACACATTTACACACAATGCAGCTAATGGCTCTCAGGCTGGACATCTACAGACGCAGAGGCCCATAAAAGGTAGAAAGTAATCATGCTTTTTTTTTTTTCCTTTCTATGGGAACAGATATTTTCTTCTGCATTATTTTTTTTCTTTTTTTTGCCAAGAACTTGCAGATAGTGCAGCTTTATCATGGCCATTGTCGCTACTTAACTCATCCAACTACAGTGTTTTGGGTCGTTGTGACCCCAGACAGGAGAAGCTTTCTATCATCTACCATTGAAATAGTTGATCTGAGCAACCAGCCAACCGAAATTAAAATCATGTGAGTCATACTATACATAGTTGCTTTTCAAAGTTCCTGTGAATTAGAGTGTATAAACACAAGTGACAAAGTGGCACTAGTCGATAGATACATTACTGTAATGCTCATAAAGCTCGCCTATGGGAGTATGCACTTTATCTTCAATAAAAATTTTAATATTTGCCTGAACAATTGGTGCAACACACCAGCTATAAATGCACATATTTCTTCCACCTAACTGTAGCAAACAGTGTGCTCTGTAATAGAATAAGTACATTATTACATCCACTCTCTGTGATGGTCCACAGATACAGAGTTGATAAGTTATTTAAATGTAAATGAGTAAATAATAAAATCAGTGGGCAAAAAAAAAAAGATCAAAAATACATGATTACTATCTATATGCTGATATTCATACTGGATACTGAACATTCGCATCTCTATTTATAAATCCTATATAGATTTATGTTCTACCACTTATATACAGTAGTTCATTGTCTTGTCAGTTACATCATCAAGGCAGAAGTAATGCAAATGCTTTATTGACAAGGAGACCCACAGATAGCTGAATGTCAGCTGACTCCATGATGGATCAGACTGGTAAGAACTTGATTCTAACATATTGCAAATAGGGGGAGTTAAATAACTCTTTTATGTTTAAAATTTCTCATCCACCCCCCTCAACTTGCACACACCGACTGTTCCTCTCATACAAATCGTTCTCTCTAATTTTACTACAGTTTGATTTTAAAATCACCAGAGGGCATTTAAGATGCCAGTCATAATTGCAAAGAGCATTTGCACCAACTGCTGTTTGCAGCAGCTTTTAGAAATGCGCACTGCTGATATTAAAACATAATGATGCAGGGAAAGTGAGACAATCATTGTTATCTGAGACACTAAACGGTCTCCATGCACCATAGTCCTGCACCGAAATTTATAACACTCCAGACCAAAGTTCAGACAATCTACTTGAAGAGAGATGCATAAAGTTATGTGAATTTGCTGGAAAAAAGTGAACCACTTCCTGAAAGGTTCCCCAAACTGAACAGGTTTTATAGCGGATCTAACACTAGCACCGGCTCATGTTGTCAGGATGTTAGGCTCTCTCTCAGAGGTTGAAATTACTTCTTTGAAGAAGGAATGTTAAATGTTCTAATGACTATCTGACCTAAAGGAACAAGAGATAAACAATTATGAATTCTTCATTGTATTGAAATAATTCTGCTTACTTAAAACCACTACTATGTCCACAAAAACCACACATATTATAACTAAGTGAATAGTAAATGCAAAGAAAAAACTTTTCCTCCAACAAATGTCAGGCACCAGTGGCCAAATGGTCACATGCAGTTATTTTGCTAAATGGGCACTATTAAAAACATTTTTTTTTTAATTCAAATATGTATAAAGTCAATAATTCTAAGCTTTTTTCAAGTATCTGTAGTGAGTGGTTAGTTATTGTGCTTTAAAACCAAAGGTGGGATTTTCATACCTGAGCCAATGCAAAAATGTAGCCCACTGCCAGCACTGGTTTCATCTACTCACCTGCTGCAGCTACAGTCCAGCTCTCCTGTGCCAGAGGAAGTCCACAACCTGCTCGTGTACAGGCACTCAGGTGGAAACGGTAGAGGCTGCCTTCCTTTAATCCCAACACTTGCCACTGGGTGATGTCGGCTCCAGTGATGTTCATCTCTAGGGAATCAATCACCTCCAGTGAAGTCTCATTTACTATAGAGGAGGAAGAAAGATGTCAGGTCAGTTCAGTTCAGAGTAAGCCTACAACCGATCAACATCGAAAAAGTCATCATTGTTGGGTCATGTTGTATGTTAATGGAACACAACTTTAATGGGGGTCAATGGTGTAGAGGGAAGGAGGGCGAAGAGATGTCAAGCCAACTCATGCGGAACGTGAATATGGAAGATACAAGTCGTGACAGGTAAGCTGAGGAGGAATACATTATGAAGAAAGGCAAGAAGATGAAAGGAGGAAATAGAGAGCTCAAGAGGATGGGGGTGTAAACAAGTGGCAAAGGATGAAAAGAGAAGGAGGTGGAGATGGAAAAAAAGAAAAGCTTGATATGAAAGTTATAAAGCATTATGAAGTAAAAACTGAAAGAAGTGTTAAGGTGAGGCAAAGATATAAATAGGTAAAAAGATGAAGACAAGAGAGTAGAAGAAACAAAGTAAAACAAAAAAAAAAGAAGAGTTGCAATTACAAGTACTGTATTAGAGCACATCACATAACATGCATTATACATCAAAGTAGTGTGTGTGCAGACTGCTAAAAGCAACACACTTATCCCGAAAGCCCCCTCAGTGATGTCACTGCTGCGCAAATGTTGGAACTGCAGACGAGAGCTGAGGTGCCAAGCCTTTTTGTGCCACCTTGTAAAATTAATATTTGTGTGAAGCACATCACGCTGCATATTTCATATTTTTGGTGAAAAGAGATTACTCATTTGCTAATCATACTGCAATCTCACAAATCAACCGGGCATGTAGGCTGCACATGTAGCACTACAATTTATATTTTTATTCATACAATTAACGGTAAACAGAATTTAAAATACACTTTAGTCACATGGTGAATCAGTTCAACCAAAAACATTCCAACACCCACACACTGCACTGTGTGGGAATAACTGCAAAGTCTGACATCTGATAAGGAGAAAAAAAGCAAAAAGGTGTGGAGGGACAAAGTGTATTGAAGAGCTGGCCAGACTGTGGGTGCAGATGTAGGCGGCACAGGGCTGTCTCTACCTTTACATTTTGCACAAAAGACTCCATGAAATGTCAGCCAACGAGAGTGTAGGCTTTGAAAACAAGGAAAGGTAATGAAAGCCCCTCACTTACTTGTTCACCAAACTGCACTAAAGCACAAAGGTGCTTTCTTGTATGAGGGAAAGCTTTGGAGTAATAAATGCAGATTAAACTCACAAAAAAAGAATAATCAGTATTTGCTGCTATGTTTCATTCTGAGGAAAAGCCACCAATGCAGCAGTGTGATAAGACACAATGAGGTAGCTGTTAAACCACAATCTGAGACAGCCTGTTGCAGACTGTGATGGACTGAACAGTGTTAAAGAGTGCCACCTACTGTCTGATATAACACAAAAGGAGAACACAGGGTTTAAACAAAGGTAGATAACAGTGTTTGCAGCAGGTTTTTTTTATGTTTTCAAAGCAGGAATCAAACAATCTGTAGGAGTAAACATATACTGCAATATCACAAATCCACCCCCTCCATATTTTTCACCCTCTAGCTTGATCTTTTCTTTCCTTATATCCACTTTTCTAATACTTCCCTCCACTTTTGACTTTGCCCACAGTACATCAGACAACAAAGCACTGAACTACAGCAAAGAGAATCTAAAAATGTAAGAAGTCACACACAGAGTCAGCTGTACAATATGGCATGTAAACATACAGAGGTGGTACTGCAGGAGATAACCAGAGAGGATGCCATTTGCCTCCAGTGGTGGGGCCCAAACCAGCAAAATGGAGTCTGTCTGAGTGTTGGAGGTAGTCAGGACAGGTACAAACCCTGGAACTGTAAAACACAGCAATATTAGTATGTTTACTTAAACTACACATTCTGTAATATACTAAAAATAAATAACAATAAACAAAAAATAACAAAATTTATGCATTTATCAATTTCATTAGCAATCTTACAAAGTACTGTACAGAAAAAAATAAATACAACTATGATATGAGAAAGGACTTTGAATCAACTTTTTATAAAAGAAAACTTGTAACAATGTCACAAAGTGCTGTATAGCAAACATGAATTATTGAAGCAGACAAGGTGGGTCAAATAAGGAAAATGATGGACAATATCTGTGAACAAAAACAATTACTAAAAACACAAACTTAGTGAAAGTTTGCATAACTTCCATGATGAGAGACATTTTTTTAAAATTTCACTTTTCAAACTTGGCTGTTAGTATAAGTGAGTCATGCCACCTGCAGATCTCTGATGACTCAGTGGTACGAGAGACGAACAATAGAAAGATAATGGCAATTTGTAAATAACTGCAAAATATCCAAACACGAATCATCTTCTCCTCAATATCAACAAAAACAAAACAATGGTAGTGAACTTTAAAGATGTCAGGATATGTAAGCAAGCTCAGAAGCATCATGTATGAAGAAGCTCAGGTTTTTGAATGCTACTGTGTCCAGTCTGTTGTCTGCAAGCTGAACTTAAGCACAAACAACAACACAGTTAAAAAGAAAGAAAGAAATAAAGAAAAACTGAGACTATTTTTAAAGAAGCTTGATTCCTCAGCAAACTTTAACTCCTTTTCTTTAACATGGTCTGTAGGAAAAGCAGTTTAAACCATCATCTGTCAGAACCTGAAGCATTTTCAGTCAGCGATGAAGCAGAGGTCACTGAACAATTGCTCTCCATCATGAAAAAACCCATGCCACCCCCTCAATGACTCAATACAGAGAAAACAGAGCTCATTACTGGAAAGATTCATTCAGCAAAGCTCTAGTAACATTTGCCATCTCAATGGACAGTAAACAGCTCCACAGTGTGACTAACGAACTGACCATGTGAAAGACACATCTGTGCACATTATCATAGATATACTGTAATGCCACTTTTTGCACTGCCATCAGCAAATACTGCTTTTACAACAGTTAGTCACATATTGTGAACTGTGAGTAACCTCCAGGACACCATGTGCAGATTTGATTTAACAGGAGAGCAAAAAGGTCACCTCAGGCTAATAAACTGTAAGATTTTAAAATCAATATTAAATCTAGCACACATCAAGTGAATGAATGTAGGCATATGTGACAGCACATATGTCAAACACACTGCAAGAGTTAAGCATCTTAATTACAGTCTGATTTAGATTTAAGTTATTTATTAGGTGGGTTAAATGCAGACAGTTTCTCTTGCGTTATTTAATTTTGTATCAATTAACTGTTAATCATATTTATGATCTTAAACAGGTTGAAATTCTGAGTCTAGTTTTTAAAGAAAGATTAGCTTTTTGTTTAGTTTTTTTCCTTTTTTGCATGAATTCTGCACTATTTCAACATAGCTAGGAGCAGCACGCCTGGGTCTGTGTCAGCTCACCTCCCTCCGGCGTGTTAAAGGTGACGGGGTCACTCCTGGGTCCATTTCCCTTCTTGTTGAAAACATTGACAGTGAGTTTGTACTCCGAGAAAGGTTCAAGTCCCGGCACGATGCCATGACTTCTATTTCCAGGGAAGGACATCAACTGGTGCTCGCGCAAAATTTTGTCTGGATTCAAAAGGCTTTTTCTTCTCACCCAGTGAACCTGCAAGATGGTGGTGACAGAAATAGCTACTTTACACACTTCTTTGTCAGCATCCCTTTTTACATTTTCCACAATGCCAGTAACAAAATTTAAATGACAAACCATCAAAAGTTGCAGAATCTCAATACAAAAGCATCATAACCAGAATGTAAAGTGACCTGACTTTAAGGCTTTAACATAGCTCATAGATATCTCTGTTCCTGGATAGTCTGAGTTTAGATAACTCTCTCTCTCTTTTGTCTTTTTTTTTTATCTTTTAACTAAGGAATGTATTTTATTCTGTGAAAGGAAAAACAAACATATAAATGTTGTAGTCAACATTAGCGTCATGGACTCAAGAGCAGTGGATTTATACAGTAGACATAATGTCAAAGACTGACACCCCTGCAGTTGCAGCTAATATGTGTTTGCTGATGGATTTAGAATCAGGATTTGGTCATAAGGCACACAATTTTACTTTACAGATGAGTAAAGTGAAAACAAGCAGAGTGTGTTATTGCTGAACTGGTCCTCCACATGTGGAGCAAAGCCATTAATGCCATGATATCAAAGAGGGTATGTCAATTAGGAAACAGGCAGTAGAAATAAAACAGGCAGGGAAACAAACTGATTAATGTAGAACCTTCCAAAATTGTTAACTTTCACCATTCCCAGTATGTCTTTGTGTGCTTATAAACATACGGACCCCAACTGCTTTGCAAGCAACATTAAAACATAGTACTGTTCAATTTTAGAATGAATAGCAATATTATGGAAGCTTCCCTGAAAGAAAGAATACACAAGACTGAGATGTTGTAACAACATAATCTCATGATGGGGTGTAACTACATTGGTGCGCAACAAGGAAACAAAAAAGCTCCAAAATTGTTGCATTATAACATTTTCCATTCTCTTTTACTTTTGTGTTGAAACAGATGCTCAGTGTCTAATTGCATCCTCACCACAGGACATTCAGTTCTAGAAAAGTACTTAACCAACAACGACTTACTTGAAACCTTTGTATGAAACAGGATGTCTGAAAAACAACCCTTTCCAGACAAGAAAAACTCACATTATAGCCCCCTAGATGGCCTCGCACAGTGGCAGGTGGAACCGGATTCCAGCTAACTCTCAGCACAGTGATGTTGATCACCTCCACTGCAATGTCCCGTGGTGCTGCAGTCGGAACTTAAGGAGGAAGAGGAAGTTTAGAAATAAGGACAGACTGGGAGCAACAGAACAATTGTGTCAAGCCTGCACAAAGCATACAAAATGAACTGGAAAACTGGTCAATTTAGCTGAAGTAAAAGATTCTCCAAAATCTGAAGACATATTTGTTCAAGTAATGAAGTGCTGATCTACTGCTGGTAAAAGCTTCTAATAAAAATAATAGATATTACCAAACAAAAATAAAGAAAATTATACTCAGATCAAAGCCCACTAAAGCAGTTTTGCTATTCAAAACAGGGGAAGACATTAAATTAAAAAGCTGTAAATAGTTTTTGCACTCGATGTTATTGAAATGGTTTCAGGGAAAGACAGGAACACATAAAAGAGACACAGGAACAGCCATTGTGCCTCAATAGGCCTGAACCCTATGGTGTCTTGTGATCTGTCAAATCTCCAGCAGCTTCTAACACAGAGGTGGAAATTTGACATTCCTCTCCTATACAAAGGTTATCTGCCACCTGCTAGATGTAGCAATGGTGTTTTTTCTTTTATTCTTCATTGAGGGGAAGGAAAAGTCACTACTGCACACCTGGACAGGGTTAAAACCTTGGGTAAGAGGGAAAAAAAGAGAAGAACTTAACCTGACACATTTTCCTGCAGACAATGCCATAAGACAACTGAGGATGCAGTTGGAAACGATAACACATGAAGTTTAAAAAGAGACACAAAAAAGAGACAAAATGCAGCCAGATGTGTTAGTAAGACATTTAAGTGATACCGTGTAACTTTTGAACCCAAATATTATGATGCATTATATTCTAACATTATTTTTAATATATGTAACTAAAGCTGATTTCTGCGGCCAATATGGAGCACTTGACACATGTCGTTGCTCCGAGGGTGTTGCCATTCTCAAAAATCAGGCATCGTAACTTCTCAGGAGCGGGCCCGTCTCTCATTGGATCATGTAACCTGGAGCACTTTGATTCATGGCTTGATGACTTAAAAATCAGCTTTTCAAAGTGATCTGCAACACTATTCCAAAACACAGACTGAGACTGTTTAATTTTGAGACAGTCGTGGCGCCTGTGGGAACTTACAGGTTTAGTGCCCATAGTGGCCAAAAGTTACAAGGTATAACTTTAAGTATAGATTTAATCCAAGCTCAAATGAGTTGTAATAATAAATAATAATACATTTTATTTGTATAGCACACTTTAAAATCCAGAGACATCTCAAGGTGCTTAGTTGTGAAAAGTTTTCATTTTAAATCAAAATACACAGTATCAAAACATGATTATGCAAAACTCACCATCTTCTCCGGAGTAGCCTGTGACAACTTTAGGTTCTGGGCCCCAGCCAAAGCTGTTCCTGCTCTGAATTTTGATCTCATACGGGATGAAAGTGGCTGTGTCTCTCACTGAAAAGGAGGGTCTTCCAACAAAGTGCTCCCTCCAGACGTCTTCCAACCCCAGTTTGCGGTAGCTGACCTTGTACTCAAGGCCTGGACCATTGCATTCAGTGGGCAACAGTGGCTAAATGAAAACATAGACATTATTCAAACTATTGTAAAGGTTTGTAGTGTACAACATTGGACCTACAGTTTATAAGAAATAAAAACTTACATCCCAGCTGATGTCCATTTGATGAGGAAGGTGGCCTTGAATTTTGATGTTTTCTGGATTTCTGTCAGGTGCTTTTCAGACATACGGAGGTTATAAAATCATTAGTTGCGTAAGAAACATTGAGTCTTGATGCTATTTTCTTTTTGCCTCTCTGCTCAAATTGACTACTTGTGGCAAAAACCTCCCCTCATTTATTAATTGCAGTGTAAGAATCAAAATTTCATGATGCACATATTCTATCAAGCAGCAAAATGGTTCTAGATAAAAATCTCAGGGCATCTAACACCTCACAATATTCACACCCCCGACTGCTACAAAGCCTCATGCCCAAAGGAAGACGAGCACCTTTCAAATAAAATGTTGAAATATGGATGCCTCTATTATATACCGATAATCTAAGCAGAAAATGCTAATAAAACAGAGCGAGTTTTACCAGCAGGAGGTGTTTTGTGTCTCTCAGTGGGCTCACTGGGGGGCCCGGGTCCGACAGCGTTGACAGCATACACTCTGAACTGATAGTTAAGGTGTCCATGTAGAGTCAGCTCAGCTGTTGCCTGGTTACCGGCGACTTTCTGAAGCTCCTTCCACATGCCGGGCTCCCATTGACTCTCCTCATACTCCACCACAAATTCTACACTCATGTAGGAAAAGAGAAACACATTTAGTCATCACCATATAAGTGATAATCACAGCTGCTAAAAAGCATGCATTAGGCGGTAATAAGTGAATAGTTCAGCAGTATGTTAAAAATGAATGATTGCTTTCTGAGTACTAGATTGTACTAATGACGCCACTTAAATCTGTACAAGTATCAACCTGGAAACAGGAACAATTAGTACTGGCTGTCAAGGAGTCAGGAGGTAGAAATAACCAGTCAGAAGTGGATAGCATCACTGAACACTTACAGTATGATGTTTGGTTCATGCAAGCACAAATAAGTGTTACACATTTCCACCGATCAGCGGGTGGTGGTAATATGCAAGGAACTTTACAAGTATACATCGTACGCTCTTATATTGAGTTTGGATTTAAAAAACAAACAAAAAAAACCCCAAACAATAAAAATACTCCTGTAGTATGCTATCGTTGCTTGCCTTACTCGTTTTAACTGAGCACTCTGCATAAAGCTGTGCCAGTCTGTGCATTCAGAAAGCATGTAGACATGGAATGGGAGGTGTGACGGAGCACAAAAATAACAATCTTTTGTGTGGAATGTCCAGTCTTGCTTGTTTAACAGATACAGTAATAACAACAGCCAGAGCAGGCAGGTTGTGTGAAAAGATGCAAACAACAAAAGATTCACAAAAATAAATAAATAAATAAAATGAATATTCTTTTAAAAAGGATGTGCATTCACCATATCTCTTAACAACTAATTTTAAAGACAAATGCTTAACATGTAAACTGAGTGAAATAACAAAAAAACAATCGACCATTAAAATGTGACATCATGCCTAATTTTGAGAAGGTCTAACGGGGGGTTGTTTTTCTATGTGGACGGTGTGAATGCTCTAATATGTAAAGGGTAGTTGGCATGAGACAAAGCAACATCCATGTGAAACTAGATGCAAGTTTTCCCAGCAAAGCATTGCACTGCAACAAAATAAACAATGTTACTCCCCTCACCTGCTTTTAATGTTGCAGCTCACTGATGTGTATTACAGCTTACAGCAATAAACCTAACCCTCCCTGCAAGTTCCAAAAATAATAATTAGCCCCCTTTTTTAAGCATAGCTGAGAGACACACTTCCCTGCCAGGATTCTTGGCTCTTTACAGATATTTATATTTATTTGTTGAAAAAATACTTAGTATTCATCAGTGATCACAGCAGCAGATTCTGCTAAGTCTTTCACAAAGGGCAAAAAGAAAATTGATTGCAGTAGAAAAGTGATTTGCAGTAAATTAAAAAGAACTTGCATCATGAAATGATTTTATTCCAATAGATAACACAAACAGTTTTTAACAGATTGCTGATGACATCAGTTTCACTAAATCAAGATCAAGGCCAGACAATTTTTGACACTGATGTTATCAAGCAGTACTGCATGTGAAAGAAAGAAATGAAACACATAACAATATTATGAAATTTTTGAACCATAAATGCATCCACACTCTCAAAAATAGAGGTACAAGACAGGAACATTTCTGTACCTGTAGGTACATTTTTTACAAATACAATATTGGTCTTTATGAGGCCAGAAGTGTACCTTTAAACTATGAAAAAGGGTCCAAAGTGATATTAAGTACAAATTTGTACCATTTCAACCCTAAGGGTACCTGCAGCATTGAAAAATGTGTGTAGCTTGTACAATAACTATAATTAGCAGTACTTCTAGTCATATAATCATAGTTATTATATTATGATTTTCATAACAAGCATAGTAATCATAGTAATAATTATATGTGTTTGGCCTAATATTTATATCATAATTATTCATTTATTATTAGCATCTTGCTGCACGGTGGCGTGGTGGTTAGCACCGCAGCCTCACAGTAAGAAGGTCGCTAGTTCAATTCCCAGCTGGGGAGGGGGTTCGAACAATTCCAACTGTGGCCTTCCTGTGTGGAGTTTGCATGTTCTCCCCGTGTATGCGTGGGTTCTCTCCGGGTACTCCAGCTTCCTCCCACAGTCCAAAGACATGCACGTTAGGTTAATTGATCACTCTAAATTGTCCCTAGGAATGAATGTGAGTGTGAATGGTTGTCTGTCTCTCCATGTTGGCCCTGCGACAGACTGGCGACCTGTCCAGGGTGTACCCCGCCTCTCGCCTGATAATAGCTGGGATAGGCTCCAGCAACCCCCGCGACCCTGAACTGGATAAGCGGTACAGAAAATGACTGACTGACTGACTATTAGCATCTTTGATTGTTGTCATAATCTCTATTCTATTAACTTTTATTTATCCTTTTTAATTGGTTTAATTGTACTTTAACTGGTACAGCTTGATAAGGTACAAAAATGGACCAGGACCGAAGGGTACAGAAATGTCTTTCAAAAAGGATCACCCCCAGCGACAAGCTTTGTACCCTTTTAAGTACAAAGTGGTACCTCGATTTTTAAGTGTGCACCCCAAATCAGGTTTCATATTTCCTCTGATTTGTATTCAACGTTTACTGTACCTGTAACAGAGCTGTTGTGATCACTCCCAGGTATCCAGGACAGAACAACATTCCTTGGATTTGTAACTTCAAATATTTTTAATGATTTTGGAGCATCAGGAACATCTGGGAGCAAAAGTAAATCATTACATGCACAAAAAACAGCAGTCAATGACCAAAACATTTAACTGTGATTATGAATAAATGACTCTTACCCAGTACTGTCAGTAGTGCCATAGCACTGTCCTCGTCTAGGATTGTTTTTGCAGTACATGTGTACAACCCCTGATCACTCAGGTTGACATTCATGATCTGCAGAATGTTATTGCCCATAATGTATCTGAACCAAAAAAAACACATTTTTTGCAGAATAAATGAAAAGTTAAGCTCAACCAGAGTCAAGAATAAACTCAGTAAGTAAATAAAAAAGGCCAAAAGCTGCACAATTCCCGCATTTGCATTTATCTTAATAATAGATCTAGTAAGAGTCAGTCACAGCTTAGCTTTTTGTTTGTTTGTTTTTCAGAATGAGCAGCAGCTTGTGACAAAGGCTGACTCATAACTGATAACAAAACAAAGAATAAAGTCTCTGCCAGAAGTAATCAAATCATCAAACAGACAAAAGACTATGTGGCATTAACATACAGAATGGAGGGACTGAACAAAGGCCTGTTAACCACAAGCACAAAAGATATAGGCTAAAAGAAACTATATCAAAGCACAGCCGGTCACCTGGAATTTTCCTCTGGGGAAGGTGAGATCCTCTCCTCATCCTTCTTCCATATTACCTCAAAGGTGTCCTGCAGACTTTTATCATACTCTGCTTGGCACATCAACTGAGTCGAGGTCCCGCTGATGATCTGCACATCATTAGGTGGACTTACAATTTTCGTGGGGTCTAAAGATAAAACACAATTCCATAGATAAAACCTTAAGCAGATAAGGTGATAATTGGCTTGTGAAAGACTAAATTAATTTAATTCCTGCATGCTTTGAAAACTATGTGAACTGATGAATAAGAGTTGAATGACAATGCGTTGACTAAAGACATAACTGTCTTTTTCTGCAGTAACTGCCTCTTTATTCAGGGATGAGTCCCCCAAAAAAGATTTGTAGATTTGTTTCATTACATCCTTGTAGTTCTATAAGATGCTAAGCTTAAACACGTTTAAAAAGAAGCAAAAGGGGACATACTGCCTGGTTTAAACCACAGCTTAACATGTTGAAAAGACACTACTAACTACAAGGATTTTACTTTCTATACTATGGCAAATGTAGGATTACACCCCCACACACACACACCCCCACACCCACACACAAAAAAAAGAAAGAAAAAATAATAATAAGAAAAAAAAAACCAACAATAATAAAAATAATTATTATGTTATTATATATATATTATTAGTATAATATTCAGCCAAAATAAATCATAAATCAGGACCAAGGTTTGAAAGTGCTCATTTCAGTTCAATAATAATTACTAAAAGTAATCATTTTGTTGAAATACCTTTCACATCCAGCACAGCAGTGATAGCCGACATGCCCTCGGTGTTACTGGCCATGCACACGTATCTCCCACTGTCACTTTTTTCTGCACTCATGATTTTCAGCGACTGTCCATTTTCAAGGGACAAAAACCGTCCCCCCTCAATATACATGTCCTCTTTGCTCCTAGAAGAGATTTCAAACTTTAAATTCTTCATCACTGCAGTGCACGTGGAAAAAAATTCACCACTTTTTATGAATTTGGTGTTGATAAAATTCAAGTAAATTAAATTTCTACCAAAATTTCAGATAAGATTTTCCTCATAATTAAAAAGTTTTTTTTTATGTCAAATAAATGCAATTTAGTTTAAGCTAAATTTCTTCTGAAAGTATAGTGAAGTTAGACATTTAGGCAAGTGAAGCAAAATATGGTTAGGCCTTGCTGATTAGATTTGGTGAAACACCATTTAATAGAATCAGACATTATATTCTGAGTGCTTGTGTGATGTTGAGAGCATTTTGAGATCCTATTGCTCTTTTGTGGAACTGCAGCTGAGCCATTTTGGTAGTTAATAGGATTTAATGAGATCAATTCCAAGGACAGGAGGAGGATTATCTTATTAGACAGATATAAGTGTCAACATCAGACTAACATACAGACACTTGAAGCGGTGTGGGATTAATAGCATGACTCATGCTGTGATATTGCATGTTCGTTGGTTTATTCTGTTTATGCTCTAATTCAATGTGATGAAACAACTTCATGTCTTAAGACACAAGAAAAGACAGAAAACAACATTTTTATGTCAAAGCCAACAACACTGTACAAACCAAGAGATGTCAGATGGTGGAGAGCTGAATACACTGCAGTTCAGAACTATATCCTGTCCTAGTATCACCGCATACTCCTGGAAGTCCTTTGTCAGCATAAGAGGAGCCATGTCTAAGAGAAAATGGAGGGAAGGTGAGGTTGTAGTGGCTTAAAAGTTAGAAAAGAACTAAACAATTACAGTAGATAAATATTTGAGCATCTCAGCTGGATATTGGAATCTAAGAATTCATCTAGTTAACAAATCAGGCAACTCAAATTTTGTTTAAACTTTAAATTTGTTGCTGGCATCAAACTCAGATTAACATATTTTTCAAAAAACACTTTTGATATGTGGACATTGTCTTTATTTCTAATTAAATCAAGGCTTTGAATGGACTGTTAAAGGTTAAATATGTAACATTTTTATTAAAAGCTATATTTTTTTTAAAAAAACAATACCTCCACAGGTCGTTTGGGGGTTTCCTAGAAAAATTATATTTAGCCTAAAAATAATTATAAATAAATTTTAACGCGTTCGATAATGGCATTATATTTACGTTTGTAAGCCAATACACGCCGCTATTGCGGGTTGCCAAATACGATCTCTGTGTGGAAACAATATTTTGGGCACAGTTAGGCTGCTACAGGGGGAAACCTTGGAGATGACGAGCGAAGCAGCTGCTTCAGAGCCCTGGAGATATTGTTATCTGTTTCTGAGGAGGAGTGACCTGAGAAGAGCAAAACCTGGAGTAAATTTAGGTGAAGACTTCACTAAATGGACCCACATAAACGTTTTCCACGGAGTCAAGACATGGAAATGGCGACTTTCCTCCTGGATCGGTAAGCTAGCTTGTTTGCTAACGTAGCTAACGTTAGCTGTCAGTTATAAACTCCTCTGTGTTACTTGTTGGACATGCTGCAGACTGTTGGTCACTTGCGTATCGGCAGTGAGCCTGGCATCCCAGCGGCTGGAGTTGTTTTTCTGCCGTTGCAACTACAACCTAGACACACGTGATGTTGCTGTTCTGTCCGTATTATTCAACCTTTAATCAATACCCTCCTTGTTACCGTCTGTCAAGGTTCTTGGATAATTTAAGGAATTGCTTGCTGGATGACGACAGCTCAAGAAAATGTTTTAGATCAAATTCAATAATTTATTGTCAAATGAATTAAGTTTTTTACCTATTCAAATACACCTCAGACCCAGGCTAAGTGTTGAAACGACTTCCAAGTTTCTGCTGTAACAGGAGACGTAGCTGTGCAGGTCTTGCAGTCATACTTACTCATGACCATGATGTTTATGTTAGCCTGAATGCTGCCATGAACGTTGGATGCCTCACACTGATAGACAGCACTGTCCTCTGATGTGGCTTTAGAAATCACCATGGTGTCATCAAGCACTTGGCTGTTGCTCAGCGGGTCATCTAACAACACAATCAAAATAGTATTATGATCACATAGCCAATTTGTTATTCATAAGGGAAACTTGGAGCTTTGGAAGACTTCTATACATACTGTACGTTTGACCAAATCTGGTTTGGGGATTCTGAAATGTTGTTCATGAATTACTCAGTATCTTAAAATGATATCTTGGGGAAATAGAAATTGCATACACTATGGACAAGTCACCAGCACATTACCAGGGTAACGTGGGAAGACAGAAGAACCATCCACACTAACTCCAAGGGAGAATTTAGAAACACCAATTAACCTAACATGCACATTTCTGGACTGTGGGAGGGAGTCACACTACCTGAAACAAACCCACATGTTCACAAAGAAAATATGCAAACTCCACACAGAGAGCCCCCCCAGCCAAGGCTCAAACCAAGAAGCATATTGCTGTGAGGTGACCGTGCTAACAACCTGTGTGTGGTTGTTAGCACGTGTGCACATGTGCTTGTCACACAGAGAAGAGGGTTCTGTGGTTGAAGTCTTGTTATAGCTGCTTTTTGCAGGACAAATCAAACCTCTGCTACCATTAGTCGTTCTCACCTCTCAATATCTCCCCATTCTTCCTCCAAGTTATATCTGGTGATGGCTTTCCACTAACCGAGCACTTGATGTAAACATTAGACCCGATCACCATCAGTTGGCTCTCGGGAGGCCCTGTCAGCCACATCGGGGGCTCTGGAAGATGTCAAGAACAGACATGGTGGTCTCAAACAAAACAAAGCCCATCTTTATATCAACAGTTTTCTTTCTGAAGCAAAAACAAATTACACGAGCAAAAGCTGACTAACCTTCCACTATTACATCAAAGTAGTGGACAACTTTTCCAGCAGAGCTTTTGGCCGTACACATGTATTGTCCAGCATCCTTTTCATCTACAGCAGTTACGGTCATCAGCTTATTAAAGTTACTCATTTGGGTCCGATTAGCCAGATTGTCTCCCATCTTCATCCACGTTACTTCGGGAATGGGACTACAACATGAGACAATGGCTTGTTAAGAGGATATGAAGACAATTTAATTCAAGTGATGATCACATAGATACATACAGTAAAGTGCACTTACACTCCTCCTGGTATACATTCCAGCTGCAGGTCCTCTCCTTTCAGCAACAACTTTGTTGACTGAACACCAGGGGGCAGCAGCAGGTTGGGTCCTATCTCTGGGGAGTCTCCAGCTGCATTCAGTAAAAAGAATAGTCTTCCTTAAGTGTGTACAATAAAATCAATCATCATCTACACCTGGGGTTATAGTTGCTCACTTATCAGCACTTTTTAGCAAAATGCAAAAGCACTTTTTGATTTTTACTGTAAAGTCTGTGATGTAGGACTAACACTTACTGGGATTGCTGCTGTCATAGGAGTCGTTGTCAGGTTTTACTGAAAAACACAATACTGTGACGTTAATACTGGCAGTGATTTGTTTTTACTAGCTTGTATTGCTTAATCTACTGTCCAACTGAAACTGCCTTGAGCACAAAAGCATAAGCATGATAAAACAAGCTTGGATTGCAAACAGCTAAAGATAAGTCATGAAACAGAAAAAATGGTCAGTGCTTCTTTACTTTAATATTTTCTCTAAAAACTTTATTTATTCCTGAAGGGCAATTTTAGGATCATCTTTTTTTCTTTTTTTTTTTTTTTTCCTTTTTTAAATCACATGTTAAAAAAAAAGTGAGCCACAGCTTTTTTTTTTTGTATGGTGGTTGAAACCACACAGACTCTGTTAAAACCTACAGCTCTTGACCACAACAGCCATGGCAGTTTTCTGGACAATGGTCCGGATCTTGGGGAAGGCAGCATAGCAACAGTAATCACTGCGACTGTCTTTCCGTAAGGCATGAGAGAAGTACAGGTTGCCATCTGTTCCCATGGAAACCCTCGCATCCTGCTCAATATGCTGGAGATCTGAAAAAACAACACATTCATATCAATATTGTGCTATTAATATACATATATATATAAACAAAACAAAAAACAAGTGTCTGTTTCTAAATATTTTTTTAGCTGCTGATAAAAGCACAAACCAAAAAGCTCTTTTAAAATATGCACATGACAAGCATCAAATAGACAATAGACTTTTCTTTGCTGATAAAATACCTTCCACCACAAAAATGAGACTCAGGGTGCATGACAATAAAGTGCAACACAGTGTAGCATAATATGTAATTAATGACAATAAAAGTGCCCTGAAGAGTTTTCCTTTATGGACCTAGTGGAGTAGTAAGTACACCATGAAAGCAGATTTGTTTTATATAGATTCACGGTCAGTAGCACTCTGTGGCATTCACTGAACAGCCCATGTACAGTATTTAACAGCTTCATTTAAGATATGGCTGTAAGGCATTGGATGTTTTGTTAATATGAATGAAGCATATTTTATTCTCATCTAGGACATATGGCACTTGAACAAAAGGAGGGTCACTAATACAAAAAAGGATATATAGAGATTTTTTAATGCATATAGCGAGAGCCAACACTTGTGTTATGAGTGAAGGTGCAGGTTATTAGAAGCACATCTCAAATATGTATTTGATTTTTAAAAACACTGCCAGTGCTTGCTTAAAGAAGCATTTTTCTTACATAAATGTACTGAGATGTCAAAACACTTCTGCTACAGTATATTTAAAACAAGGATAGTCAACAACGTTTTGTCCTTCACTCTGCCAGCAGGTCAGTCCTCCTGAATACTTAAAGGCTTGTGTTTTTCTAGCTAACATTGTTGGGTTCATTGGAGGCAGTTGAGGACCTTTAAGGAGTTGGACAGAAAATGCAGCCTCTATTAATGAAGCACTTTGGACAGAACTGAGGTGACCTTTAACACAGTGAATATCCTCTTCTGGCTGTAGTGGGGAAAAGGTCCTGGCCTGAGGTAAACTTTGGGGGCTCAAATGCTTTTCCCACTGCTGACTTCGATAATAGCGATGTGCCTCAACCATAACACAAGGTATAACCCACAACACCTCATTTCATTTGTATGAATCCTTCAGAAGGTGTGGTGCTTCTCATTATCTAAAGAATTCAGTCATGTGATTCATCACTATTCAGGTACAATCACAGAAATCATTACAGACTGCTTACTCACAAGTGGCGAATGAATCATATGATGATCTGTGGGTTTTTGTTCTCATAATTTGATTTTGTCTTAGTTTTGTCTCCATTTTCCTGTTTTGTTTTGTTGGGTTTATTTCCTTGTACCCAGTTCATTTCACTTCTTGCTCTGTAATCATGGTTCCCTGTTGTCTCACCAGGTTTCTCTTGCCGATTGCCTCACCTGCTGGTTGTTTTCTTATTAGTCCCAAGTATAGTGTTTTTGGTTTCAGTTGGTTCTTGTGAGTTTATTGTTCATTTGTTACTGCATGTTTTGTTATTAAAGCCCCAGATACAACTTGTCCACCACTCTTGTCGGCCTACAATTTAACGCATGCAACTCAAGACGCATTATGGTCAATAATTGAAGAAATCTACTCATAATAATATCTACAACTGTGCGCTGTGATCTATTGTATGCTCATAGATTTTGTGGCTCTCCAAAATGCTCCAAATGCCAAGCAGTGAACACCAAAGCATAAAAAGATGGAAAACAAATCAGGATGTAAATTTTTGTTTCTTGTCCTCCATACACAAGTACAGTCAGGAGTATAGAGCAGAGAAAAGGAGACTCCTAAACTTCAAGGAGCTTATGGGCCTTAAAGTGCAATTTTGTGTCAAGCTTTACATTTCTGACCAAGCTTTTGCAGTATTTCTGCTGCGCTCTGTTAGCCCCTCTGAGGATCTCCTCTCCACAATGCTAAGGATGAGACACCATCTCAAATCAACACCTGTACCTTTATATTAGTTATAGACTTAGTTATATAGGTTTAGCCTAATGCTAGATAAGATAATTATCTAAAATCCTGATTATATAATTAATCAAACTGTTACACTTAATGTATAGTTGTTTGTCTTTTTATCCCATTGGATTTGAAGAATATCCAATTAATGAGTAAAGTACTCTTTTAAAATGATTCTCATTTCTTAGCATTGTTTGAAAATTCCCCTGCATTCTTTCAAGAATTTTTTTTTTGATGTATTACTGCTTCTACTGCTGATGAACTCATGAAATAAAAAGCAATGTACAATTTAAACCATTTGTCTCTGCTGTATATAACAGCCTTTACTATAATGTTCTTTATTATTTAAGTGATAAATCCTCTTAAAATGTATAATATGCTCACAATGAATCAGGTTTGACAGGTGCAAGCACGCAAACTTTGCATCTTGTTTGGAAGGGATATACATGCATGCAAATGCTGAGTCTATTCTAAATGAGTTAACCAATCTGCCTCTGGACCTAAAAAATGGACTTGCAAGACCCAAAGAAGGAGCAGTAGTCCTGCACATTGATCTTTTACTGAATCAGTTGGCAACTTGTTCATACAAGGCACCATTCTACTGTATATATGGGGTAAAATGTGGTGTAGAATAAAGACAAGACTGACAGAAGGCTGGGACTGATAAATCTGCTGCCTAAGCTACTCCTACAAAGCCAGGATTTATCGATACACACCACAGATATGCAACTGGAATTGAAGCCACAGTTTCTAACTTCCACAGCATGGATCCCATAAAGGATCAATGATTCAAGCAGAATTGACTAAATACTAAAACAACCCTCTTCTCCTTCTGCCTGCAACAATAGAATGAAGCAACCCCTCCGCCCCTCTCTTCTTCTATACGGGACCAGACAGCACACTTAAATTAATTCATTTTAATCTAAAACATGTCAACATACTGCAAACCCAGAGCCAGGCAGATAGACTGATGTTGCAACACAATATTAACTTATATGTTGATAAAGGCTAACCAAAACACAGGAACATCCAACACAAGAAACAAAGCATCAAAAATTGTGTCACGGCTTACCAATAGACATCCAGTAGATCTGACGGGGGGCAACACCATCTGGAGGGTTACACTGCAATACGAATGGTTTTCCTTCCTCAACAATAACAGGATCAAGTTGTTCTTTTGGGAACTTGGGTGCACCTAATCAAAAGCAATGATAATTAGACTAAAAACTAAAAATGAATAAATAAAAGCTGGTACGATTCATTATTAACGTTTCAAGGTTAATAAAGTTCACCATTGTTCTCGACATTGTTATAGGGCTGAGGATCACTCAGTATTTTTCATATCTTTTACAAAGGTTACTCACTAGAAGCTATGATCTTGATCTCCTCTGACATTGCAGTTCCTAGATTGTTGGAAGCAAAGCATCTGTATATTCCCTGGAACTGGAGGAAGTGCTTTTGGTGAAACATAACCGTGCCATTTGTGTGGTCTATCCTTATTGTTGTGGTGTTCGGCAAGATTAAGTCTCGGCCATCCTTTGTCCATCTGTACCTGAAAGAGAAAATGGTGCATCAAATTTTTATAATAGATTTTTTGTTTATGCATGTCAGTGGAGCTCTGATGTTTTGTCACAGCTTATCCATATCTGTTTTTGAACAACAATGTCACTTACTTTGGTGGTGGGTTGCCCCTGGCTTCACATTTGATAGTAAGAGTGTTGTCAAAAGGAAGAGTAATAACAGGACTCGATGTTTGACTTATTATGGTTGGAGGCTGTTCCACTACAATGTGAGGAGAGACATAAATAATAATTCACTGGCAGTTAAGTCAAAAAAGAAAGTTAGAATTACATATAAAAATATAAAATTTTTGCTAAGCCTTTTTCTTTATTCTGTACTATATAACAACTCCATGTGAAGCTGAGAGAATTGCAAAATGGCAAAGACTTGTACCAGCAATAAATAAAATGCCTTTGATAGGTAGTAAACTAAACACAGCTAAACACACATTCAACCATGATTGCCCTAAGCAAACCTGAAACATCTGAAACAAAAACAATTTACTCCCTTATCCACTGTTTGTCAGAGTTCATAAAACCAAGCAGGATAAACAGCAGAAAATATAAGCAGACATTTTGAAAAATGATGGATTTTCAGGTGAATTAAACCTTGAGAGATGATTTGTCATGTTTACACTCAATAAGTAAGTACAAAACCCTACAGTATAGCAATCAGCTTTGTGACATTCCTACCTTCCAAAGGAATAGTAAGGCCTGCAGCCCTGGAAGTAAAAGCCCAAAGCAGAACTAGCAACGGGCTCCGCACCAACCTCATCACCCTCCACTGCTTTATGGAGACTATTGAGATCGAAGGAATGTTTTAATGTTGTCACTTGGAATTTGTAAGGCACAGAGGACCTGCAAAAATCAGAGTCAGAGAGCAAAATCAGCTGTTCATTCAACTTCAAAGAAAGAAAGACAGAAAGAAAGAAAAAAAAGAAATGGTTAAAAAAAATAGGTGCAAGTAAATCTGAGCAAAACAAAATTAGTTGATTGTTCCGTTCTAGTGTCAACATTAAAAAAAACATAAGACTTTGCTGCAAGCTCCCTAAAATCATAAACTACTATCAGTTTCTGAAGTGTACAAATGAGAATCTTGCATGCATGTTTCAGTAATGAAAATACAGCACTTAATGACGATGCTTTGCTCTAAACTTGCTAAAAATGATCACACACACAAAGAGCAATGCTGAAAAGAGTATACTTCACAGTGAATGAAAGTGGTGTTCTAACAGCATACGACTCTGTTACTTTGATATATTGTATTATATTGTATACTGTATTACACTGATCAATAACTTCTCTTTAAATTTCATATTTGTAAGAACAATGACGTGTTTTCTTTTTATGACATTCTTTGTGTTTATTGTGACACTTTTGGGAACATTTGAATACCTTATTCCATAATGATGGAAGATATCCTGTTGACTGTACTGACCGTCCTCTTAGCTTTGACTGTCCCACATTGTTCTGAGGTTGTAGCTCAACACAGAGGAGAACTTGTCTAGAGATTACCATTTGAACTGCAAAGCATGGCTGGTAGCATTGCATGGCATGCTTATAGTAAACTGGAACAGTACAAAGGATAAGCTGTTGTCTATTACGATCACAAGATCCAAGATGGCAGTCCATAAATTGGACTAAGCTCATCAGTGTTTCACAGCTTAGTTCTTGCGGTGCTGAGACTGAGGCGGCAGCGCTGTTTATGCCAAACGGGTTCACCCCCAACAGCTAATCCTACTATCAGGAGAATGAAGGCAGGGAGCTCACGCAGTCGTAACAATGGCTGAGTACGACTCTGAGTTCTTGTAAGGACATAAGAGAGGTTAATGAAGTAATTGATAGAGACTAGATTCAGGATTAAGCTGCTTGAATTTAGAATCAATTAAACAAATTAAGAGATTGAGTATCATTTGTTTCAAGGACTTTGAGATGATCTTCTTTGGGTTTGAATGGGAAACAAAGCTGATTCAGTGTTTGTTCCAGTAGATCACACATGCATTTTCATGTAGTTATAATAGCTCGCTATGACAATATCATAATTCTACGGTAATATGTAGATGCAGAGGGTCACAAATGAGTACAAATCCCCTCTCAGATATTATTTTCAGAATAGTTTTCATAATTGTACAAAGCTTTGACACTAGCGTTGCATCAGCCCAACAGAGTTTGCAAAGTCCTACAAGCCAGGAAGCTCACAGTCCTCCAGTTGCATTAAAAGTGTGACCTTTTATCAAGATTGTGCTGATCCTGACATTTTTGCTGATCCTGACAACACAGCATTAAGAAAGCAGGCGGATTTCATTCATGTGCGGCAAATACAGTGCACGCTCCTATCAAACGAAGACTGTGGGTTAGGCCAATCAGCAGACTTTCTAAGCACGTGTAAACCTGCCCCTTCAATAATAACTCAAATGAAGCTGACATAGTCTGTTTCAGAGGCATATATCCCAAGCGTAAAATAGAGCTACCTCCCAATGTAAACAGATAACAAAGGATTTTCTTTTGGAGCAAAGGGATCTATTACCTGAACACATGGCAGATCATAGCTACAAATCCAAAGAGATTGTGTTCCCTAAGCCATTAGTCGGCCAAGGCATGAAGAGTGTGACTACTACAATCTAATCCTTGCTAACACAGTGACTCTCATACCATCTCTCCCCCCCACACACACCCCACCCCCCACCTTTCCTTTAAAATCAAGCACAACCTCACTCGTACAAAGCAGCAGCCGAAAAGCTCAAATCACTGTAAGACAGGAATGTTCTTTCATGTCATTCCACTCAAATACATAAACAAGAAGGGAGAGGAAGTATTTCCCAGGAAGTAAAAAACTTTGGTTTTCCTAGAGTAACTGGTACTTACAGGTTTTTTGAGTCATTTTACATCTTCTACCACCAGCAGTGGTGAAAGGCTGATGCACTACAGGTCCATATAAAAGTAAAGAACCACCAGGGGATCATTCCAACAACTCTTTGCCTCTTTGAACAAATATCTCTGACATGTCTTTCCTCCTCCACCAAACATTGCTCCTCTCCTGCTGCACAGACACGCCTCCCTCCCCGCCCCTCCACTCAAGCTGCTAAAGAAGCGACAGGAGACTCACTGAAGTGACATATGTCGCCAAAGCCTCTCACTTGGCAAAGAGGCTCTGTAAGCCTGTGACAATGACTGGGACAAAGGGTGCACTGCAGGGCTGCTCAGAGAGCATTAAAAAAAAGGGTTGAGAGGAAGTAAGGGCATGTCTCTCCCTCTTCTTTCTCTCTCTCTCACCCTTTTTCCTGGATCCTTCCATCCTGACCTCCACAAACTATGTATGGCCATTCACACCCAGCCTCATCTCAGTGATTTTAATGCAAAGCGTCTCAGTACCATTGAAAAGAGACAAGTCATCTTCTCCAAGGAGCTCATCTTTTGTGTATTTCATTTCCATGCAGTGCTCCAGGGTATTGATAGATGGAGGCTAGAGAAAACATGCCTGAAATAAACAGGATAGTGTTGATAAAAGATCTGGCTTTTCCTTACCAGTTTCTGTTCAAGTTGTTTATCGAGCAAATATAGTTTCTTATCTGTAAAGGATTCAGTTCAGCATGCATTTTTTTCTTCCAGTTAAATATCCTGCTTTAAGAGGTCTCTTGTGTTATCTATAATTCTCTCAATAGCCTTCATTTATTTTCTCAGGAGCTGTAGAAGAATTAGCCTTTTGAAAACAGATACTATTGGAAATGTGTTCCCAGATCTGAACCTCTTAAAGAGCATTTGAAACTGTACAGACATCATTTTAGCCTAATCAAGATGTACAGTAATGACCACACCACAGGAGAAAGGAATGTTCACATTGTTGTGCAGACTCATCAATGCGGGAAAAGAGTTGACATTCACTGAAGCAAGTTAGAAGCTCATTGCCATATTTCAGTTCGTTCCAATAGACAGAAGTGTAAAATGACAGATTGCTGTCCCTACAAAACCTAGAGTGAGCAGTTCTACAGAAAAAAAAAAAAAATGCTATCACAGTTGAGCGGAAACCAAGTCTTCCAAAACTCTTTCTTGTTTGGTTCTTGTTCATTTATGGATAGAAGAGGTCTTCAACCAGGAAGCTACACTTTTGCTATTGCTACTAGATCAGCAACCTATTTAGAATTGACTACCATTCAGACTAAACTTTCTCTCAGTGGTTGGACATAATTATACACCTCATTTCAGACTGTTTTCATCACTTCAGATGGACCTACTCCATGTTCAAAGAGCATAGCTCCTGTACACTTGGAAAAAAGACGAAAAACCTTCAGGGCATAGTGTCTGTTGTACCGGATCCCTTACGTAAAGCTTTACATGCTGTAAGGATATGCGTAAAATATCAAAATGAATAAAATGGTGATAGTTGTGGCATGATTTTGTGGTTATTTTTTACAAGATCCTTCATTTTGCCCACTTTTCTTTTTTCCTCAAGTAAGTTAAACAAAGTTGCGTTCTCCCTGCCCAAAGTGTAAATGTCAATGTAATTAATACCATTATTGAGTTCAGTCTCGCTGATACTGATGAATGCACTATTGAATATGTAGTTATTTTCTGCCCTTTCCCAGAGGTTTTCTTCCAGCTGCAGGTGTTGCATTGCTCCACCTTAGATTCAAGTCAGGCAACATGCTTTGCCAGGTCACACTTCTGACTTGCTTCTTCTTCAGATAGCTGTGCGCTATTCTGGCAGTCGATGCTCCTTAGTATTTCTCTTATTTAAAGAAGGTTTAAAGAAAAGACGGGAATTATACTGTATATATATATATATACATATACTGTATATTCATATATATATATATATATATATATACAACATTTATATATATATATATATATGTGTCTGTGTTTGTATTTTTGTTTGTATTTTTTCAAATGTGTGTTTATTCAAAAGGATTCACGCAGTACACACCTATAGTATGTACTTCAAACCACAGCAGCAGCTGAGAATGCAGAAACAAAACAGCAGCAAACTCACAATGCTTTGATGTCACCACAATGACAACCACAATGAATGTGTCCACAAACATCTGCTAAAGGACTAGAGAAAGTTTACTTATTGGTAGAAGTTAATAACCCTTCTCTGACAACATCTCTATATTTCAGAGGTTAACTGACAGTGACCTTCCCCTTCAGTTCTTTATGCTCACATTATTATTGTCAAATTTTGACAATGATTAAACTGCAATGTAATGAAGGTTTGTGGGAGTAAACCTGACTGAGTCATGTCGTTTAGGTATGCAATGCTAAAAGTGAGTTTATACTATGTTTTTACATTTTCCCACTTTGATCATTTTTTTCTTGATACACCAACATGAAAATAAAACTAATAATCAATACCAATAAATTAAGGAAAAATATTAATTCTTTCAGGTGAAACTTTTAGAAGAAACAATAAAACTGAGAAAACTGTTCACTATTTTCAAAGACAGATAACACTCTGATTGAAGCTGTACACAATTCATGCATAACTGACCTGTCATTTGGACTTACCTGCCTATGACAATGTTTCCCATTTTAAGAATACTTTTAAACCAAAACTCATCATTGCATGTGTACTGTATGCCCTCAAATGCACCTTGTTTTTCTTTGAGCCATCCAAACACTTCAAAAAGTTATAAATCATGCTCACCTGGAACTCACACAAACAGCTCTCCAACACATCAAACACAGCCACTGAAAACCTGTGCTTCCAGTGTTATGTAGAGTTGCAACAATTTGACAATGCATACAAGCAGAACAGGTTTGAAGCAAATGTGTGTGTCGCTCATGCTTTAAAATCTAAACACAAGGCAAAAAATGAAAAAAAAAAATGTGGCAACAGGTAAAACATTTTAGTATTTAAATTCCATTACGACCCTAACATTCTACTTCATTTTGTGTTGTACTTCTTTTACTGAATTTCCCTTTTGGAATTTAATAACGTTTTTTTCAATTAATTTCTTTTCATTTCATCTAAAATCCAGTTAAATAGTTTCATTCCTTTATGTTTGTGTTATTTCCAAGAGTGCATATGGTGAGTGGAGGTTTGTGTGTTACTCATCAAAGCTCAGTCAGTTGGCGTTTAAATGCTTCCTGTGAAGCCACACTATGATTAGCAGAATTACATGTGAAGAGCTGCCTCTTCAACAGGAGCTGGTCTAGCACGCAAATACATGGCACGCTATGCCAACCACATTTCCTAATTCGCAGGTTTGGCATTTCCTGCAAACATTTCAGCTACTGCCCCTCCCTAGGTCTTTCATTTTTTTTCCTCTTTGAAAATACTTATTCCTTTGCATAAAATGTGGAGTTAGCCAAATTAATGATTACAAAAACTGGATTTGTACACATAAAGGAGTCAAAGTCCTCTATTTTACGTAATTGAAATAAAAACAGGAATCATGATAGAAATATGTCCCCCTGTGCTTGTGAAGGGACACTGTGGTGGCATTCATGAGCACAGAAGCTGAAAGACAAGCAGCCACACTCAGCTTCTTTCACTCAAACGCAGCCTCTCAAAGGATCTCTTCACACCTTCCTTCATCGTGACATATTCCTCATCACTGTAGCAGAGGCAGATAAGAAAGCAATGTTGTGCTCTATGGTCTGAACTATGCCAGTAATTACTTTATAAGATAAGCTCAAAGGCCTACAGCAGTATTTAACCGGATCAATAAATCCACAAACAAAAGGCATTTTTTTTTATTTGTTTGTTTCAAAGCGGCCGTTTGTAAAAGTGTGATCCCATTCTGACTCAACTTCCAAAAGATGCAAGTTGAAGCCTTACCAACTCAGAAGATGAGAACATCTGTTTGATCACAGATGTATATTCCAGAGAACTATATGAAATACTTACTTCAGTTGTAAGAGGTAGAGTCAAGTAGTAGCCCCCATCCACTTCAGTCTTACTACCCCTCCACCCAATATAGGCAATAGTGAAATCCTTCAGGCAGCTTATGTATCAACTACTAGAGTTGCATCTACAGTTTCAGATCAGTCAGTGTATAATTCAGCCTTTAACTGAATATTGCAGAATTAGCTCAACATAGTATAACCCACTTCCAAAAGTAGAAAAGAACAAGCAAAAACAATACTTTCCTGCCCAACTCAGCTCATCCACACTCAAATCTGAAGCACAAAAGAATTCCCCTCTTTTTTTCTTATGTATTTATTTTTTGAACGTGTGTATGTGTCCATCAGACATGATTTGTTAGATTTTCTAAAAGCAATCTCCCTTATCTTTTTTTACCGGCTGCTCATTTGTAAAACTCAGCTTGGACTATAAACCTTGGTCCTATGGACAAAGTGGTCTGCTTGGTAGGGGACATTGTCTCAAGCTCTATTTTTGGAAGTTGAGACTGAGAGTTCAAATTTAAAAAAAAAAAAAAAAATTAAAACAAGAATCCTCAGCCATTGGAGGGGGGGGGGGGGACTTCCATCAGTAAAAGCTCAACCAAAGGTACAGTATGTGACAGGGACTCTGTCTGTCTGTTAGTGTTGTTCAAAACTACCAGGCTGAATTACATAAAACATGACAGAGTATACTTCACCTCTTGTCAAAAAAAAAAAAAAAAAAAAAAATCTAAATGACTTATGCATCTTTAGTCCAAGTCCAAATTGGTTTGGTCTTATACTGTACACAAATTGTTGCGTTCTCCAAACTTTTTACTGTATGTTTGTTTGTTTGTTTGTTTTTTTAAAACATAGTTTATGGATGTCAAAAAAGTAGTGATTCTGTTACTGGCACAAATGCTAGCCTCTTCCTACAACTTGCACTTGTAGTGATATAAATTCTGAAACAGAACTTTGTAGATCATATATATTTATTGTCATGCGTCATTAGAAGTGTAGTTCATGATTGGCAGGTTTTGTGTACAGCTATAAAACATGAAGAAAAAAAAATCCTAAAACTAATTAGAAAACATCTTATCTCTCCAAACTTGTGGTGCTGCCAGAAGTTTCAAAGTATCTGCTGCAACATGTCAAGAGAAAAATACTCATGAGTCACCTTGACTTCTACCCTCAAAGTTATTTATCAAATGTAATTACTTCTGTGACAAGCTTTGAAAAGAGCTAAAAACTCGAGTCAGAAATGCAGGGGCGGTGAATTACTGAAATAAGAAGAAAAATAAAGAGCTTAACAGATTTCTAGCTTTAACATTACAATATGTTATAACAAAGACCAATTAAACTTGAAGTCATGTTAATATTGAGGCTAACCACTTTTCCACAGGTATGCACTGACACATTGCAAGTGAAAGATGTTTTTTTCTCAATTAATTATCCATGGATTACTATAAAAGTCCTAAAAATCAAATGTAAAACTGTAAAATTATTTATTATTGTTATTCTACAAGGACATTTATAACAGCTGTTTTAAAGATGCACTGCAGAATATCAACAGCTAATTCAACATCCTGCATGTACTGTGAGCTCTCTGCAGCCAGTAAAAGACAATCGTATCTTGACTCTTGTTTTATCTCTTGCTCTGTCCCTCTCTCTTTCTCTCTTTACCTTTCTTCTTCAGATAATGTCTTCTTGTGTTTCTTAGCCCTCCTGCAACTGCAACCTGCAAGCTAACAAAACACGATCTTAGTTGGGTTACTTCTCCTCAGATCAGGCCAAATATAAAACTGACAGATTTATTGTCAGCAGCAAAGGCAGCCGAGGAATTTGACAAACAGTTTCTGAGAGGTGACTGATTCCCTTCTTGTTTTTACCTGGGTTCATTCTTATCCTGCTACATCAATGCTATGGCTCAGAGCCAGTATCAGGTTGAAGTCACTCACTGGTTAACTACCATGGGAGAGGGTCCTTACATCACCCTGCGCGGGCCGTAGCATCACTGCTGTCTGACACAGGCCGATGACAGGGGTACCCCTGTGAAAGTGTCAGGGCCTTGCTTCATTTGCATTTTTGGATCATCATGAATGAAAGCGTTTGTTCTGGTCTGAGCGCCCATTTGAAAGGGTCCATTAAAAGAGTGTTTTAGGGGCTCTGCTGAGTTAGGTCGGAAGTTTGAGAACTGGTGTCTGGCGGGAAGTGCTAGAGCAAAGAAATAAATGTTCTCAGACACGATCAATCCATATGCAGATGACTTGGTGCTTGACAAGAGGTGAACTTCATAAAAAGTGACAACTGCAAGCCTGTTGATAAATTTTTCAGCACCGATACTAATCATGTTTTCAGGGTGTGACTAAACACTGTGGTTGGTCTAACATTCAGAGTCAGGTAGCAAATAAAGCCTGTTTACTGTAAACCAGGATGGTAGCATGCCCTGTGGCAACTCTGCTGATTAAAAGGTTTCCAGCATCTCAATTTATCAAATGAAGGTACTGTCACTGTATGATAAAATGTTCAAGTCTTCCAATAATAACACTTCAGGAAGTTTCCAGATCAAAATCATTATTTATCAAAATTCTAGACAAACACATTTGCACTTTGATTTTGATTTTGTTTTTTTAAGTATTTCATTTCTAATCTAAGAGAGATAAAGAGCAGATCCTCACATACATTCATTCATTTGTTAAGCACCTGCAGGAGAAGAGAAAATACCACTTTCCAATATACCAAACATTTCAACTGACTTGGAATCAAACTTTTCACTGAGTAGCAATAATTTGCAATTATGTTTTGATTAAGATTCAAACATTTTACGTAAAATATTTTAAAGACCTGGGACCACATTTATAAAACTGTGCACAGGATCTTTACTACAAGTGTACGTGCGCCAAAAAATATTCAGATTTATAAAACTGTGCGTGCGCACAGATCCAAGCAATTTCCCTTTATAAATCACTCTCCCTGGAAGTTTTGCGCAGGTGAATTTGGCTCATATCCCGCCCACTACACACCCACTTTCTACCATAAAGGATTAATGTAAAGCACCCTATGGATAGCTCTGCATTAGGGATGCACTATCCTGGGAAAAATGTGAATCCTGATTTTTTTTTGCTTAAAATTGAAATCACTATTCTCTGGCATGATTTTTTTTTTCCCTAAAAATTTTTATTGCACAAATAAACTTTAACAGAACAAACAAGACAACTTGTTCAAAAGGTAGTTCAAAATAAAGCATGTGTTTGCACATGAGCTTTGTTGGAGCACTTCTTTGGCAGATGCATAGTTGTAGTTCTTTACCATTGGTTAGGGTGTTGGGAGGCAACGGCAGTGCTGCATTTGAGGGTGCTTGAACAAAATCCGGGAAAAATGTAAACTTTTATTCGTGACGCAGCTCGTGATTAGCTGGTGATTAGCTCGTGATTAAAAAAGCTTCAGAATCGTTGTGGGTAGAAATGAGATCACATGTATGTGTGAATTGAGATCGCAATTTTTTAACGATTAATTGTGCAGCCCTATTCTGCATATAAATAAGCTAGTTTATCTGTGACATTTAAACCTTAATCGTGGAGACTGAGAAGAAATGACAACACATTTTCATAGAGACATAAGTCGAGGTGTTTGTTGGTGAGGTGGAGGCTCGTAAAAACATTTTATTTGGACTTCACAGTGGAATCACAGATAAACAGAAGTGACAGCAAGTTGCTGCAGCAGTGAATGACGTCAGCGGTACTTCATTCATCCAAATACCAATGGCTCGCTCTACAACAGAGCGCACTGCGGTCAACAGCTGCGCACGGGGATTAAATGGTTCCAGTTGGTCGGTTCAGTTCAACATAGTATATCTAGGAGTTCCCACACCTTCTGAGCAACGACCCCCAAGATACCAATCGTTGGACTTCAAGACCCCCATGATGGCTGAGCACTTTATTGTGTGATATATCAGATCATCCTGCAGCATCCTCTACATGTGAGGCTGGAAAACTGTCAGAATCTTCATGAATTAGGAGGATAACATGGTTTTCGGTGTATTATGTACTAAACTGTAAGAAAGTATAAAGAAAAACAACTTAGCCGACCAAGATATTGCCAGATTGTGATTACTTTTATGAGTTAGGCTATAATTTATTTCTTCGAAAATTAAAGATTAATCTCCCTGCATTAGCAGATTTATTTTTGACAGCCCTAATAAAATTTTCAAACTCATTTAGTTAACAGCAATTACAATGGTCAGGGCCCAGTATTTCAAAAATTTGAATCCAGATCAAAATGATCTGGATTTCCAAATCCCTGGATTCAGGTCCACGGATCTCAGATTGATATCTGGATATTTCAAAACTTTGGTGGATTGGATCAAAATGATCCTGATCCTGTTAGATGGAGATTTACAAATCTGTCCCTCCCACTGGATCATTGACAGGAAACAGGAAATGATGACATAAAGGACTTGTCATGAGCGTGTGTCTGATCAATATGATCATGTATCAGTCAACGCTGACGCTAAATCATCACTGCAAACAGAGAAACAACTCTGGCAGTCAAATTTCTTTTTCTTATTTAACTCAGACGTTTGTTCAGCTACAGAGAAGCTGTAGTTGAGAAACAGAGCGGTCTGTAAGTAGGCTACTTTTAAACATTTCCATACCAATAAAGATATTTAATAAATTATTTTAATAACCAAGACACAAATCAAGGAAGCTCAATAATAAAAGTGTTTTGTTTTTTGGCAACAAATGCAGAAATAAAAATCTTGAGTAAAAGAAACTATTGAGAGTATTGAGCACACTCAGCAGCAGAATGTCCTCTGAAAGGGACAGACTCACTCAGCTCAGCAAGAAGAGGTGAAGGTAAAGATTAAGATGCTTGACAAGCAGTTAAACTAATAAATTTATGTGAAAATGAAACATGGTTATCAATTATTCATGCAAGCATTTTTATTTATGGAGCGTCAACATGTTTACTTTGTGACAGAAATTTAACTTTTCAGGATTCGTCTGTAACTGTCACTAAATTCTGAGCTATGTGCAGATTTTGTTTACTTATTTTAAATGATGGACTGCAATTACAGCTACGTTCAGATTTGGGGAAATATTGTAGATGTGTCGTTTGTCGCACAGGCCATCCTTGCATCCCTGTTGTAGTGATGTGAAATCATGTTTGCGGGTCGCCACTAAGGGACGCTGTTCATTGTGATTGTGATGTCAGAAAGTGAAGAAGAAGAGAACATTTGGCTTTTATAGATAGCAGAAATCGGCAGCAACGAATAAATGAATGCACCAGGCAGAGTAATGAAAGTTCTGAAATATACAGCGGTGTTGGGACATTTCCTTGTGCATTCAGCCTAAACAACGTGCTGCAACATTTCCTCTTTAATGACATGGAGGTGTTTGTCTGGATGATAACGGTATAAGAGACAAAAGACCGCTTTCCAGAACAAGTTTGAAAGGGTTGGAACTGTATTATTGCCTAAAGCGCTTTGAGTGGTCCACATAGTGAGTAATTTAGCGCATTGCTGGAACAAAAAATGTTGTGCATGGGTGCCGCTTCAAATGTGGTTACACTCTTCAAATCTTAAAAGTGAAAAACAGGTCTCACGCAAAAATAATTTACTTAGCAGAAACAAGAGCACTATGTTTGTTGTAAATTTGGCTCCATCACAATGCGTATGAAACATTTCATTTTTAAAAATATATCATATTATTTCTTCAGTATGAAAGGAGCAGATTAATGTAACAGATTCAGAGTGAAAGATGTGTAGTTAGTGACTGCAGCTGCCAACCTCATTGTTTTCCACCTCAGGATCCTCCTCAAATCCACCTCTGAGGTGGGATTATTTTAATCCCCATTTTCAGGATAAAAATTATCCAGAATTGGGCCCAAACCTTTGAAATACCCAAAAGAGCGAAAAATCTGGATTAAAGGTAGGATTGGATTCACAGATCTGGATTTAAATCTTCAGGATAAAATCCCGTTTGAAATACCCAATTTCTGATCAGATCTGGAAAAAATCCAGTCCACCTGGATTAATCCTGGTGGATTATTTTTGAAATACTGGGCCCTGGTGACCATCTGAAATTATCTATAGGAATCTCCAGTTCGGGAAAGGTTGCTCTGGGGAATCTATAGGTATATCAGTCAGTAATAATGGCCCAGGAAACCTTTGTGGTCTCTTAAAACTCTCTCCATCCTGATCCTTCTATTGCCATAATCTTCCAGCAGTGCAGCGCATCCATTGTGAAGCATTACGCACAAGTGTCACTGCAGTATGTTTACTCAGTAATTATAATTATTGCTACACACCTCTTTACAGTTAAAGGATAACTTTCTTTTTTTCCAACCTGGACCCTATTTCTAGGAGTATATACGTGCATTTACTCACCAGTAAAGTTTCTGCATTACTTTAATCTTTTGGGAAAATATTACGTTGAGTCGCCCTTCAGTATACATCCAGTAAAATGGCGGAGACAGGGCAGCCACTATATAAGGCACTATCTGCCCCCTATCAGAGCATATATGGATGATCTGACAGTGACTACTACATCAGTCCTGGGCTGCAGATGGATCTTGCAAGGCCTTGAGTGTCTCATCAGCTGGGCACGAATGGACTTCAAGCCAGCCAAGTCCAGGTCTCTGGTAGTGAGGAAGGGGTAGGGTTACAGATAGGGCTGGACGATAATTCAATATTGATATATATCGATCGATAGAGGTTTTTTCAGTAGAAAAAAAAAGAAGATCAATAAAAGTTCAATATAGAAACACAGTTTTCCACTGTAGCCTATCGGGTAGCATGATAGCCTACTACAGTCACTCCAAACCAATCACAAATGCAGACCCAGGCAAAGGCTGAATTGGAATTCAGTGTTCGTGTGATCTTTATTATAAGGAGGTCATGCAGCAAAAGTTTAAAGGGGAAGTTTGTTTTTTTTCAACCTGGACCTGTTTTCTAGCATGAAATACCTTCATTTACTCACCCAGACAGTTTTGGTGCAACTTGAATTCCTTCGGTAGATTTTTTTGATCAGCTCCAGATCAGCGTATGTACAATATAAGGACGAATCACAACAAAAAAGCTGCTTCGAGCTCTCAGGGGGTTTCCGACTAATGTTTTGTGACAAAATATTGGTGAAATAAAGAGAGTTTGTGGCAGGTAATGCCTTATTTAGAGGCTGCGCGAAGTTTCCCGCGTCACTTTCATTACATTGGACATTCGTTGATCTGAAAATATATATATACATATATATATATACATACAGTCATCCTCAAAATTATTCATACCCTACAATTAGAGAACAGGCAAAATTTCCAATAGTAATTCAAATAACAAGAAACTAAAGAAACTAATAACATGTAAAAATTTGCACAATTATATATTTAGTGAAATAAGTTAACAATTATATATTTAGTGAAATAAATTAATTGCTTTTGAATTATGGTTGGAAATGATAATGAGAAAAATACAAATAAAACCGTCCTCAACACATCGGAGCACCTTTCCCATGAACAGTGGACCAAAATACCTGTCAACAGGTGAAAAAAATCTTTTTGAACATTTCAGAAAACACCTGATTGCAGTGATTGTCTCAAAGTGTTGCTCAAGAAAATTTTAGCTTTGGAGCCCCATCAAACTTGTTTACTTGTTTTATTTTTTCTGTGTTTGCTTTTAATATTTCTTTCAAACCACAATGTTATGATTTTCATTTATTATTATTTTTGTCAATTTCAACTTATATCACTCACAGCTGATTCTATTTCTTTCTTTAATTGGAGGGTATGAACAATTTTGAGGATGATTGTGTGTGTGTGGGTGGGTGTGTGTGTGTGTGTGTGTGTGTGTGTGTGATAAAGTATATATATATATATATATATATATATATATATGTATACGGTATGTATATTTTTGTTATTATTTAGTGATGAATGTCCCACTATTTTCACTGTCAAAGAAATTCTGATTTCCCCTCTGTGACAACTTGTGTGAGAATGGTAACAGAAGTATTTATTCCTTTAATTTTCAGCTGTCAGGCCAGTGTTTTCAGGACAATCAGGACTTTTTTTGACTATTTAAAAAAGTAAGTACTCGTCACGTTGGAAACAGTGCAGTTCCTGAGATAAAATATTTAAGTGATTTTAAATTGTCCATGTCCATATGAGCACATCTGTTTTATATTGTAGATACAATTCTTCAGGAGCCTTTTCTTCATTCTGTAAATGGTGATCTATGAGTAAGCTAATCCAGAGCTGTCTATATCATTGCCTGCAGTATGTGACACAGCTTGCCCTGTCATCTCTGACTCTTTTTGTCATGCATCGGAGAGATGAAGAAGAAACAGGAACTAAGCTCTATTAAGTGACAATGAAGGTGCTGCCATAGCAGGGTTATAAAGAGTTAAATCAAACTAATAAACAAATTTAGCACAAAGTACATGGCTGACTGTCAAAATGACTGAATAGCAATGGCTGGAAAGAAAAAGACGACAAAGCACTGACAAGGCTCTGACATCTGGCAAAGCAAATATCTAAATAAGTTCAAAGAGTATAACCAGCAACAGAGGACCAGATGTCAGATGGGAACAGGAAATAAACACAACTGCAAACTCAACCTGAAGTTAAAGACAATGCAAGAAAAGTTTAAGGAAATGACACTAAAAACAGAAATCCAACATGAATGAACATGATAATCCTAAACCCCACAGACCACAACACTCTCTGCTCTTTACTGTATTTAGTGCATCTACATTTGGGGTCATTTTTTTTTTTTGCTTGTTTTTTCCTACAACAATTGAAATATCATGCCACACCATACCAACATTATAAAGCACTTTCACAAATACACCACTACAGATCACCAAGCTATCGCCCAGCTCCTGGGTTCATTTGGACTGTCTTCTCCATTACTTTGTACAAACTTCTCTTGTTTAGATTAATTCCTCCGATGTTATATAGCAAACATATTTCCTGTCTTACCTCACCTTTCAGGAACTGTTATCACACCTGAACACTAGAGATGTTCAAGACAGTGTGCAGATTATTGAGAACCTGTCCTTTTTCTGCAGTTGCTGTTCACACAAGCACTTCACAGTTGGAGACTTTCTGCTGGAGAAGCGTTCTCACAGCTGGAAATGCAAGGGAGGGGCAATGGGTGAGTGCAAGCCTTCAGCACAAAGGAAGAAAAATATGAAACAGAAAGGATGCTGTTTTCTTCACATGTCAAAAAGAGCAGGAGAGTCTTTTCAGTGAATGTTGTGTCAATATTGATACTGCGTGAGCTTATTCACAATATCAGGAAGCAGATGGAAAGAAAAGGAACATCAACATCAGTTGATGCTGCAGAGATTTTACATGGGAGCTGAGTAATTGATCTTATCACATGCCACTGCTCAAGGACATCTCTGGAAGATTTTAGGACGTGAAAACGGCTTGAGACTGCAGGTGTTGCTGTGCAGATTCAAAGTAAAAAGACTGTTTGCTACAGTTGTTCCCAAAATTTGGATGGAAAGAAGATATCTTCCAAACACTGCAACATGGTTTAAAGATTCATTCTTAGTGGAAGGGGCTCAATGACGATTGAGACTTGAAAGTGACAACAAAAGTTGAAACTGTGGAGAAATAGAGATTAAACAAATAAAAAGATATGCCATTAAACCAAGCAAACACTTGTTAAAATGAAATGTACAATATAAATTCCTATTGGATTAACAGCAAAATAAAAAAAAGTCCATGAGTCTGAAAGAGGTATAGAAGTATCTTCAAACCATTTTAAACAACTTTCATTAAAGATTCATAAAGTGAAAGGCACCAAATCTGATCTATTTATCATTTTATTGTAGATCTGAATTATCTCCACAAAAGAGCACTAATCATTTCACATCAACACATTTTTATCTCAAAGAATTTTCAAGGTGCTTTTATCTTTATCTATTCATTGGAAATAAGCATTTCAGACTTGCAGAGAGATGCCAGATAATTTGCCGGAAGCGCTACATGCCCTGGTGCCAACACAGATGCATATCAACGCGTGCTGCAAGGGAAACACTGGGCACTACCACATAAAAACTCCTGTGTAAGATTACGGTGAGCAAGGTTGTGACCCTTCCGAAGAATGAGAGAGCGCGTGGGAAACAAAAAGAGACAGAAAGCATGAGGGGGGCTGGAAAGCAGAGAGTTTAGGGGGTGATATCTGTGGCGCAGGAGAGAGAAATCCATGGGAATTCAGCTCATTAGCATATGAATCAAATTCCAGCAGCAGGAAAAGACAGACTGAGTTCGGAGCCTGTTGTTGGGAATACCAGCAGCAGATGAGGGAAATTATGAGTGCTGGGGCCAAAGTTAATCCTTGCATGCTGCGCTACAAATGTACAGCAAAGAATTTCAAAGCTCTTGAGAAAATATTGTTTTTATATAAAACCACAACCATCATTATGACACCTTGTGGAAATCAAATTTATTGTGATGCACAAGTCAATCTCTGACTAAGTTAAACCTCCAATACTAACCAAATAAGCAAATCAGCCATTCAACACACCAATATAAAAATAACTAGAAAAGCACTCGGAGAGCGCAGACCTCCTCCAAGCAGATTGACTACCTTATTTTTGAGTGTTCTGGATCACAGTATCCAAAATTTTCTCTGGGTCCGGATCAACTTTCGAAATATTATAGAACTCATTGGGATCCTTTCTTGTAATTTTTTACCAAACACTAGGGCCATTTGTATAGAGGTATATGGAAAAATTCCAAAAATGTGTCCTATTAGGGTGATATTCATGTAAGACTGTTTAGGCGTTGGTAAGGAGGTTTGATGTTCACCATGGGGTGTCGGTCACTTGTACAGTTAACTGTCTTTACTGGTCACTCTTAATCACAACAGCACAGTAATGCAACAAAGGACAGGCTTGCAGGTGAGGAATTCCAGGGCTAGTTAAGGTGAATGCCTGGATGGAAGTGAGTGTGGTCTCTAAACACAGAAAAACAAAGCCATGAGGAACATTCGTTTGGCAAATAAACACATTCATGGTATTAATTATTACTAATAAATCCCTTCCAGTTAGGACTAAACATGCATATGTTTTCAAGGCTAACAGTTACAGTAACTGGTATGTAACAGGTCAGCTAGCTTAATAGCATAAAAAGGCATATGGTGAATGGAGGAACACTTCTGAATAAACAAATCAACTAAACATTAAAGGCTAAATAAACATCCTGTTCAGGCAGAAATACAACTATTTACTTCCAGTTCTTCACAGACGCACACAGTTCACCATATTCAACTGGCTAGAAATCTGTCCAACAGTCTTCTATCCTTGTGCTCACTGCTGCTCACGAGTTTCATTTCTGCAGCCTGACATCACATGCTCAGTTGCACACTTCTGCCACAAGGGGGCACTCACGCCTCATCAACAGCCTTTCAAACATGGCCGATCTCACAACGATAAAGAATCATTCAAAACATTCCTGGATCCAGAAGGTGATCCGGATCACCACCAAAATTGAATGGGTTCGTTCTTGGGCTGAGGCCCACAGCTGGTGAACATTTCAGGTTAATCCGGCCAGCACTTTTTCTGTAAAGTTGCTGACAGACAGACGGACATACGGACGGACAAACCAAAGCTACCGAAAACATTACCTCCTTGGCAGAGGTAATAATTCCCTAAAGCAAACTATTTTTTCCTATTTTCTTGCATTTCATAAACAAAATGCGTTAACTTGCATAGTGTAAGTCGATATTTTGAGCCTCTTCATTTGAGCTTACCCATTCGCTGCCACCTCACACCTCTATTTATTCAAACCAGCTATTTTTACTCATCTACATTTATTCAGTCTTTATATTTACTACTTACAGTCAAATGACCCCCATGTTGACCTGTAGCAGTTATGCTGCTAACAAATGACAAACAATATTAGTAAAATTGCTTATGTATCTAAGAAGATCCTAGTATTATCCCCTTGGGTGAGTACTGAGACACTTAAGTACATTTTAATTAATACACTTTTTGTTGTTGAATAAAATATTGAGACCAAAGCTATACTTGTCATGACATGCTGCTGCTGCCGAAAGTACACAAGTAATATGAGTGATTACTCTACACATTTCTGGGAATTAAGCAATGTGTTGTTAATGTGTCACACTGAAAACCACAAGCTCTACAAGAAGCATGTTTATGCTTTTACCCTTTCAGCAGAAGAAAGTGGGAACCTGTTTTGGCTCATACTGTGATAATCCCAGCCTTGAAGCAGGAAAACATGTATGAACATGGAGAACATGCTTCATCTGCAAATTCCTAACAGCTGTCCAACAAAGGAAGATTTTTATCAAGATGTTTCCTCAAACAAGTGCCTGCTGAAATGTCTAATTTAGTTCTGTCATGGCAACATGTAAATCTGCAGGCAATGCCCACACATGGAGAGGATGTTTACTTCAGAGTCTGGCAACCAAGGCACGAGGTCACAGTCAACAAGGTGATGCCATGCAAATGTCACAACTTATTTCTGAATTTCTGCCTCAAAGTGAGTGTTTGTCCTGAAAGATGGGGCTTAACAGTGAGGGCAGTGTTCAAAAGGAGGAGTCCAGATAAACGCTGTGAAGGGCATTTCAAGTGCCAACAGACCGTGCTCCTCACTCGCCAGGAGGAATGCAGCTCATTGTCCATCAAACTTGTTCAAAAGCTCCTGAAAGTTCAGCACTGGGGGGGGGGGGGGGGGGGGGGGGGTTAGCATAAGTGAACGCCTTCAAACTAGATCATCCAACTCAGACAGGGTTCAAAGTTATTTGTGCCCCCTGTGTGAGGCGTTGATTTCACCAAACATTTGTCGGCTGGCACGGTCACGACCTTTGCTCTCTGTAGTTAGGAGCTGCTGGTGCTCAGAGGCATGAAGCCAGACTCCATGGTAACTGCTATCTCACTGGGAGGATTTACTGGGAATTCTTCTATAGCGTAGAAGCTTAATCCCTTCATGGGGGAAAATTTGACGTTAACAGATCTGCCACAAAATAAGGTGTTAAAAAAGGGCATAGAATAGTAGAAAGGTAATTAGCTTCTGACAGCAACAATTCTATTTTAAAGTGCAGCACTGAGAGGTTGAGAGCTCCTGTGTGTTGGTGACTCGTAAATATTTCACAAGCATTCCAAATGTGGACTGTTTGTCCTCAGAGGACGGCAATAAGTTCTCTCCCATCAGAGCTTCAGTTTCTCATTCACGGTAATCTGATTAACAAAGCATCATTAAATTACTGAGCAGAACTTTGGAGAAGCGTGCATGTCCATTCATGGTGCAAAAGTAGGGAGCCAAAACACTAACTGAAGTCCCATAAAAGAGAGACCTTATGAATAGCTCAGAGGTACAACATCCTGTTCTTCATCAGATCTAAGTATTTTCCATTCTTCATTCATTTGTTTTATTTTTTTTAAGTGGCTGTAGGCAAGTTGTGGATGCTACAGCGATGCTGGACCTGCCACATAAAGATAAAGCCAATTTGGATGAAACATCATCTAAACATGCAAAGATCACTATAGCTCCATGTTTCTTCCTTCTCAACTGCAGATTCAGGAACACACACACACACAGACTGCTTGATTTATTCATGTATGCAGATTATCAGCTTAAATGGCATTTGAACAGCTAATCCACACGAATGCTTTCTCTGAGACGACTGATATGTAAAAAATGTGATTATTGTGCTTCTCTGGAAAAGCAAACACTTTTCCCCTTTACATTCCCCTTCTCTGCAGGAATGAGAAATACTTAGTGGTGTTTGCTACTTAAAAGCTCTCTCTGCATTTAGTTTAACAACCACATCATTCGCGGTGATTTGTGAATGACTTGACAGTTAAAACGTAGTCTGTAATTTAGAATTAGTTTGTTTGTTTGTAGCTCCTACATCAGTTTGAGAGTTTTGCGTCTGATATATTCAGGGTTCTTTTTTGCCTGTTTAACGCCTATTATGCAGAGATGAAAAATCTTTCCACGAGGCAGTTAACTGTTTCTCTGATTTTCTGATTTGATTTTAATGTTTCTTCATACCTTTTCTAATTAAGGAACTCCCCAACTGTGTCTGTCTTGTCAACAAATTTTCAACACAGAAATCAATTCAGAGAGAAAACAACAAACGCACACATTACACCTACGAAACAACTCAGTTATTCAGTTCTCTAGTTTACTTGACCAGTAAATTCAGTTATTAGATTTATAAGCCACGCCTTCTTGTTGAGACCACAATTTTGACTAGAAGCGACTGGAGTTTTGCTCTCCCCAGCACACCATCAGCTGATTAAGAGAGGCTGGGATATGACCCCCCCCCCCCTGTAAGGCTCTTATACTGCAGTAGCTGCTCTTGATGGATAACAATGAGCCGCTCAGATGCTGACAACAGCTAAATATACTCGTTCTGTCAACACATTTGGCAGCATTTTAAATCCAGTTAGTGCACTAAACCAAGCAGATTGCATTAATAACATTACAAAATGAAGCATCATAGTGTAATATTTGCTATGTGATGGAATTAAGGTGTCCATCTACAGTATAAGATCTTCTCTGTGAATTGGTTTGTTTATCCATACTGCAGCATTTAAAATGATACAATTACGGAGGTTGCTAAAGGCCAAGTAGTTCCCCCTACATCTTTAACAGGCAGTTTAGAAAGGTGGAAATGACATTCCTAGCATGTCACAACACATGTTGGTTATACATGTTGCTGTATGTGTAACAGAGGGTTGAGTCCCTGAAGAACTAGTTAGAGGTGAGTCACAGGGACCCTGTTACATTTATCTTGTTGCAACTGTTGCTACAGGAGCGCTGTATGCTTTAGGAAAACCCCATTTCAAGTCAAGGATTTTTAATATTCTTTGCTTTCAATGAACTTGCAGTTTTAGACACACTATTAGAATAGTTCAATACACCCACTATCACAGATTTGGAGCCAATAAAGCAAACTTCTTGTGGAGTTGTCAGTTTTTTATTTGATATATTAATTACAGCTTCTTTTTAAGCTGTATTGATGCATTTCATCCCAGATAGTAGGGCTGTCCCCGACGCGTCGATGAGTCGACGTAATCGATTCAGTAAATACGTCGATTTATATAAACGTACATCGACGCATCAGAAAAACGGCAACAAAAAGAAGTTGAAATCTTTTATTGCGACGGGAAACCGGAAACAGCGTTGTCGCGGTTAGCAGAGCAGCCAAAAACAACAGCAGAGATGGTGATGTGCCGAGAGTGAAACTGAGCGCATGCACAATTCAGAATCCGATAGAACAGCATCAACAAGTGCAAGTAACCCACCACGCCCACGAGCACTTACTTCAAATGTGTGGGATTATTTACCAAGAAACCACATAACATCGTACTCTGAAGCTCTGCAGAATGAAAACATCGTTTCACAGCAGCACTACTGCAATGAACGAGCACTGAAGCGTAAACTCCCAGAAGCGCTTTTGTTGCTCCTTAAGTAGTTTAATTTTCTTCTAAATACATCGTTCAAACATGAAAACGGAACGTGTTTATGATGGTGTGGTTAGTCACTTACCATCACAAACTTCGTATACTTCTCAATCACCAGCAGCTTCATCGCCAGGTTGAAAGTACCGCAACTCACATTAACGAGCATCATTTAAAGCTTCTTACCTCCGGATACGGATGAAAGCATCCAAATCCGTATTTACCGTAGGGTATGAACGGAGCTTTACAGTGATTCTGCCATTTACATCCTTGTTTGCTTCCATGACTGACGTTATGCAGAAAGGACTGAACTAATGCTGCACGCCGTTATGTTGCTGCTCATGTGAACTTGCTGACATTGTGAGTGTGATCATAATGATGATTAGCAAAGATAAAAGAAACTGCAGATACCCTTGTCAGTTGATCTTTATTTCTAAAACAAATACTGAGATTCAATAGAGAAAAAAATGACAGATAATTACTTTATAAGTCAGATAATTATTAATCACTACACGTATATCTATGTTAGCTGTATATACAGTGACAGGGACATTTTTATATTATATTAATGCTAATGTGCATGGTGTCTCTTTTTTCAGGAAAAATAAGAAAATAAGTATGGAGGAATTTTTCCCTAAAAGAAACACGGCACCACCATGCACCCCCAAGATGTCAGAAGGGCTGAGGGACAGCATCTTGAAAATAAAATAGTGACACCCATGCAGTTGTGAAGGGAAAAGGCTTCTGTGAAACTCAGTTGAATCTGCACAAGATTTTTTAGTATTTACACACTATTTAGTCATTTTGGTTTTGTTCTAGTTAAATTCAATGTCATATTAATCAAACAATAAAAAAATCCTGAGATTAATAAATTAATTTAAAAAATCAAATCGTTAGATGCATCGAAAAAATAATTGAAATATGAATCGATTCTGAAGATAGTCGTTTGGGACAGCCCTACCAGATAGCATCCATTTTCTTTCTTAGAACAAGTCCTCTATCTGAAAAGGTGGTACAGTATCTGTCTTTAGATCACACCCTTTGATACGACTCACTATCACATAAAGAACTGCTCCTACAAGCAGCATGACAAAAATATGACTCATGCAAGAGTTTCCACATTGGAAATTGTCAACATTGTTTAAAAAGTCACTAGGAGGGGGAAAGGGGGTGGTGGAGTAAAGCAGTCATGCACGGTGCTTTCAAGCTGGACCTTTGTGTGACATGAGTTCAAGACCAACATATATTCTGTCAGAACCACAAAGTCACTAAAACAATAATCTTGTCATTTCCTTGTCATCTTCAGACAGAATACATCATTGTTATTGCTTCATGGTTGTCACAGTTACGGCTGGGGTTTTTACCCTTCACATACAACCACTAGAGGCCATTAAATTATGGGATACACAGGCCTGCCGTCACATGGACACATTTTGAGGCAGATAGTTAACATCCAGCCAAAGACTTCTGTCAGTTGTTGTTCCGACACATGGAAATGAGTCTATAATTGATTCATAAAGTGTTGAGCCAACTGATGTATTAACCAATTAAGGCCTCTCCCCATAAAGCCGTCTCAGTGTATAACACTGAAGGTGAACAATTATCAGAAATTCAATAGAAAATAGAATATTCACGACTATATTTTCATTACTATAGAACATTGTAATTCATTTTCTTCTTTTAGAAAAAAGCATTAATATTCAAACTTGGACCAGGAATTTTTTTATCCCTCTAAAAAGATTACGCATACAACGGTGTAAAGGCACTCGATTACAAGTAAAAGTCTTGCAGTTAAAATGTTATTTATAATAAATCGGCATCATTAAGAAGTTGCACTTTAAGGCTACATTCCCACCAGGATAGTCTGCTACACTGAGCATGATGCTTGATTGGTTGGTTCAGTTGGTCGTTGCAACATTCTTCAGGCCTTAGTTTGTGCTGACACTGTACTACTCAAACAATTCAGACCTATTATCACCTTCCTCTACATTTAAAATTACTGAAGAAAAGATAAGACACAATAAAGAAGAAAACTGGTTAATCTATTGGTTCATGCAGAACAACTTCTGTTTCCACCATATTGGGCCTTTTCCATTGCAGCTGCACACGGCATGGTACAGCACAGTACAGCACCACACGCTAAAGACGACCAGGAGGTTTTTTGTTTCCACACAGGAGAAACAGTAGTCTACTACCTGGAAGTGGGAGGAGTTGGCGCGGTTGAGACTGCCGTGATGTCACTGCCATGCCACGTGGTGGTCAGTAAAGTAAAAACAAATATGGAGGCATTGGACGATATCGAGGTGTTACTGCTGTTGTTGTTTTCTCTGTGGCTTGTAGTCATCGAAAACAGAGCCAGATATTTTTAGAAGAGGCGAGGCAAAATTGTATGATGACAATTTCCTTTGGCCAATCAGTGGAGAGCCGTCAAGTATGTCATGTTTTGTGTAGGTTAAGCGTGGTTAGAGCTAGCTCTGAAACGAGTGTGAAAAATCGTAACGGGTCGTAATGGGTTTTCCCAGAGGAAACACAAATAAAGCGTGCCATGCCGTGTGGAAGGGTTACAAAAATGCGCAGTGGAAAAGGCCCATATGAGACCAAAACATGGAGCTGCATCGTATCCTAGTGGTCCTGGGTAGGCCGTAATTCTATAAGAACTTCTACTGAGTTCTTCCACATCTGGCCATGAAGCATTTCTTCCGGCCGAAGCCACCTATCATCCAACACATTTGTATTTTTTGGTTGCGTTCAGCCACAATGCTGTGCGTTGAACCCACAATCCCCTTAGCTTTGTAGTCCGCTTCCTGGAGGTTCACTTGAAGAAAACTGAAACCCACATTTGTTGGTGGATCAGAGTTCATTTGCACGTTCACAATTTTCCAAAGCAGACTTTCCAAGCAAACAGACAAGGATTTCAATCAAAGGGCTTGTGTGAATGTGCCCCGTACAGTACATAACTGACCGAGGAGGAACCTAATTATTACAGATTGACCTTAAACTTATTTTTTATGCATTTCCAGTAATTTTTTGTTATGTTTTACTTAGTGATGCATGATATTATCAGCCTGATATCGGTATCGACCGATATTGGCTGTAAAGGAGTGATGACATGGCAGAATGGGGGGGTGGGGGTGGTTGTTTGGCAGATTTCTCTCCTCAGTGGGGTTGGGTGCGGTAATGATATGCGGCTCTACCCAGAGGCCAAGTTGACTTCATTTTGATTGGCTACACCTTATCTAGCTATAATCTTATTTAGAGAAACTAAGTCAATCTGCCGATAGCGGCTGGTGTTTGTTGTTTGCTACAGGCTATCTGTTAGCATCATGGGGACTTCAGACAGTGAACTATGTTTATCAGACTAGACGGCATTTAGAAAGTAAATAAACTTACAGGTAATGACAACGTTGTGGTTGTTACAGAAGTTTTCTTTTAAGCTCATTTGTTCAAAAACTCTGACTTGAATTCACCCATGTTCAGGAATGCAGTCCATGCTAGCGTGACTCACATCGGTGTATCAGCTGGGGTAGGGGGGGATGGGGTGAGGAGAGCGGAGGGTGGAACCTACTGAGCCAAAGACGTCTATTAGATGTTTTGTCTAAGTTTGGACTGAAATTCACCCACCTATAATCAATGTATGAAAGAGAGGAGGTGTGAAATGAAAGGAGCACAGGTGCTTGCTCCCTTAAATAAATGGGGGAGGTCACGTGATCGAAATGTGAAAAAAAAACAGAAAAAAACAAAAATACAAAAATATATACAATAAGTATATCAAACATCATGTTTGGAGATCATTTAAGGGGGCATATGTCACAACACATGTTGGTTATACCTGTCGCTGTATGTGTAACAGAGGGTAGAGTCCTCGAAGAACTAGTTAGAGGTGAGTCACTGGGACCCTGTTACATTTATCTTGTTACAACTGTTGCTACAGGAGCGCTGTATGCTTGAGGAAAACCCCATTTCAAGTCAAAGATTTTTAATATTCTTTGCTTTCAATGAACTTGCAGTTTTAGATACACTATTAGAATAGTTCAATACACCCATTATCACAGATTTGGAGCCAATCAAGCAAACTTCTTGTGGAGTTGCCAGTTTTTTATTTGATATATTAATTACAGCTTCTTCTTTAAGCTGTATTCATGCATTTCATCCCAGATAGCATCCATTTTCTTTCTTAGAACAAGTCCTCTATCTGAAAAGGTGGTACAGTATCTGTCTTTAGATCACACCCTTTGATACGACTCACTATCACATAAAGAACTGCTCCTACTGCATGACAAAAATATGACTCATGCAAGAGTTTCCACATTGGAAATTGACAACATGATTTAAAAAGTCACTTATCAAATATCATGTTTGGAGATCATTTAAGGGGGATATAGAACATGTCCAATAGTGCACAAATATAAACACTATATGAATACATGTTAATACATTTCATTACTTCTAAAAAACCCAAGTTATGCTGATAGACACAAAGTGCTTAAATTTCATAGGGTAGCCATATATATATATATATATATATATATATATATATATATAAACAGACACTACATAAATAAATATTCAATCCATTTTGTAGCCTATAAAAGGCCAAAGTTATGCTGAGAGCCAAGTACTAGAATTTCATAAGGTAAGAGCATATATATATAGCTATACCTATATATAGGTACTACAAAAACACATTAAACCTATTGTTGTCATTTCTAAGTGGCCAAAGTTATGCATATACCATGAGAAATTTCCAATATGCAGAGTTACGACATACAATCTTAAATATTCAATAAATGTCAAAAGCATAATTGTAAAAGAATACAGCTATATTATACAAACTATAATAATTGAAAAACACTAGTTTCTACCCACAAAGTGTTATATCACTCTCTTAATATAGCCCGTGCTATTGTACAGGGGAGACACCCAAAATGATGATCAGTGGAAAACACCACCAATTATAAGGGACTTTAAAGGGAGGGGGAGAAATCTATCTCCTCATTTATTCCAGGATGAGACAAGGCATTGAGGCGGTCTATCCAGAATGTTTCTCTGCGAAGGAGTTGTTGGAGTCTATCACCGCCCCATGCAGGTGGTGAGACCACCTCAATGACCAAAGCTAGAGGGAGTATATTCTAGACCGAATCTAGATGTTAGAATATATTATTATTACATTTTAAATGAAAAAAAAAAAAAAAACATACTGAACATTTGGCCATCAATGTTGGCCAACATTTGTACTGATCAATGTACAGTGTAGTTTAGATTTAGCTTAAGCTAGTCTAAACTAAGATGGCTTAAAAAAAAAGCTTTAATTTTTAGACGAGTTGTAGCTTAGACGTCTAAGGTAATTAGACATCTTTTAGTCCAAAAAATGCTCGGTAGGAAGGAGAGGTGAGGTGGGGGAGTCTGTCTGCATGATTGGCGTGCTCTAATTGGAGAATATAAATTACGTAGAATGATAAGCTGCTGTCTCATTCAACTGTTTTTGAATAACTGACTAGCCATGAACAGGGACTTTGATACTTGCTCTTGACATTCACATGGCCTCAGTGCACAGCAGATCATATCATACCCTCAAAACCACAGAAAAAGGAAATTTGTTGTCATGGCACCTTGAAAACTGAACGATCATATCGGCCTATATCGACCCGATATCGACTCTGATATAAATAACAAATATGTAACAGGTGCTGTTTGGTTATTCTTGCACAAGGAATCAATATTACATAGTTTCAGCTTTAATATCAGTATCAATTATCGCCCAATGGAGTTGTAAAATATAGGCATATCAGATATCGGCCAAAAATCTAATATTGTGCATCCCCAGTTTTGCTTGTTTGGTTTGAACAAAAACTGATAATTAGCTCAAAACTTAAAACAACCATAAAATAACCTTTTTCTCTGCAACCTGCAGCTTAACCCTCCATATTACTTTGACTCTTTTGTGCTCTGTAAGAGCATGCTAGTCCATCATAAGAGCATGTTTGTAAATACAAAAATCAAATAACCCTGTACGTGACAAATGGATCCAAAAGAGACTTCAACAAACTCCACAAAAGATGTCAGTCAAAGGTGATCCTGTTCTCATGTGACAGCTTGTAAGTGAATTCATTGAGCTTGACCCAAACATCACCACAGGGAGTTTAAATCTCAGAATTCGCCAATTATCACATTTCAGTCAAGTCGGGTCACACAGAGAAAGTGATTCGACCCATTTTGCTCCAACAAAGCTTGATTAAACCAGCTTGACAGGACTCACTGTGGTCACTCATCTCTACCACCACCAGCACTCCCCTTCACTCTCAGAGCAGCCAGAGGAACACAGACAGACACGAATGTTTTCTCTATGAGCAACTCACATACGCACACTTTTAGCAGAAAAGTGATCATCTTAGAATGAGAGGCTAAAGAACCAGATCCAACACACATCTAACGATGACACTTCAGAAGATGCATCCTACCTACATTTCTTCATTATGTGGTATAAGAATTAATGAAACCTTCGTGTGTCTTTCAGATTATATAATTAGGATTTTGGCACTCTTTCTCCAATAATTTGCACAGGTTCATCTTCGGTTTGTCTGTCTCTGAACTCCACGATGATCGCACAGCTGATGGCTGAAGTCTTAAAGCTGGAAAATGAGCCCCATTTAAGATGATAAGTTTGAAGCGTGGAAGTTTTGACTCAATGGTGACAGCTGATTTATTAAAATGAAGCCTTAATGGGAACACTTGCTTTTTCATTTTTCTCGCAGCCCTTGACAAATTACCATCAGATTTGTTGTACAACTCACCTATAAGCCGAGCAGCTGGAGTGATGACATCCGTCTTCTCCAAGGAGCTGCTCCTCGTCTTTAGGTAGGACTGTTTTTCAAAGTTTGAACGTGATGAAAGCTTTAAGTCCGCGCGATAAGCGAAGTCGGAGATGATGCTTTTCAAACGAAAGCATAAAAAAACAACTTAGGAGTTGGGTGTAACTTTTCCACAAGCGACTTTTTTCCTCAGCCGATAAACGCCTCAAACTTTTAAGTGGCGGCCAAAAGTGCGCTGTCAACAACTGCAACTGCAGTTATGACTCAAGGTCGTTTCTCTATTTTGGAAGCCACTCAGGTCAAAGGACAAGACGTGACTCGGTGTGTGTGGAATGACTGTAGCATACCATGCGCGTATACAGAATGTGAGGAAATACTTTGGCCCGCGTGTGCGCCTCTACACACGCGAGAGTGGTTGCCACACTCTCCTACCTGTGTGTGACTGTCAAACAGCCGTCTGTCAATCCCAGTAATATTAATCGATTATTTTAAATTACCTTGCTTGTTTATTTATGCACTTTCTAGATCGCTACAGAATGGTTAACTTCTATTTAAATTACATTTCAGTGAGCTGCTCGTTCTCTAATTTTGTGTTGTATGGCATTTTGTAAGGCTGCCTGTTTGCACAGTATTCCACACCCATCAAAGTTCACTAGTGTTTCTGTATTTGCGCACCCATGTCAGCTCTATGAACGAATGCATCCCATTAGCGCTAAATAAGCCTGGAAAATGTGTAGTCTATTTTACACAAGAGCTGAAACATCCCGTCAGCTGGCGAGCCTTTGTCCCAGAGATAATGCACAGACGTATTGTGTTGATGGAAAACTATTAATGGTAAACACATAGATAGTGGCGTGCAGGAGGTGTGGTTACTGAAGACTGGTTTGACTTATGTAAGCCAAATTTCATTATTTGCAGTCACACCTTGACTCATGAACATCCTACACGGGTATGTTTTTCTAAACGTTGCTGTAACATCTATGAAATAGACCTATACAATTTGACTGCTAAAACAACTGAATTAGTTTAAAAAGTAAAAGAAGAAAATATATATATATATATATATATATATATATATATATATATATATATATATATATATATATATATAGTATATAGCTATATGCGTGTGTGTGTGTGTGATTCTTATTTTTATATGTCTGTGTTTAATTTTGTCTCTTTGACACACACATTGTGCTACTGTAGGCCTATACTTAAAAAAAAACAGTTTACAAGCCAGTTCCCAAAAGGTTGGGAAACTGTATAAAACTGTATAAAGTGTAAATTAAAAACTGAATCCATTGACATGTAAATATCATACACCCATGTTTTATTCCTGAAAGATCATTAGATGTTGAAACTGAGGCATTTTTACTTTTTCATGAAAAATATCATCTCATTTGAATTTGGTGGTTACAAAACATCTAAAAAAAAAAAAAAACCAGCTGTTGTTTACCATTGTGTGGCATCCTCTCGTCATTTTTAACAGCTGCTCATAAATGTCGAGGAAGTGAGACCAGTTGCTGAAAATTTCAGAGGACCAATGTTGTCCCATTTTTTTTTCTTTGATGCAGGATTTTAGATGCTCAGCAGCACTGTGCCTTTATTGCCAGATCTTTTCTTTCATGATGCTCCAAGAGCACTCTGGTGAAAAGTCCAGTGGCAGGCAGACCAGTTCCACACCTGGACTCTTCTCCTATGAAGCCATGCTGTTTGTCTTTCTGAAACATGCAAGCCCTTCCTTAAACGAGACGTCTAGATGGGAGCAGATGTCGCGCCTTAACCTCTGTGTACTTTCCAGCATTAATGGAGCCTTCACAGATGTGTCAGCTGCCAACACCAGACTTGATGCAGACTTTTGAACTGTTCACTGATAATGGAAAGAATGATCCCTCTCCTTAGTCTGCTGGACACTGTCCATGGTTTCCAAAGTAAAAAGTAAAAATAATATTTGGATTTATCTGACTACCTAACAGATTTTTCACTTGGTTTTGAATCATTGGCTGTGAATGGGCTTAAATGAGCTTCAGCCCAGAGAATTGACAGCAGCATTTCTGGATTATGTTCACAAATGGCTCTGTATTTGCTTTCTGAAAGCGCTGTTTTAACTGCAGAGAGAGCCCGAAGATTCCATGTATCAAGCCTTTGGTCTTGTCCCTTCCACAAAGATTATTCCCAATTCTCTGAATTTATCAAGTTTTTATAATGCAGATGAGGTTTTTTTCACTGAGGAACTTTTTTTTTTCTGAAATTGTTCCACATATTTTAGACACAATTTGTTGTAGACTGGTGAACCTCTGCCAATCTTCATTCCTTTATTCCAATCATCTTGCCAGTTAACCATATTAGTTTTCAAATGCTCTTTTAATTGTTTTTTTGTTTTGTTTTGTTTTGTTTTTTTCTTTTCGTGCCAACCATTTTTTTGCTGGTTTTTGTTGCCCTGTTCCACTTTTGGGGTTTTGTTGCTGCCATCAAGTTTAAAATGAGTTAATATTTTCCATGAGATGTGAAAATATCTTAGTTTCAGCATCTGATATGTTATTGTTCTATTGAGCATAAAATATGGGCTCATCTGCCTCGTTTGCAAATCACTGTATTCTGGTTCTATTTGCATTTTACAGAGCAGCACAACTTTTTGTGAACAACTGTGATTGTAATGTGAGAAAAGAAAAAAAGAACCAGCCAGGTCCTCTTTACATGAACTATAAATGCAGAAAACTAACCCATCATAATTGCATGGAGTGGATCCTCACTGTGTTATCAGAGAATCAAATCATATAATAAAAGATCATGTCTGAACTCCTGACTAAAAATAGATACTTGATCACACTCTTTTAGATTTTAATTAACATTCATTAAGTGAAACTGTGAATTTAAGTCAGTCTACATTCATACCTGGACTTACAAATACTTTGAAGTGTTTTGGCTGTCTTAAGTACGCAGCTTTTGTGAAACTTTCCTTGTTTTAGAACAATGAAACTTTCACTTTTGGGCTTCAGATGCAAGTAGAAGAATACAAAGAACATTCACTCCCATCATTAACACAGCATGCTACATAATAAATAGCTCTACTGCAAACCTGTTCATACTATATTCTGTTACCACAAAGCACAAATGTAATTGCAGAGCTACAAAGGGGCATGCACTCCAATTATCACTTTAACCAGAAGTGAACAACAAGTCCTGAAAACTCACTTAACCTTTGTATTGAGAGAGACACAAGAGAGATGTACTGTAGGATTTCAGGCATTTTTACCCAATATAAAAGCACTGAGTCCCACTGACAAGTCACTTTACATTGAGGTTTTTTTAGTTTTATTTTTCCTTTTTTGTGTTTTTTTCCACCCTCTCACTCAAAGCATACTGCTCATATGAGATCTATCCTCACCACATCTGAGTCTTTGTCTGGAACAGTATATTTCTATGGCTTGTGGAAAAGCACATTTCACCCAAAATGAGTTTTTTTTTTTTAATCCGTGTTGAATATTTTCCCATCAATAAATGCACCCAGTGGTTGTTCACACTGACCTCTGTCTTAAATATTTTTTGAGCTACGCAGGAAATATGCAAACTACATCACAAAAAGAGTGATAAAAATGTTGCTATGGCAATAGATGTGTATTTTGTTATTAGTCTTTCCTCCTGTGGTGTCACAATGCCACCTAGTGATATCTCAGTTTGCTGGGCACCCCAGGGATGCAGCAACTCAAGTGTAGCAATGATATTTTCACAGCTTTATTTCAGGAAGTCCAAGAAGCTCTAAAATAATATGACCAGGCTTTCATTTATTTGGCAACTACTGAGTTAAAAAGAATAATAAAAAAAAAAAAAAACATTCTCTCTTGGTATCATTTGTGTCAGGACAGGTTGTGAGCTGCAGTCACAAGTCCGCATTGTAAGCTCTAGATTTATGTCTAAATGAGATATTACTGAAATAGATTTGCTCATACACAGACAATAGGCTTGTTTATAGAGCAACTCTCCAGCTTTATGGAGGATGTATTTCACTTATGCACAGCATAGCTTCAAATAGATGTTTGCTGCTGTATTAAAGGTTAAATGTCATATTTTGACCCTTAAAGGCTAGTTTATTGTTTTTTTCATATTCTGTACAAAAAAAAAAAAAAAAAAAAAAAAACTCTACTTCAGTAATACAGATATCAAACATCTATTTTTCTCTGAATTCTACAGGTTTTTCACAGAGACCTTTGTCCACATCCCATCCAGCCTGGTTTATTAAAGAGTGGTTTATTGAGGAAAAATTCAATCAGATATGATATTTGTTCTGACTGTTGGTGGTTTCCTCTGATTTAGTCAGTGGCCACATGAAATTCTACTTTATAAATATATTTTGATTGACACATGTCAACATCATGTGGAGATGATTTTAGACCATCTCATTATTCCTGTTTTCTTGTTTTTCTTCTTTATATTGCTCCATATTTTGATTGTTATGTAAAGAGTAAAGAAACTGTGTTGCAAATGTACAATTTTCTTTAAATCAGGGTTGTATTTAGTAGGAATGAAGCTCATGTATAACTTCAGAAAGACTTTTCCTTTGTGTCTGCCCTCATTATCTAATGTTATTTTTTTTCCTTTTTCTCTTTTTTTTTATCCTGTTTTGTTTTTTTCCCTTCAGCTTCCCAACAATGTGAAACTCATCTCATTAATTGTTCTGTTTTCACACCTCTGGTCCAATGTCTTTTTGCCTGCTCTTTAGTTAGCCAATCAGTCTGATCCGCCCCCACTACCATCTCCACCTTTTCATCAAACCAGAGGAGCCTTATCAGGAACATTTGCCCTTCAATCTTTGCTCACCCCACCGGCACATATAGACTCCTGGATAGCATAGGGGTCTTTTCCCATCCTTTTCCTTTGTTTATGTTGCCTTTCTACTGGGATGATGTATCATCGTCCATTTGCCAAAGTAGTAATAAATTCAACTCTTGTGCATCAATACATTTTGCTACATCTTTTCACTTATCCCTCATTATTGAATTAGTTTTGAACTTGTTTACATTGTATTTAAAGTGCTTTGAAATGGCCTTTGCTGTGAATCGGCATTCATCAAATAAACTGAACAGAACTGACATAGATGAAGTGATCAGCTGGGGAAGATTAAATGGGTTCAGTTTCTTTCTTGTTTTTTTGTCAGCACTGGGTCCCTAAAGTGGATCAATGGTCCAAAGTCCAGACATACCCACCTATATTCTGTTTCTCTCAGCTGTCACAGATGTTTCAGGTGATTGCTGAAACTTGGGCCAGTAGTCTGAAAAATGCAGGACAAAATGTGGGCAGCTCTTGGTGTTGGTGATGTCTGTGCTTTAGCTTTGCTCTGCTCTAGAAAACACAGAAAACAAAGAAGACAAAGAGCTGCTTTGTTATGGAGTGAAACTTTGTTTTAATGCATTGATCATTTTTGAAGACCTGCACATTTTTCCATCTGCCTTGAGAAAGTCTGGCTGCAGATGCACCATAAAGGTCTAAAAGAGACTTGAGACTATATCAGGTATGCCACAACATGGAGATAAAGTCAACTCCAATAACTTACAATGAACATTTCATTTTTCTGTGCTGCATTTCATCAAAGCTTTAGAAAGCATTTTGTTTGACCAGTTTTGCATTTAACAATGTTAAATGACCTATAATTATTTAAAGATTGGATTTTAAAGTAATTTAGAGCAAAATTTGAGGGGGAGTTATGATTATCAAAGTGGATGAAAATAATCTTTCAATGAGACGGAAATTTGAGGATGTTGCTTTCCTTGAAAGACATTAAAGAATTGTTTTGGTTGGAAATATATTTCTTTATTGTTCCACATGTTGGGTTTTCATTTCATGTCATATGAGCAGTGTAAATATTTGTCCACTAATGGGACTGTCTAGTCTTACTGGTAAATGTGACTGAAATGTCGACTAAATAATAAGCCAAATTATTATGTGAGAAAAAATATTGTGTAAAATTGCACTGAACCAAAGTCGGAATGAATACCTCTTTTAGTCTATTCTCTTAAATACAGTTTTTGTAATCTGCATGTCATGCATTTTTTATGTGCTCTTAAAAGCTTTATCTGACTCAATCATCTCTCCAGGTACCTGGCAAACGATGCAGCCATAGTAGGCAAAGATGAGGAGACAAAAAAGCAACGCAATTACCAAAGAAAAAACATGTACCAGTAAATGATGGTTATGGTTCATGCATATTTCCCTTCCTTTTATGACTGCACTGGGCAAGATGAGTTTCATGCAAAATTTCCACTGAACTGGCAATGATTAATTTCACACAGTATTTGCAGTACAATAAGATAACAGCCTTGCAATAGATGCTAAATGGAGATGGACTGGGAATGAATGTTGACTGATAAGTGCAATCAAAGCCAGTTGCCTTCAGTTATTGATTCAACACACAGGGGTGTGGATGTGAGTGAGAGTGTGTAATATCACTGTTGCAGTGGTGTACAAGGAGTTACATCATCAGCACTTAACAGTATTACAGACCCCCTCACTACACTATTGTTGCCCAAGGGAAAAATTGAGACTGAAATGTTAAATGACTTTAATACAAGCGCACATTGGGAATATGTGATGAAGGATAGCTTTTAAGCTTTCTTATTTTGTTCTGCGCTTGTTACTCAATAACATTATGAGCCTTTATTGCTCTAAAGTCAGCTCTTGTAATCTAGATGTGCAGATGTTTGTGTAAAGACAACATTTTAAGCTTAGCTATGAATTAGACTAGAGAAATTCATGTAGTGCATAATGTCCTTTGGATTGATAGAATAACAATTGCATGTGTGATTGACTTAGCTGGATGTGTGTGTGTGTGTGAGAGAGACAGGTAAAGGTAAAAAATACATATGTATAAATGTGTGTACGCACTTGATTATTAATTGTATAATCATTAGTTATATACTATATGGGCTTTACAGAATTTATATAAAAAATGAAAGGGAAACTGCATTGAAAATGACAAATAATGTAATTTGTTAGAATATACTGTATGACAGTGAAAATGACAAAAGAAAATCAATGGGACAAATATTGAGTTTCAAATGTACGTTGGAGGTTTATGTTAATAAAGATGCAATCTACCGCAAATCTACTGCCGGTAGTTTTGGACTGTAACAGTTTTAACTACATGCATTTGGAGTTCTAATATTTAGTTCTTTTTTGTCCCCCCCCTCCCCCAACTTACAAATCAGGGTGTCAGGGTGTTGACCATCAACTGATCCTTTATGTTGAGGAAGATACTTAAATAATTCATGATTTGGACACCCAGAGGCAAAGTTTGGTAAAGCATATGGAGACAGATGTGTCCAAGAAGTTCTACTGCTGCTAAATTTGGCCTTAAAGTTAAAGCAATACTTTTTTTTTGGCTCCATTTCTAGTTCATTCATCACATAAAAATGTACAGGTTAACACTGAAGACCCACAGAGTCGCCTGTTAACAGCTGTCTAGGGTTAATTGTGTTCTCCCATTTTCTTCGCCTTGCAGAAAACAGTTTTTGCTGTAAATTTGTTGAAGTTGGTGTCTAATTCAAACTAAAAGCATCTGCAATACGCAACTATATGTTTGTTTTTATATTTAAGATTATCTGCTTGTAGCTCTTAATGTATGCTAAGTGCAGGGGAGCACTGTATCATTGACAAGCCCAGAATGAAAGCATTCATTAGGAAGAGACTATTGAAAATCCATAAAACAGTCTGCGCCTTGGACCTATACATATCAGAAACCTAATCACAGGGGATAGATCTTTTCTTTGAACAGTTCAGAGCAGTGTGTGAAAACAAACATTGGAAACATTAGTTAGCACATATGCTGACTGAATGCTCTCGAGCCTTTTTTTAGGAGGGAGAATATGGGGATAATGCACTTTGGATATCACATCCTCACTGCTCCATTGAACTTTAAGGTCCGCATACATATAAGCCTCTAATGCTTTCAAAATGAAAGTAAACATAACATCCAGCTGCCTCATCTTCTCATGGAGGAGGCAAACATTTCAACTGAGAAGTCGGGCTGCAGGTCCTGCTCTAAGCAGGCTGGGTGGATCAAGATTATTGTCTGCTAATCTCACATTATGGATTTTAAGATTTTGGGTTTTTTTTTAGCAGTTGCATACCGAGATTTGATAAAGACTTGCAGCGCAGAAAAGCAAGTTTGGTCTAGAGTTGCTGTATTTTTGAAAATAATTTAAGTAAATAAGATGCTGTAAGTTGTTAGCTGATATAAAACAAACACGTTTATGCACCATGAAAAATCCATGGTACAATTATGGCTTTTCTAAAATTAAACAATTTTATTCATTCATCCTTTTCATTCATTTTCTGAACTGTTTTGTCCAGTTAAGGCTCATGGAGGTCACTGGAACCGATCCCAGTGGGAGGCAGGGTACAGCCTCGCCAGCCCATTGCATAGCCAACACAGAGACAAACAATCAAACACCCACATTCTCTTTCACATTCACTGGGAGGATTTAGAGTGACCAATTAACCCAACCTGCATGTCTTGGACGGTGGGGGGAAGCCAGAGTAACCAGAGAAAATCCGCCCATGCACAGGGAGAAGGGAAACTCCACAGGCCCCCAGCCAAGGCTCGAGTTAGTGGCCTTCTTACGATGAGGCAGCGGTTCTAACCACCACACCATTGTGCAGGCTGTGCAGATACTAAATTCTTTTAATGGCAACTAAATGCAAATAAGATGAAAACAAAACAACAGCAAAAACTGTATGTAATCATTTTTCCTTACCCAAAATGGCATTTCTCTGGGTTGCAGAAGTTGTCCTAATATATGTATAGCGCAATGTTCTGATAATCAAGAGTTTGTCTTCTTACCAAAGCTTTATTAGTTTTTAATTAAGCAACCAGGTGACTTGTGGTTTAGGTTTGAATGAATTACAGCTGGTTTTGGAGACCATATGCTTTGTAGCAACTCACATTTACAGTCTTAAAGATGCCATGACATTAAATTTCACTTTTCTGTCTGTGTGGGTGTGTAGTCTCAGTAGCTTCATGGGCACGATCATAAAACAATTTTGGAAAAAATAATTATTATTTGCTTATTTAATGTTTCTGGGCATTGATATATTCTTTTTTATCCCTTTTCTCTTTTTATTTTTTAAATATGACCTTTAGTTTAGTTGCAGTTAGGGTACACTGTCTGTTCAGGGTATAAATTTAACATTTTCAAATTTTTTCTTATATTTAATTTGCAAGCTTTTAAAACATACAAGTAATTCATTAGTTACTTTCATTAATGTTTTGCAATCAAAAAAACTGAAGAGAAAAATCTAAATACCAGTTATTTGATGAAAACATGATGAAAACAAATGTAGATTTGAATCATAATAATAATAAAAACATCTTATTCCCTCAGGCAAACATCTGCTCCCTGGATTTACATCAGATCTTATTCACAGTGGAAGCTGTGGAAACAGTTTTGAGGGTTTTGACCAGTGACAACACAAAGCCTCACTTTGCATTTCATACATATGATGGAGGTCTGTCCGGCCTGGCACATCCCGCATTGGACTTTCACTGCCAGGATGGGGAAGTAGTTGATTTATTGACAGAAATTATCTAAAAACATATGGACACTGGTGACTGAAGCAGTAATACTAATTAAAAAATAATTTTCAAAAGTCTGATCAGTCTCTAATACCTTTACATTATTAATTATCTGCAGAGTACAAGCTACAAAACATAAGTATATTGGATAGTATTATCTTTGTTTTCAAACCCCTATCTGGACAATGTCTCCCCCACGATACACTCATTCGGTATCCGCTAATCAATATTGTGTAAATGTAATTATTTTTTTTTTTTCAACAATAATACATGAAATTATCTTTAAAGAGCAATATTTTCAAAAACAAATTTCCCCAAACATAATCAAGAAAAAAGAAATAAACATTACATTTATATTATGTCAATGATCTTAGAGCATGTACAGTAAGACTCCATTTTGGAGTTTAGCATAAATGTTTCAGAATAATTTTGATTACTGACATGAAGTCACATGACCTGCTTACTGTACCTTACTTAACGCCACCTGAAGATATTCTCATGACATGCAGTAAAGATAGTTGATAACCTTCCTGCTTACAGCCTGACCAAATATCTGTATCTCCCAGGATACAGAAACCGTTTCCCAGACTTGAGGCAACCTCATGATGGATCAACACACTCACATGTGAGCACACAGCCACTGAATTTCTTTAACTTCAATACAGTTTAATCTATAGCCCACCATTAGCAATGATCAAAATTATCTCAAGATGTTCTGAAGAACTATATAGAGTCTGAACATCCCAACCCTGGCCCTCCATTTGCCCTTCACCCCCATGAGGAGGTAGGCAACACATAAGATGAGTCAATGGGATCTGGTGAAATGAGAACTAAAATATTTATAGGTAATGAATATTCAGCTGAGAATACTTTTGTACTCTCATCCCCCGCAACAGTTTCACAGTTTTAAATATTTATTGCTTAAACAAATGGAGCTGCCTGCCTCACAACCTAAACACTAAGCTTGTATATATGAGTATAAACATGCCATCGATAAGGCATGTCAGACCCAATGGATTCGACACGTTTCCATTGCCTAAAGCAATGATTTAAATCTGTAAGTCCCCATTCATGGTGTCAAATAAAGTATCTCTGAATATGAGAGCAGGACACATTTCCTGTCTGAAAATTCATAAAACATGGCAAGTAGCTCCATTTAACAATCTCTTCTTCCCACCCTTCACTGCACTTTATACCTCCTCTCTCCTTACTGAAACAAAAGCATCACAGCAGTTTTGATTCGTTTATCACCTTATATGTTGCCATTGGCAGAATTTATATCCAAATCAACTACCCTGGAAATGTCTGCTCAGATTGGCATGAAGATGTGGGCAGTAATATCTGCAGCCACCTGCTCCTTTCTCAATGTTTTCTGCTCAGCAGTGCAGGGCTACTGGCACTAAGTCCAAATCTGTCTGCACTGCGAATTAAGGATTTAGGGACCTTTTACCACCAAGAGATGATGATGTCAGTGCAAAAACTCCCAGGATGGCCACGAGGTAGAGATACTAACTATCAACAAACTACTGTCAGATACATTGGATTGCTTCCTGGCACTGGTGTAGAAGCGCAGGCTATAAAATTTTGCACACTATCAACTGCAAGGTGTCTGTTGTTACAGACCACAAACACTGCTAAAGGGCCCCAGAGAAGCACATTAAATCCAAAATTACTGCAGAGGTAATATACTGCTTAAAAGATTTTCTGGCCACTCTAAGTTGCCTTATGTTGGCTTGGAAACCCAATATAAAAATTGTGATTTCCAGATCTGTGCTACAGAATCAATGCCCTGTGGTGTTGGTAGGTATTCAGCTTTGACAGCTCAGGAAGTGTAGCGGTCAGCCACTAGTCAGATGGGACACGGTTTGATACCCCTAGTGCATCATAGCTAAGTGTTCTTGGGAAAGATACTGAACCTCAAAGTGCCCTCAGTGTATATTAGTGAATGCATACATACAATGCTGTATGTATGCAATAAGGCTGCTGTTTAAAACAGCTTTTTAGTGTAAAGTGCTGTCAATATTTATAGAAGTGCAGCCCATTTACCATTTAGAAATGACTCACTGGCGTGTGAAGCTGGTTGTTTGTTGACAACTGTCAGAGTTGAAATCTCAGATGAATCAGTCACATTGTAAATGTGACACATAGAGCTTCTCAAAAAGCATTTTTCTAAACAGATGAAAGCTGCTTTAGCAAAGCACATCGCACCAGTGGTCATAAGTAGACCCTTGCTAAGACCAACTGAAAACACTCTGCACAACAGATGCTGAAAAACACTGTGCACTATGAGCACCAAGCTGATGCAACACTTTTGATACCCTGCAATCAACATGAGCTTCACCAAATTTGTCTTTATTTCATGTTGCTTTTGCTTGAAAATGGGAAGAGTTTTTGTTGTTTGTTTCAATTATTTATTTGTATGTTTATTCTTAGCATATGATAAATAGCTTTCTGCATTCTTAGTAATCAGTGGCAACACCTTCATTAGAAATGCAACACAATCTAAAAGCATAACACGTAACTGTCATAAAAGCCAAAGTCAGATTACGTAAATGGTTTTAATTGCTGAGAAGTTTATTGTTATTTTTCAGTGGAATATTGGACTATATGAGTTATGTTCAGTTTTGAGGTTGTGCAGTTGTTTTGCAACTACTCTGTTCATAAAGTTCAGATTTTCAGTGAAGTGCAGGTCTGCACTCTTGCTGGCCCATTGCAACATGTTGATGTTCTGCTATAATTTATATTTCCAATTACCTTCCTGTTGCAAGGTATTGTTGTGCAATGGTAAGTTTTCCTGCAAAGTGCTTAATGTTTCCTCACAGCATCTCAATCTTCTTTTCCATTGATTGTTCAAGGTCCAAGGATTGCCAGCAAGGCCAACCCGATGAATCAGAGAAATTCTGGTACTAACATCTCAAGGCAGACAGAGCAGCAGATTTCTGTGATGCCTGTCGCCACAGACTCAGAAGCACTTTTATTTCACCGTGGCAGGCATAGAGGAGCTCAGCTACACTTTGCAATTAAATTACTAAATCAAGTAAGAAAGCTTTTGGTCCTCAGTTCTGCTATAAGATGAGATGAAAATTGACTTGTTTGGATACAGTGACAGGTTCTTTATTATGTAGAAGAAAGGAAAAAAATACCCCAAACTACTATTTAAGCTTTTGATATAAAATGGTGAAAATGTTTTCTGCCATAGTGTATACAGACTAGTGCATAGCATTCCCCTACTGAACAAACTGGACTCACCCCAGGTCAGACCTCACAAGCCGGTTTAATTGCAGGCTTCTTCTGAGGCCAAGTGAATTTCTTATTGACCTAAAAAAAAGGATTAATCTTAAAGTGGATATTTCCCTTCAGTAGCCCCAAGCAAGGCCTCCTAATCAGCAACAGAGAAGAAAGTCTTGATCCTCCACAGTCATGGATTTGCAGCACGCAATAAAAGGTATGCTGGCCCATTAGTCTTCAATGCAAAGCTGTTGAAAGGAGTTCAGCTAATGAACCGGGGCTCCCAGAAATGTTCAGGAAACAGAGACAAGGAAAACTTAATGTGTTAGTTGATTTGAGAGAGAGAGAGAGAGAGAGAGAGAGAGAGAGAGAAAGGAAAACCATGAGTGTCTGTGTAATATATTCAAGTGAAATGCGAGAAACACCCACGTTGCTTTGGATTGACAACCGTGTGGGGAAAACTGTTTTTCATGTTCAATTGCATGACAAAACAGAACAAAGACATATGAAAAGGGGAAAAGTGTTCAGTTTTTTAAAATAAGAATTAAATCAAAGGTGAAGATGTTCAAATCTGAAGCAACAACTTTAAATATTTCATGACATAACAAAGTAGGCTTTGCTGTATTTCTTCAGTCCTGACTTGCTGACAAGTTTTCAAATTGCATTTCATTTGCAAATGATGAATTGCCCTCTATTTCTTCCTCTGTGCATGTGTGTGTGTGTATGTCTCTTTCAAACAAGAGCCTCCACTTCCCAGTCTTCAAATGCATAATCACACAGCCCAAAGAATTTCTGCAGGTGTGCAGTCAGGATTTGAGCAATGTTCTGTGATCAGGAAACATCATAATTAACATCTTAAATCCTATTTGAAGCTTGCGCATTTGAGATTTCCTCTTCTACTTTGTGGGAAATTGCTGTGTTTCACTGTCTGTTAACCAACCTGCAGAGTGAGCAAATTAAGCAGTGATGTTTTCCTTGGCAAAACTGGGTTAAACATGGGGGTCGCTGCATTGTGTGATAAGCACTCATCTTGCAACCGTTTGCTCTTTTCTTTATGCTCCCTCAGAATTAGGCAAGAGTAATGCAGGAGACTTTACAGTGAGGCATCTGAATGGTTTAGAAATAAGACCTAATGACTTTTGCAGCTTAACACGTGCATTCAAGGCACAATGCTCTTTGCCATCACACATGCCAAAAGGGCACAAACACACACACAGGCACACGGTGAATGAAATAATACCTTTAGGGGTTTGCTATTAAGATGGGTAATCCATGGGCCTCAAGAGGGACAGGATAATATATTCCTCGAGGAAGCTTTTCACAACAAGCTCCTAGGATCAAGAGCATGAATAAATTAAAGGCATAATTAAAGGAAATGTCAAATGGCTGCTGTATGGAACATTATTAACGATGTTGTGGCCATGTTAAAGAAACCTGGGCTTGGAATGAGGATGATCAATGCAGGTTTAATGTAGTTCCTATTAGGCAGAGGGAGCACGGCACCTAATACAGTTAAGCTTCACTGGGGCTAAGCACAGATATTGACCTGTGTGTGTTCAGAAGGAAGGGCAACACGATTTAGAGTAGAGGAATTCAGTGTTTGTGTCTGAGGGAAAAGTCTAAGGCAAAGATACAGACAAGAAAAGAGAGACAGAGGGAGTAACGAAAGGTTGTTTATCTGAAAGAGTGGGTGAGTGTAACTAGAAAGAGAGGAAGAGAATTGGAACTGGAAGAGAGAGCGGTTTTTCTCCAGTCTTGGGAAATACATCTTTTTACAATGAACCAAAGCTGTCAGCCGATGCTTATCAAAACCAGCAAAATGACAGTTCTCTGCTCCAACAGCAACCCAATTTCTCTCCGTCCTGCTCAGTCAGGAATTATAGTTGACTAAGTTTTCTTCTTACAGGTCATAAATTTCTAAAGGTTTCATCATTTGAACAAAATATACACTTTTTCTTTATTCTTGAAATCATTCAGTTGGCTAATCTATTCATGACAGAAATAGGATATGAACAACTTTAAATAGGCTTTTCCCCAAAAAATATTAAAACAACAAACATGACAATAATTTGGGTTTAGTATCATTTCAGACTTTCTAAGTCACATTATTGATATACTACAATTATATTGTTTTTGATGAGAAGAACTGTGGGATGATGAGGGCACAGCTTAGAGCAGATTTAAAAAATTCTCCATTATGACTGCATTTCTAATAAATCATAGTGCTTCCTGGTGCAAAAGATATAGCTGTGATCTTTTTTAGACAACATTAAATGAATTGCTGCCATATGTCTTGCCATAGAAACAGGCAGATGGGCTGCATTACCCTGTTGAGCACACTGGACTCACCCCAGGTCAAACCTCACAACTGGTTTGGTCAGAGAAGTGATAGAAATGGGAATTAACTGGTGCCTCAGTGCAATTACAGCCAAGGTTAAAACGGAGAGAGTCTTTAAATCAATGCAGCTCTATGGGACTTTATAATCTGTACCCTGTGTTATCTCATATGGTTTGTGGTAATTCAACATATTAAATGGAAATATGGTTGAGAATGACAAAAATGCAGGAGTGTGTGGATGCATGTACAGCATGTGTTGTTTCATTGCATAACAAAGTCTGAAAAGAAAACTCATTATGCAGCAGATGTGGTTATTCGTGTGTTCAAAATGTAGCAGTGTCTCACTATAAAGCTCAGAAATTTCAAGTCTGCAAAGAGTGACCAGATGTGAACCTGTATGTATGTGTTAATATTCAAAGTAAAGAAAAACAAAAAAAAACATGTGGGTTTAGCTTGAATATTAATATACAATTCTGAACATGTCATCTTTATACCAAGGCCTAACCCACTCTGACAGACAGTGATGTTAAAAAGTGGCAAGTCCTTGGACAACACTGCAACAGATGGGGAACAAACTCAGTTGTGGCACGACAGCCTGTCAAAGTTGGTGCCCCAGTCCGTATCTCTTAAGCATCTTTGAACATCTCAGTGTGATATTTTAACTTTGGCACTTTCACTTCAAGCAAATCTTCAAGCATGACATAACCTTCAAAGAAAAACTTTGGCACCAAATATTTTGGAGCTTTGAAACTGTAGTTATTCTAACATTTTTTTTATCATACATGCCAGCTTCAGAACAAGCAGAATGAATGCATGTTGCTATTTCAAAAGAATGACTTAGGCTTTTGAATTTTTGGAGCCCAAAAAGTGCAGCTGTTATGAAGCTATTACACATTCTGGTGAGAGATGGTTTTGTTTCAGTGCATGCATAAAACAAAAAGCTAGAATCTTAAAGAAAAAGAAAAACAACAAGAATGTCATAAAATAGAAGAAGTAAAAGAAAAATTAAAAAAAAATTCTAGCAAATGTTTGGCAAAAGAGAAATGGTTTGGGATACTGTGGATCAGTTCATAATGCCATCCTTCAACTATATATATATATATATATATATATATATATATATATATATACCTCTTGGCAAAAGATTGATCTTTTCCCTTTACTTCTTGATGTAGAAGGTATGAGAGAGACTGTTCCCACATTTACATGTTACTCTTATTAAACATATTGATTTCATGCTCATAACTTTTGACAGCATATCTTCTCAGTTACATTTCCATGACAACCCTGAGTATTTTAGTGAGGTGTATGGGCAGGATAATGTTCAGCTGTACCCACACCACTTTCATGCGAGCACTAACTGCACACAAAACAGAGGCACTGTTGTCAAGTTCGGAAGAAATTTTATGACCCCACTGCGCCGCTCTTTGTTTGCAGCCACTTGCAGCTCATTATATTAGTTTTTTGGTATGTGTATGCTTAACTGCTAATGGCTCTCATCAGCCCCACATATTACAAATGGAAGTCACTCTCTCATCAAAAGCAGAGACAAGTCCATCCACTTCTATGCTGTCACAGTGTGAAATCAAAGCTTGTGGATATAAACAACTAACAGGGAATTTGTGAAAAATAAAGGTGGAACCCCATTTTTTCCCATTTATGAAATTGCTTAAAACTGATTTAAAATGGTAAGAAAATCCAACTAAAATGTAAATCTGTAATAATTTAAGGTATCATTCTCAACATTCTAAAATATGTTGAGTGTAAGTCATAGTTTTATTAATGTAGCCAATATCACAGATTTGTCTAAAAGGGCTTTATTTCAGCTTTTTCCATCTTTAGATTCAACAAAAAGCTTCACTTTTGGACAAAGCCTTTGCAGAGAAGACTGCAATGATCCCTCTTCCATGATTAACAAACATGCAACAACATATAAGCATACATAACAGAGGAACAGAGAGAAACGTATTCTCCTTCCAGGAAATGTCTGAGATTTTATACTGTACTTGTTCTGAGAAACATTAATCAGTACTTTATATTAACACATTCAATCACATGACAGGACACGCACAGGTGGAACTAATAACATTAACGGTGTTCATGCAATAAATCACTCCAGCAGGCTGTCATGCAAAATAACCAATTCAGCCATTTCTTATTAACTGTGGCTGTGCTCTTGTAATATCACAAAATGTGAGTGAAGAAGACATTATACCATATTTTTTATATCATAAAATTGTACTGTATCTATTGTAAGTACAATTGAGATGATCCTCTACTTCATTTTATTTTGTCTTCACAAAAGAATAACTTAAAAATGAAATCCAACTGTATTTTTACTGAATTGTGAACAGATAAATAACAATTCGTACTTTAACATTTATGTCTTATGTGTATATAAAGATATCCCAATTTTATAGACAATACTAAATATACTTGGTAAATTATCTACAATGGAAAATGATTACCGGTAATCAACCAAAGTATGTAAACCTCTGTGATTACCAGATAATAAACCTGAAGGTGCTCAATCAAGGGACTGACCTTTTTTTTCAAGAACAAATGAGATTTCTGAGGACCTCAGAATAGGAGTTGTTAAAGCTCATCAGGCTAGAAAAGATGAAAAAAAATCATCTGTTAACAATTTGAACTCCACCAATCTTCAGTCAAACAGACTGCATACAAATCAAGGCCAACAAAGACCATTCCAAGAGCAAATAACCTGCAAGGCTGCAAAGAACCACTTCCAAGTAGCAAAAAGCTTCTCTAACATTTGGTGATTTTATTGTTTGTGACCATGCTATCCGCTAAACACCAATGCCATCTATTGCAAAGTATCAAGGACAGATCCAGAAAAATACAAATGTGTTCAAGTCATATATCTGTTGAAAAGATGTTTAATGGACAGATGAGACTTAATTAGCGCTTTAATTTGAAATGTGTATATTTTATCATGTTTGGAGGAAGGAAAACACTGCAGCCTATTATATAAACCTCAAACCCACCTGTTAAAACCCACATGACCCCTGAGCAAGGTCCTTAACCCCCACCAATTGCTCCCCGGGCACCTAGCAGCCCACTGCTCACTGGTACTGCTGTATAAAGATGGGTAAAATGCAGAGCCCTAATTTCCCCTCGGGAATCTAAACAGTATATACATATAAAAATCAAATCAAATCAAATAAAAAAAATTAAAAAAAAGTACAGTCTGCACCTATTTTGCAGCATCTGGATCTGGACAGTTTATTATCATTACCTGACCATAAATGTTGAATCCACTGGTAAATTTTCAGATGAAATGTCAAGACTTCCATCTGTAAAATGAACCTCAAGGAGTAATGGATCAAGCAGCAGGAGAGAGTGAGCATAAACACAAACCCTGTCCAGATAATGGCCATAAAATGATAAGTTTGTTGTTTTGCAAGGGCAAGTTAATGTCTCGAACTTGATCCAATAAATAAGGTGATGACAGAGCAAAGTATGTTGATTTATTTTTTTTTCAAATGTAGAAAATTTGGAGGGCTTTACAAATTTCCAGAAACTTAGTATGAATATATAGAACCAGCAGCCTTTTAGCTTGGTTTAGCAAAAACAGAAATGACATCCTCAAAGCTAATTAACACTTTCTTATCTCCTGTGTTAAATCTGCACAAAAAGCAAAGTGTAAAAAGCTGCTTCTGCACTGCTTACAGTGACAACCAGACTCCAGCGATCTCTTGTATGTAGATTCATATTTAATTGGCAGATATGTGGTAGATTCTACTTCTCATCTACCTTTCAGCAAGAAAGCAATTCCCCCAAAAGCCAAATTCTTTCTTTCTGTCTTTCTACAGCTACAACGGTTACTTCCAAATGCTAATTTAGTATTTGTTGGTATGAAACCTTCATCTTTGAGCACAAAAAACAAGCTACAGCCTACAAAGTGACATTTTCGTATAATTAGTTAAACAAAAGTTAACATAAGCTATTCATTTTAGATAATTATTTTCATTATATTTTTTAATCTATTGAATGGTTCTATTCAACATAAAATAAACACCATTGATTTTTTTCAGATTCGAATAGGCTACAAATGTTGTAAAATCCAATACAAGCATCACCTTTTACTTATTGTTCTCTTTTCCACTTGAAATGAGTGCAAAGATAAGAAATAGCAGCCAGAAATCTAGCTGTCAGAAATCTCTGGCATGTGTTTGGTCATAATCCATCATCATTCGAGAAATTCTTACAAAAGGCTCGAGGACTTCAAAATAACATCTTAACTGGCATGAAAGCTGTCTCCTATAGATAATTTGAAACCACTAAAGATTACATTCACTTAAAAGGAGAGAAATGATGTTTTCACTGTCACTCTAAAGCATTATACACATGGGCCTCAGCTGCTGTTTCATTGAGTGAGAATTAAAGTGATTCCTATAAATCTCATTAGCTTCTGAGGAGCCTTTTAAGCTTTATGATTGAAATTCCTCTTCTGAGAGTATTTGACCTCTTGTATCTCATGCAGCAAAACAAGTCTGTATCTGTTTCTTTTTAATGGAAGAATCAGATATTTTCTGATGCTGCTGATGTTTTTCTTTCTTTCTTTCTTTCTTTCTTTCTTTCTTTCTTTCTTTCTTTCTTTCTTTCTTTCTTTCTTTCTTTTTCTTTCTTTCTTTCTTTCTTTCTTTCTTTCTTTCTTTCTTTCTTTCTTTCTTTCTTTCTTTCTTTCTTTCTTTCTTTCTTTTGCTTTCCCTTCAGAAGTTCTGGACACCTGAAGTTACTCCAGATTCCTTAAGAAAACATAAGCCAACTGACATCATATTTAATGATGTGAAAAGTATTTATCGAGTTTCTGTCTCAGTGGGGAAAGAAAAATGGGATTAAAAAAAGATAAAGTCATAAAATAAAATACCTGTAGGCTACTGACCGACCTTTTCGTCCTTAGAAAGAAAGCTTTTTCTTTTCCCTGACATGTTTCAAAATCTTGCAAGCACAAGCACAGCTTGAAAAGCTAACAGAGATGACCGGAACTTCCCAGAGCCGCGACGGCTCACGGATCCGGAGCAGTTTAGTGGTTTGACGCAGAGGGGCGCAGTTCCCCGTCAGGTGCGTCTTCCTCCCTCCCGCACCTTCTCCCATCCCAGTGCTGCTGCTGGTTCTGGCAGCTTCAGCCCACTCCTCCTCCTTCGCAGGGAGAGCTGACTTGATGCGCATAATAAATAATCTCTGCAAGATCCCTCTCTCCAAGCCCAGTTTCAGAGCGAGGCGTGCTGGATTTCAGAGCGTAAACAGAGGCGAGAGTTTCGCCTCGTAACAAGAAGGGGTCTTTTAAATGTGATTCGGTACTGCAAACAACGTGGGTGTTGTACGTGTCTTTTTTTTCCTTTCTTTTCTTTTTTTTTTTAAATCACGGGGTGGAGGAGAACGGGTAGAGCAGCGATATGAAACGCGCGTTTCTGCCTCCTGCCTTACCCGTTATCTGTGACTGGCCACAGGCTCAATTTCACCTGTATGAACGACCTTGCAATTGTGACCGAAATTTTCCTAACGAGGTTTCCATGGAGGATCGATCTGACGCTTTTTCTCTGAGGGCTGAATGTGACTCCCACGGGTCTGAAGACATTTCAGGATAGGAGGTAAGACAACATAGATTTATGATAGAGCACGAGCGCGCTTTGCAGTTGTTAACGTGCACATATCAGCACAATTATTACATTTTTTAAAAGCTGGATTGTTTGACCACTCTAACAGGCGCTCATGACGGCCTGCCTCGCTCTTCCGAATTGACCCACTAATAAAATGTCATGTATTCAACATAATTGTTCTTTTCAGACTGGAGCAACGATATGTGCCCTCCAAACTGCAGACAATTCCTCCACACTGAGTAGTCTGATGTTGGAGGGGAAGCATTCGGAAATAGGCAGCTCCCTGTATTTCTTCATGATTAGGAGTTGTTCCTTGCTAAACCATGCCTTCCTTTGTCAAAGTGATGAAGGGATGCAGTTATGGTCACACGCTGGTATTTTAGCCTCTGACCGCTCCTGTGGTTCCTGCTGTACCCACACTGCAGCCCCGCTTCACATCAGTGTGGAATACACTAACACACAAGACAAAACCAGTATGAAGTGGGAATCTATTTCAGAATGAGGTGGATTTTCATGTAAGGTGCTTTGTACTCTAATACAATACTAATGAAGAAGAAATCAATCACATGGTGCCACTGAAAACGCTCTCTCAAAAATATAAAGACCAGAATACCTTTAGTAAACCTTGAGAAGTATCTGAAATACAAGGTGGGGAGTGGGGAAATGTGCTGACACACACATACACACATGCATACACAAACCCACACCACTTCTACCTTGCAACACTCTCCAGGTAATTACATACTTGTGTGCCACAGTGTCAGCTTAGATATCTCTGATGAATGCAACTCAGGCCTTCAAACAAAGTGCATTCCCACTCTTCCAGCTGGGCTATTTGTTCAGGCAGCATGCTACTTGGATGCAGGCACTGTGACAGAGGGGATAGTTGGTGTTTATGCATTATTATGTTGCATCAGTTAACCCAGTGTTGGTTCACTAAGGTGCCTCCTTGATTGAGAGTGAGAGCGATTCTCTCTGTTAAGCTTCCTGCCCACCTTCCACCACCATTATTCAGGAGTGCAAGCTGAGAGTTTGCATGTGAATGTGTGCATGTACATGTGGGTGTTTGGGCAAGCACCAGTGTGCTTGTATCAGTGTATGCTGCTGTGACTGCACTAGTGTGAGCAGTTTTACATAGATATAACAAAAACATTATTTTGCATCCCAGTAATTTGCATTAGCAAATGACTGATTAGATGTGGATAAAAAGATGCACATAGCATCATCTTTTTTATAGCATTTCTGACAAACCTCATTCCAAATGCAAACCATAACATGCAAAGTCGACAGGAGTGTAATTCCCACTGCACCTTCCTCACACCAATCCCCAGTGTTGAGGTGCCAGCAGTTTGCACTCGGTGGGCCTATCACTGAGGTATGGCATGCAGGACTCTTCTGGAGAGGAAGCGTACCAATCCAATTTTGCAGATTTTGGGGGGAAGAAAAAAGACTGAGCAAACATGAAAGGTTGAGAAGAAAATCCTGGCTGAGACCCCACATGTCTGATTTGACATCCAGGCAGCTGACAAACAATTAGGCTCTCCATAAGTAGTGCTCTGAACCAGACTCGCCTCGGGATTAGGCCACAAATGAGCTGCACATCACGGCTTATGTCTTCTAAATGGAAAGTGAGTGAGCGTGTGTGTGTTAGAGAGTTTGTGTGTGGAGGCTGGCTGTAAACTGTATGTGTTATACATGGTTAGAAAGCAAGTTTGGTGTGTAGGTGTGTGTGGGTTGTGTGACATTCAGCAGATGGATGCTATTATCTGTCCCTGGCCTTTTCTTGAACACCTCTTGAGGAAATTTAGTCTGCTCCTTCCTGCTTATTCATGTACACATCTTCATGCAGGTGCGGACTAATGTACACAAATCTGCATATACTTCAAACATGCTGCACTGCTCACTTAACTGCTGCGTTATTGCTGGTTCTCCATTGTGTGTATGTTTGACATTTCATAATTGCATCATTACTTGCTCAGTGCATCGCAATTTGCAACACATGCTACAAGCAGACAGACTCCCGCCCTTGATTATGGACCTGAGCGGAATGGTTTCCTCATCAGGCTGTCTTGATTCACCCCAGCATGTGGGGAGACACATGCTGCTGTGGGTGAATCTAATTGATTGGATGGCACCCAATTCTCAGGTCCAAGTCTCCTCAGGCAGCCAGAGAGCGAATCCGTCCAAGTGAAGGATGAGCTTAGGCATTGGGTGCCCCTCTAATAGATTGGCATGAACGTCCTCCCATATGCCTCTGGTATCACCCTCAGACATCTCTTAGGGCAAGTTAGCCACAGCACAGGACACAAAGTGATATTGACTGCATCTGTACCGATTAGCAACGTGAAACTGAACTAAAGTTGGGCACATTCAACATCAAGCTGCAGTTTCAGTTTTGTCAGGAAAATATTCCCTTTACAAAAAAAGGGGGAAAAAAATCCAGCTGTTGCCTTTTCATACCTTAAGAAGTTATTAGATGGTTTAATATGTAAAAGTTGTAGGATTTTGAGTATTAAACCGCACAATTCTGGTTTCAACAGGTCACGCTCCTCTCTCTCTGAGAACACAAGTGCCATTTCAAAGCTTATTGGATGAAAGTCTCATTTACCCCTGGCTGCCAAAGATGATGCTGCCATGGAAACAGCTTCTACTGTTATCAATCATCCACTGTCTGACAGGTAAAGCACCTTTTTATGTGAGTAATGATTTTTTTTCACATTTGGACATTCAACAAGAGATGTCAGAGATGATAGGAGGGCCAGGTTTAAAGGGGCGCTCCTGAGTATTGACTTCCATTCACACCACAGTCACAATACTCTCAATCTTCTGGTGATGGTAATCTGATGGTGGGATAAAATGGTTTTATTCTAGAATCTTTGCCTTTGTAAAGCACAGAGCTGTGCCCTCCATCAGAGAAATATATTTGTTAATAAAATGCATGTTTCTGTTCACCAACAGCTCAAAATGATTATTTCCCTACATACTGATTTGGCGTATAATGAGCAACAGTTTGCTGATGAGTCATAAAAAGAAAGTTTTTGTATTTACATAAAAACACAGTTATATTTAGTTACATAGAAACAAAGTGACAAGATTTCAGATTTATTTATTTTTTTTTAGTATACTCTGCTTCACTTCAAGATCATATAAAACATGGGCGTTACCTTCTATGTTTTCTAATGTCAACACTCACATTTCTAAAGGGAAATATAAGGAATTATAAGGGTCAGGTTTGAAAATGACTCAACGTTTTTTATGCTTGCATCTTTTTGGTTTCTCTCGACAGATTGTATGGACAGTGGACCATACCATGGGCCACGGTGGAGGATGGAGCCAGCTGACTTGTTCATTCCAGTCGACTCCATAGAAGAAGAAGCCACCCTTACCTGTGATGCTAAGGGAACACCACCTCCACAGTACAGGTAAGAGGATATTTACATTAAAATCTGAACAAATGATTTATGTTTTACGATTTATTAATGCCGATACGGTTAAATGAGCAGGGCAAAAACACTATGATTTAGTAATGCTTTCATCCAATCATTTATTTGTGTTGAAGCAGATGACCGCCCTCCCTGAGTCTGATTCTGATTGGGGTCTGGTCCTGTTAAAAAAGAAGTTCTTCATCTCCACTGTTGCTGAATTCCTCATGTGTGCTTAAGGACTGCATCTTTTGCTGGTTTACTTAGAAAAACCCTTTGTGAAAAGGAACTATAAAAAATATCATTTTAATCAGAAGGAAATGGATCGAATTGGATTATGATTGAACTTGTGATGAATCTGTTTATTGTCTATGTAAATTGACCTGAGATGACTGTCATTGTCAATTTTCACTGTGTAAATAATCTGAACCGAACTGATGTGGATTGAGCTGAAGTGTGAAGTTGCACATTATAGAAGAAGTGCACATAGAATGCAGGACAATATCCTGGATTACACAAAGTGGTCTTTTTCCAGGTGTTTCTCTCTTTAAAAAAAAAAAAAAACAGTTGATGTGTATACCATCAGATGGAATCAGTGACTTCAAATAAGTTGAGACATATGCTACTCACATGACTGATCATGCTTAACATGGAGGATTGACTGGAAGAGGAGATTGATGCGACCAGTGGGTATTCTCAGCCAGGCTGCTAATTGGAATTATCTGTATACAGCCATGATGAATTGGACTGAATTGGACTATAATTAGAATATAATTGGACTGAATTGGACTGCATCTAATTAAGTCTGTTTACTTGCTTACTTTCACTTGACTGCAGGTGAAGAGTCAATGTTCTTTTTTTTTACACAGGTTTATATATATATATACACATACATATATATGTATATACTGTATATATATATGTCAAGGTGGCTGCCCTTGTCCTGGTGGCTGGGGCCCGGCACTGCAGCCCTATTGCTGTGTTGAGGACCCTGGCCTGCCCTGATCTGGTTGGTCCCTGCAGTAATGCTCTCTGTGACCATGTCTGGCTCCTGGTGTGAATGGATCCCCAAGATATCGCTTCCCCACAGCAGGGTCAAGCCAGATATTCCTCTTAGGGCCGGATTTATCAAGATCCAAATTTGCATGTAGTAATTTGCCCACGCAATCTGGAATTTTGCGCGAGGGGTTGAACCACGGTTTGCGAGTGATTTATCAAGAATGAAGGCGCAAATGACAGCGGACGCAAACGTGTTGGAAACGCCCCTATATAAATGAGGGTTTTGCGTGTGGCGATTTGCGAGAGACGACAGCGCAAAAAGAAATACGACCCACAAAGAGAGATATTAGTGGAGGAAGGAGATGAAAATATGATTTAAAATAAGTATGGTAAATACAGGTCAAATTTTTATAGTTATGTGTGCTGTGGTTTGTGCTTGGGTGTGTGAAGGCTTGCTTTTATTTTATTTAAATATGCATTTGTTTTTATTGTCATGCAAAGCACTTTGGAAAGGCGCTTTATAAATAAAGTTTGATTTGATTTGATATATATATATATATATATATATATATATATATCTTATAAAAAAACACCATAAAAATTCCTCCAGGTGATAATCATCACTTCAAGATGATTATTTCTTTTAATTTGACTTTTTGCAAATTCATGTTAAAATGCATCACCAAATATAATCTTTCAATCAGCAATAGCATAATTTTTCTGCCATATTTTTTGGGGGAAATTTGATGCATATCAGGCTATACAGTAAATAGGCCAATAATGAACCGTTTCCAGTACAAGAAAATTAATAAGCAAAGGCTCATATAAAGCAGGAAGGCTCAATCTGTTCTGTTACCTAATTTGAGATTTGAATTTTAACATTTTCTAATGTTACCAAAACAGCCTTCACAGATATGGAGCACCAGCAATTTTTTTCTGTTTTTTTTCTTTTTCTTATTTTTAACATTATGGGCTATAATTAATAATTTTTTATTGATTTAAGTAAAATATTATATGCAAAAAAAAAAAAAAAAAGTAAACTGAACACCAAAAAAGGACCATTGCACAAGTAAAATAGCCTAAAATGTCACACTACAAAAACTCAAATCTTGCCAAGTATATTTTTCTCATTTCTAGTCAAAATATCTCATCGCACTCAAAATAAGACAAAATTACTTAAAGAGAAATATTTCAGTAAGATATAAGATCTTATTTTAAGACAAATGCATCTTATTTCAAGAAATCTTTTCAAGAAAATTTTGCTTGTTTCATTGGCAGAATTTTTTGCTAATTACAAGCAAAAAAATAGATTATTTTTTCTTATAATAAGCAAAAACAAAAAAAAAAGAAAAAGCAAAATTTTCTTGATAAGATTTCTTGAAATAAGATGTATTGCCTTAAAACAAGCTCCTATATCTCACTGAAATGTTTCTCTTTAGGTAATTTAGTTTTATTTTGACTGTGATGAGATACTGTATTTTGACTAGAAATTAGAAAATATCAAATTTGAGTTTTTGCAGTGTTACACAATAATAAACAGGAGTTTTACCTGTAAGGTCCTGCCTTTAGTACTTCTTTCAAAAAATATTTTTATATTCTTGTTTCAAACCAAAAGAAATAACATTGTTTTAATTCTCTCTGCTTGAAGCTACCCACACAGGCAAACCCATTTTCAGTAATTTAGGCAGAAATAAAGATTGCTAATTACAAGATTATAGTTTTCTTCTGGAAATGGAAGGTGCTTTCTCTTCTATTCATTTTCTCCTAATTAGATTGAAATGCATGTAGACACTCAAAGCGCAGGTGTCATTATGGCTTCACTAACTCATATTGACTAACACACCACCAATCTGCCTCCTGTCTCACCAGATAGTATCTTAGAGACACACGTGTAGCATCTTAATGATGGTGTCCTCTTATAAAACACCATGAGAACAATGCAGGTTGCTAGACACCAGTTGGCACTAACAGGCATTGATTACGAGTGTCTTCGGCATTCAACACTGAAATTACTCCAGCACAGTCAGAACACATGAGCTGAATGATAGTGGCTTGGAGTACGTACGCTCATTATTTCAGCTTTTTCACATTCCCCACCTAAGACCAGGTATTTCCATGTAGGCTACTGATTAAAGGTGAGATGAGCATGTTTAATGTGGCTCCTCGTCAGACTGGCAGCGCAAGGCTCTGCATGCCCCCAACACCTCTCTGGCTTCTCTCTTGAAGTGTAAATGGACTCATGTTGCTACCTCAGCCCTTCTTCTCTTTTGCCTCTTTTCCTTCCCTCTGTCATGTACAAAGATATCAGACTTTCATGGTATGCACACGGTACCAGCATAATAACTCACAGGAGAAATCCAGTTCTTCTGTTGAAGTACACTTTTCTACAGCAGGTCATGAACGCAACGTGGCGAGAGTTTCGTAAAATCTAAATACAAAGGGACTCGCTTATTTTACCAGAGATTATATCATATGGCTTCAAGCCAGAAAGCCATTCAGAAGACTCTGTGCTAAGATGGTCTACAGTCAGATTTCGGCCATCGATCGCTAGCTGTATGTTCATGGCAGCTCAGATCAGCAGCGGTTCTTCAGAGCAGGTCAGGAAGAGGTGACAATTCTGGTTGAGGGTTAAAAAGCTGAATAAAAAGTGAGTGGCCACAGACGGACACACAAACGGACACTCTGGCACGAATCACTGGTCCATCTTACCCTTCTGCAGGTATCCATAGTAGGTAGAGTAAATGTCATTCAGTTCCCTAAGTGTGTTTTCAGTGTTGGAGCAAACACTCATTCAATGGCGCGGATATTTTATTTCAGAAATAATTTTGAAGGTTAGACTTGAAACCTTTTGGAAAGTCTGCCATTATTGCCTTTCATTTTCACTTAAGGAAAACAGAGTAGAAGAATGTGGCCGATAGAAAGAAAGAGGTATTTTCTATGCTCTGGGAAAATTGATCAAACATTCTTGGAAAGTGCTGTCCTTAAATCCATCAACACTGAATAGCATTCATAAAAAAGATATTCTCCGTGAATAATGGCACTATTTTAAATCGATTTAACCTTGTGGTTTAGGAGTTCTTTCAGGTGGCTTATTTATTTGATAGAGCAATCCGAACCTGCTGAGCAATGTTTTTATTATTCTTATTTCAAATTTCCACACCTGGAAAGTGTGGGCAACATGGAAGAGAAGGTGAAAAAGACTTTCAAGGACATCCTTTGTTACATAAGCCTAATTTAGCCTCTTGCTAAATGACAATGTTTGGTCCTAATGAGAAGTCAAAGGTGAAATAAAGTCACATTCTGTAAAAATTATGTGACTGGGAAGAGGTGATTATTGTTGGACTGGTGATGGTTTGTAAAACCTTTATCTTTTCCTCCTCTAGATAGCAGAGGATGGCTTTGTGTATGATACTGTCAGATTAAAATTTAATGATCCCAGTGGGGAGAATGGGATAGCTGTGCTGGCAAGCAGTGTCACAGTTAAATAAAGAAAACTGGAAGAAAAAAAAAAGCAAATATAAACAAAAAATTGCCTTTCAAGGTTTATATATATATATATATATGTATTTATATGTAAAAAGTAGCTGTAAAATATCTTTAAAAAAAAAAAAGCTTATCCATGAACATTACTGCATACGGGTGAGCTCTTTATCTGTAAACTGTAAGCAATGATAGTAAAGCGACCAAGTAAAGTTTTGACTTTTTTATGGAAACATTTCGAACAGCAGTAAGAAAAATGGCATTCCTTAAGTGGGATCAAAATTAATGATCTGGTTAATACAAACATAGATCCTCTCAACTGAGCCAACTGGCTAATATTTGTTCATTGTACATCTCAGGGATATATTGATGATGTTGAAAGGACATAAGGCACTTTCTGTAGTTGTTTAAGCCAAAGCTGAAACATACAAAAAGCGTACTGGTATGAACCTTAAACTGAAAGGCGTAAAGCTGTGAAAGAGATTTGTGTTTTGTGGCCAAGGGATGTTCGAATAGCAGTTAGCTGGCTTTACTGTAAAGTGTGTGAAAAGAAGTGTTTTCAATTATTCAGGCCACGTGTCACTCTGTTTTAAACTCTAAACTGACACTGAATTCCTCGTTGGATTCCAGTGGGATTGTCAGTCTGTTAAAGGAACATACATTATTTAGACACTGGTTATGTTTCTCAAAGCTCAACTGTGCACATGGAATGTGATATGGTATGCTGTGATACAGTACATGTACATCCACGCCGTGTGACCAGATGCAGCAAACTGAAAATGTTTTTATTTTGATGAAGCCTGTTGAAAAGGTGGTGTCATGAAGGACTCTTGAGTGCTTCTTATGCACAAGGCTTTCATTGCAGCCGAGTTCACTGTCTCCACGGCAACCCCTTTGCTGCCCACTGTGTGTGACCCATGACCTTAAACCCTCAGTGTAGCCTCTTCCCCATTCATTCGTCTCAGGCTCTGTTAAAATCTTCTAGGCGCTGTGCACAATAAAGATAGAGAACCATGAGGTTGATACTTTTGCAGTGCTGTTACAGTATATGTTTATTAAATGTCAAGATTTTCTCTTTTGCAGGATCCCAATTGCTACTTGTCGAGTCGGAGCTATTTGTTTGTTGTTTTTGTTTTTGATCTAATTGGTATTGTTCAAGAGTCCTTCTGAATCTAAAATGTAAAAGAAATATTCATCCCTCTATTAGACAACAGAAAGGAGTAAAATAAGTAATATATACAGGAAATGACTATTCCAGCTTTTCAGAACAACAATCAGCATGTTCATTCAGACATGAAACTGATACATACAGCTGGGAAAGAAGATTGTAGGAACAACAACAAAAAAAGAAAAAGGCTGCAGTCATGAGACAGATGCAAGATATGACAGGCAGAGGCATGATACTATCAGCCAACAATTTGTATGCAGAAGCCTTTCAGATGCTTATCAATAGATGTTCTTTTGACTGACGTGCACACAGTTATCAGCTTTCTTGCCAGTGATAGCCTGCATGACTGTAGAGGATTTAATTGTATTGAAAGGAATCAATGGAAAACATTATAGCCACAAATTTTTCTGTTCATTTCAACATAAAACTCTGTTTGTTCCTGAACGTCAGGACAGATGAGAGTACATACAGTATTATTATCCTGTGAGTTACCACAGTGAGTTGTGTTCTCTGCTTACCTCTTGTCATACCACCTTGGTTGCTAGAAAGAAATGGAGCTTACGTTTTGCCAGCAACTGATGGTGTCTTTGCCCTCGCAGATGGTCACTGAATGGGACTCTCATAAATCTGGGCTTGGATCGTCGGCGACGTCTGTCTGGGGGCAACCTCATTATAAGCAGTCTGGACCGCTACCAGGATGCAGGGATGTACCAGTGTATGGCCTACAACACTGTAGGAGCTATACTCAGCAGGAGAGCAAGCCTACAGTTTGCATGTAAGTGACCTTCAGTGTTTGTTTGGTCACTTTAAGTTTTTATTATTATTTTTTTTTATGAAGAAAAAGGTCTGCAAGTGCATCTGTTTTTAGCTGCAGATAACGTCAACACAAAGCAACGCCAGGCTGTATTTAGCAGGGCTCTGCAACTTTGTGGGAATCTAACTTTGAATGATTAAAACAAGACATCTGAAATAGAACAAACTATATTTTAACCACATTTCTGCAGAAAAATAAGAGCGAGGTAGTAAATATCTTTTTTACTTTAATTTGAAATTTAATGGACAACTTAAAAAGTTCAGAAGAAATGAGTCAGAAAAGAAAAAAACATCTATTTTTGTGATCCTATGAAAACATTAATGAAAAGGGTAATACAAAAGCTTTTAATGAAAAATGTCTATTTTTTTTAATGTGAAATGACAAACCAGCATATTGGTAGATTTACTGAAGACTTATTCTGTCTTTAATTATTGTTTTATTTTCAGCCATTTCATGTGTTTTAATCTCCTATAGACTCCTGCCTTTTCATAGCCTCCATAAAGCTGTGCACGACTTGAGTAATAGTCTCTTCGAAGTTTTCATGTCATATATTTTATATATAATTACAAGCCAAGTTAGCATTCTCAGCATAATCAATCTTCTCACATACTTTTCTAAGACAAAATGCAAATGGACTGTAAAAGTTTTGAGACAAATTAAACATAAAGCTCCACATGATTCTTCATTGCCATCATATACCATGTCCAGTGGTGCAAGGTGTCTAAAAGGCTGAGATGTGATAATCATAGAGTAAGATTTATAAGTTGAAGTGTTCGAGGTGGTTTAGGCTGAGAAATACTTTGTGAGAGACTCTTGATGGGGCAGATGGATGGATGCATGCTAGATCATTAATAGATGTCAGCAGGATGGAGTTAGGGTTACTTTAACCTGTTCATATTTAAGACTGGCTGATAATAATCTTCTTTAGTTGCTGTCGGATTCTGAAAGAGGCTACAGCATTTGTCTGCAGCATATATGAAATTCACCACGTTTCTTCTTGAAAAAGCAAATAACTGGGCCTCCTTTGGCAATGAAGCAAAATCCTATCTCTTAATGTTATTCAAATGGTTTTATTTTTCATTTTGTGTTACTAATTTGTTACATATGGTAAAAAAATTGAAAATGCAATTTATAATTAAGTTGGGAAAGATTACTTTAGTGATACAGTTGTCCTGTAATTGTGCTAACAAATGTCTTCCCTTGAGAAAGACTAAACCTACTTTCTCTTTGTTAAACATTCAAGTCTGAGGTTCAGTAACATTTTGTATTTGTTCAACAATAATTTATCCGTAATGAATACAATTTGCCTAATTTTCATGCTTGCAAAGTAGAAGATATATCCAGAATCTCATTTAGAGTAGGCCCTGGTTGTTTTTCTCCCTTGAACATGGCAGATTTACAGTCTTAATTGCAGTTTTCCTCAGGGTTTGTGTCTTTCGGACACTGTTTTCCACACACAGCTTTCTTAGTATTCCTTTTTTTTCCCCCTCCCTCCCCAGATTTGGATCATTTCAAAGTTCACACCAGAAGCGCTGTATCAGTCCGAGAGGGGCAAGGAGTGGTGTTGCTATGCGGAACACCTACTTCTTCTGGAGGTAAACAATCAGCCTGTCATCTTAACCTCAGGTGGTGGTGTTTTGAAATGATTGAAAACAGTCTTGCTGCCACTGATTAGATTATTTTGTTATCTTGTTTTATTCTTTTAATGATATTTAATGGCTTTGGGTGTCTTCCACTTATATGCATCCTTGTTTGACTTTTAGACCTTACTTATGCATGGGTCTTCAATGAGTACCCATACTTTGTTCAGCAAGACAATCGCCGATTCGTGTCCCAGCAGACGGGAAACCTTTATATTGCCAAGGTGGAGCCTTCTGATGTGGGTAACTACACTTGTGTAGTGATGAACAGCATCACGAAGGGCAAGGTTCAGAGCTCACCTACGTCTCTGATCCTCAGGACAGATGGTAAGATGCAGCTTATGTCTATTACATGACAAGTGTGCCTTTTAGCTTTGTTATATGGGGCCTCTCATTTTGAGGTGGCTGTAATCACCAAACTAGCATTAATGCTCTTTGTCCTGTTGTGCTTCACTGCAGTTGAGTCACTGAGTGCTAATGGCTCTAAGTAAATAGTTGCTCCTCAATGTAGGCCAGTAAACAAAGCACCCAAATCGCCTCTTTGCTGACTTAGCTTTCTTATAATTTGCATTCCCTTTAAAAGCTTTTCTTCTGCTTTCACATGAATTCTCTGGCTTTTTTCTCAGTGGTGTGTTCTTCTGTTCTCTGTTATGCTTTCATAGAAAGAGTGAATAAAGATTGCCTTCAATGAATTAAACATGAGTCATACGTCACTGGACCATTACATTGAGTGTTCTGGAGGCTCAACCAGTTAGTTTCCACTCAGTGTACTGTACATGTAGCTGCATAAATTTGAATCCAATTGCATCACTGTCTGATCCTGATCTTGACTGTCTTCCCTGAATACTGATATAAACAATAAAACTGCCTACTCAAGCTTTGAAATAATAGATAAAAAGCCAGTGGCTGCAAAAAACAAGACGTGAATCCCCCTAGCAGTTTTAAATTATTCCATGCTGGTATCTTACAACATCCTGGTGTCTGTACACTTAAGTGATGCACTACTAGGAGTTTGCCCATGAGGGAATGTTTGTCTATTATTTCTACTCTGTTAGTTCTACAGTTCCATTGTTGGTCTATAGTGCCAACCATACTGCTTGTAAGTCATAAATAATGGAAGACAGTGCTGAATCTTGTGTTGGCTCTTCACAGGAGTGATGGGTGAATACGAGCCGAAAATAGAAGTTAATTTCCCAGACAATGTACCTGCTGCGAAAGGATCAACAGTAACGCTGGAGTGTTTCGCCCTTGGGAAGTAAGCTGGATTCCTCGAAGCATGTTTTCAATCTTCCTTAGAATGTCATTCCAGACAAGCAACCTCTGGATTTCGGTGTCGTAAAGTTGCTGTGGCAATTATATTTCTGAGTGTGGCAAGAAGACATGATTGTTCTGAAAGTCATGCAGAAAAAAAGGCTTTTTTTGAGGTTGGATTGGGTTTAGTGTTTAACCATTCATCCGAAGCAAACACAGCGAGTAGTCTTTTTCACTCCTTTAGAGACTTAATTATTACTGGATTGTTACAGACACCAGCGAACCGAGTGACATGCTCTCCTCTCTGTCCCTTTCAGCCCTGTCCCAGAAATCACCTGGAGGAGGGCTAATGGAATCCCCTTCCCCAGCAAAGTGAAAATGAAGTACTCAAATGCTGTGCTGGAGATCCCGAGCTTCCAGCAGGACGATACAGGAGGGTACGAGTGTGTTGCTGAGAACAAGATGGGGAAGAACACGGCTGCTGGTCGTCTGGCTTTTTATGGTATTGTGACTTTAATTTACTTGGTTGAGATAACACACGTTACCCGCAGGAAAACTGTCTAGATGAAGGAAAGCCTGTTACTGTATTTACAACTACACATAAAATCCTTCTGCTGTGTTTAATTTTTCCCTCATTAATGCAACCGCTAAGGTGAGAAAAGAAACCAAAAGAAGAAAACTTATTTAATCGGGTCTGGGGATATTTTGCTTTCATAACTTGTAGCATAATTGTTCAGGAGAGTGGAAAGACAACATTCAGAATTCGTTAAGTGTTTCATTGACTGCATTTCATCTGTTCATGCAAATCAGAGATCGAAGTGGATTATGAATCATTAGCATATTTCAAAATTTTGTGATGCAGAAATAATTGTGAAATGTAAGATAAGCACTTGAGGAGTTTCATGGTAAAATCTGTTGCTTAATTTACCGGCTGATTTTGTTTCCAATAAAAATGTGAGCAATTTTACAATTTCTATTTTCAAGGTGTCTACTGTATATCTGAAACACTCACAAGCTCTAAACTTGTTTTAAGGATCTCCAAAGAATACATTTTTCTCACACTTTACACACTTTTTTCACCTTCAGTCTCTAAAACTCAGTTTTAAAGGGACTAGAGGCAAGATTAAGAAATGAAACTCGCGACTGGCACGACTGGCGCGACTGGCGCTTCAGGTAACTGCAGCCACGAGCCAAGCCGTCACGGGAGTGTGCACAAACTGAAGCTATAATGTTGTTTACTATGCTTTTTCTTCGTAGTTACACTTTTTAGTGTCTTTCAGTTGATCTGGATTGTTTGCTGACGGCAGAAGTATCAATAACTATCGCTTACAGTGTTTGAATTTACCGCGACCGTCTTCTTCCTGTATCAAAACTGTCGGGGATGCGGATGCGGCGTCATTTCACGTCACATCCGCAGGGCAGCGCGGGAAATTTGACCAGCGCATTTTTTAGCACACAGCCTGTTCAAGGCAACGGAGAGAAACGTGGGTGAAAACGTTCTTTTTGGTATTTAGCGCTTCATCACCCATTAGCATTCAATAAAATTGACATGCATGTTTGTTTTTTTGTTAAATTCCTGCCTCTAGTCCCTTTAAGTTCTCTCTCTTTATAGTGTGTAACAATATAGTGCAACTTTTTAGGTGTAACTACACCCCTTACTTTTTCAATAACTCCATCCACTGCAAAATTTTTCAAAAATGCAAGAGGCTGAGAGGGATGCTAAAGATGCTGGGGATGAGCAGGGGCCAGGTTATAGGGGAGTCATATATATATATACACAAGGGAAGATTTATGCTGTGACATGGTCATGGTTAACATGTAAACACACTGATCTCAAACTCTAAGGAACCGTCTTGAATGTTTTGGCACTTTCCTGCTCCAACACACCTGATTCAAAAGAAATGAATCCAAGAGCTTGTTTTCAAGTTCTGTGCAATCGCCCATTAACTTGAATCAGGTATGTTGAAGCAGGGAAATATCTAAAACCTGCAGAACAGTGACCCTCGAGAACTGGAGTTTGAGATCCCTGCACAGCATCGTATTGCTGACCTGTGGTAGTATGATGAGCCTGAAGGTTGGGAACAGTGAAAGGTGTGAGGCAACAACAAAACACATCTCAGCTGCCACAATGTTGGAAAAACTCTTCCATAAAAGTGTATAATAAAAACATGCATGTTTGCTGTATTACATGTTCTGAGACCACTCTTTTTTTTTTTTTTACTTGTCCTGTCCAGCATCAAAGCAAGCAGAATGTAAATCTGATTGCTTTATTTTGTCGAACAGTTTTGCTTTACCAAACGGAGCTTTATGAACACAAGGCTCCACTTGATATCCTGTTTATTCATTTTATTTCTTTAATTAAACGTTTGTCTATAACAGCATTCCATTCCATACTGATGGGCTTGACAAGGGAGAAATGAAAGTTAACAGAGGTAATGATAGAAAGTGGAACAGAGAGAAAAGAGTAAGGAAGAGGTAAGGAAGTGGTTCTGAGACCACTCTACGATCTACAAGCACTGCTAAGCCATATGAGGATCAGCAGGGAAAGAAACAATTCTAGTTTTACTTTTACACACTTCACATGCACAAACCCAAAAACTTTGTTGCAAAACATTGCGAAAAACATTCAGTACAGTAGGGATGGGCGATATGGACTAAAAAATGTATCATGCTAATTAATGTTTTTTATCATGATAACGATAAGAGATGATAAAAAATATCAGCCTAATTATTTGTATTATAAAACTCACTACATTCTGTCTTGAGAGCCCTAAAATAATAATAAAAGGCTCTAAACTACATTAACTAAGTTCAAGTAGTACACCTTTATTGTAAAACTGTAGTGACACCAAACAAACATGTCTGACCTATGAGAACAAATTTAACATTTATCTAAATGGTGCAAACAGAAAACTATATATAAATAAAAAAGCAACTATATATAAATAACTGTAAATACAACCTGATAAAGTGAATTTATCATTTTTATCCTGAGATTATTAAATAATATATTATATAAATTATTACCATGGGAAATTTCTTTGACGATATACATGATAACATATCGCCCATCCCTACAGTACAGATATGAAACATTCTCAGCCTGCATTCCGAGGAATTCTCTTGGCATCTAGATAGGGTGGGGGTTTCAATTAATTCTGATATAGAAGTACCCTTAAATGGTTTAAATGGTTGGTACGTTATAGCTATGCAAGAGACATCTCATGGATGCACTAGGATGCATCCTCAGTGATGTATCCTAGGGTCATTGGGTGTTGCAACATAATACACCCTCGCTCAGGCGACCCAGCCAGGGTCGATCAAGTCTTCACGTGTGTCCTATAGCAGTCCACGGATCAGCCCTTGTAATCCAAAACCAACGTGTGGCATTCTCTGTGTCTTTGCTTGTGGACTTAATGTTTCTTGTATATAGTCATTTTTTTTTTCAAATATCACTTTAACAGCAGCATAATTTACATAACAGTAAGGTCAAAAAACATATTTTATGGCGCACTAACCCTTTAAAGTCCCCTATACTAAAAATCCCTGTCAGTACTTGTTTAGCTGATTGGTCAAACATGGTGCAACACAGCTGTCCATGCTTGTAGACAAACTGGTATCCAGGTAGTCACTGTGAAAATGTGTTTTATGGTAATGCTGTTTCAGTATGTAACAGAAGGAAAGGCCGGGCTGTAAATGAAATGTCTCAGATGGAGTTTAGCTCAGGAAACTTGTTCTCTGTGAAAGACACTGACTCATTTACCATGAACCTATAGGCTCTGCTGATCTTTTATGTGAGGAAAAGAAGGCCATGACACACAGAAGTTGGAGAAATTTCCTTAAAATTTTGATCCTTTTCCAAGAAACTCCACCTCTGTTGCACGAACATAATCGAATATTTCCAGTTTTATTCTTGTCTGTATTTGTTGTTGAAATCACAGTTTCATTTCTTCAGTATAATTTCCAATCGGGCCTTTGGTTTAAATCAGCTACTGTGGTTTCCTGTGAATTTGTGAAAGAGAAAAAAAGAAGACCCCTATGAAACTGACACACTGTAAAAAAAGCGCCCACAAGGATTTCCTAAAACGTGACAGTTTAGGGTTAGTGCTGATACTGTGTGCTTACGAGAAGCCTCCTGCTTTGTGATTCAGTGTTTAATGTTAATCTTACGTTGCCACAGGCTGGTGACACATTCATGTGATGAAATATTCAATCTTCTCCTCTTCGGCCCTTTTAAGACAAATCAATTCTCTTCACATGTTATGATTTCCTCTGCTTTGAGCTGCCAATCTACACAAGTTTTCCTTTGAACTATTTAGGATGCAGCATACTCAATGACATGATGCCGCTTCCTTGAAAACTGTCCTTGGGGTTTTTGCGAGATAGCTCACAGGGGAATATTTCTGTGTTCCCAGCCAAGCCTCAGTGGATCCAGACCATGAAGGACACTGCCCTGGCCATAGAGGAGAGATTGTTCTGGGAGTGCCGAGCCAATGGCAAGCCCAAACCCTCCTACGCTTGGCTGAAGAATGGCCAGCAGCTTCTCTCAGAGGTAAATTATTGCCTGCCTTCTGCCACCTACAAGTGCTTCATTTGAAAGACTTAATCTTCAGCTATAGCGCATCCTTTTATTTCAAAGAGCCTGATGATGAGAAACATGTGGCTGTTTTCTCAGTGCAATTCAGAGTCCGATGAGAGGAGAATGTAAACATCTTACAGACGTAAGCCTGTGAAGAGACGTGGATGTAACTGCCACTGGTTCTGCTTCACCTTGGCGGATTACACAGTCTTAGCGAGTGGATCAGTGTAGTTCCCAAGAGATTGCTCCATTTCGTCTGGATGGAGTCGAGAGTTGTTTTTCATTATTCATGGTGCATGTTTAAGCTCCTTCAGATTTAGGGACAATGGGTTTAATCTACTGTGAAATATACTATATAGAGCTGAACACCTTATTTCAAACCACATGAGAAATTCACATTGTATAGTGTAAGATCAGTAGCTTTAAACTTGGCTGACTGTAACCGGCTTCTGAAATTTATTTCCTTGGCAATGCTTAATGAGGCTCAACACAAGGCATACCTCTTTTGAATAAGATGGCAAATACAACCAGTGTTATTATTAAAAAGACAAGTTTAAAAGTAATTCTTTCTTATTTTCTATGCATTTCTTTCTGTTACAGGACATTTAATTTGTGTTTTATGATGTAAATTCAATATTCTTTATCATCAGTTGTGCATCTACATGCATGGTGTGAGAACTGATCTATATATAAGGAGTGTATATCTCTCCTCCATAAGACAGATTGATGTATACAAAATGATGTGATTTGATTCAATGCATTCTGATACAGTTATTAACATCTGTTTAACAGAGACAGTCATTTCTCAGTGCTAGCTAGTACCTCAGTGAAAGAGCAGGCATTCAAGTATTTTTCCTACTTCAAAGAACAGACACAAAAAAATCCATTTGATGGTTAATGTTGGACTTCATTCTCTGCTTTTATGCAGAAGTCTGGAACATATTTATCACTGAAATATAGTGTAATTAGTATCTTTTACCAAGGTTTTTACTTTTGTGCAGTGTGAAATTGAATAAAATTAAATGAAAAATTTTTTTTTTATTTATCCCGGAAATCACAATGTTTTTGTAGTTGCATTTTCTAAGACAATAATGATTAATTAGTATAGATTATATTAATTGTACCATGTCGCCAGAGTTCTCACCACCAACCACACAGTAAAATTCTAAATTTTTAGCTGTAAATCAGGTAATAGAAGCCAGAATTACATTTTTTTTTTATGGTTAGAAAGTCTTCAGCGTCTACAGTTGGATGTCTCACTCTGGCTGTCGTTGCTCTTTCTTCAGAGACATTCCCTGTGTTAGCATCAAGGGATTTACCAGGATCAATGTTCATATTCATCATGCTACAACTGTTTTTTTGTCACTGACTGCAGGGTTTTGTCCAGTGTTCCTTTATTATAACGTCCAAATGATTTCAAGATTTAAGATTTGATGAAGGGTTAGAAACTCTGCCAGCGTTTGTTGCCAAATGCTGTATATTCTTTTTACCTTGCAAGCAGGGATGGGTGTGCATGTTGCCTTTATATTTAGATCTGAACACAGCTTTTGTAGTAATGATACAGACGCATTGATGTTTTATTCTGATGCTGATGCAGACATCTTACTTGAAAGAATCTGAAGCAAAATCTTACTCAGCTATCTTTTAAACAGAATCAGGACATCATCCAGTTTGTTGTACATTTAACTCAGTGCAGAGCACTGCAAAGCTGTGTAACGTCTTTAACATTAAAATCTACAGAATATCTGTTCATCCCTAAACGTTTAATAAATTAAAATCATACTGACAAGAAAAGAATACAAGTGTATTGCAAAAAGTCTGTGTAACACCTTAAAAATGATGGAAGAGCTTTATATAAAAACAAAACGGTAATAATAACCTTTGTTTTGGGGAAGCACTTCAAGCAGAACCAACCTTTAAATTAAGATAAATTCAGTGTTGACTGACTATTTTCCACATTTTGTTGTGTGTTAAAGTCATCTAAATATGGATTTAGTCAATTTACTTCAGTCTTTTCCCAATCAAACACAATGTCAATGCAAACACAGGTTTTTGGTGTTTGTTTTTTTCTTTACAGATTTCTTCAAAACGAAAGACTAACAGACCATGATAGAAATATTCAGACCCAGTGTAGTACTTCGCTAAAGCATCTTTACCGGTTATAGCGGTTTCAGGTTTTCTTGGGAATGATCCTACAAACATGGCACACATTTCCTTTGGAAGGTTTTCACATCCTTTTTGGCAGAAGCATTTCAGCTGAGCCACGCTGGGTGAGGAGCATCAGTGCATCAGTGCACGGCCGTATTCAGGTCTGCCTAGAGATGTGCTCCCGCTTTTAAGACTCAACTCTGGCCTGGCTAGCTCAGAACTGTCTGTCTCAGAAGCCGTTCTTGTGTTTTTCTGGTCATGCGTTTCAGATTGTCTTAATGAAATGTAAACCTCAGATCATGATCACTGAAACGGGTTTGCTCCATACTGTATATTTCTCCACCTTAGCATCTATCCTCATCTCCAAGTTACATAAATATGTTCACCCTCATAATAATGCTCCACAGTCTTTGACTGTAAATATGGAAATAATGAAGGGATGCCCTCTGCCTGCTTTACTCTATGCACAAAGTTAACCTGCAACTGTAATTGTTACCAAACAGTTAGTCTTGGCTTCATCAGATCAGTGAATTTTTCTCCTCTTTTTCCAACAATCGGAGGGCTGCCTTCTGCCATTTTATGACTTACAGCTTCTAGTCGCTTGGACATAAAGGGATGAAATGGTGACGTGTTTTACTGATGGGTCCGTCATCTCCTCAAGGGAACTCTGGATCGTATTCATAGCAACCACTGACTTGTTTGTTAGTTATCCGATAAAGGCTGTGTATCTCTGATCAGAGGAAGAAGAAAAAAAAAAGTCAGTTTCCATCCTTAGATCTTCATCTAGACAGTCAATTTTGCAAATGTTTTTCTTGACCATATGGCTTGGTTATTACTCTGACTTACATCATCATCTGTAAAAACTTTCACAGGTGTGTGCTCTCTAAGATAATTGCAGTTAGGAACAGGTTGACATCAGTCATGTTGAAGAAGCCTCTTGATAGATAGATTTGTAATCAGATATTTCACTCCCCTGTTTTTAATAACTGAAAAAAAACAACAACTTTTATTGTCATTGTGGAGAATTTTTTTGCTCACAGATTGGAGGAAATAGGTGAATTGAGTTTAAGTCAGTCTGAAACAAAAGCTAAGGAATACTTGAAAGGATCTGAAAACTTCCAGTTGGCACCGCACCTAACGGCAAGGGAAAAAAAGCTAAGCTGTATTTAAAAAAAACAAGAATGTCTTTTGTACTCAGACTGATTATTATGTACAACAACATCCTGATTTGATCTCCACCCACCGACTGTGCCTTGAACCAATCTACTGTTAAACTGTGTGCTTTATAAAGAAACAGCTACCTTTAAATCTTAAGCAGTAATTGCCTTCTTTCATCCTTTTCTTCACAGGATAGGATCCATGTGGAGGACGGGGTCTTGTCAGTGTCAGCGCTGACACTATCTGATGCTGGCATGTACCAGTGTGTGGCTGAAAATAAACACGGCGTCATATATTTTGCTGCTGAACTAATGGTTTTAGGTAGGATGGCATTTATCTCTTAGATCCTCAAATCATTGTTACCAACGAGTCTAAAAGGTCATCTTACTGTCTTTCTTAAAGGTTGTGTGGATTGGCAGATAAACGGGTCACTGATGGGGATTTTAAGGGATCAAACACATTTGAATGTTTTTTTTTCTCTTTATGATGTTTTTATGTTGTCATAAGGATGGGATGATAAACAGCCAGTTCTTAGTTGAGGTTTTAGTTTGCTGATGTTCTGGTACATTTTTTTTTTTTATTTCTATTTAGTTATCTAGCAAACACTTCGATTTCACCAGTGAGAATGAATTGAACAAGAAAGAAACCTTTTCTACTCCCAGCAAAGATGTTTGAAACATGTGTCTCCGTTACTTTACTGTTTCATGATTTTTACAGATCAGACTGAAGAATATTTTATATGTAATGCAAGGTTTGTTGAGTCTTGTACTAAATTCTGCTTACTGTTTCCCATCAGCCTCTCCTCCAGACTTCACAGGAAACGTCCTCAGAGCTTTGCTCAAAGCCAAAGCAGGAACTACTGTGACTTTAGACTGTAAACCCCAAGCCTATCCCATAGCCAGTATTTTATGGAAGAAAGGAAACCTGCCTATCCACACCAATGACAGGTAATGGCAACAGAAACAAGTTGGGGTTTTCTGTATTTGCATAATTAGGATGATATTAGCATTATTTTTCCTCCTCTGCTCTTTTGGACTAATCAGCATTCACTCCGCATGCACACGAACTGCTTTGATAACCCAGAACACTCAAAAATCAGAAGTCATTCTTTATGTGGTGATAAAATGAGTCTTTGTTCTCGCTGCCTCCTATAGGATCACCCTTTCCCCCGATGGAACGCTGAGGCTTGCAAACGTGAGCAAGTCTGATGCAGGCAGTTACACATGCTTTGCAAGGAATAGATTTGGCATGTCAAGTACAACTGGAAGGCTTCTGGTTACGGGTGAGCTCTGCCGTTTAATAGGAGACTGTTTGTGCACTCTACTTTGTAAGCAGAATTTACTGCTTGGTATGGATTAACATAAGAGAGAGCTACTGCACTTGGATCAATAGCTGAAAGGTGGAAAACATAAGCAAACTTTGAGTTTTATGTGGGGCAAAACTTTGGGAAGCTGTGATTTATAGCTTGCATAGTGTAGAGCTTTAGCATAGTGAAGTAAAAACACTAAATGTGAGAGTAATGCTTACGCAAAGCTCCTTGCAACTTGGAAAAAAAAATGTCCGTTTTTCAGTTGTTCTGTCCAGCTGTATTTTGCAGAAGCTGCATTAAATCTCTCGGAAGGTATTTGACAAAGTACTTGAACACTATTTCCCTCAAAGCAGCAGAAACAACCAATTTACTGCAGCAAATGAGAGTGCCCTGAGTGAAAGCAGTGAAAGCATTAGTGAGGTGGTGTCAAATGCTGTTGTTGCTGTCGAGCATGTGTTTTTTTCTCTCATGACAGTTGAGTGTTTTCTCTGAGTTTCTTATTGGTTTAGTTAAGGTGTTGAATGATACCATCTCCCGCTGTTTCCTTTGAAGCAAGGTTTTCTTTCTTAAATTACTCTAGTATTCTCAAAGCCATCAAACATCAGCCTATTGACATTGACTCAGCTACTAGCTTAGCATCGGATGGCCTTTTATATGCATTTTTTTTTCTGTCACTTGACAGTAATTCTAAGGTAAGATGTAGGAGTACAAGTCTTCCTTCTTTATGTTTTACCTTCTTTATTTGATTTCTGCGGATTCATTATCTTGACTTTTGAATCGCAGAGGGCTTCACCAAATGATTGCTTTGGAGACTTTAAAGCTGTGCTCCTCAGTTTTGTTCCGGATGCACTGAGGAGTCTATTGCATGAAGTTTTATCTGATCCGCAGTATATTGTAATTGCTATCAGGATTTCAGAAGATTATGTGAGCTGTGTCATCCTGGAGTTTTACTCATTTTAGTGGCGGCAGGCTGTATGTTATCAGAGATTATTTGACTGAGACTTTTATGAGGCCTTCCTTTATAAAGATAACACAGCTCGGCCCATGACTCACTGTAGTAAAGAGGATACTCCGTGTTCCAGCAAGTGCTGGATTACTGAGTCCATTTCAGCATAAATCAACAAAGGGCAGCTCATCCGCTTGCAATGAAACGCCTCATGTTTTGTGATTGATTGGCACCCGTGCCTTTTCCTCTGGCAGATCCGACCAGAATCATCCAGGGGCCAGTGGACATGGAGATCGTTGTTGGCGAGAGCATTGTGTTGCCCTGCCAGGTCGCCAGTGACCCCGTCCTTGACGTTTCATTCTCCTGGGCCTTCAACGGACAGCTGATCGCCAAGGGAGACAGTCACTTTGAGCTAGTGGGAGGGGTGAGTGACCCACAGTCATATTTTTTCAGAACGTGTGAATGGGCAGTTGGCACCTCTCTCCATCTTGCTTCACTCCATCCCTAACATTAGTTAAAAGGAACAGCTTGTGGCTTGACATCGTGGTGTTTCTTGGAGGGATTTACTGCAGCCAGTTTTGCTGCAACTAGTATCATGCCATCCCTGTCGGGGTTCTAAAAGTCTGCTCCCAGGCATAAAAGGGAATATAAGAATGTGAAAATCTTTGGAAGAAAGTGCAAATACATCAATGAAGGCCCCTATGCTTCCAGCTGTATTTTTGTGAATGGAAACAAGACAGTTCTTATGTCATAATACACTTCCCACAAAAAAGTCATTATGTCTGTAATGTGCTAGTTGTTCAGCCATTGTGACAGGTTGTCATCTTTCTGAGCACTGTTCTCCCATTCCAGCTCGTTCTTAGCACAGTTCATCTGCTCTTTTTTAATACTTTGGCTGAATGTCTCAAATTTCTGCTTTGACATGGCCTGTTGCACAGCCCCACATAACAGGAAGTGGCTGCACATTATTAGATGTGTCTTCTAAAGGAATCAAAGCATGGCAGACACCCAAATGACAAAACACTTTCAGTACATCCACACAACCTTTGAGATTAACCATTCTTCTTGTGTGTGTCTGACTGACAATGTTCTTATCTGAAAAGAGACTCCTTCCCCAGAAATGCCAGAATGTCCCCAGTCCAAAGAGATTATCAACTTAACTTTGCTGCTTCAGGGAATTTAATTTCCATAATTAAACCACATTGGCTCTGCTGCCGCGTTTCTCTGCCAATGCCAGGAGAACGATTTCACCACTAATTTACCATTTGTTGCTTACGGGTGTCCTCTCAGATGAGAACGCAGAAGTCTCCCCCCTATTTCTCTCTCTCTTGCTCTCTCCCTCTCTCCTCCTTTCTCTCTCTAAATAAGGAAACACTGCCTGAATAGATTATTTGTGTACATCTTCGCGAGAGGTCTTGAAGGTTATACTGACGACCTCTGCAAAAAGCAAGCGAAAAAAGCTGAGAGCTTGTCAGACGGAGAAAGCTCCCATCACTGCCAACATCCTTTTGTGAATTATGGTCTTGTTCTTTTCCGTTTCAGCTCCCGTTGAGCAGCAGCTTACGTATGACCCGACATATACGGATATTTTGTTCGACTGTATTCTTCCCCTTGAAGTCTTTATAACTCCAGATTCAGCAAATGTTCATGGGATCACTGTTTATCGCACCTTGTATATGCTTCACTACATTTAATAAGCTGTCACAGGGTCTGTTATCTTTCATGCTACATAAAGCCTTCTCTTCTCCTTGGCAGAGAACAGCAGGAGATCTGATGATCAGGAACATTCAGCTTTACCACGCTGGCAAATATATCTGCGTGGTGGACACGGATGTGGAGAGCCTGTCAGCCGTAGCTGTATTGATTGTGAAAGGTAAGAAAACCTCCTCTCTGCTCAGCACTCACTAATTAAAACAGGGCTTGTAGTCAGGCTCATTTGATTGCTTCCTCTTTAAGAAAGGAGAAAATAAAAATCTAGCACTAACAGTAAAGTGGGTGATGGATGAAGCGACATTAAAAAAGATATCTATTGTCTGTGAGGGCTACCTTACAATGCTGTGTGCGATGTTTTGGAGCTTTTGTGTTCTAATGAGAGTATAGAGAATGCTGACTTTCAGGATGTGTAGAAAGTCAAATAAGCTTGTTTTAAGAAACATTCTCATTAAATTTGTTCTGGAAGTCATCACAATGCAAAGCTTTTATGCTCAATTTATTTCTAGCAGCAGTTGCTTAATTACATCAAACAAAAGTGACTTTCTTTTTATATTTCCTTCAAAGATGTTTACTGAACTCAAAAACTAAGCAAATAGTTTGAAACTCTAAGAATAGCAGCTATGATTTCTTTTAAGGTTTATTCTTTACTTTTTTTTTTTCTTTTAATAAGCAATTTTAAATCCTTATGCAATGTACTTGACAGGGAAATAATAATTTGCCTGTCTGTGCTCACTCATGTAGTCTGCATTGCTCCAGAGAGACGCAAGTGTTGGTAGTCGTAGTTGGCAGAGCAAAATAAATTTTGTTGCAGGTTTGAGGAACTGGCAGCTTGTTACTGCTTGTAGAGGGTGCTCGAGGGTTGTTTCTGGCCCAGATCAATACGCCAAATAGCCCAGCAAATTGACACAACGTAAATATGCTAAATGTCAGATGAGGTGAGGGATGATTGTGTCAAGATTTGAAAAGGTTGGATCCATATCTTTATCTTGCAAGGATACTCACCAGTGATTCAACTTGGCCTGTTCAAGATCTTCTTGGCAAATTGCATTAATGAGAAACTCCTTTCAAAATGGCTGAAGATTAGGTGTAAGTAATGCGGTTTTTACAAGTACAGGGAAACGCATGGCAAGAGAAATGGATTGGCCTAGAACTGACTGGAGACAAACTTGACTGTGACTCAGACTGTGCATTATTTACACTTCCTGCTCACGGCAGCTGTCACGGATGTCTCATGGTTTGAATCGAATGGCTTCAAAAAGCATGAAGCTGGATAGAGAATCAGTCATGGTGGAGGAAAGATGTCTTTGTGATCACTGCGGACAACCTTTAACAAACTGAGTGTGACCACATACATATGTACTGCATGCATTACTCTGTAAACCTCCATTATCTTTAATCCTTTGTGACCCACAGAGAATATGCAGCAGCATAGTAAGTATTTACACTGTCTCAGTCATTCAGCTAGCGAACTGAAATATCTTTATCTTTAATGGAACAGAGCCAGTAAGGCAGTTTTGGTTGTTAAATATCTCTTTCTATCTGTTGAATTCTGCCACCATGACATGCTGCACAATAATCAGTTATTATTAAAGTTATACTTTACTTTAGGCAAAATATCAATGCAAAATTGAAAAATTGCCCCATGAAGAAGTCTCTATAAATGTTACCCTTCTCAAATTTTAATCATAAAATATAAATGGGAAATGTTAATGTCTTTTTGACTGGGCTCTTATCATGGACGTATAAGCAGCATTTTTCTGCTGAAGTTGACTGGGCTTTTTTTTTTCTTTACATATAAGAATTTAGGGGAATACTGGCTCATTTCTTCCTGTGTATGAGTACTTTTCATTAACGTGTGCAAAAATAAAATGTTCATTCTTTATACTTAAGATTTGAAGGCTGTGAAGAATTGTGGTGCTTCTTCAGGCCTTCACTCCAGCTCTTTTTGGTCATTGTTGTTCAGGTTAAGATCAGTTACGGTATTCAAAGTTTCCCTCTTTTACCTTTTAAAAGAAGCTCTGGAATTCATACTTTGCTGTGCTTCATTGTCCATCTCGTCTGTGTGAGCAAATCAGCTTTGCTGCATTTGCGTTAATCTGAACAGACAGTATGACCTTATACACATCACAATGCATTTGGCTGCTTCTGTCATATTTTCAATAAAATGATTGACATAGTGCTACTGACAGCCTAGTATGCACATGTCATCATACTGCCTCCATGTGTTTACAGATGTTGTTCCCAGCCTTTCCATCCTTTTTTCTTGCTGTTAGTTTCATCTGTCCAAATAATGCTGGTTTTTTCGAACTGCTTGGCTTTTTGTTTTGTTGAGAAAAATAACACAATATAGTTTTTCCTTTCTTTGAGGCTTTGAAATGACTGACTATTGATGTTCACATATCATCTTGGTATAGCTTTTCCTTCATGTTTTCCATCATGAGGAATATTGGACCCAATCACCATCCACCACTGCTGCTTTCTGTGGGTGCCCAGGCATTGCCAAGCTCTTTTTTTAATTTGGTCACCTCTATTTTGTGTTTGCAGCATCTGGGCTGGACTGTTGTACTGTAGTTGCAGTGAAAACTACTTTGACTGCATTTTATGGGTTCATGGAAACAGCTTCCTTATGCAAACCACCAGCATGGAATCGACTCCAGGCCTTTTACCTGCATTATTGATAAAAAATACATAAAGGGGAAGCCAACACATGAAAAAGCTTTTGATTCATTTACATTTGAGTGCCTACAATACTTCTCCCTTTGTGAGAGTTATATGTAAAAACCTTTAAATTAAAGCTACACTTCAAGTCCATATTTGTTTTACAAATGTGACCAGAATATATTTTAGTGACAGCTAAAATGAGATTAGTTGTGTCCGTGTTCACCTGTTTATGATCTAACATGACTGTGTTCCTTACAGATTGCGTGAGATCAGGTTGGCATTCGTAGATGATGATGTAATCTTGCATCAGCTGTTACTTTTACCTACAGTGCAAAAGTGTGTTCTGTTTAAGTCATTTCTTGCTTTCATGAGGATGAAGCCAAGTTTTTATCCCTTTATTTTTACCAACCTATAGTGGTTCTGAAAACATTTTGGACCATAGATGTCATGTTTACCCGTTTTGTTTAAATGATACAGATACTTATTTGATATCATTTTGAAAACATCTATAAAGTATTAGTGAGGAAATCTTTATGAAAACACTCCCCCCCCCCCTGGAAATATATTAAATAGTATGGAAATAGTGAATTAGAGGCGTACTTAAAAATGGCAGTCCTTAAGCTATTTCATGGGTAACCTTGTTCTATCCCCCAAATTTAACAGATTGCAAAATAAATAAATTAATCAATTAAAAAAATGCACGTGTCATTTCTACACCAGGTTTCATTAAATGTAGCATATTTACCAATTTTTGCAATTCATTTGCAGGTTACTGTTGGAAAATAGACACTTGAGCTGCACTGAATACTGAACATGCCTGCGCAGAAAGTAGATCATCCAAAGAGAAAATAGACAGAACTGTCTTCCATCTTTCATCTCTTAATGAAAGATGTCACTGTCCCTGACTGGAAACTCAAACTATTGTTTTCACTAGAACTCCTTTTTCTAAAGAACCTATTTCATGTCGTGTGGATTATTCAAAGGAAAGGAGATCCTGAATGAGGACAGGCATATAGTATTGCAGTTGAATTTTTCAAAGTGTGATTCATTATTAAATCTCCATGCAGTTCCATATCTTTTGAGAAGGAAGCAGAATTTTCAGGGACAAACAGAGATATTCTTTTAGTGGCTCTTTGTACTCATGCTTAATATTGGGATCTTCTTTTTACTGTAGTTATTTGAGTGTGACTACTGCAGCACATACAGACATTTATGATCATAGCTGCAATATAAGAGATTATCAATGTTTTTGGCAATGGACACACTTTTCCAATCAAGTATATTAGGCAGCTTGCTCATGTCTCAGAGCATGATTTCCAGTCATGTTTGGTTCCTTTCCTCTCACTGCATTGAGGGTCAATGATAATTGCTCTGCCACAAAGACTCTTAAGTATTCATCTGGGTTCTTGTTTTTAACAATAGCAGCCGTTAATGTTTCAGATGCCTCTCCACAATGTCTCACAAACACTCCACAGAGCAGTGATGGTGGAATGGAGAAGGTCACTGTGTGAGGATAACATTGTTGTCATTAACATTAAAACTACTTGTTGAGCACTTGTGCTAGTTTGACACTTGTATCACATCATTATCCTGTGTGTAAAAAGATATAACTAGTGACAGTCGATGTGCATGCAATACAACTGTATTTCACCTCTGATGTTCAAAACTGATACTTGAGACTGAGCTTCTTTTACATTTGTGTAATTTTCAGTTCAGATCCAAATAGAAATTGCAGGCTGCCAGTGCCAAGTTCAAAATAAAGCCAGGATAGTCTTTCTATATTAATCAGAGATTATATGAGTACTCAAGAGACGCTGACAGCATCTTGTTGTTTTCAGCCAATTAAATATAATTATAGGATAAAGAATTGATCCTTGATTTTGTTCTCAATTAATATGCATTAATGAGGCCAGTGTATTAAAGCCTTCTTTCCTTTTTTTCAATAGCCACTAATGAATTTTGCAAAGATCAATATCTTTAAATCCAAGGCTTTAAGGCCAAACATATTAGGGCAGTGTGCTTAAGGCTTCTGTAAACAAGATGATGTACCTTTGTTGTTACAATTTATATATATGTATATATATATATATATATATATATATATATATATATATATATATATATATATATATATATATATATATATATATATATATATATATATATTTATAGATAGATAGATGCATAGATCGATAGATGTATACACATATAGCTAATGGACTATGAACACAAACTCCTTTGTTTGTTTTTACAAAGCATTGATTGTTTTTTAAAAGAAATAGTAGATTATTAATAGAATAGCCTCAGATTTCTGTAAGCAGAGCTAGAGGAGATACTCTCCAGTACTCTTTTATTTCTGACGAGCAGCCATGCTCATTAATACAGGAAGTTGTAGATGAAGCAAAAATAAAACGTAATGCTGCCTAATTGGTAGGATAACAAAAATAAATGATAGAACTTTGGGTCTTCCGGGCTGTGATGCCCTTCTTCATCTTTTACCTTTTAATTTTACTCCTTGCATCTACTCACGTCTGCTGTTCAATCGATCAATTACCTCAAGGACTGTGAAAGAGGGGGATTACATGTAGGGTGAATATTGGAGGATAAATCCTGAATGAACTTTTAATTCCTTGTGAAGGGCATTACTTCAAATGGAAGGCTTTTAAAAATGTTCTGTTGCTAATGTGGATCTTTAAACAAAAAGGCTATGTGCCAAGAGAAATATAGAAAGAAAGAAAGAAAGAAAGAAAGAAAGAAAGAAAGAAAGAAAGAAAGAAAGAAAGAAAGAAAGAAAGAAAGAAAGAAATGAGGTGTTTATGCAGCTCATTTTTTCTCATGCAGAAAATGCAAGTGTGCACATCCTAATTTCTGTAATGTCATCTGTGATCTTTGTATGTGTGAATACCTCACAGTATCTGTTCCTGTGATTGAGCCAGGCCCCCCCAGCCCTCCAGACTCAGTGATGGTGGAGGAGGTGACAGACAGCACAGCTCAGCTGGCATGGAGCTCCGGCAGAGACAACGGCAGCCCCATCACCAATTACCTTATTCAGACCAGAACGCCCTTCACTGTGGGATGGCAGCGGGTTAACACAGGTATTCAGCACTTAAAAATGACTTTTTATCTCAAAGAGCATGTGATGCTATTCCGACAATTCAAAGATACCCTCAGGGAAATTTCTGGTCTTCCATCCCCCAGTTTGGCAGGGAGGTCACAGTGTAGGGTCAGCTACTGAGTGAGGACTCTGGAGATGCTGAGGTAAAGGGTCTAACTCTTGAGGCTTTGAGGTCATTGCTGCTGGTTTTTTAGTATTTTATTAGATTTATTTTAATAACCCTATCTATGAGCATGCATTAGACACCTTAGATAAAATCGGAGTCCACCTCATCTGCGTTACAGTAGGTTTCAAGTCAATTTAGTTGATATTTGGTTTTTATTCTTTTAACATTTAAAAACTTACGTCAAAACAACAACAGCAAAACGATATGGTTAAGTTATTTCTGTATAACCCTTTTTTGGGATGCAATATCAAATGTAGATTAAAAACAGAAAGTCAACCATTTCAAATAATTTAAATCTTGTATTTTTTTTTAAGTAATTGAATGATTTAAGAAATTTGTTTCTTGACACACAATTGCAAAGACTTGTGGAATATTTTCATTTGTGTTGCATAATATCATTAAGATGTTAATAGTATGAATCCTCTGAGGGACAAGGCTGAAAGTCAGTATTGCATGGTTGTGATCTACTGGCTTCTAGGCAGAACTGTCATAGGAACAGAGATTATTATGTAGCAGAAATCACAGCATGCACTCAGTGAAACTTCTGAGACCTTTGTCAGTAAACCCAGTCACCAGTGGGTTCAAGCCCGTTCAAGATGGACTGAGCTGCGGTGAAAAATCAGCTGTGATCTAAGAACTCAAACTCTCCGAGTTTATATTGTCAATCATGTACAGTATGTATTTATTTATTCATTTATACAGGTAAATCTCACTGAGACACAAGGTGTCGTTTTTTTAAAACTTGCACCATGTTCAAACTCACTATAGTTATTACAAGTCATATAACCAAGCAAATGTATGCTTTGTCCTCCAAGATAAAGAAGAGAGGAATCATTAGGCCTGCTCTTAAAAAACAGTTCAAACCATGTCTGATATTAAGGGCGTACTTTTCCATTTGAGCGTCCTTGTTATAAGAGTCCATCTCCAGTCACATATTGAAATAATTTAATTAGTTATGAAACATGAAATATAAGAAAACAAGCTGTTAAGCTGATGAAAATCTACACAAAGCAAAAGTTGGAAAACATTTCACTTTAAAACTAGTCCTCAGATCCCCAAACACTTACAGACTGATGTAACACCAGGGTAAATGTTCCCTTTTTCTCTGCAATTTTACACACGTAACTGACATTTTTTCAAAGGTCAGTACCATTTCTCAGTTTCAGCATTTGATATTTTGTTTGTACTATTTTAAACTCAATATGAAGCTAAAGTGATTTGTAAATCCTTTTATTCTTTTTGCAATAAACACTTTGCACAATGTTGTGATTTTTGGGGCCACCAGTGTTGTAGTTTACTCATTAGCCTTCTAATTAACACTTATTCTTAAACTGATCCCAAAAATGACATTACAAAAATGTATACAAAACTTTTTTAAAAATATGTACACAAAATATGCATCACAATTTAAGACAAAACAGCATAATGCACAAAACGTGCAACATAGTTAGGCTATATTCTAACTGTAACTACTGTACCTTGGGAAAAGAATAAGAGAGAACAAAACAAAACAAAACACACAAAAGTTTATTCCAGTTTAAACTACAATAAACTGTCCTATTATCCAGAACATACTGTATGTGGGTTACAGAACTATGTATAAAACTGTAGACTTTGCTTGAATTGGCGAACCCAAAGATAGATCTCAAAACCTTGTCTGTTCCACTGAGAGTCACAGAGGTGTGTGCATGATTTAGCTGTGTAAGTGTGCAGATGTTTTGCTTCATTCTTAAGCTTCTCATTAGAGTCAGAAGCGGTTACAATAGCCAGATCTTGCAAGCAAAATCTGGCTACGATTAAAATAAGTAAATAAATAGTTCCTCTGGAGAACATGCTGGAGGAGAACATTTAGCGCCACGAATCAGCAGAGAATAAACCAGAATCTTAAAAGCAAGGAAAATATTTGATTTTTGCTGTTTCATCTTTTATATAACAGGACTCTGAGTGATTTTCAATGTTTCCTTTTATCTGCTGGATGTGTAAAGAGACACAGTATGCTGCAAATATAAAAGGTGTTAATTCTTCTTCTTCTTTTTTTTTTTTTTGTTGTTTCTATTGCCCTCAAGTTGCAAAGAAATTGTTAATGTAGTGGTGACTGCATTGTGTTTTTTCACAGGCAAAGCTGGCAACCAGCATGCAATGCCTTTTTTTTTTTTTTTTGTCTGTTACCCCAACTTCCTTCACATTTGTCCTCAAACAGCTGGAAGTCAGAATGCTACAGTTACCTGCCCAGCACAACTTTGTGTGGTTCTTCAGTTTTATTCCACATGTTTAATTATATGCATTCACCTTGTCTGGTTAATGCTCTTTCTTCTTTTTCTTTCTTTCTTTCTTTTTTTTTTTTTTTTACAGTCCCAGAGATGATTGATGGAAACACTCTGACTGCCACTGTGGTGGATCTCAATGCCTGGGTGGAGTATGAATTTCGGGTATTGGCCAAAAACAGTGTTGGGGTTGGAGAGCCCAGCCCTGTATCTGTCAAGACCAGGACAGAAGATGCAGGTGCAGTAAATTTATTTCATTGTCAATTTGTTATAATCCCACTTCCATTCATGCAGATATGAACAAGGTTTTTATTTTGTAGTTCCAGATGCAGCACCTGGTGATGTGGGTGGAGGAGGTGGAAGCAGATCCGAACTGGTCATCACATGGGAGGTAAGTCATCAGTCTTATGTTCTAGTCTGCTTTTCACTGTGCCCGCAGTCGGTCGTTTCTATCCTTGAGTGAGGTGCTAAATATTTCTTGCTGAATCAAATTCTCTGTCCTGTTTGGCTTATGGCTGTCATAAATCCGGGGGCCAATTGCAGTCTGTCACAGCAGTAGTAATTTTCTGAAAGAGTCTGCATGTAGAGCAGCAGCAATGTACAGAAAAGCAGAACCGTGGACTTGGCAGTTAATTTCATTTATGAGGCTTCTATCAGTGTTAAATTACTGCTGCTTAGCCAAATCTACACTGCTCAAATCTAGCAATAAGTAAAACAGTCTGGTAGCAGAAAAAAATAATGCTGATATGGTAGAAGGCATTAAGCCCTGAGTTATCTCATTGTTTTCTCATTTCATTAAATGCAGAATAAATTCTCATTTTAAAAACTGCCTGTTTCTGTAATGAGTGCAGATGTTTTCTTTTCCTTTTTTTTTTCGCCTTTTTTTAATAGCATTTTACTCCTCATTTCATTTTATCAAGTGGGTCACAAAAGTAATTTGTGGGTCATGCACTTCTGAGTCTGTGGTAATTGTGTGAGCCCAGCGGTGGAGTGTATGTGAGTGGTTTGTATATGTTTTAATATCACTATAGTTTTGTGTTTCACTCTCAGCCCGTTCCCGAAGAACTTCAGAATGGTGAGAGCTTTGGTTACATCATTGCTTTCCGTGCCTTTGGAGAGGTTAGCTGGACACACGTGGCTACTTCTGCCCCCGGTGCGTCTCGGTATGTGTACCGAAACGACAGCATTGCGCCCTTCTCTCCGTTTCATGTCAAGGTTGGCACTTACAACAGCAAAGGACAGGGTCCCTTCAGCCCTGTAGTCACCATCTACTCTGCAGAGACAGGTAAATGGATGTAAAGAGGATCTTAGCAAAGCTATAAAGCCATTTCTCTTTTTTGAAAAGGACAAACTGCGTTAAAAGGGTTTTACTGCAGCCGCTGCATTAGGCTGTTGAAATCTATTTACAGGCAGAAAAAAGTGGAAAATGTGGGACACACTTGGACCACATTTATGTGAGAGTAGGCAGTTTGCCTCCAAATATCACTATTCTCTAGGATGGCTGAGCAAAAGTAAAAACCATTTGGCATTTAAATCTTTGCTACCTCTCAGTGTGCTGAGAGGAGGTCAGAAGGTAGTGCAGAGTTAGCCTATTTACCAGCAGCGCCTTTGTGTGATTATTCATCTGAGCAGAAATCATCAAGGATGCCACATGGTTATAGATGTGAAAATACAAGAGATTTGCTCCGCTTATCTCTGTGCAGTTGGAAGATGGCAGAAGCGCTCAGTCTCCTGTTGTCTGTTTTCAGAGCCAAGTGGCATGCCAGCGGGAGTTTGGGCCAGAAGTGTCTCAGCCTCTGAGATTGAGGTGAATTGGCAGGCTCTGTCCATCACCCCTGAAAGGGTTCTGGGCTATGAGGTACTTTTTACTCTTTTAAATGGAACAGATATCACACACAGCTCTATTCAAAATGCTTGTCATCACGCCTGTTGTACCTCCAGCCCATCTCTTCCAAACTGTGTCGCCATGGAAAAGGCCATCTCAGCTGGGTAACAGTTATAGCCACAATTATGCACTTCTTCATTTCAACATGACAAGAAAACATGTCAAAGCTTTTTTAGGAAAAGAAAGGAAAAGCCTATCCACATGTTTTTTTATGATGGTGTCATTTATCGGAGATGGTGGAATTGAGCTTTATGGTAGCAGTACTAGGCTTCACGTGAGAATACACAGATCATCGTACCACACCTTAAACAATGAAAAGCTGTAAAAACATACTGTTTCACAATTCTAATAAATAAGTATTCTTGTGATTGTTCTCTGAATAAAATAGGAATGTTAGAATGTTGGATCTTAAACTCAATGCAGCTGATTGTAGCTCACCATTAAAAACTGGGGCAGCGCGTTTGCCTCGTGTTATTTGTCTGACTGAACAATCAGGGGGCGTTAATGTAAGGTGTTTGTTATTTGTCTTGCCCAAGAAAAACAAAGTTATTTTTAAACTCACATGTCAGGATCATATCAGAACGATCTCTGATCTCACTGTCCACAATTACTGAAAAATGAGGGCAGAAAATAAACAAGTGAAGGAAGTCATTTGGGATAAATTATTTAAAGGCAAATGGTTATGAATTATAATGAGAAAATCCGCCTTTGGTTTTCTCAATTCATAACTAAAGTAGGAATTTGATCTGTAGTAAACTATTTAAAAGGGTATTTTAATCAGCCTGATTTGCATGAGTGGGAAGATAAATATGTTATATCGGATTGCACAACACTGATGTATTGTGGATTTGTACAAGAGGACAATAAATCCATTTTTTTTGAAGGACCAGGAAAAGAAAAAAAAAACTTTTGAGTTTCATTATCGTAATTGCTTAATTGTTTTAGTCACTGAAGCAAAATGATTTGTTGGTTCTTGCGTTTCTCCTTCAACATTTGCTGCTATATTTATGTTTTGTCCTTTATACAAAATAAGTAATTTGATGGCATCGGGCTGTACATACACAAATCCATCCATTTTTTCTCGTGTGAGGGCAGAAGCCTGCCCCAGCTGTGACGTGGTGAGAAACGGGGTACACCATGGACAGGCTGCAAGTCCATCACAGGGCCATAATTTATAGAATGATTAGTTAGTTTAAAATCTTTCTAGGGATGCATGATATAATCTGCCCGCTTTTGACATCGGCCTATATCGGCCTTAAAACTGAGTATCGGATATCGGCCACCCCACCGATATTTAAAGGGACTAGAGGCAGGAATTGTGTAAGAATAAACAAGCATGTCCAGTTTTTTAATGCTAATGGGTGATGAATCATTAAAAACCAAAAACCATGAGCCCACCCACGTCTCTCTCCGTTGCCTTGAACAGGCTGTGTGCTGCATAATACGCTGCGATTCAGTGGCCGAATTTCCCGCACTGTCCTGCGGATGTGACATCAAATGACGCTGCATCCGCGTCCCCGACAGTTTTGATCCAGGAAGGAGACGGTCGCGGTAAATTCAAACACTGCAAGGGATAGTTATGGATTCTTCTGCCGTCAGCAAACGATCCAGATCAATCGAAAGACACTAAAAAGTGGAACTACGAAGAAAAAGACTTTATCAGCATAGTAAAATATGTTATAGCTTTAGTTTGTGCACGCTCCCGTGACAGCTTGGCTTATGGCTGACGTTACCCGCAGCACCAGTCACAGCAGTCTCATTTCTTAATCTTGCCTCAAGTCCCTTTAACCGAAAGTCTAAAATGTTTCTAAAGTCTAAAAAAAACCCAAAACTTTTTTTTACAGACTTTAAAACTTCTAAAGACTAGGGTTGGGGGGAAAAAAATCAATACACTGAAATATCGTGATATTTTCATATGCTGATATCATATTGACATTTAAAAACGTGGTATCCATCTATTTTACTAACGAAATCTCGCGATGTTTCATCATTCTGTTACGAAATCTCGCGAGAATTCACAAAAATTTTGCGATATTTTTACATGCTGATATTATATTGACATTTAAAAACGCAGTATTGATCTAATTTACTAACAAAATCTCACAATGTTTCATTGTTCTATTATCAAATCTCGTGGTAATTCAAGAAATCTTGCGAGACTTTGTAAGTAAAATAGATCGATACTGAGTTTTTTTTTTCTGGGGGAAGCACCTTTTTTAAATGTTGATTTGATATCTCGCCATATGAAAATGTCGCGATATTTCAGTGTATTGATATTTTTTTCCCACCCCTGTTTTTCAAAGCGTCGACAACGTATAACAAAACTGCTATTTGCAATGACTGCTTATTTTTTTAGCTTTGATATCGGTATCAATATCGGTTATCGTCCACATTAGTTTTAAAATATCAGTATATCGGATATCGGCCAAAATTCCAATATTGTGCGTCCCTAAATCTTTCATTTAATTGCCAGTGGACATAATTATTAATCTCCCGCCTGAATTATTGTACCACTGTTGTTAGTACAAGTGTAAAGGCTTGAAATGACAGATCAACATAACTATGACAGCTCTTCAAAGAAACCACCCAGAGACAATCATTTAACACCACCACATTTTTCTCAATCCAGCAAAAATCACTGCAAATACTGTTCTGTGCAGCATGATACTCATGAGGACAATTTGGTCCCATCTAAAGGATATCCATCTCATTTATATGCCAACTACCATGCTATGTGTCTCTAAAAGGTTGTTTACTGGGAGGATGACACCAAACCAGAGACCATGGGGAAGGTTAGGGTGCCTTGGAACCAAACCTCGGTCACAGTGAGCGGCTTGGCAGGAAACACGCAGTATTTTCTAACAGTTAGCGCCTTCAACACGGCAGGCACTGGCCCCTTCCTCCCTGCAATCAATGTGACTACAAAAAAGCCACGTAAGTAGCAACACACAAAAGCATATGATTTTGTAGATGCACTGATTGATATGCAGAGGTGGAAGCTGTGAAGTCCATTCTTGGCATTTTTTTTAGTTAAACAGAGGAGAGGTGATGAAAGTTTGCATGCTTATAACAGAGAAGTCAAATGGTAGAAACAATATCCTCCTCTGATATCATTCTTGGAAGTAGACAGATCTCATAAGAGAAATGTGATAATTCCAATGTACTGAGGAGACAGTAATTTGTTTCTGTGCCGACAAGTAGAAAGAAATAATTTTCTATCATGCAGCACCAGCCCAACCACCGCTGAACATTGAATGGACCCTGATTGGTTCTCAGCTGTCTCTTTACTGGGAACCTGTGGTGGCAATGGAATCAGAATCAGAAGTTACAGGCTATCAAGTGAGTTTCAATATGCCACATGATGACATTTTTTTTCACGCTATGTGTTAGGCTGAGAGATAGCAAGTTGTCAGGCTTTGAGAAATACATATTTACAATGTGTCACTTTCCACTTGTTTCTCGTCCTCATTCAGCTTTCATACAGGAGGCAGAGACTCAGAGAAATAAACACACTCACGACAACCAATTCAACAGCAGAGCTGATGCTCCCGGAGGATGATGAAGACTACATCATCCGCATCCAGACTCTGAGTGAAGGAGGTCTGGGTCCAGCCTCGGATCCTATACGAGTCCACAAACTGAGTAAGTACTTTGATGATGTTTCATGAAGCTGAAGCTGTTAAAAAATATCATGAGTTCGGTTTGAATTATCTCAATGTGCTTCAAAAGAATCCAAGAGAATTAGGAGAGTTGACATATAAAGTCCTTTGACTTCAATCTGTGTTTATTATTGTTATTATTATTATCATTATTATTATTATTATCATCATCATCATTTTAATTAAGTAAGTAACTAATAACTTGATTATAATGAATATAATTGAATATAATGAATTTTTATTATTATTAATGATATCATTATTATGACTATTTGTAATAGTAACAGTCATAATGATAATAATTGACTTTTGTAAATGAAGTCATTCAACACTTTTTCACTCTGACAGGGACATTTTGTCCTCCATTGAGTCACGATTACTAACATCCCCGCTCACCTTTATTGGACTCTCCTGGGCTTATCTTTTTGCTGAAATATGCAGCGCAATCCATCTCTGTCACCAACTCTCTTTGTATTGGATGTTAGTGCTGTCCTGTGAGAGTCCAGAGGGGCTTTTTTTGCCTCTAAATACTACTTTATGTTGTTGATGTTCTGTGTTGAATACCTGAAAAAACAGTTGAGATAGTGCAAGAGTCCACGTTGGCTTTTTTTTCTTTTAAATTTTACTTGAAAGTCTTGACCCAAGTAAAAGATGCGAGCCAAAACACACTGGCACACATAAGGCTTATAAAAAGCAAGATTTCATAAAGTGGTTAAGATTATGTTTTAGGCTTCACTTACATGTTTTTTTTTCTTTCTTTTTTTGGTTTGGTAAGATTTTTCTATTTATCCTTTTATAATTGATTCACTGATATTATGTTATGAGAAACTATGAGAGCGAGCTGCATCATCCCTTTACACCCAGTTCTTTTGCTATTTGTTACTTCTGAGTTTAGTTCTGAATGAACGGATGGGTATTAACCACATTTTAAGCAATCCTCTGGAACACCAGAGTGCATATTTTATGTGCCTTTTTTTTTCCTGTCAGACTGATTATAACCATCCAGTTTGCTTTTGGATGTAAGAAAAAAAAAAAGCAGAGCAGAATCTAAATTAAGATTGTTATTAATTATTTTATCTGTTTTTAATTCTTTTCTATTTATTTATTGATTTGTGTGTGTGTGTTTTAGGTATGAGTGCCCGTGGGTCCAGAGCCTGCAGTGTGGACTTATCCCCTCTCACCTTGCTTCTTGCCATCACCATATCTACATTGAGGTCAACATTGTGACACAACGCGACTGCTCTGTTTGCCAACATTCAGTAGTGGTAACTTTTTTTCTGTAACTGTGGAGGCAGCAAAGCTTTTATCTTTTACGTCTGTTTTTGTCTCTTTTTTGGACATAATCATTTTGTAGAGTTATTTACAAAGTATAAGGCAGCACAAGAGTGGAGTGTGCTAAATGCTTGCTTTTTATTCTTTTGAACCAAGGTATGGTTTAACATTTTGGTTGGTAACAGTGTCCCATTTCAACACTTTTTCTTTGACTCTAGAATGATACAGATGCCTTACTTCCATTCATGTGCCAAAGTAGTTGCAGCCTTCTTATTGCAAAGCTACATGCTTTTCCTCAGCGTTTAGTTTCTCACAATCTCCTTCACGAAGATCAGTGTACCTTGTGGAGTGCCCTAATGAAAGGTTTTATTTAGCATTTCTGAATTTTCTGTTTTCCTCTTCACACCTACATTAGAGAATTTGAACATGTTCACTCACCCATGCTTGTGCCTTTGGAGATTCTTGTAATGGCCTCACTTACAGACACTGGCAAGTGACAGTGTTGCAGAACATACTGCAGCCGTTTTCATCTTTACATGCTCCAATAAAAGTTGGTTGCATCCCAGATGAAACTCGTAAAACACCTCATAGTGTTAGCCATTTAACTTGTATCATTTGATTTTGGAGAGCTGAATGTACCACAAAGACTCCTAAAGGTTTTAATGCCTCCCAACAGTTATTGTAATGGCCTGCTGCCTGATGGATTGGACTTTACTTTGCCTTCACAAAAATAACATTTGTCGGTAAACAGCAATAGAAGAAGGAGTGTGTAAGTGCCAGTGTGTTTCTTTTTCCTTTTTCCCAACAACAGTGCTGTAATAATCACAGGGAAAACTGTCAGAATCAATTATTTTGATAATTATCAAGGAAATAATGCTAAACGGTCATTTTTTACTCATTACAAATGTGAGAATTTATAACCGCTATTTTGAAAATATTCATCCAAGAGGATCCCTCTGAAGGACATAAAATCTAAATTTATTTCACTGCCCTGCTTTTAGAGCAATAACATGAGAAACATATGCTCCAAACAAATTATCCTTGGAACAGATCGATATCACAAGGTAGCACCTGGAGTTTCAGCCACGTCACAAACCTTGCAAGTAGGTCTGGGTGATATCACCTTAATCATATATCACGATATCACGATTAATTGAAAATTTTACCTCGATTGTGATTAATTAGCAATTATTTTAGCATTTTTTTGTCTTTAGTCCACATAGCTTACTGAAAATATTTCTTGATAAAAAATGTTATGATAGAAGAGCAGATATTAATTAAGAATAAGTGAAAGGAAACACACGCAGTTCAACTACGTCTGGTTATTTAATGAATATTTCTACATATATTTAAGAGAAATAATTGAAATAATTGGCATGAGCAAGATTACATCAACTATTGGTTCTGAATATTGGTTTTGATTCATTTTTGATTGATTGCCCAGCCCTGCTTCCAAGTTTGGGGAGAAAAAAAAATTGGATTGACAGGCTGTTTTTTCATGTCACCATGTTAACATTAAAGTTGGATTTGGGAATTGAATTACAATAGCTTGATGTAAACACTGGGAGCATGAAATGCCGGACTTTGTCCACAGTTTAGCTTGTGCAAAGCTTATTTTGTATGTTGTCGGTAAACGTCATCAATGGTTCTCGTTCAGCACAGCTTTCCAGCAGGTATATTGAATGTTTGCTTTACTTTAAATGGATTATTAGTTTATGACTGCAGAATGTGAAGTCAGGCATGTGACTCCTGAATTCTGACCTTTCTGAAAAATTGAATCTAAAATTAACATGACATAAGGACTTGGGTCATGAACATAGTAAACATCCTATTTGAAGGCACTGCTTTCCATTCATCTATTTTCCATAGCGCTTATTCCAGTTCAGGGTTGCAGGGAAGGTGGAGCCTATCCCAGCAGTTAGCAGACGAGAGGCAGGGTACACCCTGGACAGGCTGGAGCGAAACAAACAACCACTCACACTCCTAGGGAGGATTTAGAGTGACCAATTAACCTAACATGCATGTCTTTGGACTGTGGGAGGAAGCCAGATTACCCAGAGAGAACCCATGCAAACATGGACAGAGCATGCTAACACTGCACGGAAAAGCCCCTCTTGAGCTAAACTCTAGCTTGATCAACCAGCAGTGCTGCACCTAATGTTATGATAATATTATTTATTGTACGATTCCCAGTTGGAATAAAAATGTCCAGGTTTTAGTTTTGCTCTGACCTGTTGGAACGATCCCACATACTTCTTTCAAATCTCTGAAATTGTTACCAACTGAATTAAAGAGTTGTACAAGAGTAAATGCTCTTCCACATTTCCATTTTCATGTTGGTGTGACTTTCAGATCCAGTTGATACATCCATTCTGCTGTCTAGGGATCGTTCCCACCATAAGTGATAATCCAACATTTATCTCACATTCACTTCACACCCACTTCACACTTGCCAGGTACGTGGAGGTGAGAAAGCAAGCTGGGCTTGAACCTCATTTTTATTTGTTTTGCATCGCAGCTCTGCATTTACAACTGCCTGACTGATGCCTTTAGTAAAAGACTGACATATCTGCCACCGTCTTTATATTATTACATTTCACCCTTCAGTGATGGCTTGTTGTTCAGAATGCTCATACATACACATTAATATGGTTGGATTGATCATAAAGAATAGTTCTCCTTTAGCATAATCTGTCCAATTTATCGTAAAATCTGGTTAAGACAAGGTACTTTATTTGTACCCTTCAGTAAATTTATTTTGCAGTAGGATAATATTCAGTTCAAAGCAATCATTTCATGGAACAGCACTGTATAAATATTGATAAGATGCTGTGAAAGTAAAACTAGAAATATAAAAGTTCTCAGGACTCCACTAACCATGACATAAGCAAAAGAAAGGATAAAAGCAAAAGTGAGCAATCCACTGATACAAAAGAATGAGACATCTAAAAGAAAGAAAGAAAGCTAATGAGTCGATTTCCCATCTGCTTCTTTGAATGGTTATTTTGCTCACTGTTAAGATATACTACCATAGTTTAAAGAAATAAAACAATTTCAGTTGAAGGTCAGCTCAGTTACTTGAGATCTAAAAAACAGTGATTTTTCTCCTGCTAACCTCAATGATCACTGTGAGTTGTGGTTGAAAGCTCTAGAAAAATGATTAAGCGGGTTTTTAATTAAGCTCATCTAGTCAAACTGATTTAAGACCCTTGTGCTCGTTCTTAATCACAAAGAGAGTGCCTGATTATGTTGCCTGCTCACCACCGAATACAGAAGGACACCTGTTGGCCATCCAAAACCCAGAATTCTAGAGTTTCAGCATCCCATAATTCACATCACCTTGACATAATATGTGTTTCCCTCCATTTAATGGCGTTTTACAGACAGAGTGATTAATGGGAACTACAACTGATTGATTCATCAATAGAAGAAAAAAAAATCATTAGTTTGCTGCCCCAGTCTGCATCCATCTGGGCAGCATGCAGCCAGTGCCAGTCGACATGCATCATCAGCCATTGTGGACAAAAGGTTTAACATGCTGCCAATTGTGCCAGTCAGACAACTGAAATCTAGCCACCAGCTTAGACATTATTTGGCTAAGTGTATGGTCAGCTGTGCTTTAAAGCGTTGTGAATTTGTCCTTTATTGTTAGTCGTATTGGCCTTTTTTGTGTGGTATGTGTTGTCATTGTTTATTTTTGTATTTGAGTGAAACCCTGCTGCTCAGGTATTCAGACCTGTTTCATTCTATCTTCATTGCGCTAAAATGCCAGGAGCATGTAGATCAACAAGGTGATAGCACAGAACACAAGGGGCTACTTAATGATCTGACTTGATGAATGGAAATCCTGATGTGTGCCATGATTTAGCAGACATTAAAACATCTTAATAAATTAGAGCAGGCCCTTAGGGGCTCTGTAGAAAAGGGCATAGGAGTAATGGTACGAATGACACCCATGCAAAGACTTATATATCAGGATTTAGGGGAATCTAAATCAGGACAATTCTATCAAGATGACTCCTGGAAGGGTATGTGTGTATGCGAGTGTGTCAGTGTGATTGAGACTGAGAATGGTTGTATCTATAGCCGACAAAGTCATGGACCATTCTGCCATTAACAGAAATAAAAAAGAAAAGAAATCTCATTCTTAAGAAGGTGCTGGGTAACTGAAGCGTTGCAGACTTTTAAGTAGAATCATCGAAGGTGAATGTCACAAGTAGAATAAGAGTTTGACCCAGTCGAGAGTTGAAACTTCTCTTTTTTTTTAATCAAGTTACAAAAGATAACTAGAGCAAAGGGAAAAGTGGGGAAAAAATGAACAAAAATCCGAGGCTGTGTTAGGTGCATCTTGCTGGATGAAGCTTGTAATAAATGTGATTTTTTTTTTCTCCTTCCCTGATGAGTGTTGATAACATGAATGCAGTTTTTGAATCTTATTATTTTTCTTTTTTTTTTGTGGCTTTTAATGTGATCAATCTGTATATGTTCTCTCACCACAGAATGTCATTGTTAAGTGTACAGATGTTTACACAGGAAATGCAGCTTTCTAGTTGATTTATTGATTATGTGAACTGAGAAAAAGGCAGAAACTGTATGTCGGTTACATAGAAGCATTACCAACCTTTGTTTTGTAATATATCAGTACTGTGGAGATGAGTTGATTTTTATCTTCTCTTTTTTAACGTTTGATATATTTCCTTTTTTTTTTTCTCCCAAAGGTTCTGCACAAAGGTCAAGTGTTGTTTAGAGATAACGATTAAGCGCCAGTGTTCGCTCCTACAAAAGCCAATGCTGAAATCTCTCTTGCCTTGATACAGTATACTATACTGTACATATTGTGTATTTGTTGTTTGAAGCAAGCCCCCCACCCCTACCCCTACCCCTACCCACCCCCACCTGGGAGACCAAACTGCGGCATCCTACTTCCAATTGTAATCCTCAGTCAAACCTCAAATCTGAAAAATACATGAGCAGAGCAGCTGCTGCTATCACACAAAGCCTTTTGGTGCAGTGACACAAATGCTACCTGTTACAAGGTGGTCAGCCAGTGCACAGTTGTTAACACAATTGATACTCTGTTGTACTTTTTGCCTTTTTATACACCTTGACAATTTTCAGACCAGACTCAATTGACTGTAAAGACAGTAAGTTTCCTTAAATTTGTAATTTGACAAAGACTGACAATTAGAGCTCTGGGTGACAACGCTTGGCCTTTCTGTTGAGACTCCTCAGTATTTCAATGTCCAGGTGATCTCTGTGAGATCGTGGCAGTAACATTTTCACATTGAAAAGTCATCAGCTGATCTTGATATGCTGAAATTGTGCATGTATGATATTGTTTGGTGGTGCATTTGTGTTTTCTAAATGAGGGACTTAATAAAAACAGTTCACTGAGGATTTTTTTCTTTGAGGATTTTTTTTTCTAAGATTATGTGTGGGTTGGTGTCATTTTCAGCATCAGCAGTTTTAGTGTCTTTTACTGCAGGAGGAATTTGAGTGGAGCCTTGGGGCGCCATCAAAGCCATAAAATGCATAATATTATGAAAAACCATATAAATGTGGGTAAATGGCAGCAGTAATGTCCTATTCAGTTGATAAAGAACACGATCCACACAGAGTTTTGCTGCACGCACTAAGTGTATCTTTACAAATCATAATAAGTCGGCTTTATACTGAAGCTTTCCATAGAATACTGATTCATTTATCTGTATTATTAGAGCATGTATGTGCTGAAGTTTAGATACCTTCCACTGAAACAACAGAATGACATGGAAAGTTACTGTGAAATATTGATTTAGCCAGTGTTGCAGAGATGCTTTTAAGATAATAAGAGGGAGAGGACCCTGTGAAAAGATCAATACGAATGGGAAGTGAAGAAAAGAGAGGTTCTCCCTACACACCACAGATCATCCATAATGAGCTGGTGTGTCAATATTTTGGCTCTTCACATCCTATTGACCACTAGATTACAACATTAGGTTTCTGTGGCTTATTTTTGCACCGGACACCAAGGAACATGTGTAATTATATGATCTGTGCATCTGCATCGTTTGCGCAGCCCTACAAAATGCTTTAGCTTCATATACGGTCTAAATAGCTCTTATAGGTGTATTGGTAAAGACATGATTGGTGCATATTACTTCTCCCAATGCAGCAGACACTGTGGTGGGGTTGCTGCAGATTTTAAATGTCAATACTGCCCCCTCATGGTACCAGCATGCTGGTGCACCGTTGTGCCCAGAGTGGATAAGATTTGGCAGTATCGGGGAGGTAAGGTTGTGTCTGCATTCACTGCATTGAATGCTTGCACATCTGATTGGAGTGTGGTCAAGAGTCTGAAAATGAAAGAAAATTAAACGATCGGTGTCTAGTATTACTTCAAATTCTAAGTGGTCATATTATTAAAACAGACTATTGACAATACTTAGAATATGTTTAAATAAAAAAGTGCACATTTCAGGAATGAACTACAACAAGTTACAGGTATGTCATATTTCATAAAAGCACAGAATATGAACCAAAAGACGTGGAGGAGGCCCTTGCACCCCTAAACAGAAGCAAGACACTCACACATTGTTAGACAAAGCAACAAGAAACTGTATGCAGTAGATGCATTTTCAATTTCTCAATTTTAATCTGTGGCCATGTTGAGCATGCCTATCATCTTGTTTAGATTTTCTTCTTTTTTCAGTCAATTTGTATATTTCTTTTGTATTTTACAAAGACAAGATTTTTTTTTTCCTTTTTTAGTGCTTCTTTACCCCTGACCCATAAAGGTTTTTGTGGCCTTATGTGTAATTTTTAATTTGGGTTCTGACTGTTTGTTTTTTTTGTTTGTTTGTTTTCTCTCTCTCTCTCTCTCTCTCTCTCTCTCTCTCTCTCTCTCTCTCTCTCTCTCTCTCTCTCTCTCTCTCTCTCTCTCATCTTCTTTTTTTAAGGTGAAATTTTTATTAACTCTACATACTTTATCCAAAGTAAACCTTAATTTTCCTGACGGAGGGCTTTGTGGAGGTCAGTATCTTACTCAGAATACTTTAAAAATGTAGACTATGAAGTTGAAGGTCAAGCCAGCTATATTTGATTAAAGACAATTAACATTTACCTGTAGATCCTCTGGGGTAGCCTACATAATATTCTCCTGCTAATATCTGCTATCATGTTACTACTTCACTGCTGATTGTGAAACATATTTCCAATTAAAGCAAGTTGCACTGTGTCGTCCAGCCGCTCCGCACCGTTAGGAGGCGCTGTAACGTCTGTCGCCCGTCAAGCAACTGAGATGACAACATTGAAGAAAGCGGCTGCTTCCTGTGGCACGCATGTACACAGCACACAAATTACATGATGGATTCTTCTAAAAGAGATGATCCCAAGCACCGTGAATCTCAAGTCAGCGATTCGGACGAGGAAGAACAAAACGAGCTGTGTCCCGGTTTCAAAGATGCGGACACGTTCGTTAAAGTAAGTGAAATTAAGCTGTGGATCAATGAGTATTTAGCTTGAGCTAGCATCACGGTGGGCAACGTGGATGAGGTTGTTGGCCAAGAGCTCGTCACATTAGGAGAAATATTGGTTGTAGACAAGCACAAATGCAGATAAATATTCATTTTAGGTTTATTCAAGCTATCTGTAAGACATTAATTGTTAATTTGAGTCTTGCCTCTTTGGTAATTAACCTAAACCGCGTAAATAAAACTGGGCAGTTTGTCGAAACTTGGCTGACTCAAGTTTTACTTTTTGAAGTGACAGCCAGTAAGTAGAGTAAAGTATGAAAATCTCACATCCAAAATATTAATTTTGCATGCTCAGTGTAAGTTAACGATCAGATTATTGTTAAAACTATGCTCGTCTCTCTTCTACAGTATGGATTGGGTGCTGTGTTATCAGCTACAAAAGCATCTGCTGGTTTACCTCAGGCCGGAGATGAATATGATTTCTATCGGAGCTTTCAGGGCTTCCAGGAGTTCTGTGAAAGTCAAGGAGATAAGCTTTTACACTGGTAAATATACATTTTACTGTTGCTTCTATTGTAGCAAAACATTGTCAGTCTCCCTACCAAGGAGGAATATTATCATACATATTGCCTTAATCTGCTTTGATTTCCTTACTAATTTCACAATGCTCAAGCTTTTTTTTTTTGTCAAGATCCTAATATGCTAGCATAATGGCTAATGTTCTGTTTAATTTGGACTGTGATTTAGTTGATATGCTGTTATATAAATTTTAATGTGTGAACCAAGGTGTAGGTTTGCTGAGTAATAAGATGAATTATTTCTTTTCCCATGTATCTTTGCGTTAGCATGAGTCAGATAATGCAGTACCATGGCTGCAGATCTCACATCAGAGACCGGAGCAAGCTGTCAGGGATGGAGGAGAGGTTTGACTTGGTTGCAGACTCGAATGAAGTTATCCTTGAAAGAGCGGTACGACCTGCAACTTTAGCATTAAACAGTTTGATGGATGAGAAATCCTTTGCGAATGAACCCAACTCTGCTGTCTTATTTGCAGGGAATTCTGCTTGATGAGGCTGATGGGGTGAACAGAAGCCAGAAGCCTGTCATGCCTGCCGGATTTCAGCCTCCAAAAATTGTCGTTTCCAGCTGGAATCGCAAGGTTGGCTAATTAACCTCTCTGTCCTTTTGCTATAGGTTTCAGTGTCAGTTTTTGGTCACATTGAAGCTGATATGTTATTTCCCAGTCCTGGCATTCAATTTCTATAAGTGCTAAAAAGTTTTTTTTTGTTTGATTTTTGGCGTCGTTGCTTTCACCTTTTTTGTAAACAATGCTTTTTTAATCAGTCTTCCAGCTCTGGCAGTCGCTCTGAGACGTTCAGACTGCTTCAGGCCAAAAATGTTGCGAGGCCTCAGCTGAAATTCAAGGAAAGAGTTGACAACAGCAACACACCTTTTATCCCCAAGATATTCATCAAGCCCAATGCATTAAAGCCACTTCCTTCTTGTAAGACCTCTCTTTCACTAAGTCCTCACATTTTATCTGTTGACTTATAATTTTATCATTTTAAGGTGTTTGACTTCTTTTTTTTTTTTTTTCAATCTGTAGATTTCACTAACAAACAAATACGGAAAGAGAGGCCGGAGGACCTTGATGTCCCAGCTGCTCTGGCTGACTTCATTCACCAGCAGAGAACTCAGGAACATGTTGTAGACATGTAAGACTTGTCCACTGGTAACATTAGTGTTTTGTTTATTTTTATTTCTTGTTATCTAAACTTAGTATTTGGATCCATGCAGGTTTGCACACCCATACCAATATGAGCTGGACCATCTTACTGTACCAGAAAGCCTTTTGTCCAAACCAGAGCCTCAGGTAATGCAGACATATATAGATTGATCCTTATGGGACAATCCTAGTGAGACTTCTGTTTGATCCATTATCTGCATTTTCATTTCAGATGTACAAACCGATGGATGAGACAAAGTTATCCTTTATTGACTCACTGGAGGATCTAGTGGCTCTGAATGAGAAGCTGTGCAAATTGTCTGAATTTGCAGTGGACCTCGAGGTACAAGATCACGTGTAATCTGATCTAACCAAGAAACAGGAGATTTCTTGAGGCTTGTAACTTTGACATTTCTAAATGAGGATTTATTGATTTAGATTCTTTGACTTTCCTCTCCATTGCAGCACCATTCCTACAGGAGTTTCCTCGGCATCACCTGTCTAATGCAGATCTCCACCCGAGAGGAAGACTTCATCATCGACACCCTGGAGCTTCGCAGTGAGATGTACATCCTGAATGAGGTGTTCACTGACTTTGCTATTGTTAAGGTAAAAGAACTGTTCCACAAATAATTTCTTGCACATGTCTAAAAAGAAAATGAGATGCTGTTGTTTGTTTTTGTCATTCAACCTCATATCAGTATCAGAAGTCAAATTGGAAAGAAAGCAAAGGCTGAATTAAGTTAAAACTGAAGAGGAAACACATAAGCATGTTGTAACTATAGAATCCACAAAATTTTACTACTCAACTCTTTTCACCTGTTAAAAATAAGCTGCCTTCACTCATAAACACAGGAGATTTTCAGGTGAACATCTAGACGTGTTGGTCTGGTGCTTTTCCTGTTCTAAAGGAAGCTTTTTGCTGGAGATGTGTTCCAGCTGGAAATACTAAAGAACAGCTGGGTATGCAGGAGACTAAAAATGATGAGTGAATCGTAGCGATTTCTTTACAACACATTCAGAATAGCAAATGAGGCTCCTAATTGTGTTTATATGAGTGCTGCATGTGTCTGTATGCATCCATAGCGATCAGAAACCAGCATGCAGGTGGGCAGGAAAGACTCGGTTTCATCAACACAACGATGCTTATGCACATATTCTCACCTGCTAATGATGCAGAGATTTTACTGAAGCCTGTGTGGAAAATCTCCATCGTACAAAGTGAATGTTACAGGCTCAAGTGCAAGTGTGTTTTGTGCACCTGGAGCTCTAATGGACTCAGACTTTTTTTTTTTCTTTTTTCATCATTGAAAGATTGTGACTTATATCCCACATCTTCTTTGGACAGCTTTTGTTCTTGTTTTTGGTCTGATTCTGGTTCAGTGGAACTGCAGAGTAGCTGACGGCTGTCATGGAGTTTAATTCACAAATTATGGCAGTCTTGACTCAACTTTATTTATAAAGCCTTTTAAAAGAACTACAGCCGCAACAAAATGTTGCACACATCAAGTAAATGGCACTGCCAGCTTTATGCCAGGCCAGGTTGTCTGTTGCTGGTTTCCATTACACTTTTTCGAAAAATAAAAGCAATATTTTTTAAATTTTGAAGAAGTACAATAGCGATATGTAGGTGTTTCCATTAAATGGAATAAGCCGTAATTCTTGTAAAATCCCGTCCCGCAAGACTCCACTTTGAGGAGGATGGAGATATAAACATTTAGTGTTGTAGAGCTGCTGCTCATCATCAGGAGATGAAAGCAGCGGATTGATAATTTAGAAGTAAAGTCTGTATGTATGGAGCCGCTGATCACATCAGCAGGGAAAAACACTTGTGGCGACTTCCAGAACAGACGCCCGAAACATAACGCAAATTAAAAATCCCTTGTATTCCCTTGTAAATCTTGTATTCCACTTTTATCCAGCACCAGTTCCTGACTGATGTGGTAAAACAGCCGCTGATACAAAGGCGCACTCATACGATGTTATCCGTGGTCACGTTTTATTAAATCCTGGTGACATATAATTAACATGTGGGAACGAGATAACAGAGTTGTGGTGTTGCAAATGTGTGTAAACGACATAAACATCTCATGGCCAGTCGTTAATACACGCAAAACTTAAACCATCTGTACAATGTCCCTAAATGAACTCAGCTTGCTGAGTTACGGGGATTTGGGGATTTTTCATCTATGTGACTGATAAAACTTCCCCCATCACTCTGATTTCACAGTTAATGCTTGTAAATGATCATATTCATCATAATTAAGAAGGAATGACTGGATTCTAACCCCCCTACGTCACACCTGATGGCAAGTTATTGCGAAAAAAACGTTTCCATTACACATACGAAAAACTGCTTTATCGAAACGTTTGGATTTGCACCTCATGAAAGCATGACAAATTTTTTTTTTTTAAAGACTTTTTGGGCACTAGTGGCCTTTATATGACAGTGAACAGTGACAGGAAAGGGGCAGAGAGAGTGGGGAGTGACATGCAGTAAATGGACCTGGACCGGGAATCGAACCGGGACCGACTGCGCTGAGGAACTGTAGCCTCTGTTCATGGGGCGGCTGCTCAACCAACTGAGCTAATCACCGCCCCACATGACAAGTTTTTTGCGATATTTGAGAGTTTTTTCAAAATATAGGTGTTTCCATTAGCGGTTTTTAATTGCGATATTTAGGTTTTGCACAATTCCAGGTGTAATGGAAACCCAGCGAATGTCAGCAAACACACATTTTCAGTTGTGTAGCTACAACAGATGTTTCAGTCAGAAAGTGACAGGATCTGCTGCAACAGTGTACACCAATATATATACAGTAGATGAGTGTACCTGGACCCAACTGGTTTCTACTCATTATTATAATAATATTTATACTGATCTATTTCTCCTGGTTTAAACTGATACACTCCTATCATCCTAAGCATTTGTGCATCTGTGTGCTTTGTACCTATAAGATTCAATGCTGGTTTAAAGGCAAAGGGTACTAGTATGAAATATTGATGTGATTAAGGTTTTCTCTTTTGTTTGCTCTCTTTGCATTTTGTCATTGTTTACATTTTTTAAAACCTTCTTAGGTAACAGGATTTTTTAAGACCTGTCTAAAAATTTTGCACAGTACTGTATTTTATTTTATTCTTTTTTTGTTTTAGCAGATAGGTTCTCATGGAAACTTTACTTAATATTGATATAATGAGCCTGAGGTCTTAATAGAATTTGGCTTTGAACTCCTTCCTCTTGTCGTGTCCTGTTAAGATTGTTGAACAGCTTGCAGAAAGGTCTGCACCAATGTAGTAATTTCACATTTTTGAGCCTGGCTTCATATCCCATAATATTTTATCCATATTTGTTAAAGTTAAGTGGGTGTCTTGTGATGTGTGGGAGCCAACATGACTCATGCATTGTGTGAAAAACTGAGGTGTGGGGGGGTTATTTCATGCTCTGTCCAGTCTTTAATATTTTCATACAAACAAGTTGAACTGTTTTGTTACTTCTTTGTTTTTTGTTTTTTTTAAATTCTATTAAACCAGCTGAATGTGCTTTGCTCTTCTCTCAGGTGTTCCACGGTGCTGATTCGGACATCGAGTGGCTCCAGAGGGACTTCGGCTTGTACGTTGTCAACCTTTTTGATACACATCAGGCAAGCCGAGCTCTCAACCTGGCCAGACATTCTCTCGACCACTTGCTCAAACACTTCTGCAATGTGGACTCAGACAAACGTTACCAGCTGGCCGACTGGAGGATTCGGTATGTTGATAACTGGGTCATTTGATACTTTGACCCAGTCCCTGTTTAGGTTCAGCTGATGATTTGGTTTTATTTTTATTTCTGACAGAAAAATGCATATTCTTTTTAGGTTTTAGACATTTTTTTTCTTAAATACCTGAAATCAAATTCATCCTATAACATGTCCTTGTAGCCCTTTGCCAGAAGAGATGGTGCAGTATGCTCGGGGGGACACACACTATCTCCTTTACATCTACGACTGTGTGAGGCGCAGCTGCTGGAAAGTAACCATGGGCAACCTGGTCTGCTGCAATGTGTCTGGAACAAGAGCAGAGATATTTCACTGAAGGTTTGTTAAAATCACGCTTCATTTAATTTGGGGATTAAGGCAATACTTTAGACTAAAGTACTTTTTCATATTCAGTCTGTGTTTAGTGTGCTTATTGGAGCTGAAAATCCTCACCACTGTGTGGGAGATGGTGGGTCAGAATGAGCTTGATTTGATTTTGCTTTTCATGGATTGCAGATATTATGGGGGATAAACAAGAATAAACACAATGATCTTTTTTTTTCCGTTTTATTGGTTCTTGTTCATTAGCAAAAGATAGAACCAATGTATGGTTTTAAAGGGATGTAACCAGTTAGTTTACATCTACAATGAACAGGTATGTCAGGGTTCCCACGCGTCCTGGAAAAATGTACTGTTTAACCATCTTTCCCTAATAAAAAATCAGATGAAAATCCAAATGACCCAGCTTTCTACCAGCACTTGAACGCACCATAAATGCGCAAAGGTACAGCTTAGCTCCCGTTGGTCAGGTGCGTGAGCAAGCACGTGTGTGTGTGAAGTCCGAGGTCTGATTAGCCCCCATCTTTGATGTCAGACGAAGCTAAAGTAAGTTTATCAGCTCCGTGTGCGCATGTGCAGAGGAGAGCAGCAGTCAAATTAAAGTATCAGCAGAGATGGACAGAAAATATGAGAGAAAGCAGCAGTTACAACTCCTCAGCTTTTCAGCAGGAAAGTAAAAGGTAAGATATCACAGTGGTTGCTCTTTTTTTCTCCTTAAAAACAATATGAAAAAGTCAACATGAAACTCCCCAACATAAAAAATGAGGCTGAAGTTGGCAGCAACTCCTTTCCCAGCTTATGTTTCGATTTTGGCTTAAAGGGCAATTCCATTCAAATAATTTTCTACTGACAACATTTAACGAGGTCCTGTGTAAAGTAGACTTTTCAAACCTGGACTCAGATGTTCTTTAGGGACTGTAGGTTAATTAAAGCACTGTTTCTGATTTGTGAAACTCATAAATGAATAAATGAGAACAAATGAGGAGAAGAAAACAAATGAGTAGGAGAAAAGGAGAACAAGTGATGAGGAGGAGAAGAGAACAAATTAGGAAGAAAAAGAAGAGCAAATAATGAGATGAGAAGAGAACGTGATAATGAGGAGGATCATGTGATGAGTCAAAGAGAAGACAAAAGGTGAATAGGCCTACTGTATGAACTGTTATGCGTGAGTGCAGCGCATGTGTTTTAGCAACATAATGGTCAACATTTCATTGTTGATTTTGTGGTTAATAAATTTTTTTTTTGTATTTAAATGACAATTTATCCACTCCATTATGTCTATAACTGCCTTCTAAAACACATTTTTGTAGCGAAAGACTGGAGAAAAGCTCGTCTAATTTTTTCAAACTTACACCTGGTGCAACTCCGGGCTAAGCCCTCTCCTTAAAGGCTGGAGACGCCCCTGCCTTCGACTCAGATTCGTTGCTGCTTCTTTGCTTCGACTCCGCTTCGTGTCCACTTCGACTCTGCTTCGTGGGGGCCTAGTCGCCGCTTCTTCTCTGCTTCGTGTCCGCTTCGTCGGGTGTCGGAACTTAGTCGCCGCTTCTTCTCTGCTTCATTGCTACTTCATCACTGTAAAAAATATAAGTTACAATTGCAGAACACTTCTCCAAAAGCTTGGAGTGGAATTTCTTAGTCTATGTTGTGATAACTTGACTTGTACTGTAGCAGCTGGGAAAGTCCTGAAAATGTCCTGGAAAACGACTTCAAGAAACGAGTGTGAACCCCGTATGTTGGTGCTTTTCTGTTATTCACTGGGGACAAATTATTAAATTTGAGTCTAATGTTTTGAATTTTGAAATGAAAAAGGCTTCAGAATCCTGAAACATTTTAATTTTGTTGTCGTGTCTCACTTTAGAATTGGTTTAAATCAATGCATTTTTACTTGCCAAACTGTTTCTGCCATTTTCTTCCTTCCTTTTTTTTTTTTTTTTTTTCATTTTGTTGCATTTTACTCCTCAAACAGAAATATGTGAAGCCTATATACACAGAGGAGTCTTACTTGGAGGTGCAGAGGAAGCAGAAAAAGACTTTTAACACCCAGCAGCTCACTGCCTTCAGACTGCTGTTTGCCTGGAGGGACAAGCTGGCCAGGCAGGAAGATGAGAGCACGGGGTAAGCTTTGTACAAGTGGATGGACTTCCTGTTCTGGAAATCTACAATAGCCAGTGTTACATTTTAAAGTCTATCTGCAGCCTACACGAATAAGTCAAAATGTTTGTTTTCTTGGAGTTTTTTTTTTATATGAGGTCACTTGTGTGTTCAGATACGTCTTGCCAACTCACATGATGAACAAAATATCTGAGGAGCTGCCCAGGTGAGTTTCACTAGATTTCTTTCCTACTCCAACTTGTTCTCACTTTTCTAAAGACCACATAAAACATTCTTATTCATAACCACCAGCATCATGTTTTGTATCGTTTCCTCAGAGAACCTCAGGGCATCATCGCTTGCTGTAGCCCGATCCCCCCTCTGGTGAGGCAGCAGGTCAATGAGCTACATTTGTTAGTGCAGCAGGCCAGGGAGATGCCCCTCCTGAAGGTGAGGAAAGATTGATGGCAGCAGTGGGATGTGGTGTTTGTGTTGTCACTTATCATTTAAAGTGCTTGAATCGTTCTCTACTCTCCACACAGGCTGAGATTGCAACTCCAAAGAAGAAAGGACTCACAACCATTAAAAAGGTTAGCTGAATAAACCAGAGGGAGGAATGTCATTTTCCATTGTTCGGTGCCATGAGTGGGGGAAATGAATGTGATTGTGTGTTTTCCAGTCAGAAGTCTCGTTATTTGGCCCACATGATACATCCAGAGTCTCTGACGGGGATCCTCCCCAATTTTTACCTAATGGTAAGCTTCACACTCTTGTACCAAATGCAGGGGATTTGATGTGATACCACTTTGGGATTTTTGTTGATCATGTTTATTTTCAGAAGCACCAGTTAAACAAGGGATGCTTTTCTCAGAGGAGGAAGAGCACCGGATGGATGTTGACGAGCAGAAAACAAGCGGTCTCTTGGCACCCCCTAAAATCACACTGTTTCAGGTAGAGATGAAGTTTTAACTTAATTCAGCCAGCCTGTTCCTTTGTGATATATAGTGTTAAAACTCTGCTTCCTTTTGAAGGAACTGGAAACCCACGCTGACCCAGAGTCCGCCTCCGTAGCTCAGATGAAAGCCAGGCGCATCACTGAGTCCTTTGAAAACCCTTTCAGAATGGTAAGAAATGCCCAGATAATCCACAGCACTGTTTGTGTTTTTATCACCTTGGCAGACTAATTTGTCTTCCTTTGAAATCCCAGTATTTACCCGCCGCTGATGTGCATGTCAACAAGAATGCCAAGTTTGACCCATCTTCAAAAATATTTGAGGTAATCAAAGAGCTCCTTTGATCATGCTGTTTAAAAAGATATTGACCCTTTTTGTTTAAATGGTCATATTTGCACGTTCTTACCTTGATAGATTAGTAAAAGATGGAAACTGCAGAGTATTGAACAACAACAGAGGGAGTTCGAGGCCAAGAGGAAATCCAAGGAGGAAGCAAAGCTACAGGCAAAGAAAGCATTAGGTATAAAGGTTTACCTCCTTTATATTGGCTTTTTTTTTTTCTAAAGTAATGTTCCTCACTGTTATTTGCTGTTGATTTCCACAGAAGAAAGAACCAAGGCTAAACAGAGCTATCAGGAGTCTCTCAAGAACGTTGCCACTGTGCGCCAGCAAGCAGCAGTGAGTCATTTGTTTACCTGCCCTTTCATTTTCTCTTCTCCATTTCAGATAGTTCTTGCACGTCCCTGTTGGGAAAGCAAAAAGTTGATGAAAATTGTGAGCTGTATTCACTCAGAAGTCTGCAAAAGTGTTTTAAAGCTGTGATGGTTGCCCACCTTTACACTGCAAGATGTTGCTGGTTTCCCTGCACATACACTTACCCAGAAGCATGCAGGCTACTGCTCCCAGCAGCAACCCAGGCTTTGTCGTGGCCTTCTTTAATATTCATATCCGTCACATAATATCCCAGAGGAAGAAAAAGAATGCACAACGGGGGGCTGAAGCATTTGAGATGCCCCCCACTCTACAGATACATTTCTTTCATCCTGGGGAAAAACAATCGCTGCATTCTTTTCAGAAGCCCTCTTGCTGTGAGAGCCGTCTCTCAGGGGGTCTTACTTGGCACCCACTCGGTTGCTCATGTGTCCTTTTCGGTCATATTGTGTTTCTTCATTGTTTTAAGCACCCAGACAAAAGTCTTGTTCTGTAGAAGGCAAAGGAGAATTAAAAGTGGTCACCACTTTGACTTTCATCTCTGTCGCTGCCACTTGTACTACCTCCCCTCGCCTTTCACCCATCAGAGCAATCGGCTGTGTTGAAAGCTTCAGAGTCTTGGCACATTGACACTCTCTGGTGGCATGCATCATAGTCAGAAATGTTGGAAGCAGCACTTGAGAGTAACAGTTGCCAGTGAGCCAAATGCAGGCAAATATTGGCTGCTACACTGGCAACCTGTCCCTATCAGCTGGCCAAAGTTTCCTTGTCTAATTGTAGTTTGAAAGAAAGCTTTGTGGTTTTCTAAAGCTCCCATTGCACCAATGATATTATGATAGGTGCTGTGCTGTGTGTGAGCTCCAGATTTGTTTTCTCTTTTCCTTGTGTCTCCACTCCTCTTGCATGAAGAAATAATTTGTTGTCTGGTCATTTAATTGCTGAATAAAGAACTTGAAAATGCAGCATATTAACCTGACAAAGCATCGGGGTTATGCTGGTTCACCCTCTTCAACTATTTGCAGCCTTCCCCACAGCTAGTTGCAGTTTTCTCATCTGTTACCAACTTGCCAATCTGGTATACATGTACCTCCAAGAGAACAGGCTGTTTCTGATTATCACAACTCTGAGTTAATCAGGTTAGTCAACTACATCTGACTGAACAGATGCTAACTCCACATGGAGGGTGCAGAATAAGCTTCCAGCTCTCTTGAGGAGAGGTTTGGAAAAAGAACAAATGAATAAATAATTTGTATCTGCTTTTGTCTACAAGTTGTTGTTGTTGCTGTCAGTTTCCAAACCTCGTGTGAGGCACTAGTGGCGTTAGACGTATTTTTCTGTGAAGGAAAAGTGAGCCGTGCCCTTTTTTTTTTTTTTTTTTTTTTTTTTTTATTGCCCCCCGACTACATCATCCTCAGTGAGAATCACCCAGCTCTTCTATTACCATTCATTTAGAGCTCACCTGGAGCTGGTTAAAACCGGCTTTTGTTGTAGAAGAGCCATTTGGCACAAGACTGAATCTTGATTTATTCTGCACTCCAGAGCCAGATGTTGGCATGTATTCACTTTTTTTTCCTTTTTTTAAAATTAACCTGTGCAAATATAATGTTCATTGTGCAAGAGGTGACTGGTTTGTTTCACAAGAACCAAACTTTCTACCTCAGTCATAGATTTGATTTATATATTTTTTAATACATGATTTTGGGGATCACAACTGAAACAAAACACCATGAGATCTCATTAATTTTAGGTAGTTAGGTTGTTAATAAAATGGCAACTAAAATAAATGTGCTTGGATTTGGGTATAATATTATTAGATATAAAAAAAAAAACTGCTTGGTCGTACTTTAGAGCAGCATAGTTGTATAACATCTATACTACTAATCTGTTGTTTATGCAATCAAAGTGAGATACTTTGTTTTGAAAATGCAGGAATCTGCAAATGACAGCAGAAAGAAAAGGGACAGAGGAGACGGTGAGGATGGAGAGGTGACTCCCAAACCGAGTAAGAAACTGATGAAATCAGCAGAGAAGCCCCCGAAGACAGAAGCAGCACCTGAAGGCAGCTTCAAGCCATTTGACTACAGTCAGTCAGACCTCAAAGTCTTTGCAGGTCTGCATATGTAATCATTCTTTACTTTATGTCAGAAAAACTCCTTACTTTTTATCAAGATTAAAATCACATGTTATACAAATTACTATAAATGCACTCTTTGTTTACAGGGGCTAAATCACAGGACAATGCGCAGTTTGATCCAAACCGACAAGCCCATAATTTTAAGAAAAAGGTGGGGTTTTTTTTCTGTATTTAAGTGTTTTGTTCAATTTACAAATTAATTTCTAACAAAGTGAAATAGTTCTAATGAATTTAAATTTTCTGTCCTAAAGAAATTTCCTCAAGGCCAAAAGAACATTGCAAGTGGAAACAGAAGTATGTCGTACCTGGCTGGCAAATCGGATCGGTAAATGTGTTCACAATAAAACACTTTCTTTTCCTGTGAAAATCTAAGCATCTCAGTGTATTAACCATTACCTCTCTGCATTCCTTACAGAGGATTTCGGCACAACTGGCCCAAGAGATGAACTCTCTTCGATGCCATTTTCTCTTTTCTTTTAAAAAGCTTACCCAGAATTTTTTTATATTTTCCATCTTGCAAGGGAAATTAATTTCAACCTTATGTTTTTTTTTCCATTTTTGAAACAGTTTGTCCTGTAAATATGTTTAGGTGCACAACTGTATTAAAGGTGATTTAAAAAAAAAAATTTATTCTCCTTTTTTTTGGTTTCAATTTTCCTTTTTAAAAAAGAAAAAAATATATTTTAAGATTAGTGAAGCAGTACAATGCAGTGATTTCCTTGTTAATATCAAGGTACTGCAAAGCAAGATTAATCCCAGTTCTCATAGATGCTTGTGTATGTTTAAAGTTTGATGTCAGCTGCAAAGTAAAAAAGTTCATCCAAGATGAACATTAAGATCACAAATAAACTCAGTCCTGTGTTTAAGATGATTGGAAGGATTATACTACTATTGTTTGTGGAAACATTGTGCTTCTGTGTTTTGGACATCACTCTCCCACAGCATGTACAATTGTGGCTACACAGATTTTATTCCATTAATTTCTGCAATGGATTGAGCTTCATCATCTAGAAAGTTGTAGCACTTTGGGCCTATATCTTCATCACTGGCAAAGTAGATGACTGTGACACAGTATCATATAAATATGCTACAACTCATTATGAATGCAAGTTTCTCTAATTTTGACCAGAACCAAGTTATCTGACCAAACATAGACTTTCTTTGGAAGTTATTTAGGCCTGACTCTATAGTATCTACCTGTCATGCTTTCTTGTTAATCATCTAAAACACAGTTCTTACAGGTCATATAACAGAGTTCATTCCCAATATTTGCTTGTCTGTCATATTAATGGTCATTGCTGTAATCCATTTAAAATTGCTTTTATTAGACACTATGCTCCACAGAAAAACTTTTTGTTTTCTGACAGATGTCACCTTATCGGTAGAGCGGTTGACATGTGCAGGGGAGGGGACATATGTTTGTTTCAAATTTTAACAGCCAAGTAATTTTCCAAATATCCCAACTGTCCGTTTGATAAGTTACGAGGAAATGTGATTAATTTAAAAGAAAAGGAAATCCAGCTATCATTTATAATGTACAACAATGGCAACAAAATGACAAATATTTAAAACGCAAAAAAAGATCAATCTGTAACCATTTTAAGTTGCAGTATAACCCAACAACTTAAACATGGCAACACATGTAAAGATGTAAAGACTGGAAAAAAACCGCTGCGTGTTGCTTGATTGTTGTCAGCGCATGCGCGGTGTTATGATACCGTGGCGTATCTTCACGTGGGCTTCGTCTCCCTTGTAGGGCGGTGCCAAGTGTAGCGTAACTAGTGTCAAGTCAAACAAACTATATACGAACCGGTACTGGCCGTCACGCTATTGGTTCACACAAGTGCAAACTGTCTACGTCAGAAGGATCCTATTCGTTATAACTCGAGGCAGCAAGTTTAGCTGTCAGGAAACGGCTTTTGTCGTAACTTGCTCACACTGCCACACTTGCAAACACGTTAGTATTGCCTGTGCCTGTTGGCAGCTGTCATGGACCACATTAAAGATGGGTGGTTTACGGAATCGTGCGCGTTATGGCCGGGGCAAGCGATGAGCCTCCAGGTAGAAGAGGTCCTCTACCACAAGAAATCCAAATTTCAAGATGTTATGGTTTTCAAGAGGTGAGTGCTGCAGCTCCATAACTTGGCTAATGTTGCTAGCATTTAGCTATAGTCAGTAACACTGATTGAGCAACCCAGAGCTCGCCCCTTCATCTAGTAAGATACATGTGAGTTAATCATTTTGCCGTGCGGGAGTATCGATTATTGACGAAAGTTGTTATTCTGAACAGCAAAGATTAAACAGCAACAGCTAAGTTATTCAAACAAGCTAGACTTCTGCAGTAGTCAGCTGAGCTTCAGGTGCACTCGCTTTAAGAGCTGTCTGACCTTTTGCTTCGCTTTTAGTAAAACCTATGGGAATGTCTTGATGCTGGACGGAGTGATCCAGTGCACAGAGAGAGATGAGTTTGCCTACCAGGAAATGATTGCCAACCTTCCCTTGTGCAGCCATCCTTGTCCCAAGAAGGTATAACTGATCAGTTATTGTGAAATGCATCCATTCAGGGTGAGTCGTGTTTCCTGTCACGGCACGTAGCTCCTTTCTCTTTTTACAGGTGCTGGTTATCGGCGGTGGAGATGGTGGTGTGCTTAGGGAGGTGGTGAAGCACCCACTGGTGGAATCGGTTGTTCTGTGTGAGATAGATGAGGTGGGAGCAACAACACTGACAGCAATTGAAGCTTCTTTTAAGAGGACTATGCAGATATTTATCATTGTTGATATCCATTTAATGATCATGAAGGAAAAAAAAACTCAAATTAGAGGTTTACACACTGTCATAAACTTTGGGGTTACACAAACAACAAACACTAAATGAAAAATGCACTCATTTTATCCAGCTACTAAGCGATCAGATGTAAAAGATTCATAAGATTAAAATAAATGACTTCCATCTGGAATCATTGTGTTATGTAATTTAATGTGAGAGATTCACTAATCATCTAGTTTTGGTGCCTATGTTGTCTGCTCTGTAGGATGTCATTAATGTATCAAAGAAGTTCCTCCCTGGAATGGCCAAAGGATTTTTCAGTCCCAAGCTCACCCTCCATATTGGCGATGGCTTTGAATTCATGAAGCAAAACCAGGATGCCTTTGACATCATTATAACAGATTCCTCAGATCCAGTTGGTAAGTGCAATCCTTTTTTTCTGCTCCATGTTTTAGACGGTCGTCTTATTCAGACTTCTGTTTATGTGCTGCAGGACCTGCAGAGAGTTTGTTCAAGGAGTCTTACTATCAGCTGATGAAGGCAGCTTTGAGAAGTGGTGGAATTCTTTGCTCCCAGGGTGAGTTTATGATTACCTCAAGCTGTGTATTAAAAGTTGAAAACAGGTGGATGAGTAATTTTGATAAAGTGAAGACTTTAAAAGAAAGAAAAATTCATAACTGTGAGAATTACAGGCAGTTTGCATGATTATCCCTCTTTTTTTCTTCTTTTTAATTAAAAGCGTGACTATTTGAGAATACATACTTGAAGACGGAGTAATGTGTTAAAAAAAAATTCACTCTCTTTTTTTAACATATAAATTTCCCAGGAGAGTGTCAATGGCTACACTTGGAGCTGATAAAGGAGATGCGAACCTTCTGCAAGACCCTATTCCCTGTGGTAGATTATGCTTACAGCACCATCCCAACTTATCCAAGTGGCCAAATTGGATTCATGCTCTGCAGTAAAAATCCTGTAAGTCTGCTTGTGATTTTTTTAAGGTCTCTTTCCACACAGATTAGTGTTTTGTTACACAGAGGTGATGTTGTGTAATGGTTTGGAAAAAAAAAACACACCACAGCAAATTACAATTGTTCTTTCATTTCCATACTAGGACACAAACTTCAAGGAACCAGTGAAAGCATTGTCAAGAGAAGAAATGGAGAGTATGATCCTTAAGTATTACAACCCTGAAATCCACAAAGCATCATTCGTCCTCCCGGAGTTTGCAAGAAAGGTATGTCGTGGTTATTTTATTGAGCACATTCTGAAATTCGAGACTGCCGATGCATAGCTGCTGCCTTTTCCTCTAAGTGCTTTGTTGATCTCTAACAGGTGCTCAGTGAAGCATGACCAGAAATGACAGGCCATCATGTTCCTCCTCTACCTGGCCTTCAAACCCACAGATATAAACAACCTCATTCTACAACTTCTCCACCTCCTCGGCATCACCCAAAAGAAATCACCTGGTGGGAACTTGCTGAGTAATCTTGTGTCAGTGTTTCCCTACTTCAGTCTTACACTATTTTTTTATTTATTTTTGTCCTGCGTTTTGTTTTTCATTTTTATCCCTAACTGTCTTATCAACATTTTTGTGGAGAGCAGTTGGATGGGCTGGGCTAAGTGGGAAAAGCGTTGCCATCAAACCTAAACTCATTCTGAAACAATTTACTATTTGTATCAACACATTATGCAATATGTTACATATGTTGTAAAACATAGTGTGTGTGTGTGTGTATATACTGTATACTTGTATGGTGTTTCTGCACATTTATTTGTTGTGTTTAATATCAGGTAGTGCTCATTAGAATATGTGCAGTGTCCTGTCTGTCATGACTGGATATTCAGGTAACACAAACGCTATAGTCCTGGTACTAGTAGTGTGTTATGGAAGAAGAAAACTTGTCCCGTTTCTATCTTAAAGTACTGACAAAGTACCATACATTAAAGCTTATAATGTAAGAAAATGAGCCTTTTTTTAAGTATATAACAAACGTAAGATGAAATCCATTTAACTGATGCTCAGCTTTGATCATCACTTCACAGTAAAACATTCTAATGTTATCGTGTTGTGATGCAAATATTGCAAAAATCAAAACGGGGGAAATCTCTGATTTATGGAAATTCACAATGTAACACACATTTTAAAGATGGTAACTCGTTATGCAATTCCAGCTTGTAGAACTGAGTGTTGTCCGCTGGTACTAAGCCCAAAGTCCTGCTGCAGGATGCTGATCATTTCTGTGCAGGTGGAAATCTTTGTTTCACTTTGGTCTATGCGTTAAGTTGTAAAGAAAATTTAACCTCACTGTTAAGTCAGCATTATCTCTTTTGAGCCATGGTATCATCCCAGACCTATAAGTTTGTGTTTTTATAAGAACTCTGAACTGTAATAAATTGGTAGCACGATTTATTTTGCCACTGTTTGTTTCTTATGGCTGTGGTTGTTATATTAAAAAGAAAAAAAGATAAGCTGATGGCATGAAAGTGGTGCTACCCTTGTCTTTGGTAACATGATTATGAAATGTGTTTGTGTGTTTAGTGTAAGCAGAAGTATTAGGCTTTCCAACAGAATAATGCTGCTGCGAGTTGTATTACAGTTTAACTGCAGTGCAACTATTCAGCCAGAAGGGGGCAACCTTGGACTTGTTCAACTGTCTCAATTATTGTCATGGGGACACGTTTTGTATCGGGGAAACAATTATTATAGAGGGAAAAAAAAAAACAAAGTACAACCTTCAAATTCAATGTGTATTTTATCCTCTTGGCTACATTTGACTTCTCAGTCTGGTTTGCACTGTTAATTATGACTTGCTGCTCAGTTGCATCAACTCATTGAGGACTGATGTCTTTCACAACAATCACTCTATTTAAATATGACCAACCTGCAAAAATGCATAGCATTGTCACACTGCCTTTAAAATTGTGTTACAGGGGCTCTAAGTAGCTCTAAGCTGTGATGCTGAGTATTCACAAATATTCCCTTGCATCCATTCTGAACATTAGAAAAGAACTCAATATTTAATTCCTGTTCATGTTTTAACTATGAAATCTGTCCTAAAGAAAACTAAGAAGACAATGTTGCATCCACATGTTCAGAATCCCTTGTTGATATCGCAGGCATGAACATCTCAGTTCTGTGCACTGATCCTTTTTTAAGATGGCTTAAAATGATGTTGGACCGTACAGTACATGTAGCAAAAATGAAAACATCCATGCATGTTAATCATATAAATACTATCTTGGAGCACCTCTGACAGCATCATAGTGACGCTTCTTACTGTTTGAAGTCTTCTACAATCTTCACTTCACGTACCTTTAAGGCAGAAAGTTGTGGATCCTTCAAGCATACTGAATTGCCAGGACTGTAACTGCTTCAACAGTCAGCTAATCTTTGGATTGGACTCGGGGCTTTCTTCAGATCAGAGGAAAATACCCCCAAAAACTGTTGTGAAAGCATGACAAACCCATTTGAACATCCCAAACAAGGCGTTTGGGAATAAAACTGCTCTATGTTCCCTGCCAGTGGCACCACAGTAAACATGGGAAAATCTGTTAATTGTGCTTTTCTCGCAGATAAGTCTCAGAGAGTGACGCCAGCCTCTCAAACGTTTTCTAACTGATATTTGTTGTTGATATTTTATGCTCTAATCAGCTTTCCACAGTCAGTCTTGGTCAGAAGTTTACTTCATAGAAGAGATGAGAATGTGTTTTCCTTTTTCTTTTTTTTTTTTTTTTTTTTTTAAAAAAAAGGGAAAAAAAAGTGAAGTACATTCTGAGATGTAAGTTATAGAGAAGCCACAGCATCTGACCCACAAATAAGTCTTTATATAAGCTGCGGTGACTCTTCATCTAAACATAAAAGGGTTGAAACATGTTATGGTGCAATTCTAAAAGTTGAAAAAAACTAAATTAGCACTTTGCAAAAGTCTGAGTCCCCTAAGAGACTTAAGGTTTTAATAAAGTCTGACCAAAGAAGTGGCAAATTTCAAAGCTTTTTGGGCTTCTTCAGCGTTGTTCTGATACCTGCCAGCAGCCCCTCTAAGGATATAGGCCACATACAACATGTCATACTTGGTTACCTTGGGGAAATTAGTCTAGACTCAAATTACTGTGCACATGCTTTCAGTTATATTTGGACATTTTTATTAATTAAAAAAAGTGCACTTGGCTCTTTAAATTTGACCATGTATGGCTGCTTGAAATAATATGCATTACACACAACCAATAGTCATATGTATGGGGGCGGATTGATGTATTGCCACCAATGTTCACAGAGAACATTGCATTGGTAGAGAGAAGAATAATGTATTTAATTAAAATAAAAAACTCCATGACTTAAAAATGATGCTAAAAACCAAAGTGATGCAGACAAATTAAAATATACAACCATCCCTTTAGCAAGAAGTGAGAGCTGGCTGCAAAAAGCATTTTCAAGGTGTGATGCTTGCCAAAGTAGGTGTTACTGAGCACGGATGATGCATGGTACCCTAAAACACGGAAGGTTAAAAACAAATAAGTTATCATTCGTGTGAGAAAAAATATTGATGCTGAACTTTCTTTCCTTTGAGAATCAACATGCTTAAATATGAGGAGAAAGCATCACCGGGGTTACCAAAGCCCTTTTATGCCACTGTTTGATTTTTATCGATTAAATCAGATGTTTTAACATTATTGTTAATGACCCAGAATAAAGTCATTCAGTCATTCTGAATTTGCAAAGCTGAAAATGATTTGTTAACCAGTTAAAGCCCTTACAGCTTAAAGGTCCAGCATGTAGAACGTTGTAACCAGCCATTTTTAAAGGAGCCAGTGTAAATTCTTACATAAATGAAAGCACTAGCAACAGTATTTCATCTATCCATCTACTTTATCACTTATACTAATAAGAAAAAATATGAGAATCAAATAAAATCCAGAAAATTTATCATATATGTTAATATGTTAATAAAACACAACGTTCAGTATCCTTTTATCTGTGTATGTAGAATATGTGCAGCACTCAGTGATGAGGCACTTCTTTGGCTTTTTTTTCCCCTCTACTAGACTTGTGATGTACATTTCCTGAAGACACTTTCCCACGTTGTAGGGAGTGTCAGACCGTTCAATTGTAATCTGCAGGTGTCAAAGAAGCACATCGAGGCACTGTGACAGGAATCAGATGTTGCCTTAAGTCAAGTGCCAATCATAAAAGTATCGTCAGGATACAGTCAGTGTGTATTTCTTATAAGCACCATTTGCTGGCTTCCACAGGGAAATATTAAGGATTGTTCAAATACAAACATATGTACAAAAATGTTGAGATGCTGTGTAAAATGTGAAAGGAAACAGAATGCAATGTTTACAAATATTTTAAACTAATATGTTATTTATTATACATATGAGATGTATCAAATCAGTAAAGGCAATATTTTGCAACTAATTAGGTTATTTGGCAACAGGTCTGTTTCAAGATTAAATATAGAAAGAGAATCTTTAAGACAAAGTTTCTAGGTAAAGATGAGGTTCAGCGGTCTGCAACCTGCAAAACCCACAAATCATGGAGCCAATTCAGGACAGTCTTCCTCAGTGTAGATTTGTGAAGATTTTGATTATTCCATCATCTACAGTTCACAATATCATGAAAGATTCAAAGAATCTGGAGACATCTTGCTGAAAATCAATATTGGATAACCATGAGCAGGCACTGCAGTAAAAACAAGCACAATTCTGTCATGGGAATTCTTGCATATGTGGCAGGGTACACAAGAAGGGCCCTGGCGAGATTCAGTCCCCAGACTCCTGGGTCAGAGTCATGCGCATTAACCAGTCAACCAAAGGGAAGTCCCTGTGGCCATGTCGCCGAGACGCGTGATCAATCTGTGGTGCAGTGACGAGACCCCACACTGTCACACATAGGCTCAAGTATCCTTTCTGTAAACTCAAACCCAACTCACCATGCCATGCACACAGCCAGGTTAAAGCTCTATCTTGCAAAGAAGAGCCTCATGTGAATATGATCCAGAAACAATATATCTGGACCACACATGGACTGAAACAAAATGGAAAACTATTCCTTGATCATATTAATCAAAATTTTAAATTCTCTGTGGAAATGATGGATTTTGTGTCCTCTAGACAAAAGAGGAGAAAGCCCAAACATCTTGTTCTCCGACGACATGGGGGACCATATTAAAGAAAGTATTTACATATCAGCAAGACATTGCTAAACTGCATCATGTATTTATTACAACTCCATGGTAGAACAACCCAGGATGCAGGATTGGCCTGTCTGCTGAGCAAATGTCTGAACACTTAAAAGTATTTTTGCACCTCAGAAACATAAAATACAACAAAAAAGAGACGGGGCTATTTAGCAACTACAATCATATGCAGCTACGAACGGAGCAACATTCCTCTCCCAGCCAGTCTCAGTTCCCAGATGTTCATGGACTCTCATTAAAAGACTGGTAAGCTAAACTTTTTTCCAAACATTGTTCTGCCATTAGTTTAAAAACAAGCTAATATCTTCAATGAAATAGTTAAATTACTTACTCTGAATATTTGGCAAAAAATTTTTAATGTAATATTGTGAATAAAATATTGGACCAATACAGTATAACCATATTCTGAATACTTTGGGGGCCATCACAAGCTGTTTTGGAATTAGGGCTGCACCAAACGGTGCCACATGTGAACTGTCCATTCTCCTTAACCCATTCTGCCCCACTGGCAACAGTCAGTGCCAAAGTGTATCACTATAATTTTCTTCTCACAATAAAAAATACCAAAGCATGAATGCAACTTTTTCCGCTTAATATGCTTGTAGACAACTTATGAAAAATTGTTTCCTGTCATTTGCTTTCTGCACCTTCCAGAAGACATGGCGAATGCAAATCCTGAAGAGTTAATTTTCATAAATTTCTGATGATTTTCCCCTTGTCGCTAAGTAAAGGAACACACTGTCTGCGGGATTGTTCATAATTTACATATTTCAAATTGTAGAATGATTTACAACGGCTCATTTAGTCCTCTTGGGATTCTTAGCTAAACAGATACACAGGTATTCCAGGCCTGTGTCTATAGCAAGGATGCACACATCCAGTCCTCAAGAACTATCCTGCAATTATTAAACCATGCCTTCTCCAACACACCTGACTCAAATGGATGAATTACCTTAAGTGCATGTCATTCAGCTCTGCAGAGGTCTGGTAAGGAGCCATTCATTTGATTCAGGTGTGTTGCAGAAGCGATGCATCTAAAAATTGTAGAATTGTAGCTGTTGAGGACTGGATGTGTGCAGCCTTGGTCAGTAGGATTTGATACTGATACGTCACCATTTGTCACAGGCCAATTTCTGTCCTTCCTGGGATGATAATATCCATTGGTGTCCATGTACAAATGAACATTTTCTTTGTTTCACAGTATACCCCCCCATTCCCCTTCCACCTTTTGTTATTTATTAGGACTATAAAATCATTTTTTATCACTATATTTTTTATTATTATTATTATTATTATTAATATTGTTGTAAGGTTACATTTGACCTAGTGAGAAGCTGTGTGACCTCTGCCAACAATTGTTGCCAGTCTAAAAATGCAATTTTCTTCTAACCAAAACTACAAAATGGAAAAAAAAATAAATAAACAAACATGATTCAGAGGGACTCAACTGATAAAATTATATGCCTTACAACCCTGAAAATAATTTAGGCATAAATGGGTTAATGCAGGGTGTTGTTTCAAATTGTCTGTCACAACTGTCAATTAAACAGCTGAAGTTCAAACCTAGTCATAATCCAGTGACGTTGTTGCTCTCAGTGGGATGTTCACTTCTGACGAATCGCACGAATGCAACCACTTCATAATTCGTCAAAAAGGTTAACTTTTAAATGGGCGTCCTTTGTTGCATCCTGACCCCTTCATCTCCCCTCCTTGTTCATGCTCACGTACTCACACCCCCAACGGCATGCACACATCCCTCTCCGTCATACACCCACCACCCTCTGCGTCAGTGGCAGACAGGGGGGAGAGGCATATAAAGGAGTGAGGGACTTTAGAGGTAGAGCAGAAGAAACATCTGTGGCTTCCAGGTCTGATGAGCATCTGCACTTTCTTCACCACTCTCAGCTGGACCTTTGACTAGTCTGAGCTGTTCAGACTCTCTCTTGCTCACACACACACTCAGTCACACACTCATTTGGTAAACCTCCTTCTTCTGCTTCTGTAGCTCTGGTACTGTCCTCCTGTCACAGCATGCAGTTCCTGGTGGTGTTAGCAGCTCTCATGGGGGTTCTTTACAGCGTTAGAGCAGCTGCCGTGCTTCCTGTGGACGATAGGAGCCCCATCCACGTGAACAGGGTGAGGAAATTACTATTTTTCATATTTAGTCCATGAGGAGTGTTTTCCTACTTACAGTACTTGCTCACTGTTGCTATGAAGAAATTTGAGTCATTTAAATTTGAGAAAAAAAAATACCTAGAAATGTTGCTTCTGCTAAAAAAAAAAAAAAAATGGAAAAAAGACCCTGATATTTCTAATAAGCTACTAAAAATATTTTGTGCACTTTATTGCAACCTCTCAGTTACTAATAATGTTAAATTGGGGGGAAAAAATTAGCTCTATGGTGAATAATAAATTTCCTTGATTTAGTCTCTGCAATAACATTTTCTCCTCTTGTCTTTTATTTTTATTCAGGAGCTGAGCAAAGAGCGCAAGGAGCTGATTCTAAAGCTGGTGTCTGGCTTGTTGGATGGAGCTCTTGACACCAACATGTTGCCGGGGGACGCAGCACCTGTGGATCTGGAGGAGCCGCTGGAGTCTCGTCTGGAGGAGAGGGCTGTCTATAACAGGCTATCACTGCCTCAGCGTGACCGCAAAGCCCCCTGTAAAAACTTCTTCTGGAAAACTTTCACCTCCTGCTAACAGTGCCCGAAACCACCCGCCTCTGCCCACCTCCCGTACTCTTTCCCTCCCAGCTCTACATGAACTGTAGTAAACCTCAGCTGTACATATCATCCACACCTGTGCAGCATCGGTGGACTTCACTGAGACAGTGTCTGTTTGAAAATTAACTATTTATGTACACTATGTATGTATTTATGTATCAGTAACATTTACTTTCAGGGTCAACAATAAAGCATGGATATAATATTTGAGATGGTAAAATGCTTTTGCAAATTGTTCACAAAAGAGAGGGTCATATTTTCCACCTGCTTCTACAATACAAATACAAACTCAAATCTAATCCAAAAACTATGGTTGTATGTTTGTTTTTGTTTGACTTCAGATTATTGCATTAAAACTGTGGTTTTATTCCAGAATTCTGCTGTGCAAAAAATATATTTCTATCAATGAAAAACTGAGTTTGGGTCATAAATGGAAAACAGAGAACACCATTTTTCATCCTCTTTATTGAAAGCCAATCAGCCCGTTCTTTCTAGAGTATCTTGTCTATTGACAAAAACTAAATATTACTTCAGAGAGGGAAATATTGCCCACTGCAAATGAAAACCTTTAAAATAAAGAAATAAGTGCTACTATATTAAGTCAATTGCTGATTTCTGATGTATTAAACAAGTCAAAATAGTTCTTTTAAAAAAAAAAAATAGATACATAAATGGAGACAATTAACTTTGATGGGTGAGAACAAAGTTAAAGAGTTGTACATGTCTTTTTTTATTACCTCCCCGTCAGTGGTCCAAATTAATTCCTAGTCACAGGTTGAGGAAAACACCTCAGTGACTTATTACAGGTCGTTAAACATGTCAGTAGCAGAGAAATGGAAATAAATCAGAGGCTTCCCCTCATTTTGACTCGGTGTTGTTGCGGCAGAAGGAGTCACATCACATCAGCAGTCTTAAGAGTGTAAAATGTTTCTAGTTAATTAAACAATGAAACAGTTTGACTACAGCACAAAGGTCTGTGCTGGTTAGGATGAAAAAAAAAAAAAGGAGGTGTTAACCGAGGTGTTTCCTGTGTGACCCGTTTGATGATGAAGGCACAGCCAAGGCTCCTTATGTGTGGAGATAATGAAGAGTTCCCTGTGTGACCCTATCAACCTGCTTTGTGATTCTTGCAGTAAACAAGATTCAAGTTGGCGACCGTCTGCTTTGCTTTCAATCAGCCTGTTTGTTCACTTGCTTTTTTTTTTTCTAGTGAGATATTAGTGGCCACAATCAAACACTGATTTTCAACCTGGGTTCAAAGTCCCTATCTGATGGATTCCCTGCAAGTGAGATACACAACTATTTGAACCAGTTCACATAAACTGTGAACTGTGTTGTGAATAAATGATTATTTGAGCTTAAAACTGCTGAAAAACACATTAGAAATGAAAAAACGATTTTAAAACATAAAATCTGTGCAGTGAAACTTTTTTAGCATGTCTGATAAACTCATTTTATCTGCATCACTCTCAGCCCCAGAGGATAGGCATTTTTTCACTACAATTAGATTGATATTTTAAAGAGTTGTGTTGTTCTTATCAGCAAGTAGAAAATAAATTGAAAAGGTTTGATTAAAAAAAGAAAATACAACTAAGATTTGCCGGATGAGCTTCAATAACAAATATTAAGGCACAAAAATCTTACACAAACTGATAAAAGACTAAACTCTTCTGCTAGGTTACAGTTATGTCATCTTCTTTTTACAGAAGAATAGCAGCTGATGATTCATCATTATTATGATGATTTAACACAGTTCGGATTATATTACAGGTTTTACAATAAAGGTCACATTTTAGACATTGTCCCGTTTACCCTTTTATTTTGTTCATGTTTAAGATAGCTGGAAAACTAACCTCGCCATTGGTCAACACTGTTTGTCGTTGAAATCTTCTGAAAATATCACTTGATGGTAAGTAATAGTGACGTGGATCTCAAAGCTAAATAATTACACGGTTCTCACATCCAGCTGCTCTTTTAATGATGCTGAGCAGACAAAGCAGACTGTGGGTTTACCTAATTACAGTTCATCATGCTCCATCTCTCACTCTTATATTCATATAAAAAATGACACGTCCAGACCAGTAATAGACAAGCAGCACTGTTTAAAAAAAACAAAACAGTTTTAATTTGAATTAAAAAAAAAAAAAAAAAAAAAAAACAAGACAGAAAAAAATAAAAACATCTCACATAAATCAATATTTTTGGGTTGAGATGATGAACACGAAACAATTTGATGTCAGAGGTGCTGTCCACTTCTGACTTTATGCCTCCAAGCTCAAATGAGCATGCTGAGGAGCAACATCAAAGCTGATGGCTGCAAGCAAAGCATTTTATTTGGTTTCCTTTTGATCTGGAGGAGGAGGAGGGAAAGGAGTGCTCGGGCCTATCTGCTTAATTCAAATTTAAATGTGACTTTATATGTGCCGGTGTTTAAAAATAACAAAGACTTTGGTACTGATGCTCCACCTCATAAAAGGAAAACAACTTCAAAGTGAAGCCCCTGTGATTATTTATGCAGAGAATAAACTTTACGGGAAGTGACTGTACGTTTGCGTAACCTGGCTGGTGTTAAATGGCGATATTTAGAATAATGATGTTTCTTGTTTGTTTGAGTACAGAAACACAACCACTGGCATTCAGGGGAATGTTATTTATTCATGATGAAACAAAAATGAAAAAAGAAAAGTGCAACCTTAAATATAGCGTGAGAAAAAAATCTGGGACACTTTGGTTGAAAATATTTTCCACCAGTACAAGATTCGTGGAGTTCATGCATATGAGCAGAAGGGAGCACCTCTTTAGAAGAAGTTCTGGACACCAGGGACAGATCTGCACCACTCTTAGCCCCAGAGGATAGCCATTTTTTCATGATAGATGGACAGATATGGTGACTCCCAAAAAACACAAAAACCTCAAAGATCCAAGCCAAGTCAGTTTTATTTGTAAAAACCCCTTTAAACTAGCAGCTATTGACCAAAGTGCTGAATATTGGGGCAAAATGCTTTTGAAACACAGGCAGACTGGTCAGTCCACTGTTCCATGATGAAAACCACCCTGGTTCTCCTGAATCCAAGGTTCTAGTGTCCAACGGCCCCTCCTCTCGAGGACCTGAATAGACTTTAGAGTCTGAGAAGTGCAATCCCCCTGTAGTTGGACCACACCCTCTAGTCCATTGGCCTTATTTATCATAGATGGTCTTTTTAAACTTGTTAGAAAAATGTGAGTTTATGACATTGTGAGCACGAGAAGAGACCTTATCACACCTTACTAGAGACAAAGGGAGATAACACCTCACCAGAGGGTCTGAAGCCCGTTTCCACCAGCGGGTCTGGGTCGGTCGGGTCAGGCCGGATCGGCCTACGTTTTTTTGCGTCTCCACAGATAAAAACTGGGACAGGTACCCTTATATCTGACTTGTACCCCTACCCTTTGGTAGGGGTACTGATCTAACTGATCTGGACCAAAGCAATCCGTTGATTCGTTGAAAAATCCGTCACTTCCCGCGTGACCCGGCGTAAAAACAAAGCAGGGTGACTCCTTTGTTTCTGTCACGTGTGGAGCGGTGCTTTGGCTAAAAGGTGTTGCACGGGGATGATGTCACGCGATCACGTAGCAGCACTATCCGGTTAATACTCTGCCTCCAGAGTGAGGGTACAGTTGCTGTGGGGACTCAACATGAAATCAACATATTTGTACCAAAACCCACCCAATCCGGCCTGGCCCAACATCACCCAGACCCGCAGGTGGAAACGGGGCTTTAGTGGGGGATGAGTAAACAAGACCCAAAGACTGATTAGGGATGGAAGAAGGGTCCAAGGAGGGGGTTGGACAATGACAAGAGGGTGTACTGTATAAAAAGTAATACTTGACAAATGTATTCAGTTCAACATTGGCCTACAACCTGTGTTGGACTCCTCGGGCCTGAGTAAAGAATCAAGCTTGTCTTCTCATAGATCCGAGTGTTCGTCGTTCATTCACTGGGTAATTTTCCAACAAAACTGCTCTTTACCCAGTTCCTGAAGGACTCACTTGCCTTTATTGGGACACACAAACCCCTCCACCTTGACAAAGTGGCTCCATGAAGGGAAATTCCTGAAGACCTCTCTCCATTTTTGAATGTTTTTGTTTGTATCTCCTTCCTGAAAGCTCCATGTTAAGAGAATATAATTACTTTATTGCAGCCATGTGCAGTGTGGCCTTAAATGTCACCTTTCAACACTAAAAGCCTAATTTTGCGTTGGATCCATTTGAGGTAACAGAAAATTACCTGAATAAAACTAATCATTTTCCCATGTTATCGCTGTTTAATTGTACCTTAGAAGAACTTCAAAATGAATTTGTCAGTGTTTACCACAAAGCATTCAACAGTGAAATCTTCATAGATCATAGGCGTTTGTAACAGTCAAAAGGAAAGTTAAGATCATTTTAAGTGTGGATAGACTTCCTGTCTCAGACATGTAGGGAAAATTGCAACCTGGAAGAAAATAAAGATGAAGTTTAAAGATTAATTTTCCTTTGTCATAAGTTAACTTTTGCTACTTATTTGACGATACAGTTTCTTTAGGAGTTGCTGGGCGATAGATCAAATCATTTTGAGCCGTGTGTTGCAGGCCAACATTTTTTTCAGAAGAGTTTAAAACCTTTTCAGTTGGCTTCATATTGTTTGTAATTATATATTTCTTTGGTCACAGCTTGCTTAATCTGTTTCAGAGCTCATGGGGGAAATTTTGTTTTTCTGCCCCATTGACCCTGCAGCTACACATGACATTTCCACTATTTTCCCAAGCAAAAACCAACAGTTCCCAATTAATTATTTAAAAGCAAAGTTTCACCTACTGGTACAAATTGTGAGTCAATGTTTTGAAGAATCAATTTAACATGTTCACTCTCACAATCTTGTGTTTGTTTTTACCAGATGTGACACACAGGAAGTGATTCTGAGAATCGGCATACACTATGAGCAACTCACCCTCCTTTATTGTCTGCTTTACTTGTAATTTGGCATATAGTCAAACATTTCTTGAAAAGATCAGTGAAAGCAAAACCTAACTCTTACAATCTGTCTAATAAAGTTGAAAAATTGAAACATCTGAAATTAGGATTCTCCCCTACTTTACACAATCCATATGCTACTTTCTCTCTCCAGTCCATCTCATTAGATGCAATTCTTTGCCAATCTAAATTTAATCAAAGGATTCATTTTAGATGCAATGTTAAGTTTCTTTTTTTCTTTCATCCTATTTATTGTAGTTCTTTGTAATTTATTACATTTTTGCTCTGTTTGATCAAATTCTGCATGTTGTTCCGCTGATACTTTTAGGAAAATACTTAATATATGCTGAAGCAAATAAAATACAAAAGAATTAATTTTTAAAAATTCTCTCTTTTTTTTAATCTATTTCAGTCATTCAATGATAAATATAAATAATTCACGTTGCAATGAAAAGAAATCATGAATGAAAAGGAGCAGAAAAAATACAAACTAATAATATCTGCTCCTTATTTACATACATAAATATAAAATAAGTCGTGTCTTGTTTAACTAAATCTGCTAGAATTATACACAGACTAATCCAAATGAGCTTGCATTTTTGAACACTGACTGTATGTCCTAACATGTTCCCAGGATTCAGTGTGTACCAGAATGATAAGAATTGTTTTGCTCTGATGTGTGCCTTAAAAATTGGATGTCTTTAAGTGTTGTCTCCACTATGTGTGCTTTTCAACACAAGATTGATCAGTACCACTTCTGGGAACCCTGGAAATTTCTGAAGTCTTTTTCTGTGTCTGGTTGTGCTTAAAGTGTGCATGATCAGTTTTTTGCATGTGATGTCAGTAAAACAAAAAAGGAAGTAGAGGATGCAATAGAGAAAAGCAACTACACAATAATGATATCAAATAAGTGATCCCATCCACAAATTTTGTGAAATAAAGCAATACATGATCCGAGTGAGACAAGTTGTGTAAACGGCTGTTATGATTTACCCGCATAGTACTTAAAAGAAGGGCATGTTTGTCAGGTGGTTCCTAATCCAGTGGTTGGTGAGCCATGTTTGGAAGTGTTTCACTGTAAAAGGGATTTTTACTTTGCAGTTTGTAGTTCAGAGGAGCCCTCTGGCGTCTTTGCTCTCTTTGCAGAGATAGCACTCAATGTTAAGTTGTTATGTTACTTCTGCCATTTGTGAACTCAGCTGGTTTCCTCAGTGCGCCGCTTCAGGCCCTGAATTTGTTTTCACTTGTTTAGTGGTGTGTACTCAGCCCCTGAAGAAGCTTAGGCAGGCCTTCTTCACGGATTTAAGCGTGTATACCTTACTGTATACAGATGGTATTCAGAGAGCACAAAGAACTGAGTTTTCTATAACTCTGATGGTTCAAATGGAGGTCTCTACAAGTTGGAGAAAATTGTTTGACAAAATGTTTGACTTTTCACTTTTTCAGTTCACTTGTAAAGCCTTATTGTCCAAACTCCATTGATTCTGACAATGACCATAGCAAGATCAGGGCAACAACATGTACAATACTCCTCTTCACACACAGTCACATGATCCTGTTTGTTCTAACATAAATATATGTTAGAACTAAAGAAAGCTTTAATTTGACTGGTGATCTGATCATAGTAGACTTCCAGACCATGCAGTTCTCTGTTTACATTTTAAAGTGGGAGAGGTGTTAAATTCTCTGAATAACAAATTGCCTACAGCATGCTAAAAGACAAGGCAGGAACTATCCTGTTGATTTCCTCTGAAATGTGTTGTAGGGCCCTACTAGAGGTGATAAGTCAACTATAGATGGCGCAGGAGAATCAGGGGAAGATGGATCGGTGTTATTTCAATCTAATTTTTGACATGATGAGATGGAGAGATATTGTCCTGTAAAAAAATTGGTTCTACTAAGAAGTATTTCAGAGTTAAACAACCATATTGGAATAAAGAATTAAATGAGTTATGGTTAAAGTTGTGTGCTGTTGAGTGGGCATTCCCTAAAGGGGACATTTGTTTTGTTTTTTTTTTTTTTCAATCTGGACTATTTTCTAGCATGAAATATGTTCATTTACTCACCCACAGTTTTGGTGCAACTTGAATTTCAGATCCACTCCAGATCAGCGTATGTCCAGTATAATGGAAGTGATGTGGGCAACCACACTCAGCCTCTAAATAAGGCATTATTTGCCACAAACTTCTTCATTTTGTCACAGGGTGGTTCCGTGTGATACCGGCTACTGCTGGAGAAAAGGAGACCATTGCCCAGAGTGGTTATTAAAAGCGTGTTTTTTTCAAATAATTAAAAATAAAAAAAGAAGAGGATGAAAAGAAAACCCTAGATGTCCATGCCCAACTTGCCCAGGGACGTCAGTGGAAGGATGGAGGGAGACCCTTCCTCCCATGCATTCTGGTCCGGACCACAGTAAGACCAGTGCCCTGGCCGCCCCGTCAGCCCAGGCACCTAGCGCCTCTGACGCAGCCATCGTTTCCTGGACCCGGCTACTCCTGTTCCATCTGCCGCTCCGAACTCCGCTCCACCTTGTGATGCTCCACTTCTCCATCGTCCTCAGTTCCTGTGGTTGGCCTCCATGACTGGCAAGAGCAGCGGCCCTGCCCCTGTCGTAGCAATCCAGCTCACCTTTTCCAACACCCGACCCATAGCACTGTTCATCGTACTTCCATGCCGTGCCTCTCCTCTGCACCCATAAGCGCACATTCCAGCAGACGCCTTCGCCTCCACAGCTTCCATCCACCTACCCCATGCTTGGTGCTCTCGTCTCCTCATCTCCTCCGTCCACACACCTGTAGGCCCATTTATTAGGTTTCTGGAGTGTCGGCAAGCCAATCAGAGTCCATGTGCCACCTGCTGCCAATCCACAATTAGTTTCATTCAATTAATAAAAAGCAATTAAACAACAAGATTAAACACTCACAGCAAAACAAAGCAAGGGCAACACTTCAAACCATTAATAGGATAGAGACTAAAACTTGTACTTTGCAGTCCGGCACATGTCCACTTTGAGACAATTTCACAAATGTTTTGTTACGAAACATTAGTCGGACCCCCCTGTAAGTTCGAAGCGGCTTTTTTGTGGTGATTCGTCCTCATTTACAGACATTTACTTGTTATGGTGTTGCATAATAGTGACGTCATCAAAGCCGTCGCAGTAACAATGTCTGTAACTGAGGACAAATCACCACAAAAAGCTGCTTTAAGCTCAGAGGGGGGGTCCCTCACCAGCGCGCAGCTCTTGGAGTGAACGGTAAAACTCATCACACTCAAAACATCTGGAATTATGTGGTGAACCTAGACGGAGCAGAGATGCCACGACATTCCCTAAATGTATTTATTTATCACATAAAGCCGAGCCGCTTTCTCTACTGCATCTGCCATGGTCCAGACAGACTGGTGACAGGAAAAAGAAAAAGGAGGGGCTCCTCCCGAGGTGCGTCGAGTGCACCTTGGCCGGGCATCTCTCGCCATGCGCCAGGGGCTTCAAGACGCTGGAAATCAAGCGTCTGACTTTTTAGTGGCCAAGCGTCCAACTTTGGGCGTCAGGTGCGATTTTGACGCCAAAATTGCGTTTGGTGTGTATGCAGGGTATAAGGAGCGGGCGTCTGATGTTAAGTCAACCAACAGTGTTAGCTTTTGTAGCTATAAGCAGCTTATCCGTTTGTCAACCATCGTTTACTGGTCTCTTACACAAAAGATAATAAGTTACACAAGCAGCAACACTTACCGACTGCACATCCTCACTGAATAAATATAATCCACTGGTCACTGGTAGTGCTGTCCCTCCTGTTAGTACTGAAAACTGCTGAATTTCTGCAGAGGCAGCTCAGCACGGCAATTTTTTCCCTCCTCCTCCTTGTCGTCGTCCTCCTCTCTGACAAAGCTGGTCATAACGCTACTCCTGCTTTCAGGTGGTGCTAAAGAGGCTAGCTTAGCAGCTAGGAGCCTCTGTAGTTCACGTCATTTGGAGAAAAAAATCCAGATCGCGTACTGTGGAGAGCGCGCTCTTGTGGCCGATTCTGGTAAGAAGAGAGAGCCCGCACCCAAAGACGAAGTCACGTTCACTCTCCAGAGTTTCTGGCACCTTTTAACTGAGGTCCTATTCCAATACACCTGTTTTAACGTGAAAAAATGGGATTTCCAGGTGATGACTCCTTTAAGTAAAATTAAGTCAATTATGGATCTCAGCTTTCCTACATTTACACAACTTTATCAATCTTTGGTTGATTCAGTTTTATTTTATGCTGCAGGAGTCGGGGCTATGAAGAGGTTTCTGAGTGTAATTTTGTTCACAATGGTGCTTTGAGGTGTTTTCTTGGTGTACTTAATATGCAACAATGGTAGCTATTATAGGGGATGCAGGATGGGATTCATGTATAATAAAACAAAGATGTGAAATGGTGTGATAGTGAAACCGTCTCGTCAGTCTGCCACAGGAAAGCTAACCAGGAAATTTTGTAACTGGGACAGAGCAAATCTTCATCCTTGGTTTAGAGAGGTTTCAGTAGTTTTGTCAGCTTCTGACATGCATATAATCCTTAGAAATAACTTGCAATGTCATATAAATTCTGTCAGACAAAAATTACTTATGACTTATGAAGCTTAATGGAAACAGGATATATGGAAGAAGTCAAAGCTTAGAAATTATGTTCAGTCAAAGAATGATCATGTTACAGAACCATTTTATTTCATTTAAAGAGAAGCCAGAGATTTATTTAAAAAAGCCTCTTCTTCTTCTTCTTTTTTTTTTTTTTTTTTTTTTGTTGTTGTTGTTAAGGCAGCTGGTGTAAATAAAACCAATTCTTTCTGCACAGCATTTTGAGACAGTAATCAATGCCATTGTGATACCAACACTGGTGAGCAAATTACTGAAAAGAGATACACAGATGTTACCAAACTGTGGCCACACCTGTACAGTATGTGAAATGTGAGAAAGAATCTTTAAATTTGAATTCGTATGATATTGTAGTATTAGATAATCTGTATTAGATAATCTACTTTAATATAGTTTATCATATATCTGTGAATGTTCACACTACACATAAAATAACAGAACTTTTTTTTTTTAGATCCTTTAAATACACTAAATGTCCTCAATTTAGGAAGCTCTTATCCACAAAAACCAAGTGGTTTCAACCCACCTGAATTTAGAAGGTCTCTCAGAACTAATTTTCATCTTGCGCTGATATGCCTTTAGAAACAGTTAACATCAAATGGTCCCCTAACCTGGTCTCCATCAGTCAAAAAAGCCCAAATTAACACCTACTGCTTGGCTGAATGCTTCTGATGAAAGGTGTGAAAAGGCAGTTAGTGTGGCAATTCCCCGCTGAAGGAGAAAGCTGTGTCCTCACCTGCGTACACAAATAGATATTTTCCACAAAGAGTTTTCCTATGCTAGTGCATATACATGAAAATTACCATAATGATTTTTGGAGAGGAGATGTTTTACAGATTCTCATTAGCAGCTCTTGTATTTAACAGAATGCTTTGTGTGTATATATCGTGCAACGTTTCAACATATACCAGAGTGAATTGGAAAACTAAAGCAATTTGGCCACATAAATTTTACATCTCACATTTTTTAAGCAGGTGTACCTGTTTGTTTTTTAAATCTGAGATTGAAGTTCTTTGCAATCAGGTGTGTACTTGTACTTTATTGACCCAGCCACTCTGGACAGCAGCCTAATTTCATTCCTGTCAGCCAGGCTCGATTAGTTTAGTTATGACATTTTAGATTTAGGTTGTGTCTGCAGGACTGAGCATATTTATTTCACTCAGACGTTATATAAATAAATGAATAACCATTTTAAATAATACTACCATACAGACAAGCTATGTCCAGTGGGAATAATGATGTATGTTTGTGTGCATGGCTGCTTTGCGTCACTGGTGATAGATCATTAGTGGCCTTTGAGCTTTTCACTGGAAATGATTTCACATCTCTCACCTGCTGACTGCTCCTGCTTTCTTTTCCTAAAATTCTAGATTTTAATAAGGATTTATAGATGTAACGAGATAAAAGGGAAACAACTTTTCAGACAAAATGCTCTTCAAAGATATCATAAAGATTTATACGGTATAATCAAGAAAATGAGCTGATGAGAATGACCCAGCAAAGTATAATAATACACAAAACACACGCATTTAAGTGTCTCTGATGTATTTCTCTCAGAGAGTTTCCCTGTTTGGGAGCACCAATGGAAATGAAGAGATTGTTTTCCCCAGCAGAGCCTAATGATGCCTGATGGCTTATTCAGCTGCTGAGTGCAAGCGCTAAAAGCTGATCATTATAGGGCGCTCTGCTCTTTCGGTGCTAAAGCCGTGGCTCAGAAAATGAGCTGTCACCAGCTTGAGGAAAGGATGCAGCATGCTGGGCACAGTAGTGACCCTTTTCATTCTGAATGCCGCTACTTGGGAAAGCTGTGACTTAGTGAGAACATGTGGTTCCAAGGTTTTTAGTTAACAATAAAATGTAAATGCAGTAAGTACAAATCATTGGTTGATAATTATCATTAAGATCCATCAAAAAAAGTTGCAGTTTTTCCAGTTCAACTTAATGTGGTTTAGCAAAACAAACAAAGATACGTAACAGGGTACACAATGGAAGGCCTGGGTGGGAGTTGATCCCACAGACTATCAGGTGGTCATGCACACTTACCAGTCACCCTAAGGGACATCCCTGTGACCAAGTAACCAGGGTGCATGATTTATCGGGGGCATAGTGCCAGGACCCCACACTGTCAACTCTAGACGTGACAGCGCATGACTCTCAGCTGGGAGTCTGTAGGATTGAATCCCGCCCGGGCCCTCATTGCGTACCTTGCCACAGATAGACATCAAATCTATAAAGTTTTTACCAGATTGTCTTCAAATACTGGTCTTCTGCCATGGAGGCATCTCTGCAAAGTTGCAGGGAGCCAAACTGAATGTTGAAGGGAGATTTAGTAACTTTGGTCTTCAAAAATATCATCATACCCTGTTAGAAACTGATTTGTTTACACATCCCATTTTTCTCAGCCAAATGGAGAATGAAAGGGAAAAAATAATTGTAACAATCCAAGCTGTTAAAGGTGATACTTATAATCTTTTCATCAAAACAATAAAAAAAAAAATACTTCCACAAAAATCTAAAGGGGTGCAAATAAAAGTATTAAATTTACTCAAAATTTTTAATAACATACTACACTATTGTTTTAGCAATTTTGACAGATCTAAAAGGAAATATTTACATCATCATGCCAACTTTGGATTCTTTGTCATTAGCATTTGCATGAGGAGTCGCTAGCGCAATTGCTATGGCTACATCTCAATCAGTGTACTTGCACTTTTCAAACATTATGTTTAAGTGCGTAGTACATTCACACTAACATTTAAGCTAAAATTCATTGCTCTGTGAAGTACCCAGATGCTGCCCTAAGAATGGCCAAAAATGCTGTGTGAAATGAAGGGCACTGGTAAACAGTTGCCATCTTGCTAATGTAGCGGAAGAGGCGGACTTTAAAACTGTTCAGCTCTGGAGCTGTTTTCCAGAGCTGAATAACGACAGAGAACGAAGCGGTGGTGACCCCAGCAACTGCGGAGGCTTTATTGTATTGATATAAGTATGTTCATGAAATAATTCAGAGATAATAACTAATGTATATGGTGGCATATCTACCAAGCTGTTCACTCCCTGATCACAGATCTGGTCATCTGTTTGAGGCTGTGGTTATTCCAGATCAGTAGAGTTATTAGCACATGTAAATGTTAGCAGTCAATGCAAGTCCGTCACTTCCTGTAAGTGCAGTGCTCCATTCAGGTCAGCACTTACCCATGATAGTGTGCACTTCAGACAAACATGCATGGGCAGCCAGCAACAGTGGAAAGGAAAAACCTCCATTTTAATGGGAAGGAAAACCCACGGGCAGAACTTGGCTCTGGGTGGACGGCCATCTGCCTGAACCGGTTGGAGGTGAAGAGGACTGAACGGAGAGATCAACAGGCACTAAAACTTTTAGTCAGGGATATCTGCTGAGAGAGAAGTAGAGGAATACAAGTTAATGACACCAATTATGTTATTTAACTGCAGCACCTCTTACAATGCCTTTTCAAGATGGGACCAATGTGCATTATGTCTGGTGTAACGGACAGTGGCAGACTGGGGGATAAGCAGCCCTTTTCACAGATCAGTTTCACCATTTAGCTGCAATGATGGTGCAAGGTTGGCATATTGTGTGACATTTAAAATGTGCATCTAAAGCCCCGTTTCCACCAGCAGGTCTGGGTCTGGTTGGTCCACGTGTTTATTCCGTCAGATAAAAACTTCACAGATAAATACCCTTATATCTGACCCGACCCGTCCTACTTTTTTGGCACCCTTTCATAGGGGTACTGATCTAACTGATCCGGACCAAAGAGGTGGAGCTTAACACACTGAAAGCCGTTGATTGGTTGAAAAATTACATCACTTCCATGCAATAAGATCAAAGAAGGGATGAACCCTTTGTTTCTGTCTTGTGTGGTGTGGTGCTTTGGTTACAAGACATTGCACTGCATTGATGTCACACGATCGCGTAGCAGCGCTATCTGGTCAATACTCCATCACCTGGGTAAGGGTACAGTTTGCTGTGGGAAATCAACATATCTGTACCAAAACCCACTTGGCCCGGCCCAACCCAACCTGACCCAGACACGGGAGTGGAAATGGGGCTTAATATGTTCCTCATACCTCCCCAGGTAGCTATAATTATAGTACCGCAGACAATGAATTCATGATACTAAAATATTTCAGCTCATCACATTTTATGAATGATTTGGTGTTAACTGTCTCCTAGCATGCAAGGAGCATACATCATGCACCATCATAACTTCACACTCTGCAATCCTGATTAAATATTGGTTTAAGGCAGACCGGATTCACTTCCATTACTACTGCCAGTGTAAGCTCAGAGGTGGGTGGGTCTCATAAATGCTACTGATCTGCAGCAAAGGTAATCCGTCACTAGGCAAAATGGTATGAAAAAGGGGCCAATGCTGATCTGCTGCTGTTACACCTCTACACTGGCAAAGGAGTGGAAACAACAGAGGCGAAACAGGCCCACCTTGTGTGTACTTTCACATATCAAACCAGCATCATGGAATTTCTGCCATGTCTCTAAGCTAATTCTGAGACCCAAGCTTCATCTTCATGAAAGACGTGATGCAGGACTGAACTGGCTTCATTTGGCATGATCGAAGGACAGAGGAAAAATTTTGACGGTTTGACAAACACATCTTGTTTTGCCAGTAAGGAGAACTAATGTAAAAGGACCTTGTGTTTGTCAAACCAGCACAAGCTGCTGCATAATTTCCTTTTTTTTTATAGGCACTAGGGCAGCTAGTCAATGTAAAATCATGAATACACACAACAGATAATAAAACCTTTTTTTTTCCCCTTTTACCTTCTAGATTTGGGATTAATCAATGATATGGTATATACAACTACTACTCTCAATGTCCAGCTGAGGTCTCAGCTGACATTTCAGCAGGGAACTGTCAGACTGATACACAATGGTGTGTGTCCAGTAATCCCATTCTTTCCAGCGAAAGTTTTAGGTGGGTGCTTAGCCATCCACAGTTTAGCTATGGTACAGATGCGGGCATAAAAAAGTTCCCCTTTCTGCCGACTGCCAGCCACTTACTGTGCCAGCAACTTGTCTGCTTATTCAATCGCACAGAGAAACGCCTGTGTGCCCAGGGGAAATGATTTCAGAGCATAAACGAATGCCCAGAACAAGGACGTTTCCACACGCCAAGTTTGGACACTGTGCGTGATGACGTATTCGCGGGACAAATCGTTCAGCCAGTGATAGTGCAGTAATAGTGAACCATTACTGCATCACTTCTGGCAGACAAAGGCAGAACTTTTTCATGCCCTCATCTGCATCCTGGCTTTTGCATGCTTCTGTCGTGTAGCCCTGATATTCAGACCAGCTCTGCACATTTTGAACAAAAAATGTTTAATGGCTTAACTTCACAGCTCTGAACTGTGTAGTTCTCATTTTTAATGTATGTGTCTGTCTTTCCATAAAGACTTCTGAATTTGTTTTATTTGAACTTGGACCCCCCTTGAGAGCATTAGCTTAGAGGCCTGTAGATGGCTGTGACAGTTCAGGAAGACTTTTCATCCAGTGTGATGAAGATTGAGAAGACTTGCCAGACAGAATGAACATCATGCTCAAATTTGCAAAGCCAAAAAGAGACTTATCAAAGAATCTACATTACAAAAGGAGCTTTTACAAAGGGTTTTGTCTGTTGACTATTTGCATGGTAAATAAGATAATTGTTTTATCTTATTGTATTGACATATATTAAACATGTTTTACAGAAATTTGTCATTTTAGTATACTGATTGCAGATTAATGTTGAAAACTGTTTTTCCACCCTTTTGTTCTTTATCCCTTACAATCACCCTTCCTCCCCCATTTCTCTGTGTCATTTATCCATGTATCTCTCGTATTTCCCTTCTTTTTTTTGGAACAATCGTTGGGGGCCCCATGGGCCAGGGTCACTGACACCCTTACATTATACTCTAGTCTCCTCCACTCAGCACATTGTTATAACATCCCAGATGGTCCACCTCATAAACCTCATCAACCTCATCCTACCATAAACCTTCATTAAATCACAGAACTCAAATTGTTGTGATGTGGCTGCTGCTTGAATGAAGGCCTTGCTAATGCAGAGTGAATGTTACTGAGTGATAATGTAGAAGACCTAAAAATTAATTGTTTTACAGTTCATTGAGCAACTGAACGATAGACTATTTTCAAAGCTGATCTCATTATTTTGTCTTTGAGGACATATTCTACAAGAATGCATTATGCAAGCTCAGTTTTGGTGTCATTTCTGTTAAAGTTGAGACTGAGATACAAGACCAAGTTTCATTGAGGCCACTGGGCAGACTGGTAATGTTTGAAAATTACAGTATTTAGCAGCTGGAAAAATTCATGTTGTGCTTCAAGAGAGAACAACAATCCAAGCCCTCATGTTTTACACCGTCAGACAGGCTTATCTTTAATTGTATACTTAAGTTTAAAAAAAATAGATAATGGAAAGTGGTATCACAGTTTGTGAGTTTAGCTCTTATACAGGATGTCATGACCAGGAGTCCTTCATGTTGATAGAATCATTAGAAGACTGGGATTACAGGCAGGTAAGAGAACATCACAAGACCACAAGTGTCTTGTTCAAACACTGCAGTGTGCAATATACTGTAACTCTAATCACAAGGGTGATGTTCCCGTGATTAGCAACCAAAAACTGTCCTCATTTGGCTCAGCCTTTGCACCTGTAATAGATTTGTTGCCACAGCAGCAGATGAGGATCTCAAGTAATGTTATTTTCTCCCAGAAAGTAGTGCAGCTTTTTGCTATTTTCAGGACAATTGGGTCCTTCTGGGATGACAATACACCTGATTGGAGTTGCTGTAATGACATGAAATCCCCTTATGTCAAATAGTTCAGCCACAATACAGAGGAGGAGGGGGAGGGGAGGGGAGGGGGGGGAGTGATGTGAGCCATTGAGAGGCGAAATGTCACCATAGCATTATGGGTGACAGTGATGGTTTTTGGTTATTAATGGTATGTGAAGTCCTTAGTGCGGCCTAAAGGGGAGTCACTCCATTACTCTTATTGGAAATCCATGTATAATGTTCAAGCTTTCCATCATTTTTCTCAAGCCCAACAGACCTGAAAATGTTTAATCAATTAGACATGAAGTAACCTCCCATTAATATCACTACTGGAGTTTTTGAGTTATGGTCTTTTACCACAATTGTGTAATTATATAACATCCGAGTGATATGGAAATGTCCATGACGAGGCTTTGTATTGTATTGATATTCTTTGCTGGTCACTTGTTGGCTTTTTTCTCATCTCACAGCAGGAAGATGTCTGGTCTGTCTGAAGTTTGTATGTTCTCTTTGTGCATGCAAGGTTCTCTTCAGGTACTCCAGCTTCTTCTACAGTACAAAACATGCATAATAATGTGGCAGTTGACGGTTCTGTCACTATGCTTCTGACTGATGATGCGTCCTGGCTACTTAGCCACAGGGATGTCTCTTTGGCTGAATGGTCAGCGCACATGCCTATCACCCGGGAGTCTGGAGATCACATCCTGCCTGGGCCCTACTGTTGTGTACCTTGCCACAATAGGTTGCCTGGTGATTCCAAACTGACCTTGGGAGTAAGTGTGAGCATGAGTGGCTGTTTTTCTTGCTTGTCTCTGTGTTGGTCCTGCGATGGACTGGTGACCCATCTAAGGTGTACTCTGCCTTACGCCTGATACAGCTGGGATAGACTCCCGCCCTGAACAACCTTGAACTTTAAGTAAGTGGGTATAGAAAATGGATGGATGTTAAATTGTAATTCTCCCACTTTCTTTCAAAGTCCAGACCTGTTTGAAATTTAATGAGGGAACAAAAGTCACAGTGGTAGTGAGCTCACATAATGAAGGAAAGAATTCAGGGACCAAAGGCGCACCTGTGTGCCATTTCTCATCATTGCTTTCTCACAACAACGTCACCGACTGCTTTTCTGCCTTATGGCAGTTCATTGAATTGCTAAAGCTGGAGCCTGTTTGAATTAGCAAGGAAATGGCCATATTTGTTATGTGAAAAGGAGCCGAGCCGACCCAAATTGAAAGAGTAATGGGCATGACGTCAGGAACGAATTCCAACACAAAAGGCTGAACATCAATTCATCAGAAGACGTTGTGTCTGATTAGCATCTGGGGATGCTGGGGAAGCGAGGTGAAAATGAAATCACAAACAAAAAATGTGAGTGTCGTATTTGGGACAGAATGGCACATCCCTTTGAAAATAGATTGTATAATTTTCAAGAGATTGATTTAAATGTTTTACCTCTTATTTATTTTCCCCAGCATTCATAAATTCAGATATAATGGGACAGGTTCTCTGTGGTTGTGTAGATGTGCTTTTGGATAGAATAGATTACTTTTACCACAGTAAATTTATCTAAATTAAACTCAATTACAACAACACCAATTATCTGTATATTAATTAAGCCCAACCAATTTCACAACCAAAACGAAATAAACTTTCCCTGTCCACATAATTCACCCTGCGTAACACTTCTAATGCAAGTAATGCAAGCTCTAATTGAAGTTTGTTTCAGAAAAAAAAAAAAAGAAACGTTTTAAGATTTTTTTAAAACCAACTATTGTGTAACCGTTTTCTCGTGTAACTTGGTCTTGTTTGTTTTGCTAGACACTGATCATCGCCTCTACTTTCCTTATATCATTATATCATTCAGCCTCATTCTTACTTGTCATTTTCTCTCAAACCACCTGTAAAATGTTCTTAGTGGATAAAATCATACAGAGAACACACGGGAGTTTTATTTTTGTTTAATTAATTTATTCATTTATTTATTTTGTTACAAGAAACAGCTGTGAGACAATTCCTGGAGTATTTTCATTTCATGCCATTTAGTGGATTCTCTGTGCCCATGCACAATATACATGCACAATGGCAACGATAATAGAAACATAAAAAAGAACCAGCTGCTGTCTTAAGAACAAAAGAAAATGTAAATCCATATTCATGCCATTCAGTGAATTGTGTTTGTGTAGCTCTGTGGCCTTGAGCCTTAAGTCATGGCAGTTTGGGTGTGAAAAAATTGCAAGACAGTGGAACTGCAAGAAAAAAATGACACTGGAAGGATTTTTTCCCCTCACCTTGGAATAAAAATGGATGTTCTCTCATGAATAATTTCACATTTCTCCATTGACAGTTGTCACGCATTTTATGAAACGAAAAGCTGAGAAATGATGGGAAGCCATCTGACTGGCAGATATTTTGGCCTGTTCTGTTCTATGTGAGCAACTTGAATCAGGTAATGTGCTGTGGAGGCCTAAACTCGGCATAACTGCAGAAGACAGCAGACAAGCTAATTACAGTGGATTCATTCTACATTGTTCATTGGTGTTCAGCTCAACTGACATATCCCTACTTATTCAAGTCCTTAATTACAGTTAACAGCCAGTGGATGGTTAGGACTGCAGAAACTGCAGCCAATGAAAAGAAGAAAGGATGAAGATGGTAGTGGGATTACAGAATGAGGGTAAATATATCACAAACCAAACCAGCATAGAGTGGTATCTAATAACATTAGATGCTCAGATAGAAAAACTGTGATAGCAGCTTGTCAAGGTCTATGATGAAATGAAGTAAAAATTCCACAAAAATCGTTAAAAAAGTAAAAGAAGCTTTCCCTCTTTTTCTCCTTCCATCATCAGACATTGTATCTCTCCATACAACACCAGCTCTACCTTTTGTTGACATTCAGATGCAAACAGTCACTTTCCTTTTGTCAGTTTCAACTGATCTCAACTGGACGATCCTTTATTTAATGACTGGCTGACTGGCTTCCTATGAGGAAGCACTTCATTACTGCATGGCACAGCAAGCAGGTGGAGCAGTGCCGTGAGGTCAGTGTCTGCGCCACTCACATGGACACTTAAGATTTGATCATGCTGAAATCAAAACAGCCTGAGCCCTGTGTCTTTTCACGTTTAGAGAACACGCTCAGCTCTGTGAGTGTGTGTGTCGGTAAATCATCCGCTGTACAAGCACAAACACAACAGTGAATTAGTTAGTGTTTTACAAATTAGCATTTTTCATGACGCACATGTAATATGCAAGCATGGTTTCAAAGCTATTTCGTCATGTATGGACAAATGGTCAAAGCCCCCTGGCCTCTGAAACACATTTGAATGCAATTTGGTGTCATCTCACAACACACTAAAACTGTTGTGAAAGGGGGAATTGTAAACTAAATTATCATCTTTTCAGAACTGAATTAGTTTTGGTGCCTAAACCAGCAACTGTCTGAGACAGGACTCAAATCCTGAGTTAACTGCAACACCTCCAACATCCGTTTTTGTTGTTAGGTAGTTGCAGTTCTGCTTTTGCAGCTGTGTTGTCACAGTGATGCTAAAGCAAACATTGGACTTATTCCTGATACCCTAGCAGCTTTAAAAAGAAAAAAATAGAAAATAAAAAGGAAATTCGAACAGATTGTGAATGTGTGCTCTGATATTCATCCTGAAGCCTTTATACTAATTCTTTGCGCTTTGAGAAGCTTATTCTAAGCTGCAAACTTCAATTTGCAATAAAGTCTTTTTTTCTTTTCATTTTTTTCCCCACCACAAACTGTTCCATTGATTTTGGAAAGAAAAACAGATGTTTCCTTTGCAAAACTCCCTTGCTCTCCAGAAATGAGAACATTCAGATGTGAATTGAACCACTGAATGAAGATGTGCGAATCAGTAGTTTGACAACTGTCTCATTGCCCTGCTTCATTCCAGTGTTGTATCTGACTCCACAAATTAGGAGTGGAGTGCTGTGCATCTGTCGTCATCTCTCCTGTTTTTCACTCTCTATGCATCTATATGTTATTATCTCAGGTTATCAGACAAATATTTTCTCTTTCTAGGTCCCTCTGTTTCTTGCAACAGACCTTCACCTACCTATATCGCTTTTTCTTCATGATAGACTTTTCATTCACCTCTTATTTTTGCTCTTTGTATGATGTAAAAAATAAACCACCAGACTTGTGTCATGATTTGACAATATGACTGAAATGAACTGAGCAAGAAATTAAAGACCGTCTTTGGACATTGGAAATTCTGCTTGAGGCATTATATCCATTCCAGTAGGTTGTGTTTAAACAAAATGCTTCCAGTCACAAATTAATTGTGCAAACCTTTGATTTAATCTCTGTGTATGGTCTCTACTGAATGGACCCCTCAGACCACAGCCAGCCACAATAGAGGACAGAGGACAAGTCTGGCCAGAGGATAACAGCAGTAAACCCTAGAAAACAAAGCGCATGCAACAGAGAGCTATGAAAAAAAAAAAAACTGCTGTCAGTAGCTGTGGGCATTTTAAAGAAGAATTACTTCTTCTAAATCAGTGCAGGCAGCAGGACCTTCCAAAAAGTCAGTCAATAAACCAAGCCAGCCGTACAATAAGAAGGATTGACTTTTAAATGTGGGCTTACGCTGAGCAACCGCAACACTTCTTATAAAAAGTAAACACTTGTATACTTTTATGGTAAGTTTACAGTTTTGTAAATGTCAGGTTATAATTACTGTAATTGTCCTGATATAAAAATCTATTTCATAATAAACAGTGGACTTGTCGTTTTACTAAATGTGAGACAGTTCACACAAACAAGCCTGTATTCTATGTGAAATGAACTTGATTAAATTACACACGAGGCTATTTGATATTAAACAGACAGAAAAAAATCATTTGAACTGTATTAGATCTGTACTTATTTATATCCATCATTTATTATACACTTTAGTATATTATTACAAATGAATCCTTTTTGATACAAAGTTAGTTTCAGCTTTGTGTACGTTTTGAATTTGGTCAAAACACTGCAGAGATATAAATATATGTAAAACAAACCACAATATGTGTTGCGTGCAAATATGAGCAGGACATGTTAACACGGTGTGTGATCATTTAGAAGAACCATTAGCAGCCCCTGGAGGCTGAAGTGTTTATCTCACAATAATTCTTGCTCAGATGTATAGCCAAAATATCCTTAGGATCAAGATTAAATTCCAAGCCCCCTGAACTCTTAACAATAAAATATAGGGTCATCTGAGCAAAGGTTTTGAAGAAGCTATGATTCCTTTATCAGAACAGCTTTTTTAAAGAGGGCCTTCACAACAACCCATTCTTTCCTAAAAAAGCAAATCTGGGTGGAATATTCAAAACCGAGAATGTAAAATACATGACGGACCAAAAATAAAAAGCCAACAGGATGTTTATGTCCCAAACAGGTAACATAGTACCTTGTAGCCTAAGTTTAAGCAAAAAGTGTAGGATCTTTGCTTATTTTCACCGTTAACATATATATTTCCAAGCAAATGTCAAGAAAGTTTAACACAAATAACACTCCCGGAGGTGGCGTACATGAGACATAAGAATGCAAATTATATAAATGTGAATAATTACTTTCCAATGATGAAGTTAGGTCCCCTGAATTGCTATATTTCAAGTCACAGGGCATCAGTTCTGTTGATGCATCATACAAAATCATAAAAGCTTGAGTGACAGCTGAATGACGTTTAAACGGAAAACATCTGCCATCAGTAAAGACTCCACTGTATGTTCACATCCCAACTGGATGTCATCCAGACAGAGAGCATCTGCCATCTGTAAAAACTCCACTATGTCTCAACATCCCACCAGCTCACAATCAGAGGAACTGAAAAGGTTATGGCCGAGAAAGAGTACCATCAAAAAGGTCCTTTGAAAATGGAAATTAACATTGATGTTCATGTGGATAATTACTGTTATTCTCATCAAATGCTAGCCATTAGTGCAGTAGTGTTAGAGAATACAGGGGTTTGGTTATTATAAGCTACTTATCATACAACTGTTGCTAGTTGAAAGGCCCTGGTAGCATCTGACTAACATCAATATCCATATTCCATTAAAACAGATAGCCCAAACACTCCCTTATTATAATAGCTTTTACAATGAAGTCCAAACCTAAAGCATTTGGCAAAGTGCAGATGCAGAAGTGTAAGGAAAAAAAAGATTAAAAACATGATTCAATCTGGTTTAATTTACTGGGAAACTATTGTTGATGTACCCCTGACTGTTTTCAGCCCTGATGCAATAATTAGATGCAAACAAAAGAGCCAAGCTGGTAAATGCTGTGGTTATACTGTAGTATATTTATTTCTCTAAAGGTTTTATTTTACAGCCACACAGCTCGGCCATCACAGGAACAGGATTTAACATAATTAGTTAACGGCAGGAGCCTTGTCTAATCATCATCACTGTCTAAACGAGACTTACATGGCACTGAAGTATAGCAAACATGATGGATGATTTCCACATCATTTATTTCTTTAGTTTAATGTCTGACATTAAAATCAAACATAAATGTTTGGAAAAGCTATAGAGAAGTGTTTTTAATTCATTTATATATTTTTTTTGCTGCAGTGAATATTTAGGAGATATTTTATTCATAATCATTTTGTCTAACATTTTTACTAGTAAAAGCTGAGTTAATAAAACAAATGCAAAAAGAATAAGAGCTTAAAGGGCCAGGAATGAATATAAATTGTTTTGATATACATCAGTTTGATAGATTTCTGTGACTGAAGAAGGTGGGGGATGATGACACTGATCATGTGCCTGTCTTACTTTGTTTACCTAAATTCCAGCTGGCCAGGACAGCTGAGGTCATTTACCCTCCAAACAGTGAGAGAGTCATTCCAAAACAGGACTGAAGCCAGCATGACCAGGTGAGTGGGAGTTATTTATCTGTGCAAAATAATCCTCCAACTGGATTCCATCTAATTCCTCTTAGTGTTTTTTGTGTATTTGTCCTATTTACCCTTCTACACATCTCACTGAGTGTGGAGATGACAGGGTTATATGGCAACTTCTCGTCCCCCAACTTCCCCCAGCCATATCCAGACAAGCAGCACGTAGTGTGGAACATCAGCGTCCCACGTGGCCACCGGATCAAACTATATTTCACCCACTTCAGCATGGAGCCCTCAAACCAGTGTGAATATGACTACATCCAGGTACATGCAAGAAAAAACTCCAGTTATTTGCACTGGGTAGGTTGTTCACTAAAAAGCCTCTGACCTTGTCAAACCAGGTTTTGGCAGAGGGCAACGAAACCTTGCGGTTCTGCGGTGAGGAGGGAAAGAACTATGAAAGCGCCCCCCGGAACACCATCATCCTGTCAGCCGGGAACCTCATGTCAGTGGTCTTTAGGAGTGACTACTCTAACGAGGGCCGATTCACTGGCTTCCAAGCGTTTTACACCTCAGAAGGTGATGCAAAATAGGGACATGTCTACCCAGAGGGCAGGTGTATTTTTGGCTTTTATAATCACACAGATCAGAGTGTGGTTGAGTTTCTACAAAAAAATAACAGGTTTATGTCATCACAGGTGCAGTGATGTTTTGAGCTTCTACAGTTCATGCAAAACATTTCGGATGATTTGAAGGTATAAATGAAAAAATGTATATTAATAAAGATGATTTAAAGGCATAAATGCAATATTATCTTCATAAAGACGTTTGAGTTCTATAAAAATAAAATCCGTAGTGTTAAGTAACAATTGATCTTTTAACTGCATGATTTTCTGTGATTAATTGCAAACACTCAGCTACTTTTTAATAGCAGTATTTCCTTTACACAGCACTTAAAATATTTCTTATAAATCTCAGCTTAAACATTAATGTAATGTTTTAAAATCAAATATATGAGACATGAAAGGATGAACATTTCCAGATATCAGGTGCGTTTTGTATGGAGCCTGTCTGGTGACATCAATAAAAAGAAAAAAAACAAAACAACTCATGGACACACGCTACTAATGTGTGGCTACAAGATGTTAGCATGTGGCCATGAATTACATGTAGGAACGGGATAATTAAGATGTAACCACACGTTACCGATGCATCAATAACTTGCCTGTTGTGGTAAATAAGAACTTCCCTGTAATGTACGGAGCACATCTCTTGGGTTTTTGAGTAGGACGTATTCTCCCAGGGTTATCTTTTAGTGGGCTTTGTAGTTTTTGGGGAACAATATTGCCTTGGAGCCACTGCTGCACCTGGTGTCACGTCTAAGTTTGTTTTATACTTAAACTGTCCAGCTAAGCAAACCCAGTAAACTTGGTTCTAATACTTTAATTTATCTCAACACTGAATTAGAATTAGTGTAAATAATAGTTGCCCATAAGTACGTGCTTAATGCATAGCTGGAAGTTATTAATATTGTTACTTTGCTTGAGTATTCTGTGGTCACGACTTAATGCATGACCACAGGTTTTCTTTTTTGTTTTGGTTTTTTTTTTTGGATGTCACCAGATGGGCTCCATAGTTTCACTGTTGGAACAGACAAAAAGCAGGACCAGAATCCCAGCACTTCTACGTTGTGAGGGGAAAATATTTTTTTAATGACTTGCAAACTAACAACCTTAAAATGAAAACAAACATCATAAAAACAGAGTTTGGGGGCTTTACACTTTCCATAGTAATTCTGTGAAAAGAACTAAATACATCAGGATTTTTCAACAAGTGCATGCTTCTCTCCTCGCGTGGACAGAGTGGAGCAGGATCTCTGCACAACACTAGTTCCTGTGAGCAGGGTGTAAGCCAAAATGTTCTCTCAGTATCATTTCCTGCTATGGCCCATGGTTTTTCTGCATGTGTATTTAGAGCCAGTGAGCAATGAACCTTGAAAAACTAACACGCTAAAATAAAAGCCTGCAAAGTAATGAGATGACAATGTGTTGGTGTCCATCGCTATTTTTTTTCTTACTTTAGAATTATCAGTTGATATGTGTACAGAGAGTCAAGCCCTCTTTCTTGTCCATTGTTAAATTGATCTGCAAAGTTTCAACAGTAGAACAGCAGAGGCAAACCCAACATTGACTCTGAAATGAGGAAGTTTGAAGTTGCACATAAGAAAAGTTGGATAGATCAAAGTTCAAGTTTAAGTGTGAGCCTTTTTAAAATACTGATTAAGGGTGGGGGGATAGTTTATGAAATTCTGTTTTATTTAAACACTTTCTCCTTGGTTTAATGTCACAGATAGGCACCAATCTCCTTATTTAACTGTTGTCTTTGCGACACCTGTGTTGTCACCAACCTTGCTGACAAGACCTTTTACATGTTTGCACATTAATATAGTTACAAACTAACTATACAAAGAATTGGCGATATCAATAATGTGTTATGAAGTTCATTGCTACATAAAACAACCCTCCTAAGACACAGCCCTTAACAGCAGTGTAGTTAATTTTGGCCAAGACCTGGTTAGACCTTATGCTTGTGAGACAACTTTGAAAACTGGGTGTTTTTTTTTTTTTTTATTATTAAAAATCAGTCAGTAATTTTTATATGTCCAAGATGTCACTGTTACATTTGCCTAAGCTGCAAACTGTTTTTTTTTTTTTTTAACCCTGTAAGACCAATGAAGCTGTCTCTGACAGAATCGTTATTGTTCTTGATGTCGTGCTCCCCAGTGATCCCATCAGGGGTGCCACCGCACCCAACGACAGAAACAGCTCCAAGACTGCTGGTCTTAAAGGGTTAAACCCTGGTTTTACAAAACAACTGCATTTATGGGTAATTAGCCATCAAGAGTCTGTAAGCGTTACGTTACCATTTTCTTATTTAGTAACATCAAAACAAAGAATTGGCTTCAGGTTTTCTTGATAGCTGGACGAAAACAAAACTGCAGATTTCTTTTATATGTGCTTGGAAAGCACAGGTCAGGACAGAGACTATTCAGTTGGTTGCAATCTAAAATTTTTCCACCAGATGACACGTGATCCTAAACAATCCACCTGTAATTCAGATATAGAAATAATGAAAGACTGCAAACTGCTTATATGATGTGAAAATCTGCAGAAATGCAGTGCTTTCCATGCTTCTATACATAAAGTTCAACATCACAAAGGAAGACATGGACGGAAAAACGTATTTATGGCACAGTGATTATAAACTCTCTACCATTTGTGTCCTTTTAGACATCAACGAGTGCTTGTCCAAAGTAGATGGCGAGAGAGTGTGTGATCATTTTTGCCACAATTACATTGGTGGCTATTACTGCACATGCAGGCAAGGATACCTTCTCCATGACAACAAAAGATCTTGTACAGGTGAGAGTAACACAAGCTGGAGCTCAAGAGGCATGTTCATCTGAGCGCAATCAAAGGGAGTCAAAAGCTGTGCGGCAGGGCGGAGCGCTAACAGCATGGCATGCAGTGTTTGACTATTGATTTCTGTAAATAAAAAAGTGTGTTTCTCTGGCGAAATAAACTCCTGCTCAGCTCCTCAATGCCAGGCAGCTTTCTACAGAAGACTGTTTTCAAAATATTTCATTTGCTGATACCAACATAACAATGGGGAAATTATTTAGCTTTATATAGATATTATATGTCTTATCATAGGAAGAGCTGTGAATTATTTAACAGAACTACTGAACAAATCATTCAAAAAATAATTTTCTGTCATTTCACACAGGATATGTAGATGATAGTGAATTTCATTCTGTCATGGCTAACCTGTGCTTACCCATTTCTGTCTGAAAACGAATACTGATGCATGAAGTTGTTGATCTCTGCCAGCTGGTGTATGGCGAGGTTAATCACTGTCGATTCCTGAGGGAAAAGCAACTTCATAATGGCATTAAAAATTGATACCTGTGTGCAGCTCTAATAGTGTACTGACACTAGGTAATTAATCACAATTACCAGCTGATGTGCCTTAAATTATTATACTTTGCCAGAGGAAAAAGGGTTGCAAAACAAATCATGCAATGAATAGACAAAAATGATTATCTGCCCACAGATTGTAGTAATTATATGAATTATAGCAACTCTGCCTCTTTGCAATGCTCATTTGTTTCTGTCCCTAACAACATCTGCACACTTGCCAGGGAAATAATGCAAACCTAAATGAATCCCATCATTTATAATGCCAAACATCATTTCAATTTACATGGAACATTTTATTTCTTTGATTCAAAAAAAACTTTTTAGCCTGTACTTTCGAACCCAGCAGCTGCAGGAACAGTAGATTGTAAGAACTAATCAGTAAAAACTAAATCTTCTGAGGTTTGAACACAGGTGGTTGGATGTTTAAATCATGCCCCCAAATTCCTAGAGTTTACACTATAGTTAGTTTTATCTAGTGTTTCTCTCCTCTTCAGTGCCATGCCAAAGCCAGGAGCTAACGTCACCATCTGGGGTTCTGACCAGTCCGGATTATCCAAACCCCTACCCGCCCATGAGCCAGTGTGACCACACTATCCGCCTGCCAGAGGGCTCCAGAATTATGCTGGACTTCCTGGAGCCCTTTGACATCGAAGGACACCCAGATGTTCCCTGTCCATATGATATGTTGAAGGTCAGTCCTGTGAGATTCTAACTCAAGATAATGAATAAACAATGTATTCCTCCTCATGCCCACGGTGGCTGCCTGCCACCAACTTGCCCTCCTCGGGTGATATACTATAGGGTCATGGTGTTTCTTGCATATAAAAGTTTAACTAGACATAAGTCAGTGTGGCAGGTAATGAATCAACATCCTTGTTTACATATTTGATGTCTTCTTTTTTAAGATCTCAACAGCTGGACAAGAGTATGGACCCTTCTGTGGCTCAACCCCACCAGGCCGCATTGACACGGGAAGTTACCAAATACATCTCCAATTCAGATCTGACTCTAGTGGGAAGAACAAAGGATGGAAGATCAAGTACAGCAGCACTACAGCTAAATCCCTCACTTTAAATAAAAAGTGATGGAGTTGGCAGGAAAATGTGGCCATTTTTTTTTCAACTTCATAAAAATGTCTTACAATCACTGCTGTCTTTTGCATCGTGTCTCTTGTACAAAAAAAACTAGGTTTAGAAGACAGCTTTAATAAAGGGTGTATGTTGTAACAACAAGTTGACACACTTTTCTACATGAAATTGCTGTCATGATCTTTCATTTATCGTATAGGATTATCCAGCCACAACACTGTTTTCAGAAATAATCATTTGAACACTATGACATCTCTTTTCATAGCAGATGCTTTCTTGTCTGCTAGGTGCACTTTATTTGAGGTCAGTAATAGCTACACCTTTAAACCTTAAAAGCCTTTAGAGGATATGACTGATAAACAGAAACCAACCTGAGAAATCTAACCAGTATCCATCAAAGTTCAATACTTATTTCCCTTGTTTGCAGGTTGGCCACAGACAGCTGGCAGTGATCATATAGTCCTCACTGGGTCTAAATAGCACTGCAGGCTATTTAACATTAAAAAGAAAAATGGAATCACATCCATTTTCTATATTTACATAAGAAAACATTGAACAGTACTGGTAGAGCATCATCAGGTCATTTCTTTCTTAGTTTAAACAACAAAAATGCCGTCAGAAAGAGAGAGATTAAAAGGCTTCACTTCGGAGCATAATTTGAAGTTGAAACTGGATAAAAAAAAAATAAAGATGTGGAAGCTGGATAAAGAAACTGAGCATGGTCTGCAACTTCACTGAAATCTGTACTGAATGGAATTTTTTCAGACCAGAAGCCCAAAGAAAGTCAAAGTTGGGTCTTTTTCCACAGTATTTAAATTGGTAGTAACTTTAGAATCCCAAATATATGATCAAGTACAGAAAAAAAAAAATTTTCCCACATAATATGGCCTCTTTAATCAGGTTCTGCATTTTTCATGCACCATAAACCCTAAATGCTCTGAGCCCCTGTATCATTTAAGAAGTATTTTGTTGAAAGGTTTGTTTTTTCCTCATAACAACAGTCACTGAATTTTGCTGTGTCTCTAGCTAACCCTAGCTAAAGAAACCTTTTAATGATAAATTTATCAATCACTTCAGAGGAATATTCTGGAAGTTAGTCAGTCTCATCTGACAGGAAATGAGTGCTGCTCTTTTAATCTTCATACCCAGTATGCCGCTGCCGTACTCAGTAATCACGGCCCATCTCCTCTCAAAATACTGGACGCGGTGTTATTCAAGTCCCATAAAATTGCCACTTAGACAACACTTTGCTATTTTGCTCCCTAACATTTTCTTCCTCTGTTTGCTCCTCAAGTGGCTCAAAAAGGCATGTTTGACTGTGTCAGTGTGTGACAGCAGAATACCTTTGTCTTATTTCTCTACCCTGCAGAGTGACTTATCTATGAACCCATGACTTTTATGGTAGTATGTTAACTTTGACTGAACTGTTCATGCCATGTACCTTGAAGTATGAAAATCCCACCACCCCAGCATTGCAAGGTGTGTACTGACCCATATATCAGCTTGGCATTTGCAAACCAAAAGAATCATAAGGTCTTTTAGGAAGACGTCATTTGTCCAATAGGGACACGATTTGGTTCCAGCATTAAATGCCCAGACAGTCCTAAGGGCACACAGGTGCTTACAGAGCAAACCTGCATTTCTTACCTGAGCACTGTTGAGTCATCATCCCCACAATGTAGACAGTGTGACCCATGATAGCACAATCGACTGTATCATACTCACTCCAAACTGTTCAGCCTAGTTGGAGCCAATTCCACAGGAATTACGCACACCATGAAACCCATTTACCAGCTGTTGGAAAATACCTAGCAGCAGCAGCACGTTGCTAATAGGCTCAGAGCTCATATGCCCATTACTATTTCTCTCATCCATGAACACGGTAAGCTGGTGTGAGAAGAAATATGAGGACAATTTAGTACCATCAAGAGACTGAAGACCAGTTTATTAAAAAAGTTAAAAACGATCATTCAGTATTTAAAAAAACAAATAAAACAAAAACATTTTAAAATCACATATTTGACAGTCATTTACACCTTCCCTCACTAATTAATTTAATAAGAAGAAAACAGTTCCTGTACTTAGTGAATCAGTGAGCTACGGGCCTCACTATTTTAAAAAGACATAATAGGGACAAAAAGCTACCTGGTGCATGAGTTACATGGACCAGCACACATGCCCACATCATCTTGCATCACACAGCCACTAGCCTGATACACACCTCCCATGGTGACATGTAATGGACACTCTTCCACTAATGCCATTTCCACAAACTGCAAAGAGAAAGCAATATCATACACATAAACTACCCCATGATTTTATTTGTGAGGCCAGCACATATTACCAAACAGAAACATGCAACATTGATATTAATTTGCCAAACTCTGTATCGTTCTGCTAAAGGCTTTTTTCCATGTAAAAGTGAGCTTTTTCACCATTTAAATGATGGCGTTAGTATTCAACTCAGACCCCCACCCCCTCCACTCTTTCATGCTCCTATCTGCCTACTTTGTACTTTGGTAAGCACTTTGATAACCCGGCTGACGGTGGCTGCACTCATCATGGCTCAGAGGGATTTCTGCCTTTGATTTTTCCATGTTAACAGCTCTCATTACTCCCACATCAGCTAATTATGACAATTAACTCTGAGGTACAGATTCATGAGAAAAAAAAAATCAAAATGAAAATGATATACAATCTCACTGTTTATCACATGAAATCTGTTTAGAGGCAATATGAAGCAAGGGGTTTAATGCTCACAGGAAAAAAGGATAGCAAACATGAGCAAGTTTGGAGGTAAACAGTAAGCTTACTTATTAGTTTTAAACTTTTCAAAGTTTAGCCTGAGCTTGCTTGCCATTTATTCCTGAAAACAGTTTATGTAGCAATATGCTTGACGGTCACAAGGCTCATCTAAAAAATTTAATAGAACAATTGTAGCCTGCATCTAAATTTTTATCTAATAAAATCTAGTGTACAACTTCTAACTTTATTAGGAGTGTTTGAGGGACGGCAAAAAAAAAAGCAACAATACTGGAAAGTTGATTAAAGAAGTAACAGTCTCAATAAATACGTGAAGAACTTGTTTTACTTCTTTGAAAATAGAAGTCATGTTTGCTTGCCTAAATTTAGATGAGAAAACTGACATCACTTTCATATCTGTCTGCTAGCAGGAAGTGGACTCTGAGGTTATGAGGAACGTGACTTAACCATTACTACTATTACCTGAGCGATGTATTATACCGGAGCATGGTAAAGCAAGCATTGTAGATTTGTTTTTCCATCAAGTGGACAGGAAGAGTGACTACAAAAAAAAGATTTAGTGTTTATTTGCAAGCTCTGGAAGGGCTGGGTGGCAGATGATGCCATCTTTGGCTACCGCTTCATTCATTTCTAGTATCAATGCTAAGCTAAACATACTGTTCTGCATGTTTCACATGGATCTACTCCTCTATAGGCATCGTCACAACATTACACTCAACTAAAACAAAAAGTCAGCGAAAAGTAGATGCAAGTGGTTAATGTCTTGTATCTTTAAAAAAACATGATTTCTGCAGATCACCCTACTTCCTCCTGAGCCATAAAGCATTCAATTTGCGATTTTGACGAAGTGATGCAAATGTCAACATCGTTAACATTCATGCATTCCAGTTGTACAGATATAAACATTAACATGAGGCAAAGCTCATTCTACTGACCCTGAGGCAGGTAGTATGAATTCTTATCAGTCTCTGCTCAGGTAGAGTCTTGTCCTAGGTGCTTTCCGGGGCTGGTGTCTCTGCATCCTCCTCTGCACTAGTCGGTCTGGACTGTCTGCTGCTGTCCTGCTGTGTGGTGCTGATGGATTGCATGGCCTGAATCTGCTTGAGACGTGTGGACAGTTCAGTTTCACAGGCCTGCAGCAATGCGGATGTCCTCACCGAGTCCCAACCCAGAACTTGCTGCATGGCATCCAGCCCTCTAGTAACCACCATCTACAGACACAAGAAAGGAAGCTTTATTTAAAGTCTTGGGTAAATCACTACACAAGACTTACTTCGTATACAAATGCGTGTATGGGTGTAAAATTACAGGAACTTTGTTAAAGGAGAGTTGATTTGAGGTTGATTATTGTTGGTGTTTGATAAGAGATATCCTCAAAGATACTTCTTTTACTTCTACTTTAGTATGCACATGAGGATAGTCATCTTATGCTTGAATGTGATCTAAAATAAATCTCCTTTGGATAACATGTCACACCTGTGCAACAGATAAACTATGTATGAGTTTCAAATGTGTCAGTACTTGCAGCTTTATATCCACCTCACATTACCATGCATTACAAATACACCAGGAACATATTAAGAACTAATCTCTCACATCACGTTCTTTAATTTATTAAAAGCTGAGTCTTTTTAGCTGACGTGACTCCTGCTATTGAAGGCTGTTAGACAATAGAGCAAGCAAGTTAAACCTTTTAGAGTGAGTGACTTCATAGTTCACGTATGATTGACATGCTCAAATTTGAACTTAGATCTCTTAAATCTAAGAGTTTCCGAGACTTTTGACTCAGAAACTTGGAGTATCTTCACTATTTCTGTCTGAAAAAAATCCAACATGTATGCCCAATGAATGAAAAGTGGTGCTAGCTGCAGTAATCAACCCTTTCAGAGCATATTGGTCAGTTAGTGTTTGTTTAATGGGTCATACAAAGGCCCAATTCCAATTATCTTTTTTACCCCTACCCCTTCCCCCTTGGCCTTTGCACTTAAAATGAAGCTACGAGGGGTGGGGAAAGTCAACCACTACAAATTGGGACACCCCTTCAACAATCACATACGTCATCAGTGATCCCGCCGGCTTGTGTGTAAGCAGATGTGCGCTGAGCTGTCGGCGCAAATCTGGAGAAATCAAGCCGTCTACAGCTGTGGATTAACGCTAACAAGCAAATTCGATTTGTGCATGACATCCCTGCTTGTGTTATATCCCACGAAAGGACCTCTATGTAAATGAAGACCAGCAGCGATGTTGCCGAATTTTTATTGATCATCTATCACTGTGAATTATCAGGGCTGCAGAGCACTGCTGGTTTTCAGCCTGGTAGCGTTTATATAACTGAAGCGTCAATGTAGTACTCGCAATTCTTCATGTGCATTTTGCAAAGAAAATGACCGTTAAACATTTAAACAGCATTAAACTAGACTATACAATGGTTTTCACACTTTTTAAACTCTATTTATGGAGAAATATTTATACTTGTGGATGTTTTTGGACTTGGCAGCAGCCATCTTGCCAGTGATTTTCATACCCCTTCGTTTGAAGTGTGCTCCCGAAAAATCTTCGTTTGAAGGGGTCTATATAGCTGTACCCCTTAGCCCTTCCCCTCCAACCTAACAGGTACTGGGACACCCCTACCCCTACACAAGAACGCGCAAAACGGAGGGGAAGGACTAAGGGGTAGGGCCAAGGGGTGAAATAGGATTCACCCCAACTGTCCACAATCCACCTGCATAATGCACTATAATATGTTTGTATTGATAATAATAAATAGCCTCTCACTGAGCACCACAATGAGCAAATTCTACCCATTTCCCTGCCGTCAACTGGAATAAAATCAGGATGGGTGTGGCAACATTTATTGTTCTTCTACTTCTGAGTCTAACAGCACACAGCAAAAAAGATAAAAAAAAAAAAATTAAAAACAAAAACAGAAAACATTTTGGGTTGCAAGAGTAATGACTGTGTGTGGGCAAGCCTAAATATGACTTAGAAGTGACTGCAATGTTCTGGGTTTGCAAAAGCTTAATGTTACTGCAGGTTTGCAAAACAGGGACCCTGATATTTGCAAACAGAAACGATGCAGGATTAATTTGCACATAGAGCGTGGGAGTAGGATCTGATCACAAGTGGTCACTTGAGGCGCATTTGTTGACACATTCTAATGCCAGAGGTGTGAATTGACATACCCGCAGCTGTTCACTTGTGATCACATCAGCAAGGATGTATGTTCATGTCAGGTGTGAACAGGATGGGTGCTAAACATAAGTCCTGCATCAGAAGGAATGACGTAAATTATAGATGAAATATAGGGCAGCTGATAGGGCAGAACAAAAGTACCATGGTTGCTACGATTTATTTAAAACTGATTTGCTGATTCTACAACAGACTGGAATTTCTGAGGAATTTGTAATTACCCAAAATGCATATGCAAAAATCTAATTAAAGGAGACTGTTGGTCCATAGGTTTAAAGAAAGACCTGATAGGTGGTAAGAGATGATTACCTGCAGATCTTCAGTGGAAAGCCTGGTCTCTGGGCTCGTTTTTCCTTTCAGGACCATCAGAGTCCTGGACATGATTCCAGATGCAGAGTCCACCTCCATTCCATCTGTCAAATCCACATCCTCAGCACCTGACATATTGAAACAGGTTTTCTCTGAGGACCAGTAGCTATAGATTATAGCAAATCGCTGCAAAGGAGTGGGATTATTGAACCGCAACAATGATTCCATCTAGTGACAAAAAGGCACAAGTGCAATTCATTCACTGTGAGCAATCAAATACAAGCCAGCAAAGAGCGTAGGGTGATCACTGATGCCTCAAACTGCAATAAAATTAAAAAGGAGAAAAAGGAGAATGGGAATATTATGATGAGAAAAACTATACTTGTGGTTATTTTAACTTCTTTTTTAGCTGTTTCTTTAAGGGCTTTTTCCCCTGTTTGAGTAATTTGTGAAGAATTTGTTTTGCTATCATTCTGCAAAGACCAAGGGATTTACATATGAATGTAATACAAACTAAAATAAGACTGTTTTCCTCAAATCCCGTGATTTTTGCAGCTCTACATGATGCTCTACATTACAGCAGTGATGCAGCTGGCCCTTGTGAAAAGAACACAATGACAATGATTTTTTTTGTTCATAGTATGACCTTTGCATATTTACCACACCTTTTTATGTTGGAGGCATGCAGAACTATCAGGTGTTTTAAGACTCAAACGTATGGCAAATAGTTTCACATAAAAATAGTTTCACATTTTTATGATAATAAACAAATCAGTCTAATAAACTGAAACAATGAAATAGTGTTAAAACAAAAACAACAAAAAAGCATTAGAGTAACCTTGATAATATCTTTAAGTACTCAACTCATCAGCTCCAACACTAACTTGAGGATCTTTCTTGAACAGACAGAGGTGGCTCTTCAGATAATGCTGTCAAATATTTGCAGCACCAAAAGGTTTAAAAAAGAATATAAGTTTCTGTAGGTTTTTTTTTTAAAAATTTTATCTTAATCTAGAATGAAATCCAAAAACAACTTTGATTCTGTATCCAAGAAGTAGCAGCCTTTCGCAGTTCCTAGTGTGTTTGAGAATGCGACTGTAGAACCATGTCTAAGTGGTTACCAGTATAAAACACTACACAATGACTCAGCCATACCTCCCTGGCTGAGCTGGCTTGGCTCCTCTTTCTCCACAGCTTTCAGATACAGCTGGAGCAGTTCCTTGGACTGCCTCTCCTCCTCTTTACGATCCAAAACCCTCTGCAACGTCTCCTGAAGATCCTGAGCCTTTTTCTCCTCGAAGCCCAAAGCAGAGGCTAGTTCAGAGCATGGAGCATCCACTAAGGTCTGAAACAGCAGGTGACACAACTGATTCCTAAAGCAATAACTCACTGTTGTAGACAGCAACTTTGAACTCTAGATTAAAGCATTTAAATGTGCTTATATGAAGATGACTTATGCAATCATAACAGCTAAAGTATTAATCAACAGGGTACCAAATGTGACTTGTGTATGTGTTTTAATTATATTTGGAAACTAGTGACGATTAATGATTTTTCTTCTTTTTTTCTTTTAAAGAAAGAAAACAAAAGAAACATCAGTCTTTAACAGCAGAAACCATTCACAATAACCATAGAATTTAGATAAACTGAAAGCTTTTCTCTATCAATTAAAAGCAAAATACAACAGCAGCACAACATTATATATAATCAGATTCTTTACCTAGACAAATATTACAAAACTGATGATGCAAGCCAAGGAGAGTGTGTTTACTTTTTTCCACCAACATTTAAGGCCAGGGGTAGCCAACGTGGTGTCCGCAGGCACCCAGTTGCCCGCAGGGACCATATGAGGTGCCCACAAGCTCTACTTTAAAGACAGCCATCACCAATGTGTAAAATGGATTATTATGCTTTTTGAAATCCATTTACATTATTTTTTGGGGGGGTTTTGGGGCCGGTTTTCGGGTGGGGCGTTGTTTTTTTTTTTTTGTTTTTTTTTTTCTTTTCTTTGGTCCAAGAAGAACCCAAAGACAGCTCCAGAGATGCAGTAGGGAGATGGGAGAAAGTTCCACAAATTTAACGACCAGTCGGGGCTTTATGGCAGAGTGGCCCGATGGAAGCCTCTCCTCAGTGCAAGATATATGAAAGCTCGCACAGAGTTTGCCAAATAACACATGAAGGACTCCCAGACTGAGAAATAACATTCTCTGGTCTAATGAGACCAAGATTGAACTTTTTGGAGTTAATTCGAAGCGGTATGTGTGGAGAAAACCAGGCACTGCTCATCACCTGCCCAATACGATCCCAACAGTGAAACATGTGGTGGGAGCAGCATGCTATGGGGGTGTTTTTCAGCTGTAGGGACAAGACGACTGGTTGCATTTGAAGGAAAGATGAATGTGGCCAAGTACAGAGAGATCCTGGAAGAAAACCTCTTCCAGAGTGCTCAGAACCTCAGAACGGGCCGAAGGTTCACCTTCCAACAAGACAATGACCCTAAACACAGCTAAAATAACAAAGGAATGGCTTCAGAACAACTCTGTGACCATTCTTGTCTGGCCCAGCCAGAGCTCTGACTCAAATCCAATTGAGCATCTCTGGAGAGACCTGAAAATGGCTGTCCAACGACATTCACCGTCCAACCTGACAGAACTGGAGAGGATCTGCAAGGAAGAATGGCAGAAGATCCCCAAATCCAGATGTGAAACACTTGTTGCATCATTCCCAAGAAGACTCGTGGCTCTACTAGCTCAAAAGGGTGCTAAATTTGCAAAAAACAAAATGTGAAAAGTTTAAAGGGGTCCAAATACTTTCTGTACGCATTGTATAAAGTCCTCAAAATTATTCATACCTTCCAATTAAAGAAGGAAAAAAATCAGGTGTCAGTGAAATAAGATGAAATTGACAAAAGTGATGGTAATAATGAAAATAAAAATAAATCTATAAAAATCATGACAATGACTTTGAGCTGTGGTTCGAGATAAAACATTAAAAACAAACACTCAAAAAATCAAAACAAGTCAACAAGCATGATGGGGCTCCAAAGCTAAAATTTTGTTAAGCAACACTTTGAGACAATCACTGCAATCAGGTGTTTTCTGTAATGTTAAAAAAGACGTCTACACCATTTGACAGGTATTTTGGTCCCCTGTTCATGGAAAAGGTGCTCTAATGTGTCTTGGGCAGTTTTGACTATTTGTTTTATTTTATTATTTTTATTTCCGACCACAATTCAAAAGCAATATTTCATTTCGCTAAATTCTAATTTTGTGAATTTTTATTTATTAGTTTCCGTAGTTTACTGTTATTTGAATTACTACTGTAAATTAAAACTTTTCTTTAACTGAAGGGTATGAATAATTCTGAGGACGACTGTATATGAATTTATGAACCCTTACTAGGGCTGTCACAAACAATTATTTTAATAACTGATTAGTTACCAATTATTTTGTCAATCAGTTGACTAATCGGATCATGCGAAAATTGCAGCATAATTAGAGTACCAGCCAAAAGTTTGGACACTTTCTCATTGAATCTAATGGAAAAATGTGTACAAAATTTTGATTGGTAGTGTGTGCATTTATTTATGTCAATAAATTATTCAAGAAAAGATGACCAGACAGAAAGGCAGTGGAAGGTACAGTGGCAATTTAGAGAGGAAAAACAAAGCTTATAAACAATAAACGATTATGAAATTAGTCACAGACTATTTTGATAGTCAACAATTAGTGAATTAATCGACCAGTTGTTGCAGCCCTAACCCTTACGGGTTAAATATCAAAGCTGTGCACAAAATTAAGCACTGCCTCACTCACTCATTGCTACATGCTAGCGGCTGCAGCTAGGATGGAGAACCACGTCCAGGTTTCAGTGTCACATAAGACACTGATGTGGTAAGACACTGAGTTCAGTATAAATGTGACCAGATTTAAAGATGTCAATGATTTGCTGCTAAAATATTACAGAACTGATTATTTGAAAATGGAACAAATAAAATGGATAAAGAATATACAAGTTACATGTGGAAATATATTTCCTACGATGATAAAAAAATCAATTGATAATTTTGTGAGAAAATGTTACGGCAGCTTTTTCAATAAGTGAATATCAATATTGTCATCAAAGGAGAAACCCTGAATCCAGAATCCTCTAAGTAGCTCTCAGATTTAAAAGGTTGGTAACCTATGTTTTACGCTACGCATGACAGGAGGTTGTAGTGAAATACAGGGATCAGGTTAGTACCTGTAGGTCTGCCTCCGACATCAGAATGATACTGGTCAAATCCTGCTTCAGCTGCTGAGCCAGACCTGACCAGGGTGGCACGGTACTGTCCACAGCATCCGTGTCGAGCACCACAGACTCCCTCGCCATCCAAGCCGTGCCGCCATCAACTACATTAAGAAATAAATGAGTACCAATAAACACGGATGAGCACTTCATTGTTCTAATATTTGCAACTTAAATGAACATACTTCTGCGAACTGGAACCCATGTCTCCTTGTCATGCAAGAGCATGAACTTGGTGTTTGTGGGTAAACACAAAAAGTATGCTTGATCCTCCACTATTGTCCCATCATTTTCTAGGACCACTGTGACTGGGTCACTGGGGCTGAATCCAAGAAACTCACACCCTGTGGGAAAAGTAGACTCATTACCAACATTATAGATCTTCAGAGTATATACTTCATGATGAGGAGGCCTAGAAAAACTTTTGCCATGCTATCATGCATCATTGCCAAGAATCACTATAGCTGAAGCAGTATATTTATTCACTAAATAATAAAGACAATTATAACTCACATATAACCTGATATCAAGGTAATTCAACAATTAATTCATAGTAAAAACGTGGATTTTTTACAACCGTAGCCTACAATGAGGGGAAACATGGGAGTTTTCAAACAGTCCAGGCGTTGGTTTAAATAACTAACAAAAAAAAAACTCACATAAACTTGTGAAGACAATAGTACATGGCCTGTATGCTGTTTCAAGAACACTGACACAACCTTTTAATCCTGTCTTGACTATGAGTTTTGCAAACGTATGTTCTGCTATCTGGGAAACGCCTGCTGACTAGCATACAAGGAATGAACAGGATCAGAGGATTTTTCATGTTCAGCTCTTGCAAGTTTGAACACGAAGAAAATGGATTTGCTGCTACACACTATTCGTTTGTGATCATGGAAGATAAGTTAAAGTAACTGAGTGAATAATCATCGTGGCGAACACAACAGTCCAGAATCAATGCGCATTTTAACAATAATTTCACTTTCACATTATTTGTGATACGAAAGAAAACCAAATAAAGAAAAGAAAAGGCTAAAAGACGCAACAACACTTTTATTCACAACACATTTATTTACCATTCGTCTCAAAGAAGACTATCTTTTCCAAATGAAGCCATACACATGTAATCCCTCAAATATTAACTTGAAGTCGTATGAACTTACCTTTTTTCTTGAGCTCCTCCAAAGAGGGAACAACCACTCCGTATGACTTCTGTCGTGTGAAATTGCACACTTTACAGGGTTTGATATCTGTCATTATAGCCTTTAGGCTTAGACGCTATCACCTTTTTTTCTTTTACCTTACCACAAACAGCACCTCACTGCTATCACTTCTTTCCCTTTCTACCTATGCCTTCAACACGGAACCGCCAATGTGCCACTAGGGGTTCTGGGATATGTAGTGTTAATAGTGTTGAAGATTTCAAAGGCTGTAGCTTCACCAAAAACCAACACCGAATAATATGCGTATTTAAAATAAATAAATAAATAAATAAATTCTATGACTGTAATCCCCCCGCACACACACACAAACATTTATACATTGTTCTCAAAAACTCACTCAAAATTATTTTGAGAGAGTTTAAGTACGCTTTGTCTTCTATAAAACAGACCGTGGCATAACTAAATTAAGCTTTTATGTGAACTGGCAACTTCACATCAACACAAGAAGCGCATGTGATTGAAATGTTTTAGGAAAAGCAATCGAACGTGGCTCGCTCTCGAGCAATCAAAGGATCGGAAGATGGCATCCACCGACCAACCTGATCCACCAGCACAGGTCTCTCTATGCCTCCAAGACATTTACCTCTTGATGTGCTGATAAAACTGTGGACTCTTGGAATATATTTATATATAGTGGATTTTGAATGTCCACATTGTTTGAGGTTACTTTTATTACAGCTCAGCTAATGAATGATAGCATGCTTGCTAGTTAGCATGCTAACTAGGTTACGTTTCAAAAGTTGGTTCTCACATATTGGTTTATTTTTTTAGAAGTGTACACAAATAACTGTTTAGGTGCATTTCACGTTCGTTGAAACAGTGTGTTTTGTTTGCTTGCTGTGCTACCAACTTATCACGATCAAATATGGCTAAGTTTTTCCATCTGAACAAGTAGCCTTGTCATAGGCAGCTGATGTGTAGATTGAAAAGGTCACTGGCAGCTACAAGGCTGGTGGTTTCCCCTCTGTCCCGGTTACAGTCTTGTTTGAAATGGTGGCCAAGCGTCCAAGACAACAAGTGATTAAGAAGGATCGCATCTATCTCATTTGGTGTCAGCTTACTGACATCTTGCTGCTGCTATTACAATGTTATTACTACCAGTAAGCACTGAAGAAACCCAGAATGAAATGTGAACAGCAGAGACGTGAAACCTCTCTGCTGAACAGTATATTATGATTCAGTAGACCAATGCACCAGTTATATCAATTATATGATAAAAACAAAAATCATCCTCTAAATCAGTGTATCTCAATTCCAGTCCTCAGGACCCACTGCCCTGCATAACTTCTAGCAACCCTGCTTTTACACACCTGAATCAAATGAATGGCTCGTTAACACGCTGCAAAGAACTCGAGGAAGTTCATTAATCTGAATCAGGTGTGTTGAAGTAGGAACACATCAAGCTATGCAGGGCAGTGGGTCCTCAGGACCGGAATTGAGAAAGACTGCTCTAAATGGTGAGGTGATATAGTGCCATAGAAGTATTAGAAACACACCAGTTTACCTAATTATTGTTGCACAGATCGACATGGGGTTGTATCTTACACAACATATTACCCCCCCACCCCAAAGTTCATCCCAACCTGTTCCTGAATTTCCTATAAATGCAAAGCAGTTGTAAGATACTCTCTTTTTACACTCGTGTCCTATTATTTCCAAACCAGCTAAGTAGAATTTAAGCCATGAGATTGTGATTGTGGTCCATTTCATAAAACACTTGTTTTTTTTTTTTTGTTGTTGTTGTTTTGTTTTTTTTTTTTGCATTGTGAAAATAAAATGTACTACTTCTTAATGTCAGGAATACCTACATTAATAGAAACTTTGAAAAAAATTTCAGCATTCATTTGCTTGGCTTTATTTACTTTTAGTGTTGTTAAATAACTTCCTTAAACTTCAAAGGGACCATCTTCTTTACATCAGGTAGTTAACCACATACTTTTGTAATATTTCAAGAAAAAAGTCAGTACAATTGGATTTCTTAAATGACAGTAATATGGGGAAAAATAATCTGACTGTATATCAGCTTACACTTCACAAAGCTGCAAGCTGCTTCTGTAATGAATAAACATGTAATGAGGCCCTGTGCCATCAGGTGCCATTCATGGTGATGGCATCATACTGCTTCTTGGTGTTTTATAGGTGAGGTGATTGTGTTGGCTTTAGAAAAAAATATTCATGAGCTATCCACAGCTTTCTCTGTAATTTTTCCTCCTTTAATGTGCTCATAGATTTGTCTAAGTGTCATCTGTCCAAAGAAAGCTGAGCCTGAACTGGTGTTTTCTTCCTTTCTTTCTTTTTTGTTTGTTTGTTTGTTTTGGCTTGTCTGGGCTTTTTGTTCTCAATGCTTTTGAGCAGATTTCACCTCCGAGTGACCTTCTGTTTTTGCTTATGTGAAATTTTCTCTTCATGGTAAACTTGGATAATGATATGACTGCTTCTTGAAAAACATTCTTCTCTTGGCTGGGTGGTGAGAAGGTGTTTTTTTCTCTCTCCCTCTCCTTTCTCCATGAAAAAAATCTTGCAGTCTTTGACAGCTGGCCTTTCATGTGGAGGTCTTGACCTTTTTGTTGCTAAACTCACAACTGTGTTTCTTTTTTTCCTGCAAAATGTGCCAAACTGTGCCAAACTCTAATGCAAACAATTTTTCTGAAGGTTTTCTTTTGATTCGGCAGCCAAAAGTGCCCTTATTTACTTCTGTTGTTAATTAATGTGATTCTAGGTTGTCCATTCACTGAGACATAATCTAAATGTAAATGACGCACTTGAAATTAATTCCAGACATTGTTTCTGCTCGGCTAAAAAAATAAAATTAATAGCTAGCTAGCATTAATCCATTAAATACCTATTTAATCTAATTTTCTGACAACATTGGAGCTCTTAATGACGTTTTGAAAGGGCATTTCTTAAACCCTTCCTCTAATTTGAATGTACAGAAGGGAAGAGTTGGCACATTACTATTACGTAAATATGTTTTAATAAACTATGAGAATAATAACAAAATGTTGGGGTCCACATATAGGTGAATAACTATCTAAATATGTATTCACGTTAATCTGGGTATATTTTTTAATGCTGAATATGGGAACATGGGAACTTGTTTAAAGTACTCTTAATCGACAATTTTTACTCCATTTCTTATTCTAAAACTAGATATAAGATATGTTTAGATTTACTAAGTATCTTTAAATTATGATGACAAGAATTATGTTGCTATTGACTTCCCTGCTACAATAATTACAGGGAGATTGAGGCCTTCATCCTGCTAAATACGGTTGAAACTACTCAGTTGCCATCTTGCAGACCAACACTGCTTCTGTCCAGTAGATGGCATTCTAATACAAATGTTGTTTGTCTCCACAGCCTGGCCTTCCACCTGGAGAAGATGGAGCAGCTCGGCCCAGAGAAGCACTGGTGAGGATTCAGGTTTCAATATAGATGTCTTGATTAATGAGGCAGGCAGTATCAAGAAATAAACACATTCATGATTATTTTATGTAAGTGCAGATTAGACAGAGATAGTTTTCTGGATCAAATGTCACCGTTATTACATTAAGTTTTGGGAAAACAAAACAAAAAAAGGCTTCATATATTGATATATATGCCACATGCCATGATTCTCAATAGTAATTCTCCAGAATCTGCAACATTTTACCCCAATAAAAGCTCATTGATTGTGTGCTTATATTCAAAACCAGTGGTTGTTGTCTTTGCTATAAATAAAAAGTCTATAAATTCTGTAAATGCATAATGAAACAAAGAATAATTTATCCTTAAGCTTCAGTTACTAGTAAGTTAATCAGATGAAATTGCAAATTCTCTAGGGAGATCCAGCATGAAAGACTTCCAATTAGCAGACAGTCACTTTAGCATCACATGGATGTTCCTAAACCATAATGAGAGTGAACTTCATGTTTCTTGTCTTTACAGAAGAAAAAGGTCCGTTTTAACAGCAACAGTAGCTTTAATCATGTATAGCATAAAACACTGACCGCACATCTTTGTTGTCCTTTTAGAAAGATTTTGACTGGAGTTTTATTTGAACTCATTGGCTGAATCAGAATATTTAATGGAATTTGTTTTAGACTAAAATGCCAGTAAGCAGAGGCTTCCTGCTTGATAGGCTTCGATGCCAGCTAAATAAGCAGGTCAAGTTGTGAATACTAACAAAAGGTACCATTTAACAAGGATAAACAGCTGTTTTTAATAACCTGTATAGGGAAGTGTTTATAGTGTCGTTTCATTGCTAAATGGGGTGGAATACACCCCAGGTACATTTACTGTCCTTGTATGAGCACGGCTTCCAGGTTAGAGAAGTGCTGTATTGTTCAGCCTGCATGTCTCAATGTCATTCTCTACCATTCACTCTTCATCTTCCCCCCATCATCCCTTCATGCCAAGGCTAATTTAATCCTGGGTTTATTGATTGTGGGAGCATTCTCCCAGGCTTTCTTTCAATTTACTTCAATTTCATCATCCCACTGCGCTTGAAGACTGCCTCCTCAAAAAGGGAAGAAATTCTTATTACGAGGGTCCTGATTCGAGACTGCTTGACAAGTCCCACCACCACCCTCACTTCCAGCCCCTTTTCTCTTTTCTCTTTTTGATGAGCTGCTCTTTCCCAGTTAAGTGGATTATTACAGTAGGGATAATTCTTGTCACATGGCATTATTTGGATGAGGTGAATAATTGAAATTTGTGTCTGAAAGGATTTTATCTGGATGAGAGGAAAGGGAGTGCTGGCAGGGTTGGGAGGGACAAGAGAAAGAGAGCAAACACACACACACACACACAAAGGCGCACATTAGTGTAACATTCATGTGCACATGGCCATGTCAAACAAGCCAGTGTGTCAGACTGGGGACACCAGTCATGTTAACAGGTTCTGACTCACCTCACCCAGATCAGCAGGCCCTGGCACACTGCACGGCAAGGGTTCTCCTCAGTGGCAAGAGGGCCCAGCTCAGGGGCCAGCGCCGCAGCCCTCTGCCGCCACACCACCCAGAGGGGCAGCTCTGGACCTGCACTTAGGAAGAGTGTGTGTTGCACGGTTGACTGGTACACCAGTCGTTTCCAGCCGCTGCTGTTGCCTCTGGCACTGCTGTTTGCACCCCGACTCTCTCAGTCTACAATCCCCTGCCCCCATTCCACCTTTTGCTCACCCTTGCCATGGCCATTACCCCTTACAGACAGTTGCTGGTATTTTCCCAGTCTTTGTGCATCCTCCCAGTGACATCCTCCTCTTCCACATCTATTACAACCACTCGCTTCTTACTGCATTTAAATCCACTCAAACACACGACAACTACATACAGTGCTGTCATGTTTATGGATGGATTTATAGATTTATAGATGCATGAAAAAAGTGGAAGAAGTGAGGAAATATATCAGCATAAAGGAGACAGTAATGCAGGAGTGTATTGTGATGGAAGGCCAGACAAGTTGAAGTAATTTCATTGTCAGTCTTGCATTTTTATTTGACTTATTTCATTGCACTCAAAAACCATATATTTATATTCATAAAACACATGAAAAACTAATACAACTAACTTATGTAAACTCCACTGGGTTCAGTTTAGTAATCACTGGCAGTCTAAATAGCAAATTGCATCCCCTGCTTCACTCTTCACTTACAAGTGTATTGAGAAAAATGTGCACATAATGCAAATAGTCTGCTTTAGCATGAGCTTTTGTTTTTTTCCCTTCTGGGCCACTGTAGTACAACATGGTAGAACGGTGAGAAGGCTGACCAGCACTGTATTTGTATTTGAAATATTTGTTTTAGGGTGAGAAAAACTGAATGAATCTTATTTTCACATCATTCTGCACAACTGATTCTAAGCAAAAATAAAATTTAAGCTGTTTTCAGAAATATTATCAGAAATTTTCCAACCTGATACAACTGTTCATTTCAACTTTTATTCCTCTGATGTTTATTTATTTATTTGTTTTTATTGGGCTTTAATTACGTAGTTAAAACACAAGGGTACAGCCAAGCACAGTAACAAAACATGGCACAGATTTACATTTATAGCAAAAACAAAAAGGATGAGGAAGTTGTTGAACATCATGAGATAGTCAATGATAGTCATCAGCTTTTTCTTTGGTAAAAAAAAATTTTTTTTTTAAGAAAATTAAGTGTAAAAAAATGATGGCATCATGTGAAACCTTCTCCAGTAGCATAAAGCTTGACTGGAAGTAGCACAGAAATATTGCAGCCCACCTGAACGTCATAAATGTTGCATGTCATCTAAAAGGAATAACTTTTTACATGGTTTGTATGAAGAGTACGGCCTCAGTTAACAGTTTCTGTCTTTATTTCTAGATCTGTTGGTTGTTTCCAGAGATCATTTGATTATATAGTCAATAAAATTTCTAAAAGTAAAAAAAAAAAAAAAAGTGGTTGTTTTGTTCAACCATGAGTCCATCACATTTCAGACAACAGAGCAACTTTGACCAGTCTCAGAGCACACTTGACTGTTTCCATTAAAATTACCCAAAAATATTAATCTATTGTCAAATTTCTTTACAGTTTGTCTTTTGCTTATGGGTAAATATTTTTACCAGTATCAGAAATGAAACTGCAATGTCATATTTGCATCAAGACCACAACCTATTTTGCTGAAATCAGTGAGTCTCCAGAGAAATTTTATTCTGTACATACTGTAGCATAAGCGGACAAATCCAGCCACCAATCATAAACTTTTCTGTTCCACTTCATGGATATGAAAGGCCTCATGTGTAAAGCTGATCTGCAGGAAAGCTGACCCTTCTTCAAATATGATTCTTATACTTTTGGGTATCCTTGGGAGCATTAAGCCTGTTATTTACTCTGTGTACCCTGAAAACGTCTCGGTGCCCCAAATGAATGAATGTGTTTTTATGTGTGGGTATCCAGGCATGTGGTTTATATGTGCAGGAGGTGCATCTGTACCACTTGCACAGTCAGTCATTGTGTGCATGAAGGCATAGAAAGTGTGAACTGGGTGTGTGTTATGTGTTTAGGTTTGGGGATTTTAGTACAGCAGAGGGAGGAGAAAAAGAATTGTAAGAAGAACATCCCCGGTCTCACAGCAACTTCAAAAGCTCTGCTTCCCCAGGATATTAAGCGACTGTGATGAAAAATTTAGCAAGCGTTAAATAAGCCGCTTTGAAGTGATCTGTTTTGGCTCAGCAATCTTCAAGTTTCCGTAGTCCCTCTGCTACAATGTAGCCATGTTACTTTAGAGGGGGAATATTGTGTGAAGTGCAGGGATTGTGGTGGACCCGGCTGGCTGGCAGTGACCAGGCCAGCAGTAAATGGTGTGGCCAAAGGCAGAAAGGCACCAGCTACTGCATGTCTATTGTTTTCTGGCTGTTTTATCTCCTCATTTCACCTCTCCATCCCTGATGGCACTTTTGCTGAGCTCCATGGGTTGCAGGGATGCAGATGTTATTCATATGTTCACAAAAAAAAAAAAAAAAAAAAGCTTTCTTTACTTCCATGTGTGTGACACAAATGCTACAGTGGTGATGCCAGAAAGTCAAAGGTTACTCTTGGGTCTTGACTCTTTTTCTTTTCTCTCTCGCTCTTTTTTTTTTTTTTGTCCATAATGAATTTTCTCATGGAAATAAAGATTATTTTTAATCACCGGTTCATCCCGTATGCCGTTTTTTTGCTTTTTGGCTTTTTCAATTAAGTTTTTTCACTCAGAAAAAAAGAGAAGTGAAAAAAAATGTCACCCACCATAAAGCAAAAAATAACAAGCGCCTAATATCTTATCTGAGAATTTATATATCAATTCATTTTGCATTCATCACTTTTAAAGCCATTATTTTAATTTTTGAGAACTCCAGGTTTCAACATGCTCCGAATTAATTATTGGGGCAGAATAAGAAATGAGAGTCAGTAATGAGTCTGGTATGGTAACTCCATTCTGTCAAGAAACTAGGCTACCATTTAGTTAGTCAAGGGAACCTTCTCTGAGATTTTCCTTTTTTCCTCTTTGCTCATTACTTTAATTGTAATTGTAATCCTTTATTGGAGCTGTCTGCAGTAAAGGAGAGTTATGGTCCGAGTGGGGGCACGAGCCGTAGAGATATTTCATGATTATTGAGGAAGACGGTCACTAGGTGGCAGCCACTTGTTCAGCCTGGCTGTAATTACTGAGTGGGAAGTGATGGTGAGAAACTCTGTGAGCAAGCAAGGTTGTAAGAAGAGATATTTCTCCAATTGCAGCACAGGCCTTAAAAGACAAAGCGAAATGATCTGATCTTCTGATGTTTTGGATCTTGTCATGTTTTCTATGAACATTCTGCATGCTCTGCACAGCACTGATCAAAGGCATTTGTTGGATGCATCTATTTTCATATCTCTGTTGAATTTTGAATAAGTGATATCATTATTGAATGCCGTCTGAAAACTGTATTAACATGAGGGCTGAGGATGAGGGATGTAATGTATGACAACTACATAGCATCACTATATTACCAATGCACGGTTTGCAAAAGAAACATCTGCGCTCCACAGTTCGTTTCAGCGGTCGTGGTTAGGTTTTCTCTGAAAAGCATAAAAGCTCAATTCTCTGTTTCACAGCACTTATTGTGCATCATGCGCTGTTTGTTTCAGTGGTTAATGACACAGGAAGGGCCCTCCATTTTATTGTTGCTGTGTTGCACTTTTTCCCCTCCTCGCCCAACCCTGCAGCCAGCCTCCTTAGAGGACTCTGTATGAATTCTCACTGTCATGTCCAAGGACGAGTGGCGCAGGGTCAGCTAATTGCTTTTATGATTATGATTTCACGTCAGATTTATCGTGCATGCTCGGAGCACATCTTCCAGGTCCTGCCGACGTTGCTGGCTTGGATGGGGAAAATGAGTTTACAGCTTCTGGCTGTGACTTCTTGTTTAAGTGCAGGTCACACTTTTTGACTCATTAGAGTTGAACGCAGGGGTGAATCACACAGGCTTTTCCTGTAAAAGCCTCTGTTTTCTGTGTCAGTAACTGTACTTGTTTTGCTCATATTGCGCCACAAAAGAGCATTTTATCACTTTGTCTTCAACATGTGCTGAAGTTTGGAGGTCATGAGTGAGGAATGACACAGACAGGGATTTTGGTTTTTCCGCGTTTGAACTTTTTTATGAGCCATAAATCTTTCATCTTCTTTCTGTTTGCAGATGAAATCATTAAGCTTATTCCACTCATAGCGTGCCAGAATTATCAGTTGACTTCTTTTTGATGTTGTTGACTTTTTTTTTGCCGTGGTTCCACCCACCTCTTTGAAAATGATGAGCACAGATGAGTCCAACCCATTTTATGAATTATTTTCATTTTGTGGTTTCTGCCTTGTCTGCTTAGCTGGACTTGATCTGCAGTGCCAACCATACAATAACATTTTGTTTAGGTTTTTTTTTTTTTTTTTTTTCTTTTCTTTTTTGTTCAAAGCATTGAAAGGCCTTAAAACTACCTAAAAGCTTCATATTTAAGGAAGATAAAAGCTGTAGGAACTGTATATCAGTAAGTCATATATTTTAAGCAGATAGTTTCATGTCCTGGCCCGCGGATCTTGATTTGCAGTACTTTGACCTCACTCTGACCTTCCGGGCCAGGCCGCAGTGTGACGAGTGACAGATGCAGCCTGGGAATATGGTTTGGATAGCTTTGCAGTGCTCACAGGAATGTTGAAGCTAGTTTTACACAAAGTTCATTTTGGAGACATATGTAAAGTCTGTGATTAAGCTGAATTCAATAAACTTTAATGAATACTTAGGACTTTATTTGTAGGGTTTTTGTTGCAGCAAGCATATTAATGTAAACAGCTTGGTAACAGAGCTGTAATTTCCTATTCTCCCACAATTTAGTGAACTGTCACAATATGTTTACTTAAGAAATGATAGAAATACGACCCCAGTTTAATTACAGTGTAGTCATTTTGCCTCAATATACTTGGGAAAGTGGTCTTATTGAGCTAAGCTTCCTTTATACTCTCCATTCTGCTTTGTAATTACTTCAGCTTGATTTATCGTCTTTTCTTTGTGTTTATGGTTGTAAACTGCTCGAGTGAGTAACTTGGTCTGAGAGTGGCTTGTCTCCTTGCAGCGAGGCTGAAAATCTCCCGATGAATCTGAGATGTCTCCGCTGTCAAGACTGCTCACATCGCTCTCAGCCTCCAATGTCACTTTCAAGGCATAATTACACAAGTTGTGTTGATTAGTATGAGAAGCAATTACGGCGGCTTTCCGCCGCAAATAGGGAATGTGATGGCCCTTGATTGACAGGAAGCATCCTGGCTTTAATAAGTAAATGACTATGGTAATTCAGGTACTGAGACCCTTTGATTTGTCAGCATCTTTCTAATTTTTGTGATGTCCTCTGATTTTAATGAACATGAATTTGATTGAATCCCCCTTCATTTCCCCTGTCCCTGCACCTGTCTGTCTGTCTCCTCTCAGACCTGCTCATGCCTCTCATAAGGGAGCCATATACTAATTCTGTCAGAGCCATCCTAAACAGTCCTGCTGCTTAGGCTGAATCATTTCTCACAGAATGAATTCACTGTGTACAAATAAGAATAAAGTTAAAAAAAAGAAAGAAATAAACAAGAGGCAATTTTTTGCTCACTATTCAAAATGCCTTTTAGCGTATCATGCGTTCACAAGTGTGGAAATCAGAGGAAAAATTATTTGTAATTGACACTTTGGGGAATTTTTTTTTTCTCTCTTTTTATCTGGCTTCCCAGTAAGTTATTAGCTGTTAATTTGTCGGCAAGCTCCCCTACAGCGTCAGATATTTGTTCAAATGCTGGGATCCCCTCAGTGAATTTGTAACTACACTTCTGAAAATGCTTCCCTGTCTAATTGTGTTATATAATACTGCCTTTTAGGCAAGTTTCTTTTAATTGAATAATATTAGTGCCAACAAAGGATAAGCTATTGAAACAGCAATGCTCAAAAGGGCAGTCTATGCTGTTTAAACGAGTAGTACAGTGAACCAGAAGTAATCCAGCAATCTAAAGCTTCTACACTTAGATCTGTGTATTTGAGATTTTTGACGAAGGGCCAAACATTTATGCTAAACTTTGATTGGCCTAACACTTAGTCTCATATTTCTTTCTTTGTTAACCACAGTTGGCCTAATCAAGTAATTCCCTGTTTGTCTTAGTAACCCCCTATAGAGTCATACATGCATACATATAATAAAATAATTTGCTCTTGCACTCCATAGCCCAGCTGTAATTTATATGGATTGAATGAGTGCTGCATTGTGGAAAAGCACGAGTGGACCAAATGCTCGTTTGTCACCTCTAATAAATGTTGGAATGTAAATTATGAACTTATGCTTCAGATGTAAATGCACTTTATTCCAGTCCTTTAATGTAAACAGCCCACTCCAATACATTAAAGGGGGTTGGGGGGAGTGAGGGAGGGGTATTAGATTTGGGATTTTGACTGTTTTCACAATCAATAATAAACACAAAAGAGCTCAGATGGGGAATGTTATAACATATCTGAAGTTGCCTTCATAAATTATGGCATGAAAGCAGGCTTGTACACCAAAAATGTAAATACATTAATGTTATTAATAATGTAGTGACTAATAGTTCTATCAGGACTGTAATAGCAGTTTAATGGAATATGACAGCAAGAATGTATTACACTTCTTACATTTAGATGGGACCTCTCATGACATTTATCAGAGATTTCTGTAACAATTTTTTTGATTATTTTGTTAAGTTAATTGCTTCTTTTCCCCCCGAACGTCTTCTCTGGGAGAGGGGCAAAAAAAAAAAAAAAAACAGAAAAAAAAACTGGTAATGGATATTAATTAATATGTGTCAGTTTTCTGGGTTTGATTAGAAATAATGAAAGCAAAATGCTAATGGGATTTTCAGCGTTTCTCTGTGTGTGGCACCCTGAGATTGTGGCTTTATCTGGGGAATCTGGAGGGGAAAAAGAAGATAGAGGGGTTAGGGTTAGTGTGTTATCCCCTAAGCTAAAATGGAAGTGACAGAACTCACAAATTGAGATAAAAAGCTGGCTTAAAAAAAAACAGAACTTTCGTGAAAATATTGCACTGATGAGCCTTACTTAAGACGTATGGTTCAGGAGTGTTTTACCAGGAAAATTAAAGCTTTCAACTGTGACATCATCTTCACCTGCAAGAGGCTATATGTGCTGCAAATATGTGAATTATTTCTGACAAGATTCTGTCTCGACAAGTTATCTTTCTGGCTACTCTGACTTTTTTTTTTTAAAGAAAATTTTGTATAGACTTGTTTCTTAGAGTATTTGGATACCTTGAATATATTTTTATTACCCCCCACCCCCCAACTAAGTTTCACTTTCCACATGCATCTTTAAATTGCAGCTGTCTCTTACTTTCACTGATCACAACTGCATCTGTGCCCTCATCCATCGCCAGCTTCAGTCAGCATACAAAAATCATCGCCAAGGCTTCTTTGCATTTCCCAGCAGTCTTCAGGAAAATGGCTGAAGAAGCTATTGGAAGGTTGGGCTCAAGCGTAGACCATAGTGAAACAGAGGTTAGCACAGTGGAAAAGCTACTGCAGCCCCTGGCACGACTGACTTCTCCAACACCTGGACTGGCTCTCCTCCCTGGCATGTGCATCAAGACTGTCAACTTCTTGTTAATGCAGTGATTAACAAGAAGATTGCATTTGTTTTCCTGTGCAGCTCTCCTGGCAGCAGCACTTTGCTTTCTCTTTGATTAAAATAGTAGATGGATGGGTAGATTGTAGCTTTAAGAACTTCAAAAGAAAGGGTGAGAATGAGATGATATATAAAGAGAGGAGAGGATGAGGCCGCTGTCAACTCCAGATTGTTCTCACTGACTTAAATTGAGGTACTGGTAGCTTGCAGTGCTTTAGAAGAGTCAGCCAACTCAGATGGATGCCAGCACTCGATAGTTGACCCTAAATAAGCCTGTTAGATATTTGTATCTCATCTTAAAAGACTGCTTTTTCTTAGATTTTTTTTTTTCTTATTGTATTTACTGCTTCTACATTACTGTCCCCAGCCTGACTTTCCATACAGCTGTAGTGCTATGTCATGGCTCTAAAAGTGTATGGAAAGTGGTTTTAGGTATCATGGGGATGGAAAAGGAGAAGTGAAGGGGCTTCGAAAAACAGCCTGTACTTTTGAAATGCAGAGAGTGGCATTGTCATGTGTTTTCTGTGTCAAGGTCGACAGAAAATGTCAGAACAGGTGTGCGTCTGCTGCTGAGCTGCTTGCCAACTCAGCCCCTTTGCTGTAACACGCCACCCTGTGTGACATTATAGTGGTTCACTGTGGGTTGTCTCCTTTCCTCATTCTTCTGGTGGAGGCTGGTAAAACATGCATTTTCCCCCACTACCATGTGACTCGGTGCAGAGCGAAGATGGGTGTCAACGCCTAAACTTCGACCACTGCCTGCAGTTGTCACGTAGTCAGAAAAAGTAGGGGTGCCGCGCAGCAGTGATGTGCAACATTCCTTTTTGATTACAAATTTTTTTCTTCTGGTTCTTGTCTTTCCATCTATTGAGTTTTGTCATTTTACAAGATGTGAATTTTGTGAAGGGAGGATGGCTAATGCCTTTCTTTGAAAAAATCTTGTGAATGTATAGGCTCTACACACACATTATGTGTAGTTAGTGTCTGTCAGACAATCATGTGGCAAAACCTGAAAATTCTGTCTGTTATGAGCTTCTAAGAAAAGGTGGTTTACTTTCAGGTGGGGGCATATAAACCAAATGTTAGGCATCCTGCTGCCATGTTTGTTTTATACCCAGTAAATTCTTTAATTTGCAACTTTTTTGTAAAGGTTAAACTGAAGGATTATGATTTAATCTGGCGAGCTGTCTTTGTGTTCTCCCTCATTGGGCTAAATGAGATGAAAGGCAAGTTCTCTCTGACCCTGTTTTTTGATGCTGTCAGCACCACACTCTTTGTATGATTATCCTACTCTCGGGGCTAGGCTGTTTGTGGTAGTTGGACGCCTCCAGAAAAAGAAATTTAGCCAACATTTTTCTTTGTCACTTAGTGTGATCTGTTACAGACTCTCGCTCTCTTCCTCTAAAATCGAAAAAAGGAAAGCCCTACTGCCTTAAGTTTCCCCCCTTATTTGATGGTGATTTCATTCTGACTCGTCTGTCACTGTAGATGTGTGGCCCATTGTCTTGGCAAGTGTGTCTAAATGTTTCTGACAGGTCTCAGTGAAAGACAGGCCGCAAGGGTAAACTGCCAGGCTTTCCTCCCCCCCTTAAAGATTTGCCACCACCCTGACCCAGCCCTGGCCAGTAGATGGCGATGTTCATCTTCGCTGGCGCTGTTCCTGCCTTGATGCGTCTCCCTTAACACCGTCCTTCCCATCTTCTTCTCTATGTGGCACTCGCTGAGGAAAGAGGGGTCTCACCCTGCGTGGAGGGTCATGCCACCAATTCCTGGCCCCCTTTGAAGACCATGAAATTGCTGATCCAAGACACATGATTAGTGCATTCAGCCTATTGACTTGAGAAGAGTTGACACACGATTACAATGTCACTGGAATGTCACAATCTGTTGAGTTGTCTTTGTGAGTGTAGTCTCATTCGATGCTGCCGTGTACCCAAGACGGAATAATTTGATCAATAAAAGGACACCTTTTGCTCTATTGTTACTGGCCTCTCTATTTTAGTTTTATTAATCAATTTAGCAGGCTGGCAAGGATGCACACAAACCTGATGCCAACTTGCGGCATCTTCACCCCATCTCTTGGCTTTTATTTGCCTATGGAGATGGTTAAACTTAACTTGCATCGCTGTGTGTAATCAGTGTGTGTGTGTGTCTCAGTGGGTGGGTGATTCCTCACTGAGAGGAGCAGTTTGGAACAACAGAGGAGGATAGGCTTGTCACTGTAAGTTGCTTGTGACGGAGGCAGCTCTTCTCCTGACACCACAACACAACTTCTGTGGTGTGTCGCACGGACACAAGCTTCACGTTGTTTGCTGCTGGTGCCGCTTGCATTTTGCCTCAATCAACTAATTGAATGTGAAAGGCCAGCGGGCCTTGATTGTATGAAGGACAATGCACAAAGCAGCAGCAGTTTTAAGAAGAGACTGTTTCTTTATGTTACCATCATGTAGTCTGATAGTCTAGTATTTTCAGAGAAGTAACATTATTGCCCCCCCCCCCCCCCCCCCCCCCCAAAAAAAGGTAATGTTTTTGATCATGTCAGATATAGCAAATTTACTGAGTAGCTAATGCATTTTATGATGCACTTTGAAGTTTTTTAGTTTTTTTCTTTTAAACTTTCTTTAACTTTTTAACTATTTGTAGCATCTTTGGATTATTTGAGTTAGCTCTGGAAACTTAAGAACTTGCAATTAAAAGATAAAGTATTTAGCTTTTGTTGCAATAGCCTCTCTCAAGCTTATTATTTTTATTGTAAATAAATTTGAATCAATGAATGAGAAGTGTTCACCGAAGGCTGAGTTTATATAGAGTCCTATGTGCTTTATTATGTCTTAAACATTTTATTGTTTGTTTGATGTCTTGGTTTTGTACAAAACTTTTATGTGACATGATTCTTTTTTTTTTTTTTTTTAACCTTCTGACCACAATCCAACGATATAAAGTATCACTAGGAGTGCTCTCATGTTTGAAAATGCTTACTCCTCTTACTAAAAAGCACACAGCTCTGCTTGTCACAAATTGTCATCACTGACTGCAAAAGAAAAAAAAAGCTTTGAATTACAGGAAAGAGGCACTGCATTAAAGAACAAAAGAGATCGATGGCAGTACATTAAATTTTATGCGAATGAAAAAAAAAAATCAACTAATTAAAATTGATTACTCTTGCTTTGTAAATGTGTTTCTGAATTAAATTATTGTATGAAAACATTTTGACCAATCGAGGAGCCGAGGAAGTATCCATTACTGGATTGCAGCTGAGAAGGGTCTGGAATGTTTTGTGGTAGCTAAGTAGTTTGTTGTGCTTGACTGCGACTCCCCTTTTTCACCCCCACTGCTAAAGTGCCATGGGTTAATCTCTGATGACCCTCATCTCTCAGAGCAGCTCCAGACTCTTGGTTTGAGCCTTTTACCTGAATTAAAAGGAATATGTGCGCTATAAAAGTATTTTTTGTCCAAAGCGGTTGAAAGAGAAGTGTCACTGGCAGAGTTGCGCCTCTTCAGTCATGCGGACTCTCTGGGCTTTCAGGGCACCACTGGGGATGTCCTTATCTAAACAGTCATCTGTCTCGCTAGTTTAGCAAGGGCAACCCCGGGCGGCACCACTGACAGTTGCACATTAAGAAATGTCAGACTTGGCTTTATACCTTATTTCTCAAGCTAGTTTTGAACAGACTGTGTCAGTGTCACATGTTCCTCTTCTAAAGAAATTCATCCTTTTGTTGTTCATTTGTTTTATTTTCAAAACACATTGCTAGTTGGAAATATAGTTTCTGACCACTTTTGTTTGTTTCTTTTTACTACTGTAAGGTTACTAGTTAAGCTCACATAACACACTATTTGACCATTTTCTTATATCAAAATCTGAATGTCCCGTAAAAAGAAGGCAAAGACATGACATTTTCACACTAATCGAACAGATTAAACAGTAAAATTTTACTTTTTCCATCATAAAAGTTGCTTACATCTGTTTAAGAACAAAGCAGCTTCTCTCTCTCTCCCTCATCGTCTTAGCTTTCTATATGTGTGTTTATCTGCCAACAGTGGATCAAATATATTCAGCTTTCAGTGTTTCTCACCACTTAACCTACTCAGCTTTTCCATGTTTGCAATAACAGACTTGTGACAGGGAAATGCTGAATGGAAAGTTTGGTTTGTGTATGCAGTGGTCTTGAAAAAGCTTGATTTCCATCCAACAACCCCTCCTTTACAAAAATTGCATAATCTGCTTTTGATGTCATGTTTGCAGCCTTGCCCATTGCTCTGACACTGATACAGTGTTGTATGTTATTTTTAAACCTTTGCATAGCAAATGTCAATGAAGTTTTCCATGACCCCTTTTTCATGCGCTGAAATGTTGACTCCAACCTTTAAATTTCAAAAGTTAGGGTCATTCAATAACGATTGACTACATTTGTAGAGTATAATGCAGAACAGCAACCCTTCATATTTATGCATATGCTTACAGTACAGATGTAAAACAGTGTGCTGTAAGCTTTCATCTTGTTAGGGAGGAGAAAAAGCCCACGTTTCACCAGGTCTCATCAGATTTTACTGATACTGAAGTTAAGTTTCATTAATGACTGATTTCCTCAGGTTAGTTTTTCTGAAAAAAAGCGCTGCACGAAAACAAAGGCATAAAACAAAAGGTTCATGTGCAGTTTTTGTGAGAATGGTTCTTCATCTACAGCAGGGCTCTTGAAGCTTCTGTAGTATCGGAAAAACTGAATAAAATCTAAATGGTTGGGTCTACACCTCACTTCCTGACGTCTCTCAGGGTCAATAACTCCCCATAGCTGCTCCCATGAGGCCTTGCTTCCTCTACTAAAGGTCACATTAAGGCGGGAAAGATGTCACAATTAGAAGGGCATTTAAAGCTGCTCTTTTAAAAAAGATTAAAAAGCACTGTTGGTTACATCAAGCAGTTGGGCGACCAAAGGAAATACAATAATTGCATTAAAACTTAATTCCTTTCTGGCAGGGCTCTGATATCAGGAAGGTATTGGGTTAAGTCATTTAAGACTGCTGCCCCTGATAGCAGATCATCCATGAAAGCACCAAATTAATATAGAGCTTCATTTTTTGCCGTCTCTCACTTTCTCTCGCTTTTGGTCCTCCAAACGTGTGTTTGGGGGGGAAATTTGAGACTAGCCTAACACAATTTTTGTTCATGTCTATCAGTCTGTTATTATATCAGGGGCACTTCTCCACAAATGTACAGGCCAGGGCAATTTGGAATGAATTGATTCACAGTGAGACCGAATCCTATACTTACTAATGATTTCCTTTTAGCCCCTCCATTGCATCCCCAGCCCAACTTTTTGTTCCATCATGCCCTTCAAATCTCAGCATTGTTTTACACAAAATGTGTACATGTTTTAATGAAACGGATCACTGCTATGCCATTTTTTAATGGAAAGAATTGAGAGATAAATTTGATGTTCTTTTAGATGAGAAATAAGCTAAACTGGTTAAATAAGCACTACAGACTGTTTCTGGTATAGCTATTAAAACGTTCAAGTTTGTTCATGGCACACTCAAAGATCAGTGTTACTGCTTCATATTTTTTCTTAATCCAGTTAAAGTTAAGACAGAGTAGTAATTGAATGATATATATATATATATATATTTTTTTTTTTCAATTTTGGTCAGAATAATTCAAACCCAAAACCTTGATCACATCATCTTAAAAGCTTAAACTAATTTCATAGATCCGCAAAAATAAGTCAAATGTAATGTCTAGTATGGGCTCGCTTTTAGAATTTTTTATTTATTTTTTTAATTTATCCATATCCTTGCAGGTTATTCACCACCTTTTTCAAAATCCCTAAAGCATATCTAGAAAATATCCATAGGTCTTGTGGTCATGTTATAGTTAAGTACTGTTACTAGTTAGAGGAAAAATATACAACTGGTTACATGGATTCCCTCCAGAGTCCATCCATGTGGTTCGAACATAATTGGATTTCCTCTTTTCTCACAGTTCAAGGTATCACAGTTGTAATTTTCAGACAAGTGTGGTGCAAAGTCTGGTCCAATTCAAACTCAATAACATTTCTGTAATCTTGTCTGTTCATCAAGTTCACTCTCTTTAAGTGTGTTGGTTAATGTTATCTTTTCCTGTGATTGAGTTTTCGCCTCTTTTTCGGCTTTACCTGACACTTTATTGGTTATCTGGTTTGCAAAGATTATTGCTCTTTACATGAAACCGCCTGGCGCATTAGTAGCCAAAGCTTTACAGAAAGCTTTACAAAAGATGCTAATTATTGTTTTTTCTTTTCTTTTTTTTAAGGCAGAAAACCGTAAGTTTTCCTTTTGTTCCAAAAAAAAATTCACCAATTTTAAAAAATTGTATTTTAGTTATTTATGCTGCCAGCCAAAATGTACCTTATACCGCCATCCATCTTACCCCCTAAAAGCCCAGTTGTGTGCTACCCAACACTGTAACTGGGGTGATCCATAAGTCAATAACAAGAGTGAAATCTGTGCAATGTGGTTATAATTGATTGAGATGTCTGGATGGAACTTGTGCAAAGCATCTATGTCATCTGCTAAGAAGTGCACTTTTCCTCTCCCTGAAGATCTACCACTACAGTTTTAACCAAATGGACATATGCCTCATTAGTTTGCCGCTGAGCAAGCTGCGGTCCTCACTAAGGTATCACACTTACGCCTGTTAACATTGATACAATTTTCTTGTCAATATTGTGCTTCTGAAATTTTAAGGGAATGTAAACAAGGACTGCTCATTCAGCATATTCTTTCTCTATTAGGTCATTACCTCTCATAGGCTCCACATCACTTTGTTGTTTACTGGAATGAAAGTTAGAATATTAGATTTTGGCGTGTTCATTATCTCTGGTTTCTGCCTTTACCGCAAGCTGTGTCTTTTATCTCGGATACTTGAACAGTGAGAGTTTTGCCGGGAGCAGAACAATTTGGTCTTGTTATCAGAGGGATATTTTTCTCTGTGTTTCGACTGTATCTTTTGGCCCAGAACATCAGTTCGGGGTACACCATGCAAATGGTTTAATCTGGCTGTCACAATGAAGGTTCCGGGTGACTGACTTTAATAAGCCTTCAGCATATAGACATCCAGGAAATTCCATACTTCTTGCATAACCCTTGTGTACACCAAGGTCACGGTAATGTCCCTGTGAAATGGTAGATTAGAGCTTGAATAAACTGTGGCAGCATCTCCTGAGCTGAATCTGGTACTTTTTGATGGATTTGTAATTCTAAATTCAGTTCTAAATAGATTTGTTACGATATCTGTGGATACAGCGTGCATACTTGGTTGCGTTTTGCTTTTAAATGTATTTCTACTACCTAAGGAAAGCTGAATAATTTCATTTAGTTTGATAATGCTTGCCTCTTGATCCCCACTTTCCAATGTTTTTCATAGAAACTTGGCTTTTTAAACACCTTCCCTGCCACTCCTGCCCATTGGACAAGTTTAAACTGCAATTCTTTGAGATTGAAACAGGTTCATAGTATATGCAATGCATTACCCAAAATGAATTACCACTGGCAAGGCGCTCAATCACTTTGTGTCTTTCAACACTAAGAGAAAAGAAGAGTAATCAAAACCTTTCAAGCTATTAGAGGGATGACTTTTACAATTGAATCACGGGGACCACAGGTGCGATAATAAGTCATCGAAACCTCCCCTCCAGTGTGTTTCTCCTTTCCCCGTGTTCTTACATATTTATCCATTTTAGGAGGCGCCACTTCATGGCGCCCACTTCAAATTTATGTTTTAATGCCATTTGAGGAAGACTTTTTTTTTTTCCCTCCAATTCTTGGAAATGCATACTGGGTGGAAAATTAAGGTGCATCTCGAAGGAAAACATAATAGAATCGATGAACGCAGTGCACTTAAAACTACTGATGTTCTGATGCTATTTAACGTTCTGGTGCATTAACGTTTCAAGTCATTACAACAGTCAGGCTGGGTGATTTGATCATGGCAGGTTTTTAACTGGAAGAATTACAGAAGTTTTCAGCCTAGGATTCTCAAGTTATTAGATACAAATGATCACCTCTGCATTAAGTATAGATTTTCTTCCACTGGACACTTAAGAATGGAAGTTTGTCTTTAAGAGGGTAATAGCAAATTAAGCTCCATACTCCATTTGTCCGGCACTCTTGATGGGCTAATTTTATAACTGCTGATTTGGTCATTCCCCACATTTAGCTGGAAAGTGGTCAGGTGGTCTTTTTCCTCACGGCTGGGTGTGGGGGTGCGTAAAAGCAACTATCAAATGGAATCCATTTGAGGGTTTTTTTTTGGCAGGGCTTGATTTGTAATGAACCTTTTTCTTAAGGAAGGTCTAGACTCTTGTTTGTACTGTTAAAAGCATCAGTTTCCTGCACAGCTTATCTTCTCCCACTCGCATTATGTCATTATGAGGAATAAAATCAGATTTGTCTCTTCCCAGATTACCACTGCTGTAAAATTTCTACAGAACCCCAAAGTACGTCAGAGTCCTCTGGCCACCAGGAAAGCCTTCTTGAGGAAAAAAGGTGAGAGAATTTGCTTACTTTAAAATGATCATGCATTTGTGTTTCTTTGCATTATGTTGTTAGTCACAAATACAGACACTGTGTTCTAGTTTGTTTTTTTTTCCCTCCCTCTAGTAAACCTGGTTTGTTAGGGTCAAAGGTTGTGGCCATAGCTCTTTACCCTGGGGGGGTCTAATAAGGGGTCGATTTAGCTTCAGAGAACGTGATTCAGGCCCCGTGAATAAATGACACACCAGTTGGGATCCTCCTTTGGGTTCAGGAAAATTAATATTGACAAACTCCCTCTGAGTTTTCAATGGAATGATCAATATTGCCTTCTAGCATTTTAACCCTTTTACTTAATTTAATGGTTATCATAAATTTAATGCATGAACCAGGATGTATGTTTGTTTTGTTTTTTTGTTTTTTTAAGCAGGGAAGGTTTAAATGTTTGCTGTCTCCTCACTTTTTTTTTTCTTTCCTTTTTTTGGAGTGGGGGGGGGGGGGGGTCAGATATTTCTCATACATTGTGCAATAAAACTTGCAGAAAGTTTTATTACCCTGAACTCATTAGTTCACTATAATGCAGCAGTGAATAGTGGGTCTGTGGCTGTGCAGTGACAAAATGCAAAGAGGAAGTGTGTGTTTTTACCTCAGATAAACTCCTTGTGATGAGTGTTTTTATTTTAGCTGGTTGCTAAGACTGTTCAGTACTTTAGGGACTTCACCTCTACAGTGCTGAGGGACTCAGTCTGCAGCATTAGAGAAGCCAAACAGTGAAAAGTGAGCCTAAAAGCTCTGTGATTGGGGAAAGAAACCTGAAACCAAATCCATGTTTGCCGGCTGCCGCTACGACGTACATTTCGTATAGCTGTAATGATGCTTCATATCTTTGGAAATTTCTTCATTTTTTTAGTCTGATTATTAACAATGTATTCGTAATCTGCTGTTTGGTATTTTCAGGGCCTTATCACCACCAAATAATGTCATGTTGCATCTTATTTTCTTCTCACTTTCAGCTTTGTTGCAACATTCGTGGAGCTCCACTCTCCAAAACAGTTTGCTCTTACTGCACTTTAAGCCCATGAAATATGTATGAAGCTTTAATGCAGATTTATTTTGGAAAATCAGTCTCACTGTAGATCTAAGCAAGAACTCTCGATTTGCATGAGGGCATTGATCATAAGAAGAGAGCATATAGCTCTGAGCAGTGAAACACTTAACTCAAAGTATGTTTGGGTAGCTCTCTGCAGTATTCTTAGCATAGCTCTGGACTTTTGTTGTACAGCCATTCATCAGTGAACCTGGAAATCTTTAAAATTTACCCTGTTCACATATTTATTTACTGGGTTATTTTTTCTTCTTTTGATTTCACACCAGCACAATAATTTTGAGGTTCGAGCAGTATCATCGAATGCTCTTGTTACAGGAAATTGTGTCAGGATAAAATAATTTGTTGTGATATCAGTCTATCATTTAGTCAAAAAACTAATCCAAGTTGAAAGTAAAATAAAATCTATTTCTTGAAGTGATAAAAATCATTGAGGTTTTTCACTATGAGGTACATGAAAAAAGTTTCCGCTTCCCCTGTTATAAGTTGTGCATCATTATGAGTTGTACTGAAAAGTTTCAGTGCAGGAGGCGTTTCTCTTCATGTATTCTACAGTAAGCATAGTCTAAGCTTTTATATTGACGGATAATCCATTTTGAATTGTCCACTTTTGGTCCTTAAAAAGCACAAATAAAATCAATTTAACCTAAGAAATTATTTGTTTCTATCCCTGTTAACTGCTTGCTTCCTATAGTCTAACTTGCGGTGCAGTAGGCTTTTGCATGTACACAAACACACTCTCTTTTGTTTCTGCAACCAGCATGTATTGTCCTCTCACCTTTTGACACAGAAACTCAATCATCCTCCTCATTCTAGAGTCACCACAAAAAATGTGTCAGTCTTAATTTCTAATACAGTTTAATGTCATATTTATGTAAATACTTCTTGATTTTACTCTATATTAACAGCCAGAAATGTCAAAGCACACATAAAATGAAACAATACCATCTCCCAGTAGAGTGGGATTTAAATTGGATTCCTCTTGCTGCTAGTGCTTATGCTGGACAGCTGATGAAGGGGAAAATAGGGCCCACTTTGATTGCATGTTGCAGAATCTTTACACAATAATCTCAGTCGTGCTTATTATTTCCCTGCACATTTGTGCCCTAATCTGTGCTGAAGGAAGCCTCTCTGGTTACATCTCCTTTTTTTTTTCCATGACGGATCATAATAGTGTGGTTTATTTCAATATTCATTGAAAAATATAATTTTCTGTTTTCCTTCTGCTGTCAATTTCAGCATATGAATTGGCAATTATGCAGTCCAATATTTCTAGCTGCCCTTCTTGAGTCCTTGAAGTTGAATAAACTGACTGAAATATGGAAAGTTTGTCACTTTGATTCAATATAAATCAAGATTTAAACCCAGAGATGCTTTTTCCCTCTGTAGCAGGAGTGGGAAAATGAATTGCATTTTAAACTGTCATACAGCAATCTTGATGCAATTTTGCTGTACTTGTACCAAGCTTAAGTAAATTTCATTGGGTTTGAGTGAAATATAATGCATCACGGTCTAATCTAGAGAATTGTGCTGTCTTTGTCATCTACAATTAGCAGATGCAGCAACTGAAGAGCATTGGACCGCATTTTGGCTCCACCATTTAGCCCAGACAATTAGCAGTTACACACATAATTGCCACAAAAATCAAATTCTCAAGACAAAGTCAACAGCATTTTCCAGCTTTTAACGTGTCACTTTGACCGTGGCCCCTGCACTGACATCACTCAGCAGCTCCTTGATTGCCCCACTGAATGCGGTTTGTTTGAGAAGCTAAAGCACACAGTGCACATTTATCGTTGCTGCTCATATGAATACAGAATGTGAAACCAGCAGAGTGGCTTTTCTGTCAGTGAGATATAAATGATGGCTTTACTTATTTGTTTTTTATGCCGTCCTGGTTGTTATTGAGTTGAATAAATGATGCTAATAGATTTCACCCTGAGTAAAGGGCTGGCGGTCCAGGGTCAGGGGGACACATGTAGGCTTTTTGTCTATTACCATACCTGGTTTGAAGGTAAGGGTAAGGTTCATCGTCCCAGATATTAATAGGATGCTGTTTGTAAGTGGGGTTATGTGACTCACCTCTCGGACAAAAATGACAATGACCAAGGCCTGTGTAGAAGGTAAAGGGATTGATGTGGTTATAAATTACTCCACGGCGCCACCTAGCCGAGGCCTTGCCTACTTTGTCATCAGTACAAGGCAATAAAGCAGGGAAATGAGAGCAGAGTCCTCTTTTTAATACATAAATGAATACTCTATGAGAGTGGTCATTATTTAAGGCATGCCATTTTCAAGCAGTTGTACGGAACCAAATGGCATGTAGAATCCTTCGCGCCACTGCAGCGCGTGGAACGGGCTGAACTTTTTCTGAATAACCCATTGACCTCCATCTATTTATGACCCTTGACATGCTTTTTTTTCTAAACATGATATTCAAAATGTAAGTAATATTCACTCAAGGGCAACTTCATAATTCAAGCTTTGGAGGTCAGCAAAAAAGGCATTCACATCTTATCACCCAAAATATTTTAGTAAGCAATTTTTATAATTGGCTGTCCGGGCTAGGTCCTGACCCATAAAGTCTAGAAGTGCCAGAATTGGAGAAATAGATTTAATGTAAGAGCCTTGCTGCCTCTTTGCCCTTAAAAAATGCCCAGAGAATATGAGCCTCTGAAAATAGAGCTGTAAATAACCTGACGAGCAATGGGTTTTCCTTTAAATAAATACCGATCAGGTTTATGTTGAAAGACAATAGAAAACGTAGCCCAGATATGCAGTTTACAGTATTTATAGCTGTAATATCGAGGTGCCAGCACCGTAATTTCATGCCCCAATGAGAATGGCAAGGTCAAAGCAAATGCTTTGGCAGAGCATCTGCTAATACGGTGACTCATAAACAGGCACTACGTGTATCAGGTGCACCAAATAATACAGTATAATGAAATACAGAATAGCTTTCCATTATTGTTCTTTTTTATGGTGTCGTCATTAGGTGTAATTTATGTCTTAAAATTCATCTCCCCACAGGTCGATCTGAAATGGGGGTCCAGGGGTCACTCCACAGGTTTTGGAACCCATAATAAATTCACAATCCCTTTTTTGTCTTTTCCTTTTATATGTAAAACTGACTTTCACCTTGTTCTCTTTTTTTTTCTTCTGGATCTGAGGCTTCTTTTATTTGCTGTCGTCTTCCACTCAACAATAAACAGATCAGAGCTAACAACACAACTTAGTAAGCTGTATTTTGACTAGAAATGAGGAATTTCCATGTGTTTTATTTCATGCTGGGTTTAAGAAAAATCCTTTGCTCCATAAACAACATCAAAGGTGTCAACAGCTATTAAGATGTACATATTTTAATCTCAATAGCAATCTAAATGTAGAGTTAAGCAAAGACTACATTTCAAGGTGAGAAGGATTTTTTTTTCTCCGTTTTTCTCCTTTACTACTTTCCTTTATTTGGCGAAACTGAGATTGCAGAAAGTCTCACTCAATAGTCTGTCACCATGTAGTCTGCTGTGGTCAGATGAATCAGGAGTCCAGGGACACATTATTGCTTATTTGACAGTGTAGTCTGACTACACAAACTCAGCACATGGCTCTCACCACTTCCTGGCACTCAGGACCTGCTGTAGACTACTGGCCGGCCAATATTTGCCTTCAATTATTCAACAATTTTCATGGTCATTCCTCTGTGCATTCAAATAGGTGACTGGAGGGACCTCGGTTGGCATCAGCTGTGTGGTAGCTTATAAGAAAATTTGTTTAGACCTTTTTGGCTGTTGATACATGACACTGTATAGGCTAAGAAGTGGTGTGTGTGTGTGTGTGTAAATGGATGAATGTGGCTTGTGGAGTGAAAGCATTTGAGTGGTCAACAAAACTTAAAGTGCAATATAAATGAATCCATTCATCATTTAGGTGAGCTGCTCAAAGTGGGATTTCTAACTTAAGGATGGAACCAGGATAGCATGATTTGACTGTTTGAAGTTGCTGTTTAGTCTCCGTCACCTCTTGAAACATTGCATCTGGTCCCTTTCCAGGTGTCAAGTGTGTCTCAAAGGATGGAGATAGATTTATTCTGAGCATGTGTAAATTCTTTAAATCCTGACGGAATAGATAAAGTAAAGGACTAGCCTGCAGAGAGGATTTGCTTTCATTAAGTAGAAGAAATGATTTAGTGGTACATTGTTAAGTGGGATGAATGCAACATAAAATGTATATTTTTCTTCATCCATCAACATCTTAAGAAATGCAATATGTTCCAGGTTTGTCTCTTTGTCTCTAGCTTTCTTTTAACTGTTTCTGTATAAATGGGTTAATTATGTTTTTAATACAGTTCATCAAAAGTTGTAATTATTTTCCTTTGTTTAGACCAAGATACTCATTAAATGATGAGAGCCACAGCAATAGCAGCATATGGTGCCTGAAATAAAATCTTTTCTTGCCACAAAAGGAGATGTTCATATTAGATTTTTTTTCTCCTCCCCTCTGATTCTCCATCAGGGAGCCCTTTGCAATTTAATCATCACTAAAATCATTAAAAAGATCTGAAGATTAAATTATATTGGCATTTGCAAAATTATGTAATACATTTACATTACAATGAAGAAATTAAAATAATGCATTTTCGCTGTCTGGGGTGTATGAAATCTCCACATGGGAAATATAACGGGAGAAGTGGACAGAGTCTTATTTTCTTTGCCTTTGGTGGCAGTTAATAGGCTAGCAGAGTTTCAAATTTCATTGTATGAACCGTTCTGCACTTCTTTTGATGGATGACCCTGCAGGTCTCAGTGGTATGTCTGAATTAGGAAATGAAAATATATTTTTGAGAAGAGGGTTGGTAAAATTGAATGAGATTTGGCATAGTCTCTGAATTGTACTTAAAAGAGTTGTTAGGAGCTTGGGAAGTATTTAAAGTTACTTTATCACAGCCAAGGAGCCATTTGGATTTGCACCTTAATGCCCCTGCACTTACACATAGTTTTAATGCCTTAATTTCTTATAATAATATTTATTTTATTTTTTTTCTCCAGTAATGTGTATAATGATTATTTTTTTTTTTTTTTTTTTGTTTGATCTAAGATTTAAAAGGTTTTTATGTTTTTTTTTTATTTTTGTTTTTTGTTTTTTATTTTATTTTTTTTAGGCGTCCTTTTTAATTAAAATTAATTTTTTTTTTTTTTTTTTTTCTTTTCTTCTCCCAAAAATTTAATTTTTTTTTTTTTTTTTTTATCTCCCTCTAAATTTTTAATATTATATTGTTGTTTTTCATTAATACTTTTTATTTTATTTATTTTTTAAAATAATAAAATATTTAATTTGTTGGGGTATGAGATCAAATTTTTTTTTTTTTTTTTTTTTTTTTAAAAAAAAAAAAAATTTTTTTTTTCCTAAAAATTTTTTTTTTTTTTTTTTTTTTTTTTTTTTTTTTTTTTTTTTTTTTTTTTTTTTTTTATTTTTTTTTTTTTTTTTTTTATAAGTTTTTTTTTTTTTTTTTTTAAATTTTTTTAGGGGGTAAAAAAAAATTTTTATTATTTTTTTTTATTTTTTTTTTATTAAATATTTTTTTAATTTTGTTGTTTAAGGAAATAGGTATTTTTTTTTTAAAAACTTTAAAAAAAAGTTATAATTTTTAATATTTAATAAAAAAAAAAATACCTTCATTTTTTTTTTTTTTTTTTTTAAAAAAGGTTAAAAATAAATAATTATTACTACCCCTCCTAAGCTTAAAATTGTAGGTGTGTGTGTTGATTTCAGGACTGACTGATGAGGAGGTAGAGTTGGCCATCCAGCGCTCTGGCAGCATAGAAGAAGTCCTGCCTCTTACCCCTTTAGGGCAACCGCACCCACCCTATGCAACTCAGATAGCTCCTGCACCACCAAGTGAGTACATATGTTCTTTTATTTCTTTTTGACACCTGCTCAGTTATACAATATTAACTTTTATGTGTGCTTTCCCACCTCAAAAAGAATTTCTAGTTGAGTTTATAGTGAAACTTAGATCCTTGTCCAGCGCAGGTTTTCCATTAGTCATTTTCCCTCATACTTGTTTTCATTAAAACCTTTCAAACAGAAATCTCCATCAAATACCTGACTCCTCAGTGCAACCTTGTTTTGCATACTTTTACCTCGACTGTGAATTCAGACACGGAGAATACAACACTGTTAAGAAGAGGCTTATAAAGTCTCTTGCCATTCAGTTTCAGTGGGTTCCACCCTGGCGAGACCCCACACCACAACCTGTATCTTTATTACCTCAGAAGGTTGCAAGTGCTGTCCACTGATTTACCAATGCAGAATGAAGTCTGCGTAATGCTTAACCCATATGACAATGATTCCAGATGTATTCCACCCTCATTTATTACCACACTGTCCTTGACTCCCCCGGCATCTCATGTTTTGTAATGAAAGTGATGTTGATGGGATGGCCATGTAGTTAGGGAGACTCGCAGCTCTCCGTCCATAGTGGGGGGTTTTATATCAAAACGGCTATGAGGGAGCAGCATAATGAGGTGAGAGCGGGGAGTCTTGTATGGGGGGTCATGCTGAAAAGAGGGGGCTACCTCCCTTTGATGTCCTTCTTATGGGGACGGTGCATGGGGACCCGCATCCATCTCTGTCGTAGTAATGGATACTCTGATCTCTATTTCCACATGGTAGAAGGACAGGAAGGCCTCCACTGAACCCAATAAATTTGAGAGGAGATTGGAAAAACGGGGGATGGAGACCACAGTTCCACAGCTTAAGTGACCAAATAAAAAAGGAAGATGGCAGTGTGGAAGTGGTATAGAAAAAGGGAAAGACACAGGAAGACTAAAAGGTCCTAAAGGAGGGGGAAAGAGCAAATGAAGACCCCTGGTGATACAGTGAGGCTTGTTCAGGGTCAACCACCTATCCCAAGGACTCCCAGGCCTTTCAGATGCTTGGTATACGGGAATAGGTGACCATCTATTCCCACTGTAATGCTGATGAAGACCCAAATTTATGTGGTTATCATATGGATGTTGGGGAATGATTCAAATTTTTCGATGGGAAAGGTTACAGGTCCATTGCTGAATGCTGCAGCTGCAGAAAAACATGCCCTTGAGTCAGAAAATACAAAGGCATTCACCTTGAAAATATACCATATAGTGTAGTATGAGTGGGTCTAATTTTTATTTGCATGTAAAATCACAAGTGCCAAGGCACAAGATCAATGCGGTTTATTTACTTCAAGGCAGTAAACATGTGCCACATAAGCCATTAGGTGAAATCAGACCTGTAATAGAATATCAATGGTGTACTTTAGGGGCCTAACCTCTGATAATTTCCTTTTCATTTTGGCCCCAACAGAGTAAATAAAAGAAAACTCACCTATTTCCTGCAGGCATGTTTGTTGTTTAGTGACATTTTCAGTTGAATGCCTCTCTTAAGTGGGGGAATTTCCGCTTTGATAGACAGTTGGTCTACCCAGATGACAGCTTGCACAATGACACACTTTCACATCATCTGTCACTCAGTTAAACAGTCGACTTCTAAATGAAACACCTTCCTGTTCATCTCAGGAGCTTATGCAAATTGTAGTTTATCATTCTATATTTCTCCAATTAAAAAGAATGATTAAGGATAATGATTTCTACAACATAGAAACAGAATTGAGAACTTTTCTCCCTGCAAACTGAGAACAGTATTATTGATATCACAGTGTTTGTTCAAATGAACTTTTTTGATGATTGATGCACGCATTTTTATTTACATTATTATGATACAACAATGTTTTATGTAAGGATCACCTATTTGCCACCTCCAGGTCCAGCAGGCTACAGATGGAGAGACTACGGCGCCATCGCTATCATTATGATGGGCATTGCGTTTGGCTTTCATCAGCTGTACAAGGCAAGCTACATCACAGCTTTTTCACCTTTTTTTTTTTCCGCTGACGTTATTTTCACAGTGAATGTTTGACGAACATATTAGTCAGCATCCTAAGATCTGTCTGTCCTGCCTCTCTCCTCTATTACACCGAAAATGTTAGGCATCAGTTTATGATGAATTGTGGCCGTAGAACTGAAGGCGCCTCTGTAGTATGTAACATCACTCTGGTCTTGTTATTACCCTGCTTTACGTCAAAGCATGATCTCATTTGAACCCCTTCTTTTTAACTTGCTCTCCTCTCAACCAGATTTTTTTTCTTTCCTTTAAAAAAATTAATTTGCCAACACAGCACAGAACCATTTTTTTTTTGGATGTCCTACAGTCTAAAAATAATCACCCTGGTTTTTATCGGGCTTAGCAGCCCTTGAACATGAGCTCATGAGGCCCCTTGTCCCCAGTGACATTAATCCCATAGTGGTTGTTAGAAGAAGTCTGAATGGCATGTGGAAGCCATTACTCTCGTTTTAGAGGAGGACAGGAGTTCTAGCAGTAGCTTTCGTCCTGGATGACAGGCCCCTCTACTTTGTGTGTGAGGGAGAGAAAGGGAGCACATAACATGTTCTTACATACACCTTCTTGACCCTGTCAGGAAGGTATATGTACATACAGTTGCTTCTCTTTAGATCCTTTCATATCCTACTTTTTGTTCATCTTACAGAGCGTCTACAAGGCTGCACATTCAGGTTCCCAATCTTCTGTCTTAGCTGACAAGAACACACACTTTACCAACAAACTGCTTTCTACGTGCAGCAGTGTTTGCCTTCCACCAGTCACCTGGGAGGTGGGATTCCCTGGTGGGACGGCACAGGTTGCTGTCATGTCACCAGAGCGTAGCGCCAGTCGCACCATATGTCCAAGCTTCTGCCCATACTTTATTTATGTTATGGTGCACCTTGTAAACACCACACTCCCAGCAACCCACTTATTAATTACCACGTGTTGACACCCATTTAATCTTTTTCTAAAAAGTGTTTATTACTTGCACTGGTGTGGCTGCTCGCCTCCTGAGCTGGAGAGAAAACCTGGCAGAGAGCTGGAAACTGGCAGCAATAGATTAAGTTATCCATCTTTATGTATTTTTTAAAAAAGACAGAAAAGGAGACATCAGTAATTTTGAAAGCAGCTCAGTGTGAGTCAGCATGGACACTAATATTGACTTTATTTGTTGAATATGACACCTTGTGCAGCTAGTAGGATGCCCACTAGCTGATCATCTGGGTAACACACACGTTGGATTATAAACACTCTCATACGGCTGTCAGATGTGCATATTCCAGTTCTGTTTTATTGATAACAAAAATGATAAACAATATGCCCTTGATTTTGGTTATGAAAACTTTTCAGTTTTCCCACATACATATGTGTTTAATGATAGCAGAAGCAGTTACAGGTACTTCCATTATGCTTGTTTTTAACTGTAAATAAATTTACAATTGTACAAAATTCAAACCAGGAAATGTTTTTGAAATCTCATTTTGTGAAATGATTGATGAATCTGCTAACCTGTTTATGGTTTGAAAACTATCTTGTATTAAGTGTTTAAGCTCCTTCCTGCAGAAGTTTTTTCTGGTAACCGAGCTGTTCTAACCATGCGACAAGTGTCCAATCAGCAGTGCCTTTGACCTTGCATTGCCAAGTCTCTGTGTCTCTGTCTTGTCTTCATATTTCTGTCTCTTTCCACCAGATAGAAGTCTAATATTGTGCCCCGCTTTTAATTGCAGAAATACATCCTCCCCCTCATTATTGGGAGCCGAGAGGACAAGAAGCATCTGCAGAGGATGGAAAGCAACATTGCGGCAATGAGTGGCACACTGACACAGACAGGTGAAGATTAATATCTTCATCACTTTCTCCCTCCTTAACATTTTCCCTCATTTATCTGTCGCCAAAATCGGGGGGCCCTGCACGTTTTTAACAAATGACGCCGCTGTCATTTCGCTTTAATTTGAAATTGCTTGTTTACTGTCAGGCTCGGGCTCAATTAATTACGTTTCGCTGAAAAGCTCTTAACCTCGGAATATTAATGAGGAGTTGGGAAATGACAACTTTTCTCAACCCCCACCCACCCATCCCCCCCCCCCCCCCCCCATCAGTCTCCCCCCCCTGCGCCAAATTCACCCCCATCCAAACCTCCATCGCCATCATCATCAGCCACCCTCTCCCCCGTAGGTGGGCAGAAAGTTCATTTTAATTTTGTGTGGATGTATGTGTGGTTTTTTTGTGTTTGTGTGTGCAGCGTGGCACTGTGTGGTGTCTGGGCTCAGCACTGGCCCTTGTGTGATTAAGTGCACGGTGACAGGTGCGGCTCCCATGTTGGACAGGTGAGGAATCTAAACCTGGCTGTCAGACCTGGAGAGAGAGAGAGAAGCGGGGAGAGAGATTTTCCTAGCTCTTTGTCAGTATAATTAAAAATCCAGGGAGGCGTAAATGAGAGAGGCACTCTGAGAAACTTGGGTCTTGTTAGCAGTTGTGTTGAACTGGAGTGTGTTTTCACATGAAAGGTACCAGTAGCCATGTGAGACAAGCATTACAAAAAGCTGGTGCAGGCAAACAGTTGTGTTTCTTATCAATGTTTACAATCCATTCTGTTTATACAGTGTTTTTCATGATGCTCACAGCTTCTTTAAGGTCACTTCTCTGTTAGCATCATGCCACCTCGGTATTCAGATGCTAGGTTCATGGATGTTTAAATTCTATTATTGGGCACGTCAAACAAACAAACAAAAAAAGAAGGAAAGGAAAAAAAAACTGCCTTATTGCACAAACCAATTCTTCATAAAAAAGATTTGATTTGCAGTTTAGAGGTTGTTGTTACTCATGATAAATGTTGTTTTAAAGAAGTTAACAGGAAGATAGAGAAAGTGAAGGAGATCTATCCAGAAGATATACCAATACTCAACATCTGATTAGTAAGTCCTCTAAACTGTCATTATAAGTAGACATGAACCAAACATTTAGAGAATTTTTACAAAATTCATCACAATTCTTCATAAATCTTAAAGAGTATGTCTCAAGATTGTGCATACCGGTATATCATCTAAAAATTTGAATCTATTACCAAGAACCAAGACTTGTGGTGCGGTTGGTTCTGTTATTTATTTGTTATTTTGAATGGATAGAACAATTCTTAGCTGGCATTGGTTGAGGAAAATAATGCATGTGCTTTTAATAATAATGATAATAATAATAATAACAGTAATAAATTCAAAATACTATTGGGTTCCCAGACTGGTTCACACACAATCGACAGTAATTTCTTTTTTTAGTTGGAAATATGAATTTTCAGTCCTAATGTATTTAGCCAGATTAATTTCACATATTCCCAGTCATTTGTAAATGAGCTCTGTGCCCCTGTGCTTTAGAGATATTAAACAGCGTATTAGTGAAGCACTTGCCTCTTTCCCAGTTGCTGTATTTTCCTGTTTCTAGAGAAAAAAAAATATATATATTTTTTTTAAATTAGGAAGAGACCTGGGTTTATTTTGATATTTAGCAATACAGAGGCAAAGAGGAACAAAACTTTAAAAAATACAAATATTCTTTGTCTGATATTACCTTCAGTTCCTGTCAATGGCCCAGACGAAAACATTGCTGTTATCTTTTTATTAAGTCACACCCATGCTATTGTTTCCTGGCTGGCTGAGCTAGGTGGAGGGCAGTAGTAGTGCGAGTTGGCGTGCAAGGTGTGCCACGCTTAATCTGATTAACAAATATATGTTCTTTTATGGTCATTTTCTCCCAACTATGCAAACACAGTTTCCCTGACTATACCACTGTCCATTCTTGCCCTACTTATCACTTTTTGGAGATTTGCCAACTTGTAAACCCTTTTCTGTTTGTCAGGAAGGGCAGGGTTTCAGAGCTAGAGTCATTCTGTGTTTAGTCAGAGTGAAGGTGAGACTCCAATTGGTGGAGGTAAGAAAAAAAAGAAAAAAGAAAAACATTGGTCTTTTCTTCAACCAATGTGTAGAACTAATTTGCTATGACTGCAGTAGCCAAGCTGCTATTGTAGTTAATGACTGTTGTAGTTAACAGTTGGGGAGAGGGGTTGCAATTACACTGAGAGTTTTCTCCCCCTGCTTTCCCTTTGTCTTCCTCTCCCTTTCTCTCCCGCTCTCTTCGCTGCACTGAGTAATAGCGACCGACTGCCTCACTGCTGCCAATTGCTTGAACCCCCTTTTGTTAAAGTTCATGTATTTCTCTAGTGCCAGGCGCAATGAGGTGATGTATTCTTTTGAATGGGGACTACATTAGTCTTTTTCACCAGCCCCAGCTCAAGAGTAAGGGCCTTGACTCCCATTATGATTTGCCTACAACTTCACACAGACAATTAATGAATGGATCTTGGAACTACTTCAGCGCACCCAGACTGTAATGGAATTGTGTGGCTGTTTGGGCACTCTTTGTTGGTGGGAGCCATATTGGTGACCAGCTGGCCATTAAAGACAGAGACAGGCCTGGACATATGTAGTGTACATTATAGCGAGGTATTTACTGAATAATTTACTGAATACACAATGCGCACCCTCCTCGCAGCAGCTGCAAGCCTCACACATCATCTTGTCTGTGATTCTCTTTCACACACATGCACGCACACACATCGCAGCTACTGCCTCTGATTCATGCCTGGCCAAATCCGTTGACTTTATTAATATTCTTGGCTTCATATCTGTGATAACTTGGAGGAAGAAGTTATGCATTTTTGTCAAGTATCTGAGCAGTACAAAGGAGTCAACTTTGTGGAGAGACATGAAAAGAGTTCGGCTGTGAGCTGTTTGGCTGAAGTAACTGAAAATACAGTGCCAGTGGTAATTCGCAGACATAGTGTTACAGCCTGGCAGGGTGACCCACACATCTGGATAAGCTGCTTTGTGGTGAAATGGATTCAAAGTGTAATAGGGCTGTTCTTGGTTTAGAGTGCACACCCTGTCATAGTAACACCTTTTTAAGCAGGGATAGCCAGTATTTTACTTTTACTGCCATCTTCAGAGAGGTTGGTCACACTCTGGATCACAAACCGAGCAATAACAAACTCAGATTATTTGCACAGTGATCTTTGGCCCCGACCAACAATCCTGCTCAAACTCGTACTCCGTAAGATTCTGCAAGCATGAAAAGATCAAACGTTTCAGCACCCCACCTATATTGATACAGCCCCACCCATTTAAACACAGGTGTCACTACAAGATTTTAGCCTCTTTGAAAGATCAAATATTTTGTCTGTGTTGAATTTTCAAAAGAAACGCAGCTCCCAAGTTGGGCTCTGTCTTTTCTTTTTTCTTTTTTTTTGTCCTGGGTTAATGTGAGAGGAGGGATCTTTACACCCAGTCCAGCCGGCTGCAGCTCAGCTCAGGCTTTTAACCACTGGCCTGACAACCTCAGCAGTGGACCGCCACAATATCTGTTGATGTTAATCCTATTAGGCTTGATTTAACACTTTACACGCCCATGATTTATATGAATGTTTATTGGTTTTCTGTAATATAATCAGCTCAGGGAAACTTAATGCATTGTTTGGTAATACACGCGTGACTGGAAGCAGGGGGCAACAAACTGTGCCCGGTGTTATTTGAAATCATACACCTTCGTCCAACACCAACACTTGAACTAATTCAATCTTCAAAGTCAATGGAAAAAGAACAATATTTATTAGGATTAGGAGGGACATTTTGTCTGGCAGCCTCCTCCCAAATGAGAGCCCTGTTTTTTCCTTTGTTGATCGTTTGAGGATTTAAGATGCATTAGAAGGCAGTGTCTGGGTGGATAATGGAAGGTTAGAGACTGTTATTTAATTTAAGTTCAGACACTAGAGATTAATACCTCCATTCTATGCACACCCCCCTCCCTCTCTACCCCCAACGCCTTGGACCAAAAAGCTGCGACTTAAGTTACCAGGAATTAGCTTTGATTACAATTCTTGAAGGACAGCTTTGATCAGTGACCCAAGTTTAGTCTCATCATTTCTGGAAAGCAAATAATCATTTATCAAAATAACCTTATCAAACAATCTTTCATGCTCCTTAATGTACATTTACTGTCTGTTATCCTGCTTTTCTTAACAGTCAGCCAGCTGCAGCAAACCCTGGTCTCTGTCCAGGAGCTCCTGGTCCAGCAGCAGCAGAAAATCCAGGAGTTATCTCAGGAACTGGCTGCATCAGAGGTACAGTAACTACCACCTCATCCGCAGCTCACATCTAATCACCAGCAGCAACTGAATGGAGGAAACTCTGCTTATTTATCATATTTATTTATTCCTGATCTGAAACGACATCATTTTCTGTAATTAACTACGTACCTACAGTAGTTAGGTAACTATATTACCGAATATTGAGTAGTCTTTCCTTTAGCCTCCCAAAGGGCTCCGACTACTCTTGATGTGGACTAAGAACATCTGAGGGTGTCTGTACTGGGCCATCTCTGTGGACTGGGATTACTTCTCTCAGATCCCATCAGATTAGTATCTGTGGAGTTTGACAGTTGTGTGAACAACTCAGACTCCGTCGTGTTCTTCAAGCTTTCCCTAAGAAGTTTTGCAAGATCCATTTTTGTCCTACTGGGGTCGGTTTCTGCATTTACCATGTGAGGGTTGTGATTGATCTGCAGAGATGTTTACATAGGTGGCAATAGTCCCTAAGTTGCTGATTGCAATGTCACTGGATGAGCAGTTTTACTTTACAAATCATTGTGGTTTTTATGGTACAGCTCATCTTTGTAGTTGATCTATTCAAACACAATCATCCCACTAAATCATCTTGCACTTTTTTTTTTTTAAATAACCAACAGAAGCATGAAACAACCTCACAAAGCTTTACTGTAATTTTGACTGAGGAGTTACAGATTGCTCTTTTAAATTCTGTACATTTTTGATTGATGTCTTTGTGGGAAGCTGGATAGGCACTAACTTGAAATTGCAGAAGAGCTCAATAAACATAAAGTTGCAGGTTAAAATCTGCAGATTGATGAGAAGAAAGGCAAGGCCTTCGTGTACTAAAATCTTTTATTCTGCCTGAGTCATAACTGCCCAAGACTGACAGCCTTATTGTGCTGTATATCATCAGAACACAAGCTACAAAAAAACTAAGGTGCATCTCATCATGGGAACATAATCTGTATTCATACCTTTTGCCTTTGCCTTGATTTTTATAGACAGTGTCTATAATCTACTCAGAATTGTTTTTAGGTGAATCCTACTGAGTGATTGTTTTAAAAACTTATGTGCAAGGATGAAATGTTGCTTGATTCTTTTATAACACTGCCCATAAATCGCTTTATGATCTCTGGGCTCTAGAAATTGCCTTGGAAGAGACAATCTGAGACAATGTTTTATGTCCACAGCTTGTTAAGCACATGGATGTGTAACTGTAGCATCTGGATATCGCAGGGAAACATATGTGGACACATCTGCTTCGCCACAAACGAGGAAGAAAAATATGGATCTCTTCCTTGGACCAAGTTCATCAAAAAGTGATGACGCATTGCTCCTTTTGGTGCTCTTTCAGGCTTTTGAGCCCAGCTTTCTTTTTATGTAGTGTAGAAAAAAGTGCAAGTACATTAAAGGGAGTGGTTTGATTTGACCTCATGCTGGTCTGAAACAGAAGTACAGTTTGACCCTCTTCCAGATTCGAGGTTCAGTTGAAACAATAAGTTCCCTCCAGCGTTAAAGGACAAAGGATGCTATTTCTTTCCAGTTGTCATCACTAAATCAGAGATTGGATTAAAAAGTCTACTTCATTTGCTATGAGTGCCTTGTTGGACAGCAGTAGTGTATAAAAAGTATATTTCCCATCAAAACACCCATTAAACAAATCATAAACCCTGCTTTATAGTTATAGTGTTGATCTTAAATTTTCCCTGCGAGTCGGCACGAGGTCCTCTGTTGTCTCAGGCCATGGGGGAAATTGGGAAATTGTTTTCAGGTCCGGGATGTTTGATGAGAAACACATGTTGGAGCCGAGGAGCTACTTATCATTCACCGTTTGTGGCTTTCAGGGTTTGCTGCACCACGCTGCTTAAAGCGCGCCACGCTTAGCAATTATACCTCTCAACACGGAAATGTGCCTTTAACCCAAAACACATGGAGACTTCTGTTTCCTCAGCTGCTAAGAAAACATTTCTCTTAGTTTGAAACCGCTCAATTGCGGAGTGCGTCCGCTATCCCTAAAGTGGGGACCTCATTATGGAAGTGAGTTTAGGCAGACTGACTCATGTCCACACATGCACACACCCGCAGAACACGAGCTGATGCAGCACATTTCCAGACTTCAGTGTTTTCTCACTTACGATTCTGTTCGGAAACGCTGCTGTAGACTATCACTGGTGTTTAGGATAGATTTGCCTCAGGAAGATTCATCCCTGATGTTAAACAGCCGAGCCTCTTTCTGCCCCATTATCATTACAAATCTGCCTGTTAACTGTGTTTGCCCCACTGTCTCAACTCACTGATCGTTCTCTTTATTAGTGGATACTACATAGAAGATTAGAAACCCCCTCCTTGCTTGCACAAGACAAAGTGCCAGTGGGAAAGTGCATAAATCGAGTGAAATCAATTGCACTGTACCAGTGTTTCCACTCAAAAAACACTCCTCTGGGGACTTCCTTTTGAAACTAATTCCATCATAAATATACATGTGTTCCATGAAAACACACTGTCTGCCGGCAGAATAACTGTGAATTAATTTGCCTTCAGACACTCTTAAACAAGGCTTGTTAAAGATCTTATCTTGTTGCTAATGGTCCAACGGCATTTATCTTCATTTAGCCAGATGCGCTGCCTTCCTTGGGTGCTGCTAGAGTTGATGTTGTCTTTTTTTTCTCCATTAGTAATATGTATATTTTTTTCTCTCTCCCCCCTCCCCCCACTGAATCGTTTAGTTAACCAGCAGAAATGTGTCAACCCCTATTACCAACCTGAGACATATTAGTTACAAGGCTTTAAACCAGTAAGGGGAAATCTTTCCCATGAACACTCTTTACTTTGTGAAAATCCACAGCCGGCTCGCTTGTTGGTGGTTGATGATTTAATAGGTGGCACCAGTTGGCGAGTGTTTTACTTTGTTTTGGCTGGTTGGCTCATTTGTTTGGTGGTTGCTTGTTCATGCATAATGATTTTTTACAATGTGCAACTGGAAGTAGAAGGTTTACTCTCCACTATTAAGCAGTACAGGACCCTTAGTGCCCTGCACTTACACACTAGGAGGTGAAAATTGATCATTTTTTTTTCATTTTAAGTGATTATTCTTGTTAAATGAAGGATGGAAATCCAAGAAAATGTATCAATAATGATAACAGTAATTAGCAAAAAAATTCGGTATTTACTTTAAATAGAAAAGTAGTAGCTTTTTCACTTGTAGAATTTTACTATTTACCCCAGAGATACCCAAACTTTTTCTTTCAACTCAAAGCAGTCCACATTAAAGGAACCATGATACAAAACAAAGACTGTGCAACAATGCATCATATTTAAAATGAAGCAAGTTTAATAGGTCAAACACATTTGTAAGTTGTAACCTTAAATTGCATCTAAGTAATCAGAAAATAATTATAATTGATCTAATTAGGAAAAAAACAAATATGCTTTTGTGAAAAATAAGATTGCAAAACAAAGACAAATGCCAGCAAGAATGACATACTGGAGAAGAAGATATTTAGAATTTAAAGTGGGTATTTCCAATATTATTGGCCTACAGATATTATCGGCCGATATCTGCATTAAAATGTGATTTCGGAAAATATTGGTATCGATATTTTTACTAAAGAAATCTTGCGAGCTCTCGTTCCGTTACAAAATCTTGCGAGATCTTGTTCCATTATCAGCTGCCCAGCATGTATAAAAGTCCCTGTTATTGTTGAAGAACTTCATATCCCAGCATTCCTTTTAGAGTCATGTGACTACGGTGCAGCTGATCCTTGTACAGACTGACTTGCTTTGAAGCTGCTTATAAAATGCCTGGTTTTAAGTTGCTGGTTAAGTTACCAAGTTGTCAAAAACATTAGAATTAACCACATGTTGGCTGATACCTGCTATTATCTGCTACATAGCAGCCAGATATCCAAAATGAACTCCTCTGGCTGAGTTAAGGTTGTTTTGGGATCTGCTCTCAGAGAAGAATATAGTTGCATTTCTCAAAATATGAGAGATACAACCTGCATATATCGGTATCAGAATGATATCAGATATCAGAAATTAAGAGTTGAACAATGTAGGATATCCTTAAAAAAAAAAAAAAAAAGCCATAATATATATCATCCTTAATTTAAAGTTTATTAAATAAGCAATAATCTATATTTATTTTTGGCAAAAAAAAGAAGAAGAATAGTTTAAAAGTTGGATGCTGTTAGAAAACACAGCTTAAGTAATGAGCTTAATGATTGCGGAGGTTAAATATTTTCATCAGCGGTTGTTAGAACATCACAACTGGCACGCTTGTGTGGTCTATTGGATGTGTTAAGTCTTCAGGTGGGGCTTTTAAACTCAGCATTCTTCAGTCCTCTGCAGTCACAGATACCCCCTCCACTCAGCTTTCACCCTAGCACCCAGTGCACTTAACGCACAGGTCTCATACAATGTGTGTGTGTGTGTGTGTGTGTGTGTGTGTGTGTGTATATATACACACCGACATAATGTATCTCGGAGCTGAAACTCGGTCTTTGCCCAACATTTAATTAGGTTTCTTCAGACTTAATAAGACATATGTCAGAGTTAGTGTTGTGTGACAAGCCTTGATGTGAGATATGATATGGTGCTGCTCTGTAGATAATGCATATTATGAATGTAGCTGGTGGTTAACATGTCGACTCGGAGGCCTTCTTTTCTTACTTTAGGTGACATAAGTAAATATAGATAATCGCATTTAGCTTATTTCAAGAAATATACCCTTTTCTTCAAGGGATTCTGCGCACTGAAAATCTTTTAGCTCAGCCTTTACAGCAATTAATTTTTTTCAGCATAAAATGAGAGAGAAGTGGAATTGAGCCTTATTATACGGGTGCCTTGGGGAGGCGAGGGATTAAGATGGTTCTAATGAGGTGACGGCTGTAATAAGAGTGTCTTCAGCAGACCTTCCAATGCACCACCTCTAAAACATAGCTCCTTATCAGGGAGGTTTAGGAGCTGATAAGAGCTAAAAGGAGAAAAAAAAAAACCTCCTTTCCCCCCAGTCTCTTTCTGTCTCCCTTCACTTCTCCTCCTCTGCCTCCCTCCATCCACTGTAAATGAGTCTGATCCCTTTCAGATGTGATTCAATTAATTTCTCTTAGATTTAATTACAAGCGAAAGAGTCCAAGTTATCCCTCTCCCCTCGATAGGGGGTCCACGTTTCCTAACAAGCTTCCTCTGGTGAGTCAGGAGAGTCTTAATTACAGCTTTTACTTTTCTTTTATCCCACTTTTTCCCTTGTCTGCTCCTTCTAATCCCCCTGGTCTCATCGGTCTATCCTCTGGCTTTTGCACATGTTTGAGTTTATTCAGAAACAAGCTCAGAATGGGAAACAGGTTATACATGTCACTGGATCCCAAATATTTAGTTGTGTGCTTTCTCACGCAATCCACATGTCTAAGAGCAGACCTTCTGAGGAGGAAGCTTGCCTTGTCAGATTGATTGTTTAATTGGGCTGTTTTTTATAGAATACAAAGCACTCATTAAGAGAAAAATATCACTCTTCTTTGTGGTATTATTTTCCTTCCGTTTGGTAATTGCTGTGTGATCCCTTGTTTATCGTGCAGCCCTTTACTTCTCTGGTATAAAACATGTCATTCAGGTGTGTGCAGGCTGGGCTTTCTTCCCCACTGAAGTTTCTGTGATCATCTTTATTTTACAGATTTTGCATCAGTCCCAATTTTCTTTGTTTTTATTGCATTGGATTTGTGATGCTTTCTTTCCAGGCCTTTGTCAAAACCTGTCTTTTTATAGCTGTAAGTCTAGCCTATCCCTAAAAAAAGTGCTGCAGAGACAAATTTTCTGCAGCAATTTGCCATTCAAATACTTTTCCATTATACCCTGTAGCATTTCATGCTGCACCAGTGTGTGTGTGCGTGTATGTGTGTGTGATAACACAAGCCTTTGATAAAAGACAAAAAGAACAAAACAAACTGCAAAGCTTTGGTCTGCCTTTATGAATGTGGCCATTGTTTAAGATAGTCATTATCCAAAACACTGCACACTGACCTAATCTTTTCTAGATAGTATGGAAAATTATGTAAAAACAGCATGATTCACACTCACTGGACTTCCTGACATCATAAAGGGAGGCTGCAGAGAGGTTGTTTGTCCTCCTCTCTGTCATCACCCACAGTAGGCAGTTGTGAGGTTGTTATGGTGACTGATGACTTGACTACACAAAAACATGTGGCTTTTAGCATTTGCATTTTCCATATTTGTTTATTTCCCCTGTCCTTTTTTTAAAATAAGGTTTTAATTTTTCATATAGTTGAGACCAGTCATAGAGGAAATGTTGAGACACACACAGCACACTGGCTTTATGCTTTGAACCCTCATTTGACCTGAACAGTGCTTGTTTGTGTTCCTGTGTGTCTCCAACAGATGTGTATCTCACTTGTGTTTTTCCAACAGGCTTCATCTTCAACCAACCGCATCCTGGACAACCAAACAGTTGGAGAGCTGAAGGCTGAGATTGCCTCTTTGAAGGGCTTACTGCTCAGCAGGTAACAAAGTTATTCCGACCCCTGTTGCATGAAACAATCCAGGTGTGCATGTGTGTCTGTGTGGATGTGCATGTTGAGGGGCTTAAGGCATGTTGTTTTGGCCTTTCTATTCCTTTATGCAGTCCATTTAAAATATTTAATAATGATAAACAGGAACAAAGACCCATCAGCTTAATAAAGAGGTGCATATTTGATTATTTCTGTATAAATATGACCTATAGAATCATGGGATTATCACAAAATCCTTAAAGGAGGTAAATAGGATCCAATTGAATAAATGGGAATAAAAGGCCCAAACCATGATGCTACCACCACCATGTTTCAGTGATGGGATGAGGTTTTATGCTGGAGTACAGGTTTTTGCTCATACAAACATAACGCTTTCACCTCAAAGCCCTGCTCTGAACACCATTGTTGTGTTCTGATGGTAGACTCATGAACATTAGAGGCCTGTTGTTGCTAAGCATGTACCCTGGGTAATTTTGTGGCCTCACAGACTTCTACATCTTCTGCTCCTGAATTGATCTTAATTGGCCGACCACTGGTGGCAAGGCTAACTCAAGACCATTGAATTCTTTAATTTATGGATTGATGGAGCCCAAACTATAAAGAAGCACCAACAAATTTATTTCTTTGAGGTTCTCATAAATCTTTATTTCCTGATACACTTCTTCAACTTCAAATTGAATTAATCCCTTTAAAAAAAAGAAGAGAGAGAGAGAGAGAGAGAGAAAATATGGCTGCAAATCAGACCTGTTAACCTTCTGGTTGAAAATACCTGACTCTCATTTTATCTGAAAATGCTAATCTTGTTCATCCACTTTAGCTCTTCACACACATTCTATATTAAGATATCTGCCTCAATGAATACAATAACAATTGCAGCATTTGTGCATAATTTCTTTAACCCATTCCTTCCTGAACAAGAGCAATGTTGATTAGTTATGACCATTCATGTTTTATCTTTTCTTTTCTTTTTTTCCTCACACACACAAAAGTTAAATAAACATTGTATAATACAGTTTTAGAATTTAGCTTCTCAAATTACTTTGATATTTAAAATTTCTCTAGAGGTTGAAAATAAGATTTTTGTGGCCATTTTTTTTTTCTTTTTTAAACAACTGTGAAGGTTTAAAAGGCTGTTTGCAAACATTTATGTTTTAAAGGGTTTTTTATAAAAAAAAAAAAAAAAAAAAACTTTTCAGTTGTTGGGTTTTCTTAAATCTCTTTTTGACTTGTGTGAAACTCACATTTTTTTGTCATCACCAGTAATGGCTTTTTGCCTCCTGTCATTCAGCCCACACAGAAAAACACATGCTAAATTCTTTTAAACTTTAAATTTAAACGATCCTTCTGTTGTTTTTATTTAGTTTTTTCTAGTTAGGTTTGGAGGGGAGTATATTCATAGCTCAGCAACATCAATATCTATGTTATAATATGAATAAGTATAGATTAGTTATATCAGTGAAATAATTATCATATTGTATGAGCATACAATGCCTATGAAAGTTATGGTTAACTACGCTGCAAAATATTTAACTTAAAAATATGAGTTAAAGTGCTGCCTTGAGTTAAATGGAACAATGTTTGTGTGTTTAAGATGTGTTTAAGTATTTTAATGTATAACAACAACCTACCAGAGAGATTGTTGATTTGACATTAGGACAACAAAAATGCCAAAATGCAATTTCTGTGTAGTGAAACTAGTTTGGGCAAACTTGTTTCTCCGTTGTCATCACATATGTGACAAATAGGTTTGATAAATATTATAGATGAGGAGATAAGTAGCTTCTTTTTAAATTTTGCATTCATACTGTGAGCGTCCCTTATGGGTCCGGTCAAAAGTAACTGGCTTAACAAAACTGGATAAGCAGTCAGTCGGTGTAAGTTTGTATAAAATCAATGTTTTCTTACAGCTGCATATCAAGCTTATTGTTTTACTGAAATATAGTAACGGTCAATTGGATCCACTGAAAATATTAAATCTCATATTGGTAAGCTTACTAAGCAGCCGCTGTTGGAAATAAATTCTTTCTTGTGTTTAATGGTCTTACAGCTAGAAGCATAAATTTGTTCATCTCAAGAAAGATGCTTACTTCCACAGCACAGTTTTTTTTTTTTGTTGTTTTTTTTTTTGCTTTTTGTCCTCTTCATTTGGCTCAAGTGTTATTGGGAAGAGAATCCCTTGGGTGGTAATGAAAAGCATACAAGTAGACCAAGATCTAGGTGTCCGCTGCAGTTCAGGCTTGCACCATATTGAATGTGACAAGTAAACGAAACTGCTGTGTGTCTTCTCCAGTGAAATTATTGTTGCAAACAGTTTTAATGGAAAAAATCCAGGGTGAGCTTTCACAATGCCAACAGTTTGAATTTTCATCAGCTAAATTATGAAATCTCAGAAAAATTTGTAAATGAATAAAAGTTGAAAACACCAGTGAAGCACCCTCTCACAGCACTGTAGCGCTGCACTGCTGTCGATGTCCCAAAATGGTTTTAAATCTCACAACTCAGGATGGATGGATAGAATCGGTTGATTTAACTCTTTAGTTACTGTTGTGATAAGATCTTACAACAAGCTCTTTGACATCCTCTCATTCCTGTTCAGTCTAATCAGGCCCAGCCCAGTCGGCCCATTAGCATGCATGATTGTGTATCAGTTTCTATAATGAAGCCTGAAGTAAGGGTGTACTGTACATCAGAAATCCAGAGAGAACATAAATTACCTCAGAACGTTCTAGTTGTTGCTCCTCTCATACATTCTAATCAGTAATAATCCCTTTGTCACTCACTTTTTTTTGCTCATGCTTTATCCTGATTCCTGACACTTGCAATGCGTTGTTCATGTTAAAAACTCAAATCACAAAATAAAGACTCTTCTCACCATCTGTCTACAAACTTGGCACTTTCTTGTCTAATTAAGCCAAATCATCTCCAAATCGCTTTTAAAGAACCAAGAAGTGCTGAACTCATCCACTGCCGTCGCTTTGATCTTAAAAGCTGGAGTGGGTGTAATTAAAGAAAAAAAAATCTTCGTGTTTTTACCAGGTGTGATGAACATCTGGCCGTTTAGAGGAGAAAAAAAAGATTTTCTCTGCTTTAATTTTCGGAAGTACATACCATAGGGAGCTTAATGCGTGGCTGGATGCTGAAATGTAAAGGTGTGATGTTCGAGGTTGTGTTGTGAGTCAACACCTGACTGAGACGGCTAAATATGCCTGTCCATTTATGTGGTTGATGACATCGGAGGGAAGTTTTCATACACTCGGATTGCCATGCGGCTGTGTTCAGACCTAACTTTATTCATTATTCTTGTCTGCCTCCCCACTCCCCCACACTTCACAGGAGACAGTTCCCTTCCACCCCTGCTGTTCCGAAGATCCCCTCATGGCAGATTCCTCTGAAGCCACCCTCAGTATCCAGCTCGCCGTCCATTAATCACACCAACAGTAGCAGTGACATCTCCCCTGTCAGCAACGAGTCTGCCAACTCCTCCCCCATTAAGGATGGACACCACAGCCCCCAGAATGCACTGGGAGGACCAGATGGAGCCATTGGTATTAATGGAGATACCTGCACTGTGGGCATAGGGACCACAACGCTGCCTCTGGACCAGGTCCGCATGGAGGTGCAGGGAGAGGAGGAGAAGAAGGAGGACGATGATGTCAGCCATGTTGAGGAGGAGGAGGAGGAGGAGGAAGAGGAGGAGGAGGAGGGTTTAAGCATGCAGACAGAGGATCGGCGAGGTGGAGATGGACAGATTAACGAACAGGTGGACAAACTGAGGCGACCTGAGGGTGCCAGCAACGAGAGTGAGGTTGATTAGATGACAGTAGAAGCACAAAAACACTGCAACACACCGCTCCTCATCTCTGCTCACGGCTTTGTTTCTCTCTGCTCCTCTCTGGGCTCACGCTATGTTTAAATCTTTTTGTCTTTTTTTATCCATCAGTCTGGGCATCTTTTCCTCCTTGTTTCTGAAGCATTTTATCGTTGAGCAAAATGAAGAGTGGGTGTGAGTGATTAGAATATCCGCAAGTGACATGTATTGGAGTGTCTAGTGACACACGGCTGACCACAATTTACTTTTAATCATACAAACAAAACGGCCGCATGCCAAGCCAAGTCCAAGTGACGTCTCTTTAAAAGGCGAAATGACAAGTAATAGTCAAATGAGAGGGAGTTTAAAAGCCCATTTGCAGTACTAACTGTGACTTACTGCTTTTAATTTCCATGATTTGATCAGATAATTCACAGCTTTGCCTTGGTGTCCTTGTAATTGTATTAAGGCTCTTATTCAGACCAAAGAGGTGGTGCTGTGCAGGATATTTCTTCTGAACAAAGCAGCTGTGGGTCAGGAATCATATGTTACTTCAGTCTGAAAGTTACCCTGAGCTTCCAGTGAAGCATTAGCAGAGTTTGTCTCCCTGTTGATGGCAATAGGAGAGGACAAGCTCTTCCAGGGCCGGAGCTTTTAGCCTCTTTTATGTGTCCTTTCGCATTGGTGTCAGTCTGTCAATAATTCACAAGGCCAGCAGGGGTGGCATTTGGGTGAAATAAAAGCCCTGAAATTCGAGATTAGAATGTGATGACGGGCTTTGTTCCATGCCGGTGTCAGAGCGCTCATACGCTCAGAGGAGGGGAAGATAAATGTTTTTTCCCCCCGCTTTTCTTTTTCACTGAGGGCTGAATTGTGCATCTTTGCGAGTTTGTTTGTGCGTGGCAGGCGAGAAAACCCAGACAGTCTGCTGAGCTGTATCTGTGTCTCCAGCAGGGTAGCTGATTTGGTTTGTGAAGTATGTTAATAATCAAATGATCAACAAATAACAGATGTATTAGTTCATGCAGCTTGAAATGTCAAGGAGGCTAAAAGCGGAAATCTAATACAGAAAGCCCAGTTGCATTGTATTATTTTCTGTGACAAACCCTCCGGTCCAAATTACGTAGGGCCTCCTACAGTGAGTAATCTTTACAGAAAACGGCGCCAATATTTTGTAATTAAGCTGCAGTAAGACACGAGCATTGCCACAGATGGAAGTTGCAGAACTTGTATTACTTTTTCTCTCAGTGTGGAGGTGGATGGGGGAAGTAGAAAAAAAAATTACCCCGTGATTGAAAAGGAAAGTAATAAATGAATACTTGACTTATTGAATTACTCACTGTGTCTCCAGCTAACAAGAAGAGTCCATGAGTGAGAAGAAGGGATATCAGCTGTGGTGCCATTTCCACCTCCATCACAAGAGGTAGAAGGACACTACAGATCTCTGGGACAGGTCCTGACCGAAAGCCTGTTTTTTTGTTGTGTTAATGAGATTATGTTCTGACTGATGAGACAACCTTGCAGTATGCTGTAAATTCTGTTTTTTGATGTGTGTTTTTTTTTTTTTTCTGTTAACTTGTAAAGAGAAGAAGCTGAGAATCGCTTCATAACTTGTGTAATTTCTCTGATTGGTCCACTGTAAATCGCTAAATACTGTCTGAATTTTATCCATAACTGTAATAAATCTGATTTATCTCATCAAATATTTCTTATACATTTCAACTCAGCGAGGCAGAGCATAAAATACTCTCTCCTGAATGTCAGCCTGCACAGAACTTGTCCTTGTGGGTTGTGAACCTTTAACTTTTTATCTCTGAGATGTATGTGGTTGTGTATGTTCAGACCGAGGATGATCTATTACAGAGTATTCAAAAAAGAATATTTTGTTTGTGTAAAAATGGAAACATCAACAAAGCCATTTATCCTTATTAAAATTGCTTAAAAATATCTGGACGTTTTATATTCATAAATTTACTCATTTGAGGGTAAAGATATTTGCATGTTTGACCATTAAATAACCCAATGCCAGAGATGTGAACACTAGTTACTTTAACTCCAATTACAAATGGGAGGACTCTGTTTATACTACTTGTAAAATCTACTGAATGATTAGAAAGCATGACAGGGAGTTCCAGCACTTTTCTCTCTCTCTGGAAATGACTAAGTTAGTTGCTTATAGACAAAATGTGTGATCTTATGTTTGTTTCTGTGGGTGGATCATCACCACTCGACTTTGGTTTCTGTAGCGAGTGCCGCCTTCACAAATACAGCTTATTAATCCATTTTCAGGCCATTGAGGAAGCCATAATAAAGTTTCATTGAGAGAAATGCAAGATAACATTTACAACAGTGTTTTGATTAGTGTAGAGTTCCTCAGAAAGAGCAAATGCTGTCTCTGAAGTGAGTCTTTTATATTTTTAGTCTCTACCATATTTTTTCTTACATGCTTGGGGACGGGGTTGATGATTCAAGAGAATGTTTGTAGCAGTCTGCAATTCATACAACTGTCTAACATATTACTATTTAAATGTTGGAATTGTAAACTGTAAATATAATGTATAAATATGAAAATGGATATTTTAGCATAAGAAAAAAAAAGAATTCATTTCAGAAACTCTGATTTCAATAGGTTTTATTCTGGGGGAGTCGTACATGAAAAGTCTCTTTTGTGGATTTATTAAAGCAGAGCCTTATGACATACAGTAGTATCCAGCTCTCAGACCAAATAGAAACATCACAGATGTCCTGAAATGGTGCTGAAAGAAATCACTGCTGTATCATCAGTCACACAAAGTTAATTCATCACGTTGGAATCAGCTTGTTAAACTCCACTTTGTCTTTCAACAAAGCTGTTTTCATTTTTGATTTTAGACAAGGAATTCTTTGATTAGTCCAGAAGTGGGGAAATGAGTGACCCACAGTGAGTAAGCAATAATCTCTTTTTGACTCTATTCTCCACAGTCGTCAGCTGAAACCTGCAGCCTACATTCCTGATGCTGCAGACACTTCAGCTGGAGATTCACTTGTCTTGTACAAATAGATGTTAAAGTACCCTTGACCCATTGGCCTATCAGCAGGTGGTACGCAGCTCCCACTGTGGCCACAAAATAGTTTGGAAACTTGTTATCTCCCGAGACCTGTGAAGAGATTTTAGGAGAAGTTCCTCTTAATCAGAGGCCATCCCAGAGTTAGCGTGTGTGTGTGGACTGAAGTGTCCGAAGGCTTATTATTAGAGCTACATAAAAGAAGTGGGGAGCCAAACATTTTTTCATTTTCACTTGCTTTGTCAAAATGCAACTGACTCAAGTGGCAACCTCCAGGACTGTAAAATCAAGCCAGTCAACTCGACTTCATTTCACTTCTGGAAAATTATTTTTAAATAAAGGCAATGGAAACAGTTTCCTGATCATAGTTTGAGTCATTAATACTCATTTGAATTCACACATCTGGTTTCTCAGCGTCAACATAAACTGCTTTCTTAAAAAGAAAATACTGTACTCAGAATTTTAATGAGAACATACTACTGATGTACTTGTTGCCCCTCTTGGTAATTCTTTTTCAGGTCTTATCTAATAAAGGCTTTCCTCCTGAAAACCCCAGTGTTCTCATAACTGCTAAGTGTTCAGCCAGGAATGTTGAAGTATGATGTAACATACATGTATGCCTTTTTTCTTTCAGGGGTGTCGAACTATCTTTCACACAGTTCATCAGGAGCATCTTCTGTGGGAGTTGGATTTGGGGTTATTTTACTTCTTAGACATTTTAGGGTGCATTATCACAACAATAATCCCAGAGGACGCAGTTTGTTTTGGTACGGAATGGCGATCTATCCAACCTGTTGGGCTGACGCGCTCCACAGTATGTTACGTCCTCCCTTTGGTTCACTGGATCTTCCGGTGCTTCACACTGAAAGTCAACTGGGATCCCTGATGTTGAAGTGGACCAGAGCTCACTTCTCTTGTCTGCACCAGCATGCAAGTGTTCTCACTGCTCCAAATAGACAGTGCTGTGCGGAATCTGTGGATGTGGACCAACCAGTGGCAGTGTCTGTGGACACAAATACTGCTACGTAGAAAACTAAAGGTGAAAAATAAAACAAAACACAAGATCATCTTTAAATTCATTTCTTCATGCCAAGACTAAAAAGGCCTTTTTTTCATATGGGGCAGTGTGAATATTACCATGCATTGTCAAGTTTATGAATTTAATTTATCAAGGTCTAAATGATCAATAGCATTTCACATATTGATGAGGTGTATAAACTTCTCTAAGGTTCGATACCACATCCCTTTGTAATCCATTAACCTCTCCCTGGAGTTCAAGCCAACCGTAGATTTATGGGGACCTACAGTAATAAATCCACTTGTACATCATTTAGTGTCTTGGGGGATTTGCAGTGTATTCCTGTCCACAAAGCATCATCTATCCTACCCTCATAGTTTCATCTACATTTTTTGTGGAGTCCCAACAATATCCTCTACAGTTTGCATTCCCTGTCAGAAGCTGTGTGTATTTACATGTTTCCTGGTGCATTTGCCAATGACCAGCACATCTAAGCGTGGCCGTGCAGGGAGGGCTTGTTGTCCAAAGCAACACCTTGGTTTTGACACCATTTGGCTCCCCAGCTGGGAGCCTTAAGCTCATCAATCTTGCTGCTAAACGGAGAGCACTCAATAGGATAGTGTATCGACACGCTCTGAACTCCATTGTTCACTGGAACTGAGCACTCAGCAGGTTAGAGGGCTGAGTGTCTCCTTGGATCAATGCAAGAGTTGTTAGCCCATAGCAGCAGCAGGAGCAGTCAGAGGGCAACTGTGGCTCTGTCTGCACCTTACACACATCATTTCTACTCATTGAAGACCACTCGTTGAAATCTTGAGTGTTGATTCTGCTCCAGTTGTTTTGTTTTACCATAACATTTAATATAGATGATTTACATCAAAGTAGCATGGGACTTCCTGAACCATCAAGCTAAACCAGGTGGCCACTGGAGGGGAAATGTCCTACAATTTGCATGGGAAAGGTCACAGACAATGCAGGAAGCAGAGGGTTGGGGGTGAAAAACTCATCATTTCCTCTTCCCTGAGAGATAAGATACATGTAGTGTTTATGAGGGAGCAATCTGATGGGTCTTTTTAATGTCTGACCAGGCCTGGACACACGGCTGGCCGTGTTACCCCTCTGGGAATAGTCTTAATCCATGAGAATCTATGTTTATTTTCCCTACCATTTGCAGTGAAAATGTGTTGATCTTCTAAAAAGAAATGATCACAGTTCTGTATATTTCAGAATTTTTGTAGAGTTTTAAAGCCAGAGTTGGTAATCCTGTTCAGAAACACTTTTTGTCATACTGGGTGAAATGGTCCTTCCATCATGACAGTAGTCAATATGTCATGTATTCATAAAAAAGGAAGGAACAAAGTCAGACCTCTGTGAGAGCTGCAGATCTGCAAAAAGTCTGACCAACCCCTGCCATTCGCGCCGAAAGGCAGGAATTGGTCATTGGCAACATGCAGAAAGAACGAATCGAATCCTTCATGTCTCGTCTCTGTCCCTCCCCTCTCACCGTCCCCCATGTGACCCCCCTGTGCGCCGCTCACTGTAAACAAGTATTGCTAACTGCTGCTGCGCCAAAAAATCAAAACAACAGATAAGGATTAAGTCATGGAGACATTGATGTTTGCAGTGTGGACTTTTTATAAAGCAGAAAGAGTTGGAGGTGAGTGGATTAAAGCTTTTTAAAACGTGGTTTGTCAGCTGTTTACTATCAAGCTAACGAGCTATCCACTTGGCTGTTATTGTTAACCTGCTCGTAAAACATCGGCGCACATGTCCCTGCACTCTGAGGGCATGGTTTTGGGTGGTGTGTTTTTTTTTTTTTTAAATGTTGTTTGCTCAAACCGTTTTTCCAACATTGTCAACCCTAGCTTTAAACAACAAACAGTTGCTCCAGGAAAGCATATTTAGCCCCTCAGCGATGATGTTCAGATGGCTCGGATATGTGTTTTAAATGAATGATCAGTAGTAACTTTAATCAAAGACTGTTGATCTACTGAAATATTTACCTGAGAAGTTAACTCAGATTTCTTAGCTTTCAGATATTTTAACTTTTTTTTTTATTAAATTTTGAATTTTAACATTGTTCTTTAAGTTTGACTATAAGTTGCCACCTTATGCTTTTGGTTGTTATAGCATTTGAACATGTTCATGTTTCACTTTAGGATCAGGTTAAAATCTTTACTTTTTTACGGTAGCTTTTCCCCAAGTCCTGGTTCTTGGCCTTGTAGACTATGTTTCTGCACTTTTAACACATGTAAATCCAATTTTGAATAATTTGTCAGATTTGTCAGAATCTCATAAAATGGTGACAAGCTGAATAATTATTTTTAGCTTAAAGTGCTGCCCAAAGTTTAGGTACAAAGAGCTGTAAAAGTTTTCTGAAGTTTTCTATGTGAGCGAGTGGCCTTATTTTTCTAACTGGTGCATTCCCCTACTAGTGTTTAAGTGGTAAAAGTAAGGAAGAGCGGGTCACCTCCAAAAGCTTTCTACGGCTGTCTCTCTAAAAGCAGCTTACCAGCTCTGAGCGGCTGCTGAACACCGGCCCCTTCCTGGTGAAAATGAGAACATTTGACAAGCCAAGGTCACCATGGGGCTTTGCCTGTATAAGGCTTCAATCGCAGGGCCCAGCGAACACTGCAAAGTCATAAAGCACTTTGTCATCACTCGCTATATAAACTCTCAACAATCAAGTGGGATCACATTCCCCTCCCTCCCACTCAGTGTGGCCTGTGTCACTTGATTTTCTCTTGGCGCGGTGTCAAATCCAAATGGAGTGTGTGGATGCTGGATGGCTGAGGGGACTCTTTGGAATCTGAGGGAAAGCTTTACTCACCTTACTGACAGGTGAAGGAAGGTGCTGGTGAGAAGCATTGAAGGGAAACAGCAGCTAGCTGTTAAAAAACAGGAACAGGGAGGTGGGTACTGGTTGGCAGTATTTATGAATGGTCCAATAATGAGCCATCAGGATCATGGTGACCATGAGAACACATGGGGAGACAAGATGTGGAAAAAACGGATGCCCTCTTCCTGCGCGGGTGGAAAGATTGGATTATCCAAGGGAAGGCCTGTCAGCCTGCTGAGGGACCGCGACTGCAGGCAGTGCAGGGGCAACAGGTGCAGCGCTTACCAACATTTGTGCAAATTAGACTAATATCAAGGCCTGACTGTGAAACACCTGAAGCATGCTGGTGGCTGGGCAAGCAGGAGAGGGGGGAGATGGGAAGAAAATAAAGAAGGAAGGCCAAGCTCCATCTTCTTTATAGTTTATTTAGATTCACAAAAGCCCAACTGTTGTGTTTGAATAACTACATATACAATATTCCCTTTCACACGTTTTCACAAGCTGAAATTCATGTTTATTAGCTCTTTATTTGTTGAGAAAATACAGTGACATCTATTTAAACTCCTAGGGATTTTCTCTTTGCGGGTTTAAGTTTGTTCCCCGTTTTTTTTTGTTTTTTTTGTTTTTTTTTTTGGGGGGGGGGGGGGGGGGGGCAATTGCTTTGGTGCAATTCTCATAATAGACTTCACATTTCCCATTTCCATAACTATAAGTTCAAACTCAACAACAATTAGTCATGTGTACACATCAAAGTATCATTTCTCATTGTATTAATCAAATTGCAAATGATTATGGACATGTAGCATTTGCTTACATACAGTTATCTGTTATTTCATGACTTTATTATTTGCTTTGGTCCCATAGTCAAAACTAAATATACTAACTACAGCAGAATAGTCAGTCCACACAAAACTAATAGTCTTTATTTCACTGCTTAAGTCATGACAAAAGAGAAAATGTAGTTATTGAAATCTGTGAAGCAGATGTTATACATACAGTAAATTTGTAATTCTTTTACTGGAATGTGTCCTAAATTGAACATTTGGTCACAGCTGATCCTTTTCATTGATTAGAAGATGGGTGAAGCGTTAGTTGTAACCAATGATGAGACATTTTTCCAGTCACTCTGAATCCCATCAACCCTCAGCTGGCAAGCATATATGAACCAAGCAAGACATAGTGTGTACCTTTTCTACAATGCTGGGGTAAGAAAATGGAAGGCCAAAATCACGGAAGATGGGATGAGGGTATGTGGGGAGGAAGGAGAAGAGGAAGATGAGGCCATGTACATATAGGCAGATTCCAGATAAATTAGGGCTACAGTTATGGACCATGTTGCCAATCACGGCCTCACAGTGGCTGAGGCTGGTCGCAGGTGCAGCCAAATGTTCAGAGATCCACTGTGAATTCACAAATCCAAACATTTCATTGGGAAAACAAATTTGTAAAGTATTGTGCAGTTATCCAAAACCTTGTAATGTACAGAAATACATGCAGTGGTATTTCATGTGTACTGTGCATTACTGTCATTTTACTCTGCAGGTTTGCAAGACAACCCAGAGAAGGTGGATATAGTTCAGTTACATCCAGTTGAGTAAAATGTGGCAGGACAAATGGAAGCCTGGGCAGGGTTTGATCCTCAGACTTTCAGGTGAGAGTCAAGCACACTCACTGCCAAAGGGGAATACCTGTGGTCAAGCAGCCAGGGCAGATGATCAGTTAGAGGCATAGTGACAGGACGTCAACTGTCACATTCGGTTACAGCAGTATATTGTTTACAGTCCACAACTCTACCCAAGGGTTTATACTTGAAGTTTTATTCTTAAGAAGTGACTGAAGTGTTTGTTTCTTTCATAATGCTGTGAATAAAATTACTATACATTAGATGAAAAATAGCATACTGTATGAAGTAAAATGAATCAGATGTATTCTGTGTCATGTATTCAATTGCCCTCTAAAAAAACGCAACATGTAACTTTACTGTAGTTTTCAAATGGCTGTACACCCAGTGTGTAGTACTGTTGGGTATTTTCAGGTCTCCAAGATCTGAGTTTTTGTATTGAGGAACACTCATAGATCAGACTATCACAATAAAAACGTAACTAAGACAGTTGAGTATCTTTTCCGTACTTAATGGTGACAGTACTTTTGATTTTGATGACACAGACAGTTTCATTGACATGAAGATTTGCTTTTGAGGGATCAACTATTCATTTTGAGCAAGTGACGTGGTTTTGCAGTTTATCCACTAGGTTTTGCTGTTTGCACTAATTGTTCTGAGAAATGCACCAACTGTTGTGCAAATGTAAATAGTGTTGTGAGAAATGCACCAAAGCGACTGAGAAAAACCTGTAAAACATTTTTAACCATACAATACGGTCAAAAGTTTGGAAACACTCGTACAACTTGAATTAGTATGTGTATCCAAACTTTTGTCATATACTGTACAGTTTCACGGTTAACCTGTATGGAGCCCCTGAAGTGCCAGTAATGATACACATATATTCATTCATTTTATCTTGTACACTCAACAAAGCTTTTTGTGAACAAAAGTTGGTGATGTTTGGCTTTTTGTTTGATGTCAAAATATACCTAAAAACTAAGTAAGTTACTTATTATAGGAGAACACGGAACAGAGAAACTTTCAGTTAGTAACCCCAGTGACTTCAATTATCAAAAATGAATATTTGTTTGAAAAATTATGTTTATGCACTATATTAGCATTAATAGTTTGTATGACAGGAAAACTACAGGAGTATTGACACTGAAACATTATAAATGCACACACGACTGATTGTAGTCTTAAAAGTAAGCACTGAGAAGCTTCAAAGATACAAAAAATACAGCCATCAGAGAGGAATTAATGTGTAGTTGAGGCAACGTGGTGGCAAGTTTAACGTCCTGTGCTGATGTCTTCACATTATATATTTTAAAATTTAACAAAATGGTACAACTAAACTAGATGTGGCCAATTTCTGCTGGACTATGAAACAGGAGTAAAAGCAGGGCCGGCTTTGCCGACAGGCGACACAGGCAACTACCTGGGGCGCCATCCACTGGACAGAGCGCAAAAAATTGCAGAATAATAATTAAAAAAATAAAATCAAAACGTTAATTAAATGTACAGTAGCATATGAAGCCTATGTATTATGAAACACACTCTCTATACATAGCTACTCAAAAATTCCCTCCAAAAGACATCTTTACTAAATGTGTACGTATGCCCAAAACCAAAAGTTTGCGTACGCAAAAAAAATATTTAGATTTATAAAACCATGCGTACGCACAGATTCAAGCAATTTCCCCTTTATAGCTCACACTCTTCCTGGAAGTTTGCGCAGATGAATTTGGCTCGTATCCCGCCCCTACACGCCCACTTTCTACCATAAATTGTTAATGCAAAGCACCTTATGGATGTTTCTGCATATAAATGAGCCAGCTGATCTGAGGCATTTAAAACTGAATTGTGGCGACCGAAAAGACAATAAAACGCAATTTTGCGGAGACTGAAGTGGAGCCTCACAAAATCATTTTATTTGTGCGTCACAGGAAACACAGATAAAGGAAAGTCTGCTGAGTGACAGCGGGTTGTTGTGGGTGATGATGCAACAGAGGTCTGTTCCAGAAGTCGCTGTGGAGGAAACGCTGTGTCAGAGCGACTGTGTGCAGAACACAGAACACCTGTTTGGTGTGGTGCAGCGCGATTCCCCCTCCCATGCCCTCCCCTCGCCTGCAAACACTTCCGCCAGTCTTTGGTGAGGTTGATGGCTCCACAACGGAGTGCGCTGTGGTCAGCAGCGGCTGATGCGTCGGGGTGGGCACGGTTTCAGTGGTCGGGGTATCTGGGTCCAGTTCATAGACAAAAGCGCTGCAAAAGTAAATGTGATTAATCATCATCATTGGGCCAGGAAATCCTGAAAACGCGCTCCCTGTTAATTTTCCCATCTGTAGGTCCTCCAGCAGCACTGATGCGCAGCATAAGTGTCCCTACAGTGTTAATATGTTTATACATCAATCAGTCTGACTGCCGCGCACATTGTCAGAATCTATGTATCAATGTGGTAAATATATCCCCATGATGATCATTGGTAGATGAAGATGATGGTGAGAAAACTTTGATGAAAAGTTGATTTAACATATAAGTTTGCTTACGGACCTTTTTATCTATTTGAAAGGTTCTTCTAGTTTCAGCTCACCTGCAGCAGAAATAACGCTGCTGGTTTGAATCCTATAAAGCCAATACGATTGAAATTTGATGTGAAGGGGGAAATAAACATTTGAGTGTGACAGCTAAAAGGAGAGATTGGACAAGGATCGATCTCACGTCCCCTGTGTAAAAGTTATCTGCACTAACCACCCTGCCGAAGGAGAGGATGGCAAGTAAGCAGCCAGGGCACAATATCTGTTACATACTAGTGACAGGACCCTGCACTGCCAGCAGGGGGGTCATGATGCAGTGTGGTTTCAGTTCCCCAACTCACCATCCATGTTGCCAGTTTTCCCAGTCTCCAAAACCTGCGTACGCATGGGTCAGAGTTAACGTGGAGACCGCACATTTTCCCATCAAGTTTGCTTTTTACAAATCACAACTTTTGCGTGAAAATTGGCGTATGCCAGTTTCAGGCCCCGTTTTGTGCATATGCAACGTTTATAAATGAGACCCCTGATCTGGCTGCATGACCTGCGCCTACTCTGACACTTGTTTTGACCGTGAAGGGTGACGTAAATGACGTGGAACGAAGAACAGGTCATGCTGTGTTTAAACTTTTCAATGATTGAATGATGAAAGAACATCAAAACCATCGGGAGAGCATTTCTAAAATGAAGGAAGAAAAATGGGCTGAAGCAGAGGTATGTAGACTGAGCTGGTCGGGGGGACCTGTGGGGGCACATCTCACGTCGTGGTCAATTATGACAGACGCCAACAATTAAGAAGAAACGCTAAGAAGCGGCTTTCAGGAAGTGAAGAAAAGAGTTCTTAGGGTAGAGGTTTGTACTTTCCCTCAACATTAAAAGCTTGTTTAGCTCATCATGTGTTCCAGCTGGAGGCTACAGTAGCAAAGCTAACATGAAGCAGTTTCCTCACCATGCTGCTGCAGCTGCTGTGGGAGACATCACAATGTTACTGGTTCAACCTCACATTGTAGTACAGTCATGCGTAATCACAGCTGCTGATAACTGATATTGTTTAACAGGCTACTGTAGGCCATTAAGTTTTAGTCTGTGTGCTGCAGCTACAAGTTGTAATAGCCTCCAGTTCCAGGTAATTCCACATCTGTCCGCATTCACTGAAAGTCCTGCAGATGCCTCTAGAACAGGTCTGCAACCTTGACAATCCAAAGCGCCATTTTCAGACTCAACCCAGTGATAAAAGGTTTGTTTTGAGCTGCAAATATTCCATGTCCTTTTGAAAAAGGCAGCTTATCATTTTTGATGAATACTTACTGTAGAAAATGTGCTGTCATTTTTAAGAATTCAGGTTTATTTTTACATTTAGGTTTTAAAATTAAAGAAAAAAACTTGCAGAAAGAGGATAGATACATTTTCCTCAATCAGATTTTCTTCAGGGGGACTCATATGTATAAAAAATATATATAAATATTTGTGGGAAATAAGGTGGGGAAAACCCCTAATTTAAAAGCTAATGACAAGAGAGATAGATACAGGTACAGTACTTTTAGTGTCATTACGTTGTGGGAATTTAAAAAAAAAGGCAAAACCTGTTAATGTTAAAAATGTTATATATACACGGTTATATTGAAAATATTAGTTGGTTCTTTTAGTCAAAGTTATTGAGAGCCCTTGTGGAAGGCCCACAGAGCCACTTGCAGCTGTGGAGCTGCAGGTTGCTGACTCCTGCTCTAGAAGCTGCTGCAGAGGTGGAGCTTCATCATCACTGCTACTGTATGTATGTAGTAATCACTATTATTAATTAATTTTATCATTAAATTATGACTGAATGTTTCAGTTAATCTTAGTTACTAATAACAGAAAATATTAGAGATGCACCGATCCGACACCCAGATCGGATATCAGCTCCAATACTGACAAATTATCTGGATCAGTTATCGTCTGAATGTGGCCGATCCAGCATTCCGATCCAGTCATTTACGTTTTTATTAATATCATAATAAATGTGGACTTTATTTGTTGATGAATAAAATTGAGTACATTTGTATCTGTGTTAATTTGTTACCTTTTTGTTAAGAAGACTGAATGTTTATGTCAAGCTTGATGCCTTCACTTACATGGCAACATACAGTATATGCTTCATACATTTAACAGAAGTATCGTATCGGTATCGGCCAATACACGCTGCCCAGTTATCGGTATTGGAATGGATCAGAAAAAACTGGATCGGTGAATCTCTCGTAAATATAGATCATAGATAAGGTTTATCGATGCAATGTCTACTCCATGAAAGAAAGACAGGATGCAGGTGTAACAGTGGATGTTGTGTCTGAGTCCAGCTACCAGTCAGCCAACAAGTTGCAGCCACTGGCTTCTGTCATTGTTACAGCAGCAGTGTACCAATGTGACCAAATCCAGACACATGTGGATGTAATCCTACCAGAGAATCACAACTCTGCAACAATATTCACATCAGACTCATGCAGCTCATCCTGCTCTGTTCATCTAGAACAGGGGTGTCCAGAGTTGGTCCCTGAGGGACGCTGTCCTGCAGGTCTTCACTGTTTCTCTGCTTCAACACACCTGACTGATACTAAATGGACCCAACAGCCTATGAAGTTCTCAGTAATTGGAGTCAGGTGTGTTGGAGCCAGGATGCATAGAAAACCTGCAGGATTGTGGCCCTCAAGGACCGGAGCTGGACACGCTTGATCTAGAATCATGGACAGGAGGGCACCAAACTATTATCTCGTCTATGGCACCAAAGTGGCCAGAGCCGGCCCTGAGCAAAAGTAGGACTTGCTGTTAAAGGAGAGACTGGTGGACTGTTAGTGTGTTGCCCCTGATTTCTAGTTTTTATGATCAGAGAGCAAAACTATTTTCTAGATAAACCAGCTGATTGGAAAAAGTTACTAATACGTTTTTGTTTGTTTTTTACTTTTAAATCTAGTAAGGCCAAAAAGGTATTTAGTTGATTGTGCTTTAAATTCAGATTCATAAGGCCAGGCCCCACAGCTTTCTAACAGAAGGCGTTGAATCATTTCTTTTGTCGCACCCCAGCTGTCCAAACACACAAATTCCCAACCCTAGAACACTTGTGAGTATTGATGGGTAAAGAAGGATGGCCTGTGAAAAAGGGGCAAGGCCGAACATACAACAACCCTGTCCTCCCAAACTGGCATGGATTGTCACAGTGAAATGCAATCCCTATTTTCATGCCCTTAGAGAGAGGAGAGCAAGTGAAAAAAGTAATCCTAAAATCCCCCAGTGGACATCCAATGTCTTGTTTTGGAGGGTCTGCAGTACTCAGAATTCTTCTGGTAACAGAAACCCAAAATGAATGATGGATATTTTCTATTATTAGCATCAGCAGAATCTTCCCAACCTTTGCTTCTTCCATGCTACAAATATCACATTGCTGATGTATTCCATATTAAATTACTGAGTTTTAACCGAGCAGTGGTGTGCAGTGTCTGTTATCAACAACCATAATGTGAAAGATTAGCACACACATGATGTCCACCTGTTGCCCAGCTCTGTTTTATGAAGGTCACAGCTGTGATACTGAAACCGGTCTTTTTAAAGGCTGTCCTCTTCATCTGAGGCGGCTGATATTCAAGAGTCATTTAACAGAAATAAAGCTGATGATAATACTTATGTATCATGTACCATGTTTTTCCTGTTTTCTGCTTAAATAATGTATTATCACCTTAAATGTCAGCCAACTACACTCAAATTAAAGTATATGCATGTTTCAGTATTTTTATGCAAGTTTATCTTCTAGTCTTTAACCCTCTTTCAGGGATACTATCACATTAGTCCTCTAATTTTGGTGTATGGTCAAACTCTAGGCAGGGCGCCCTCGCTAGAACATGCTTGTTGTCTATTGCAGCCATTTCAAAAGCAGATGTTTTTGCTCTGCAAGGAACCAGTAATTTTTTAGCTGCTTCTCAAGCCACAGTGTTTTGTTTTATTAAATTTTTTGTCTTTTGTGGCCAGCAGCTTAGTGGCAAAAGTGGTTGGGTTTGAAAATGACTCTTAATGAATTATTTTATAGACACTTTTATGGCCTACGTCACAGTCACGTCACTGTAGCTGGAGGCAAAAAACAGGAAAATGCGCTGTGAAGACTGTAGTAACAAGCTATCTCAAGTCTTACCACTTTAAAAGGTCTTGTGTGTTTGGGTGCCAGAATAGGAGGAACAATATTCATGGCAGTAAATTAAAGTTGTTGTTGTACTTTTTTTTTTTTTAGTATACCAGTGGACACTAGTGCTCAGAAAAAAACGAAAACAATTATGGTTGGAGGATGAAAAGGCTGAATAGAAATGGTGATCAATAATGCTCACGTTTGCAGTTTAAATACAAATGCTGTATGACTGCAACAAGACCCTGCAATATAAAACTGAAAACATTAAATATCGTATGCCTATCCCTCAAACCAATACAATGGATCATATCAACACAACAGAATGAGTGTAACAGCTACATTGCAAGTGTTTCTGTGCAGCCAAACAGGTGCAGTTTGATGTTAAAATGGTAATGTTTTCCTGATGTATGAAAGCTCAGGTGTTGCACATGTCATTCTTCTGTTAGGTGTCCGGATCAGCCTGCTTCCATCTGCTAGCGTTAGTTGACTAAGATAGCTGTCAGGGTTCGTAGAGTGAGGGTCTGTAGCTACATATTCCGATAGTTTCCAGACTGAAATACTGTACCGTTTGAAAACTCTCCATTTTCAAAAATACCACCAAAAATTGCTAGCTGCTGCTTGTCAACATAGCACATTGAGCTGTGTTTGCCTCCAGGCTAAGCCCTGCCCACCAAAAAACTTCACTGTGTTTGTAAACTTGAATCTATGAATATGGCATGGTATGACTCATGCTTCCTGGGATTGGACAGATTTTTTTGTTTGTTTTCTGCATCCTTTACATGACATGAGTATTTTGGTCTATTTTCAGAAAACTTGCAGGTGCATAGCCAGATGTAACAAATGGAGTGGTACAACTGGAAACCATGGGGGGCAATGTTGCGCAGTAGCTCACACTTGACAAGCAAAAGTAACAAAGCAGAATCTGCCATGTTTTTAATGGCCGCACAGACCACGGTCATCTACTGCCTTTTCTACTGTATGTGCTGCCTTTTCTATGCCTCTTTCTGAGAATGGCCGGGTTTCCCAGGTGCAGTTAAGAAGATCTTAGTGCTAAGATCTTCTTAAGAACGTTCTTTTAGCTTCTTCTCAAGAAAAAAGTGTTTCCCAGATTTGTTGTTAACATTAAGAGGATCTTAGCAAAGAAGGATCTGTAAGAACGCTCTGACCCAGTCTTTCAACCCTTCTTAACGAGCGATCGAATATAAGTCCAGCCATGAAAGAAAGAGGTAAATACACTAAGTTTGGAGTGGTGAAACAGTGCAATATTAATATTGATCTGCTTAATATTTTAGGCTTGTATTAGTTAAATAGTGACAAAAAGTGATTAATTTATTTTTTCATTTGGGGAAACGTGCATTTCTCCCAAACATACAGTACAGTATGACAATAAATACTTCTTATGATGAATGCTGAAGCTGTATGTTTCAGGAAGACTCTTTGAGGCTCAATGCTGGGACACAAGTTAACTGATACAAGACAGGGGAAGACTAACCATAGAAAGACAAACAAGTGACACAATAACAAGCATTTCATTTCATTTCATTTCATTTATTTGCAAATCATCATAAAATACAGCATAAGGATTCTCAGTCTCCATCAAAGAGCCAGATCTGCAAAATGGGACTCACCAGAAGCTATACAGCTTATAATTGGTGACCCAAGTATAAGATACATCAAAATGTGATAAGATAAAAGCAAAAGTGTGCATAATCATGGCATCTACTATAATTTAACCGCACATTCAGTACACTGTCAAAAATAAAAACATTTGACAGGGTAATCCATACCTGCGACGTTACACGCATCAGGTAGTGACAAGTGTCAGCGTTCATGCGTTTAAGGACCTTGCTCAAGGGTCCACAGTGGCTCACGAGTGCCACGTCGGGGACTTGAACCCGGGTCTGCCGCAAAAAGTGGGAGTGGGAGCAAGTGGAATAAAACTTCCTATCTCCAGTATTCAATACAAGCATACAAACCACTCAGCCATACATCTTTCTCAAGTCAAGGCACAGATAGAGTTTAACTATGTACTTGCTCCGTTTTTGTGTTAATAACACCTTTTGTATGTGTGCAGTTAACTTCCCCACGAGGTATTTTATGGACTACCTTCATTAATGGGCTTTATGCACAGCTCCAATACTTCCTGAACTTAACACTTCACCTTTGTTTCCTGTCTTTTATGATTGGATGAACTGATTAATCCAGGTGTGTCTGACCTCAGCAAATGGTCAAACACACCTGGATTAATCAGTTTATTCATCTCTGTTAGATCTTCTTAACGTCGTTCTTAAAGGATAACTTTATTTTTTTTCAACCTGGACCTTATTTCTAAGAGTTTTTTTTACATTCATTTACTCACCAGTAACATTTCTGTATCACTTTGACTCCTTTGAAAGATATTACATTGAGTCGCCCTTCGGTGTACATCCAGTATAATGGCGTAGACGGGGCAGTCACTATCTAAGGCAGTGATGCAGAAATTTCACTGGTGAGTAAATGCATGTACATACCCTTATAAATAAGGTCCAGGTTGAAAAAAATAAAGTTATCCTTTAAGTCTTAATAACTTGTGTCATCACAATCACCTCCACCCTCGCCATGTTTGCTTTTGCTGAAACTGTCATCAGAACTCAAATGTGAGCTTAGAACTTTCTACTGCCCTCTAATGGATGTATTGCTGAACAACTCTGCCAACAAAAAGGACACATGGGATCAAGTGGGCAGTAATGTTGCAATGCGAAGAGCGCCGTTGTGCTACTCTGCTACAGCCTTCCCTAGAGCAAACAGGGAGCTAGTTATTAGCCAAAAGTCACCTGTAAATCAGAAGGACATGTCCCTAAATATGTGTAATTTCAAGATTTAATAACATCTAAACGGATGAGTTTTTTTTTTTTAACTTCACCCTCCTTACAATTGACATGGAGTTAAACTTGACCTATTAAACCTAAAATTATTAGTGCTGCATGTTTGAAGAAGTACAGCGCAAGTTCCAGCTTTTTCCAGAAGCGTGCCCCATCTGGCAACAAGTGGTAGTGACGCTAATGTCGTGCACACGCATGAGCTGCTTCGACTGCATTGGTCTTTAATTTAACCCACATTACACTCAGGCTACGTTCACGCGGAGATGATCAGATTTGATTGGATATGCACGCCAGGCCTTTAGGTGGTGCTGTGACAGAATTCCACCATCTCCACGAGCATGCTTACAATCGTTCGTCTCTATTGGCTTCAAAATCAAAACAATTATGGTGGCGGGGCGAGGAGGAACTTTGTGTGGACAGATGAGGAGGTAGAATTACTTCTCCAAGCAACACTCAATTACAAGCTCGCAATGTGGAGATTCGCTGGGCTTCCGTAGCCTGACATTGTTGTTTTTCCTGTATTGTGTGACGTCACGCACGTGATCGTTGCATAACCTGACGGACTGCATGCTAACGGTAACAACAGGCTAAAGCTGGCTTGTAGTTCAAATATCTGAATTCACAGGCTGAGACCACGACTATAAAATTGCTGCATCAAAATTTAACAAGTGACTAGAGTGTATCTTTTCCCCGGGAACAGTCAGCTGTCATCTTGCCACATTTCAATGCTAACTTAGCAATATTATGCATCCTTATTTCCATCATACATCATATTTACTTTGTTGGTAAGAAGAAAGCAAACTGTGGGTCCCGTTTTATTCCCAGACTGCATCGGAGCTCCCTCCAGTTAAAAAAAGAAAGAAAAAAAGCTGCTCAGTTGTTTACTCCTGTCTTACTCCGGTGCCGGTGTTGTGCTGACCAGTCCCCACGGTCAGACTCCAGTTTGGCTCTCTTCGTCTCACAAGACAAAACTTATCTTCTTTGTCTTACTGGAGTCTGGGTTGGGGTTTGAGAGACACCTGCTCTCCATCTTTTAGCAGCAGTAAGTGTTGTCTCAACGTGCGCGGACCTGCAGTTGCGGAACACACAACACCGGTGCAGCCAGACAAATGAGAACATGCGGCTCGTCTCCCCCACAAGCACCCCCCCAGGCTTCGTACCTGAAACTCTCGCATTGAGCATGCAGAAACAGTATTAGAGACCACCGCAGTGAAGAAAGATCAGCTCATTCTACACATCAGGCAGTTGTAAGAGTATGTGCAGAAAAGAAAAGAATAGTATTTAACATTTAAACTTGCGCATTGCACCTTTAATGTTTATTCCTGCTGTGAAGTTGGCGTTTTTAACATGGGAGTCTTTGGAGATATGCTTTTTTTTTCAGCCAGTCCCTAGTGGATAAGAGGTGAACTACAATTTTTTGGCAACTTGGAAGTACTGTAGCTCTCTTCTCTCACCAGAGGTGAATACATTAACTCACAGGGCAACTAAGAGTTTCTAATTGTTGCTTTCAGAACCGCTTAGAAACACAGCTACCCACACAAGCAACCCCCAGCCACCTCGCATTTTGTGTACAAAGAAAAACAATTTGTAACTTTGCACCACATGAAAACGGGTGAGTGTGTAAACATTATCTTTTCTAGATCTTGGGAGCAGATATTTTCTGCCTCAGTTGGCCCCTAACCAAACTTCTCACATCAGCATCCATGCGAGGAGCATACAAAATAAACACGGTCACCCACAGAGTTGGAATGATTTTTCTCTGGAACATAACTCTTTATTTCTATTTATACATATCAGTAATCACCTTTGACCCGTAAGTGCAGTAAGAAGCAGTTGAGAAGATAAACATTCTTAATCAGGAATAAATCACATAAATAAGTCACAATTACTTCATGAGAAAAGGTAAAAAAAAAATATTCATTCCAAATTAGTTGTGATGGTTTGTCATTTTGTCTGCCCTTGTATTTGGTGGATCTTGACTCAAATGGCTGGATATGAAATGTGTTCCAAGATGTGGTGTAATGTCTGTTTTTTTTTTCTTTGTTTGTTTGTTTGTTTGTTTTTTGATGCAGTGTGATCTCGCCTGTAGTTCGTTTACCAGTCATCTTCATTCTCTCCTCTGCCCTCACAGTAAGCCTTTAGGGAAATCAGCCAATTGTATGACGCTTTTGCCAAACCTTCATGTCCTGATGATGCTTCCTTAGGGGCTGTTTTGCTTGTTCAGGTCTTTCCATCTGAACTGAAAAACCATCAAGAAAAATAGCCAACTAAAAACTGTCAAAAGCAGACGTTAGTTTATATGTTACAACTGATTACATATATGCAGGCCAGATGTGATAACCTGGCAACTGTTACACGCTCTTTATACATTATGAGATAAGCTTGATTTTTAGCACAAACATGGCAGCAAACATTAGACTATGGTCCTTTTCACATGTTGATTTTTTCTCATTGGCACAAAAAGACATCCATGTTTGCCTGCCACTGATCTTTTGATCTGTTTTACAAATTACACAGGAGTAGCTCAGCTCTGCATCAAACCACACAGTAAGATGTTGTTGGATAAGATAAGATAAGATAAGATAAGATAAGATAAGATAAGATAAGATAAGATAAGATAAGATAAGATAAGATAAGATAAGATAAGATAAGATAAGATAAGATAAGATAAGATAAGATAAGATATCTTTATTTGTCCCCAGTGGGTAAATTTCAGCAAAAACAGTAAAGAAACAGAAAAGCCATAAAAAATGGAGAATAAAAAAAATAATTTGATATCTAAAATAAATTTACCGATGCTTTTCATTTTCTTTTTATGGTGCTTGTGAATGAGTTGAGAAATATTATCACTCCAACATTATCTGCAGCTTTTTTTGCAAGATTTTCTTTAATAGCTTCAACTATAGTTGGAATTGCTGTGATTTTTATAATACTACTGCTACAGCTGGCAACAAGTTGCTCTCCTTTTCTTGTCCGGATGGCAGACTATATTGCAGACTACATCACTTTGACTCCTTCAGAAGATATTTTGTTGAGTCGCCCTTCGGCGTGCATCCATATAATGGGAGAGACGAGGCAGCCTCTATTTAAGGCATGATGTGCAGCAAAACTTCTTTATTTCACTAATACTTTAAAGGTAGAGTCCAAAGTTTCCCCCCTGAAAATAAACATTAGATTTGTGCAAGTGAAATCCGTCTCAATCCGTGCCTTTGGGCAGTGCAGTGGTGAGTTTGAATGCAACTCTCTCTCCCCCTGTCTGTAATTTGGTCTTGCTTTGTTATGGTGTGGTCGGGACGTTTCTGGATGGAGATTTCTGTTTAGATCACCAGCCAATGACAAATGATGCTGTGTGGGAATAAGCTCATGATTGGAGCAGATGCCAGTCACTCGAACTCTCGAAGGAAAAGAAAAAAAAAAGAGAGAAAAACAGCAGCCAAAGAAAAGGTAGGAGCTTTAGATGGTGCATGTTGGAAAACATTGGAAAAGTCTGCTTAGACTGCTGGTATGTTTCAACTGCCTCCAGAGTTCCAAGGACCACAAGGGCCTGGTAGGACTCCTTCCTCAGCTTCACCGAATCAATGCCAGTGCCCACCAACAAGTTTAAGGATTACTGCTCCGACATGCACCATTTTATGGCCACAGCTCTGGTCAACTGCCTGAACAACAGAGGCAGTGAACAGCCCACTTGGACTCAATGTCCCTGCCTCATCTGGGACATGGCTGAAATTCTACTGGGAGTTGAAGCATTTTCTGACAGGGGGCTTCACTAGACGTTTAGCCAGCAGACCCTCACAAATGTTTGGGCCTGCCAGGTTTGACCCCCCCCCCCCGCCCCCCCCCCCAAACCCCTGTACCCCTCTATTTTTTTTTTTTTTTTTTTTTTTTTTTATTTTCGCCCCCCCCCGTTCACAGGCCGCGGGTTCTCTTTTTTTCTCTCTGTTCCCCGCCCTTTTCCGTTTCTGTTTATGATAAACCATTCATCATACTGGACTTTTGTGACCAGAGTCCTCTAAAGGATACTGGTTCCAAAGCCCAAGTCATGCATCAAGGTGAGTCCAACAACTGCATCTAGCCAGAATCTCTCAACCTCGCGTCCCCGCTCTTTCCCCACCAAAGCGGTCATTCCTAGAGCTAGCTTCTGCAGCCAGGATCAGGCCGCAAGGATCCTGGCTTCAGCCACCACCCAGCTCACATCACACCCATGGCCCCTCCCACAGGTGATGAGCCCACAGGAGGGTGCACTCACCTCTGTGCCCCACACCTGGCCTGCTCTAGAGGGGAATACTAGTGACCCACATCTGTGAAAAGAAAACTTGACTCTAACATTTTCACCCTTCGTCGGGCTTTTCTGAGCCGCACTTTGTCTGGTTCCTCACCTACAGACCTGTTTGTCTTGGGTGACCCTACCAGGTGCACGAAGCCCCTGACAAAACAGCTCCGGGATCATTCGGACACACTAACCCCTCCACCTTGGTAAGGTAGCAAGTCAGGGAAGTTTCAAGGACATTTTTTGATGCATTTTAGGAAACTCTCCAACTGCAGGGTTTGAGGAAACACTGAAATGACTACATCACTTTTCTGCTTTTCTCAACATCTGTATGATGAATGAGGTCAAGTTGAACACAGCAGTTGTGGTGGAGGAAAATACAACAATAGTTATAGTTGTGGGGATGATTATAAGATATTAATAATTAAATAATTACTTAATGTCTTTCGTCACTACTGACACCACTGATATGATATTCAGCAGTGACAATAAGTTTTACTGAAACTCTTCAGCATTTCTTGTCAGATAGTTTCTTTTTTATGCCAGTTAACTGTTCCTCTCTCTCATGAGTCAGATATTCCTTCAGCATTTATCTGTTTACATGAATAACAAAAATTTTCTGTTTTGCTTCCACATCTGTGACCAAAACTTCGTCTTTTTCAGTTTGACCTGGGTTTGCTCCTTCTCAAAGTTCAGAAATGAGTGAAACTTCCTGCATTACACAACCATATTTTTTAAGTTTCTTTATGTAACTGAGGTTGTGTCTCAGAGAAAAAAGGAATTTATTGAAGTAGATTAATGCAGGTGCACATGCACATTCAGTAAAGTCTCACGTTCTTGTATGTGGAAAGAGACAAACCACTTTAAGCCGCTTCATCATCATTTTCTTCCCCAGAAATTACAGTTGAAAGGCTTTCACATTATTAACATAAAAATGAGTCACACGGCGCCAGTGCCAGAGTCAAACGGTTTTACAGCTCTGTCGAACGCTGTCTGTTCTGTGTTCCAGCCGTCGTCGCACAGCAGAAACACCATGTTGGACCATTCCAGCTTATTGTCAGCCAATATGCCAGGCTTTCTCCCTGAAAGAAAATGATCCCATTCCCCTCGGACTCATGTCAAATTAAGCAAATTTACAGCTTAGCACTTAAGAACTTCTCCGTTTGCCAAGAAAGCGGCAGCAGCAGGCCTCGGTTGCCAGTTAGTGATGCTGCGCTGAGGCAACTGAAGTGGAATGAGAATTACTCTGGCTTCTGAGAGACAGAGGGGGAGAAGGCCCATCTGACTTTTTGCTGCAAGCATGCTCGTTTTGGACCCGACTTATGAAGTGATGAAATGCTCCCACTCAGCTCTGGAGACCTCTGGTCCAATTTTCAAGCAAACTACTTTGAGGGTAATGGCCGTATGGCTGCAAGCCAGCCTGAATAGACCGTTTTACACACTTCTTCCTGGTTGCTACTTGCTACTAGTTGTTTGCTCTGCTGGCAAATTTGGGTTTTGGGGATGGCTAATCTATAGCAATGTGCAAACTTGAGGCGGAGCAAAAATAAATAGAACACAATGTTTGGTATTTCTTAGTAAACATTTATGTAGCCGGGTTGACAGGAGGCTCATTTTTCACAAGCAGTTTAAAGGGTCCTGTTGCTAATCTTTCCATTGAATTCTGTTTATAAGACAACTGCATGTTTACCAAATAACATCTCATATGTAGCATTACACCCTTTCGTTACCCTTTTGTGAAAATGTGCTCACCTCAAACAGAGCTGACAGAAATATGGGAAGTGTGTTTGTTCCCAGCACAGTGCAGTAACCATGTTTAATTTTGAGTGTGACGATCACTTCTCAACTTGCCTCAAAGACATGACCTCAGCAGCTTTTCATTCACATGCAAACACTCATCAGCATTTCAAATAAATCAGGTGTTATGATGCAAATCTCATATAAAACGTTTATGTTCATCTGGGGGTCAATAATGAACATTATCTGATGGTCATAATTGTTGAACTGTTTAAGAAAAACCTGAACATATGTTAGTTCAGCTTTATATATATATAATAAATATATATATATATATATATATACATATAAAAGCAGGACTGTTCCCTCCAACAAACCTCTCTGTGAAGTTAAAAAACAAAAAGAACACAAAGCTTTTCTAAGAATGATGATCAGCCGCTTCAGAGGGGTTTGCTGAACTCTTTGTGTCATTTGGCTGGAGTTCAATCCAGTTTTTCTGGTTTTTGAAGAAACAAACTGAAAAAAGCCATGAATGTTTGTTTTTATAAACCAAATGTTCCAGCAACAATTGTGAGAAAATAATATTTTGATCTCTCCATGTCCTCACTGAAAACATGTTGAAAGATGAAGATTTCTCAGCACACCTCCCTCTAGAGAATGTGAAATGTGTTTATGGGGAGAAAAAAAAGATGGAAAAAAATGCTACCAGACCAGAAACAAAACACACAGGTGTTGCACAGGAAAAAGCGTTTGATACAAATCTGCTGAGCATATAGAGAAGTACATCTGTGCTTTATGCTGGAGAAGATCGTTAAAGATAATTATATATTCGTTAACAAATGAAATCATGGAGGAAGATGAAGTCAACACTTGTCTGAGTGGTGGTTTCTATGTTAAAAAGCTTCACTAAAACCTAGCTCTTTTGGTGTGGTTGGGTATAAATGTGGAAAATATAAAATGGATGGAAATCTTGTATTTGCAGATCTTTGTGGAGCAGCTTTGCTGTTTGATGTTTGAAATAATCTCATGTTACTGCTCAGACTTTCCTGTGGATTGCTTTAATAGTGATTCTTCCATACATGTGGAAATTCTTGTTATTTTGGACCCTTTTCTTGAAGTCTTTTTCCTCCATGCAACAAGTCCTTACTCCAGTGACTGCAGTTTTGAAGCTGAGTGATGGACACACTTTGAGCCCAAATCAAGTATGATAAGATATCAGTATTATCACAGATCCCAGCAAGAAGAACAGGAACAAATCTCAGCGGAGTCACATAAGGCAAAGCCACATGTTTCTAAGGGCCTGCTTCCAATAAGGTCTTGTTAATGGTAAATTGGATGAGTGTGTGTCCAATTCTCCATTTCCTCAGAGGTGTCTCAGCAGCAACAGCTGCTACCAATGGCAAAGCTGCTTTTTTCTCACAGCCCCCTTTTCTGCAATGTGACAGAGGTCTTTCCAAAATAAGCTCATAGACATGCAAAAATAGATAAATGAACATCTATTGCAAAGGGCACAGGATTTAAAGTGAGGTCTAACCGGGGCAGAGTGCTGAAAGAAATGAGAGACTCATCTCATCCAAAAATGTGGACTATAAATGGGCTAGTGAAGCAGTAAAATGAGTGGGGCAGACGTGTTATAGATACACAATACATTTTATGATGTATACTTGTGGGACCTATCAACAACAAGCTATTCTTATGACAATGATATCATAGAAGGCAGGTCATGCCTTTTATGCAAAAGGTTTCCCTCCCATTTTGCAGTGTTAAGCTGCACAGCTTCAAGGCTTAGTTATAAACACTCCTGCTACATTTAAGACAGGCGTGATCCCACTGCATGCTTTAAACATCTAATGATGATGCAGATGTATGCTCAGAACAGCACAGTTTGTGGGTTTTCAGGGTTTTACTGAGACTCACGATACTATCACAAATTAGTTTATCATTTACTGAAGTACAGTAATTAGAGATGTTCCGATACAATTTTTTCCGGCACAGCGCAACTCTGTGGGGGGGGGGCTGCCAAATGAATGAATGAATGACGTCATTTTTTTCCCATGCACATCACCACTCTATGTCTACAGTACGTGAATAAAAATAAAATAATAATAATTATAAAAAAATGTCTCCACTGTCTTATCTGCATCTATACTGTTGTTTAAGAATCGGTTAAGGGTTGATGCTCATTTGCACATACTGAGCATGCACCACATCACGGACAGACGCATGTGTATGACATCAGCATGTAAACAGGAAGTTCATTTCTGGGACTAGCGAAGTAATGCCGCCCAGAGAAAACTTTTTTTTTTTTTTCATTTAGACTGACGATGAGGTTGTGTTGTTGCCATGAGTAATAAATGACTATAAAACTTTTATGGCCGAGCAAATTTTTGACTGAGAGTCGAGTTGTTGAGGCTACTTTCCTGTTTTAAGGCGGGTTTTGTTGTCCTCACTCTTCCATTAAATGGCAAAGTAACCAGCCTTCTAACCCGTTGGCTTGGGATTAACATGTCCTCCTTAACTGGCTAAAGAAATATGTGAATAAAGGGCCATTAAACACCGGGTAAATGTTGACAATAGGAGGGATCGTGCTCGTTTAAGAACTTACACGGGCTAGTGTAGACATAGCCAGCTAGCAGCCGTAGCAGGATGATAACTAGCCATAAGATAGGAGTATACACACAAATAAAACATTAAGTTTTTAACAATTAAAATCTTTTTACATTTTTTTCTCCATAAGGAGGCCGACAGCACCATATAACAAGATATTACTTTATCAGATATTACTTTAACAGTAGCAGCCTGAAAGCCTCATTTTCAGAGCTACCCAAGATGCAAAAACAGCCCAGCTAACCGAGGAACGTTCTCCAATTGTCCCCTAAAGATTATATAATATAACCCTTAGAGGACGTTGAGGCAATGTTCGCGGAACATTCCTTAGAGGTCACAGCAGTGTAATCTTTAGGGACCGTTCCGGGAACATTGCCGACAGTCGCTGTTTGCTGGGAGGTGGGTGGGCGGTGTACTTCACAGCTTACCTCTGTCAGGACAGGTTGTGTAGATCAATAAAACATCAGCAGATGGACACAAACAGCAAACGGAGAGCAGATAAACATGTTACAGTAACGTCCATAAACATGAGATACACTGTACGGTCGGTAACTAACTTTCATGAGGTCTGGTTGTTGGCCACAGACGCCGTACTACTGTTCTGATCAGCACTTAGCTACGGCTTACTCCTGGAGTTCACCCCCACACAGTCACCTTAACAAAGGATTTAGTTTGGGTTTTTTTAACAGTTTTTCCACACATCCCCAGCTACTCTGTTTAAGGCTCTTCTACACACGTAAACTATATATATTTATTATTTTTTAGTGTAGGCCTCCCGTCAATGCTTGCAGGGGCTGTAGGGGCTGCATCTGCCACAGCTCCCCATTTCCTGCGCCATTGGTTGTGCACTGATAGGCCATGTGAATGTCCAGAGTGAGTATCAAAGTTCCTGTTTATGGTCTGTCAGTTTTGTCTCTCTGTTCAGAAACGGTTGAATCAGACAGCAGCTTATCATTCTACGTAATTCAATTGCTCCAATAAGAACACTATCAAGCAAACAGCCCCCCCCACCCCTCCTTCCACCCTCCGCTCCACTCTAACCCCCTCCCTCTGCTGATTCAACTGCGTCAGTGGAACTGAGTAGGCTAACTGCTGAGCAGTCAGGTCTGGGTTTTCAAATAAATGGATTTAAAAAAAACTTCTGCAGCAACACTGAGGGAGGTGACCACAACCTTGTTATTACCTGTAACGTAGGTGCCAATTCCGTGGGTGCTTCGGGGCCCAAGCACCCATGGAAAATACCAAGAACCCACGTGGGATTGATGGCAAATCCGATTTATCAAGCATCCACTGCAGTGTTTCTCTACATTGATTCAGTCATTGCGGACTTCCTCAGCTATATTATTAGCGCCATGCCTTCAAAATGATTAGAATTAAATCTTTTCACATTGACAATTGAAGCTGGATTACCGCTTCTAAAAGCCAGCAGCAGAAGAAGTCTCTGCTGTCTGATGTTGCATTTGCACGTGAACACAGCATGGAGAACGGCGTCAAAACATGAAAACAGCGCAGCCAGAATGTGGAGCACACAGACGACACCCTACAGATCAGGGCATGAAAAAGTTCCCCTTTCAGCCACTTACCAGCGACTTGTCTGCTAATTCAGTCGCACAGAGAAACGCCTGTGTGCCCAGGGGAAACTATTTCAGAGCATAAATGAATGCCTGGAACAAGGATGTTTCCACACGCCAAGTTTGGACACAGTACGTGATGGCGTATTTTTCGGGACAAGCTGTTCAGCCAGTGATAGTGCAGTAATGGTGCACTATTAGTGCACCACTTCTGGCAGAAAAAGGAGGAACTTTTTTCGTGCCCAGATCTGTATGTAAATCAGCCATAAGGCTTTTTTAAGTTTTTAGATTTATCTGATTTTCTCTAATGCCTCTTTAAACCCTATTTACTAGTATCCTTTATTGAAATTTTATATTCAGAGTTATAAATCAAAATATAATAGAAAAAAATTAGATATTTTATGCTATATTATTTTATTAATTTTTTTTCTTATTTTGTTGTTGTTTTTGTTTTTTTTTTTTTTTCTTTCTTGATTTTTTTTTGTTATTTCATGTATTCTATTGTCTTTTATTCCTCTTTTTTTTATATATTTTCTTTTTATTTTTCTTTTTTTTTTTTTTATTTTTTTTTTTTTTTTTATTTATTTTAATCTTATTTTTATTAATTGCTTATTTCCTCTATTTTTCTTTTTTTAACTCACCATGTTTATGCTAGATCCGTTGATATTATTTTATCTTTTTTTTATTTTCTTGATTTATATTCCTTCTAACTATATCCTCAGATCCCGTTCCCTTTAACTTCTTTCTCTATTTTACAATAAATTTATTTTTAGTTAGATCTTGTTATATATTACTCTCCTTTTACTTTCTTTTTTTAGCGGCAAAAATCCCTAACTTTTTTTGTTTTTTTTTTTTTTATTTATTTTCATATTCATTTCCTTTTTTTTTCTTTTTTATCTCTTAATGTTGAATAATTTTTATGTTATATTATTAAAAATTTTAAATATTTATATGAAAATTTTTTCACAGATTATCTATTGGAAATCAAATATTAATTCTGTATTTATTCAACTTTTTTTATTTTTTAGTTTTTTTTAATTTTTCTTACCTTTTCCCTTTTTTCATCCTTTATTATCCTTTATTCCAGATATTTTAGCTCCTTTTTTTTTTTTTTTATTTTATTTTTTTTTTATATTATAATTTCTTTAGAAAAAAAAATAAAACTATTTTTCTTTTTTTTTAAATTTTTTTTTTTTCTTTAGAAAAAGCAGCTTTTCCCCCTTTTATTCTTTTTATTTTGAATTTGGTGTTTATTTTTACTCAGTCTAGATTCTTTTTTTCTTTCTTTGAGATTCTTAAATCTTTCTTTCCCTCATTTATTTTTCGGGTGGTTTCTTTTTTTCCTCAGAGATTATTTATATTTTTTTTTTTTTTTTTTTCTTTCCTTCCTTTTATCTTTTATAGAATTTTCTTTTTCCTTTTTCATTCTCCTCTCCTCTCTTTTCCCTTTCCTTAAATGAGATTTTCTTCTTCATCCTTTGTTATAATTATTTTTTCTTTTTTCTTTTTTTTTTTTTTCGCCTTTTTCTTTTTTTTTTTTTTTTTATTTTTTTTTTTTTTTTTTTATTTTTTTTTTTTTTCTCCTTTCACTCCTCTGAGGTTTTTTCTTTTCTTTTCTTAAATATAGGTAAATATAAAGAATATATATAAAAAACATATTTTTTTTTCTTTTCTTTTTTTTTTTTTTTTAAAATAATATCTTATTTTCTTTTTTTTTATTTTTTCTTTCTTTGATATTTTTTTCCCCCTATTTTTTCCTTGCTTTTTTTTGTTCATTTTCCCTTGTTTGGGATTTTTTTTTTTTTCTCTTTTCTAAAAAAAATTTTTTTTCATTTTTTTTTACCCCCCTCCCTCTATCAGTTTCTATATTGCTTTCCCCCCCTTTTTTTTTTTTTTCCCTTTTTTTTCCTTTTTTTCCCTTTACTCTCCCTTCCTTCCTCTTTTCCAGCATTTAGAAAATAAATAAACTTACAGGTAATGACAAGGTTGTGGTCACCTCCCTCAGTGTTGCTGCAGAAGTTTTCTTTTAAATCCATTCGTTTGAAAACCCAGACCTGACTGCACAGAAGTTACTCAGCTACACACACGCAGCTGAATCAGATAGGGAGGGGTGAGCGGGGGTGCGAAGCGAATGGAGCATAGATCGTTAGGAGAGGGGGCTGTTTACTTGATAGTGTGCACTTATTGGAGCAATTGAATTACGTAGAATGATAAGCTGCTGTCTGATTCAACCATTTCTGAGCAGAGAGACAAAGCTGACAGACCATAAACAGGAACTTTGATTCTCACTCTGGACATTCACATGGCCTCATCAGTGCACAACAGATCATATTATACCCCCAAAACCCCAGAAAAGTGAAATTTGATGTCATGGCACCTTTAAGATAACGTAGAGAAACCATGCCATAATTCATTTTCAACAGAGGTGACAGCAAGCCAGAACACACCAGAACTATGTTCCAATAAGAGAAATTCAGACCTCTTACCCAAACGCAACTGGAACATGTCAGAGAAGCAACTTTCACCCATGCATACAATAGGCGCTTTCGGACTGTAGGAACCTTTTGGAGTTCCTGTAACCTTTTCGGGAACGAGTCCATTTTTTATGGGAACTAGAGACCTCGAACCTCAGTTCCTATAACCTTTTTAGCTCCTACTCCGAGGCAGGGTATTTACTGAAATACGTAGATGTTTGGTGATTGGTAGAACTGGCAAGCCGCGCCCCTTGCGTGAGCTCCGCTTCTTCCAGCCCCGCCATACTGTATTTACAAAGTCTCACAGCTGTTTACCTGTTTACCGAGATCATAATAACAACAAGAACTATTACAATAGGAGTGTACCAATTCATTATTAAATCAATCACAATGGTGCACGTCCCCAAATCGATAACGATTTTAAAATGTCCAAAAGCAATTATTTTCATATTAATTTAATGACCAAACACAGCTGCGAAGTGTGGCAGTAGTATCTGCGGCTGCCGCCAGGGTGCGCTTCAACAAAAGATAAACAAGGGAAAGGGAGGGAAAGCTGGGAAGTTAGCTTTTATAATAGCTTTGAAGAAAAGAGATGGAAAACCCAAATACAGTTTCAAATTGTGTCATTACAATCTGCGCCACTTTAGTGAACAAACCCCGGTCTGTCCACAAAAGTGTCCGGGCGTACTTCAACGAAAGGTAAACAAGACTTTCGGGCAGCTTTCCACCGGGAGGCTGTTTCGTTACATGATACATATGACTGTGATGATGGAAAGCTGATAAGTTAGCTTTTATAATAGCTTTGAATACAAGAGATGAGAAACCTGTTTGTATTAGAGCTGCTGGGGCATAAATTGGTCATTGTCGCAACGATAGGGGATTATCACGCTTACCGGAAGTTCCCGGATTTTGGACACTTCCTCTTCCGGGCCATTTTAACAACAGCCGTTCCTGCTCTGTTATACTGTTTATATCGGATAAACTCCAAACATACTTAAGTTTTCATTCCAGACCGAAGTGATACTGGATCAAAAGCTGGATCAAACGATCGATTCGCCGCGGTGAAGGGGCCGAACTTTATAATAAAACACACGTTTGTTTGTCGCCGGTGGGGCACAACACCGGCACTTCACAGCATGCTAGCGTTAGCCAGCTAGCGTTTACTGACGTCTTAACATTGTGCGTCTTAAAACACAAACATCTGAAAATCGGGTCTGTACCCCCCCGTTTCCAGTGGAACAACTGGGGACTCCAAGAAAGGAGACGCTTTCAGATGCTTGTGTGTTTCAGCCGCACAAAGTTAGGCACGTCATCAACTGCTAATGCTTACAGGCTAACACGACTGTATAGTCTGCCGCCACAAACAAACGTGTGTCGTTTTATTATAAAGTTCTGTCCTTCACCGCGGCATTGTCGTTTTGATCCCTTCTTCCTTAGCATCACTCAGTCTAATAAAACTCTGCGTATCCGATTAACAAGTTTAACAAGTAGTAGCGGCGGACTACTGTTAGCAGGTTAGCATTAGCCAGCTTATGACGTGCCTAACTTTGTGCGGCTGAAAACACACAAGCATCTAAAAGCTTTCATTAAAAGCTCTCATTTCTTGCAGTCCCCAGTTGTTCCACTAAACGGGGGGTACAGACCCGATTTTCAGATGTATGTGTATTTTAAGACGCACAAAGTCAAGCACGCGGAAACGCTAGCTGCTAATGCTAGCATGCCGGTGTTGTGCCCCACCGGCTCAAACAAACATGCTACGTTGTTTTATTATAATTCGGCCCTTCACTCTAAACGCTTATCCACTTCCTCCTTAGTATCAATTCAGTCTAATCCGTGAAATTTCAGTAGGGTTGGCGTTTATTCCGTTTCACGAAGTAAAGCAGGGACATTGAACTGGCTAAGTGGGCCGTCTAACTGTTTAAAACCGAAGTTCGAACACGGAAGCGGATAACCCCTATTGCGTCACAAATGGTTCCTAACAACGTCCTCCCTCATGTGCGAATGCACGCTGAAGGCAAAGGGTAGTTCTTATCACTAAACTTGGGAGGTGTAGCTATAGGAACTGCGTTCTTAGACAGACACATTCAGGTGTGTCTGACCTCAGTAACTGGCCAGACACACCTGGAGTAATCAGTTTGTCCAGTCATGAAAGACAGGAAGCTGTCTGAAGTTCAGGAAGTAGTGGAGTCATGCATATAGCCCATTGACTGTATTTAGGCAACTCATCAAATGGAATGTGGACAGGAGACATCAGTTCCTGTGCATTACTGAAGTGTTGGACTCGTGGCAAAGATGTTTCTCCCAATATGAACTGTTTACTGCGTATTCTGGTAGCACAGCCTGTTACAAGTTGCTCTGTGGGGCCTGTTTTCAGTTGTAAGAGGATTAAATCATTCCACCATTATGGACCTCGTCTGTGGAACAGCCTGCCAGAGAACCTCAGGGCTGCAGAGACTGTTGATGTTTTTAAGAAGAGGCTCAAGACCTACCTTTTTAACTTAGCTTTTAATTGGATTTTGTCTCATTTTTATATGATTCTTTTCTTTTCTTTTCTTTTATTTTTATCTATTAACTTATTTTTAACTTTGGTTTTTCGATATTCAAATTGATTCTATTTGTATTACTTCCTTTTATGTGTATTTTATTATCTAGCTTTTATTTGATTTATTTATTTATCTATTTATTTTTGGTTTAACTCTAAAAAAATTTAACTTCCCCTAGTGTTTCCTCATGGGGATCCTTCGCTCCAGGAGTTTTGCCTGCTCGGTCTGGGGGGTAACGGCTGTGGTGGATGCCCTTTTCTTGGTGTCTAGGGGCCTGCACTGCAGCCCTGCGGCTGTGGTGTGGACCCTGGCCTGTCATGATCTGGGGGTCCCTGCAGCTGGGCCTTATGTGGCTAGGGGGGGCTGGTTCCTGGTGCGAATGGATCCCCAAGATATCGTTTCCTCACAGCAGTGTCATGCCAGATGGTTTTTACAGTTACTGTTTTTATACCTGTTCACTTAGAAGAGAGGAGTTGGGGGTTTGTAGTTAGGTGTGGAATTGGGAGGGGGTTGGGTGTGTGCATGTGTGTGTTTTGTGTTGTATCTGGATGTGTGAAGGCTTGTTTTTATTTGAATTCACATTTTGTTTTTACTATGTCAAGCACTTTGTGTTGCTTTTTAATGTATGAAAAGTGCTTTATAAATAAAGCTTATTTATTTATTTGATAAATCCACTACGATGCTCACAGAGTGACTGAACAGCATCTCGCTGGTTAACTTTGAAAAACTGGACTTCATTAAAAAAAAAAAAAATGCATCAACATAGAAATTAGTCCTCTGTTTATAACCCATCATAAGTCACACTAGGTTGCCATTTTTCAGGGCTCAGGAAGCATTAGGGGGCTTGCTCAGGGGGCCACAGTGGTTCACCTCTGCTGCCAGCCTGGGGACTTGAATCCAGGTTCTCCAGACCTAGACCCACCTCTGTAACCACTAGGCTACCACTTCCCAGCAAGGCAGCAAGTCATTATTGGATCAAGTTGTTGTTTGCTGTGTGTTTTAGGTGGTGGCCACAACCAAAAAGTGACAACCATTCAATCAATCTGTCCTCTAGGAAATATGACCAGAATAACTATTATTAGGTATTGAATGATGTTTTAACAGCAAGAAAAAGGTCAAAACTCATGATGAAAGATAATTTCTACTTGTGTTGTTTAAAAGAGTCTCATGAGGTCTAAATTTCCACACAGAAAATAACTTTACTGTATTTTACAGTTTTTCAATTAGATAAATAAACTATCAAATTATGCACAAATTGGGAGGTTCAAAGTAAATCAATGCCAGCTACAGCAAGCTTGGAACTGTGTCAATCACCTTGAAATCACGAATGATATCTTCAGTGTAAAAATGTGTCAGTTAGCCTACAACTGTTCCTCCAGCAAACAGAATAAGAGTAGAAAGCACACTGAGTTAAGATGTTGGCCATTTAATGAATTTAAGTGCAATATTCATACTGTTCTAGCTTTATTTAGTCCCCACCAACTACTTCAGATGGTAATTTCTCTTATTTGTTCACAGATAACCATGTTTGTGTGCCAATACATGCTGTGCACATTTTGCACAGTGGCTGTGTGGCTGTAAAATGACCAAAACAGAAAAGTTGTGGCTAAAACACCAAAGCAATTAGCTGAAAAAGGCTTATGCTCAGCAGAAATGAGTTCACTGTGATGTAATTTCATTTTTCCAAGCTTAAGTTGCTTTATAATTTAACAGGAACATTTTTCTTCTTATGAAATTATCATGTCGTTCTTAAGTAACTAAAATCCCTGAGCTGGATGAAAAAGAAACTTGCTGTATGGATGGAGTGAAAAGCTGGTTCCAGAAACTTACCTGTGACCTTGACTGAACTTTTCTGTGCCAGTTAGTTTGAGGTGGATCGAGAGTTTTAGGGCAAATTAACAAACCAAAAACAGTCAATGGTGTGATGGCCTCAAGACAGTTTATATTTGTGGAGTAGACTTTTACTGTGAGGAAAGACATGTTTACACACATTTAACCTGTTATTTTTACTGTTGTGTTCAAATATCTCCTTATGGAGTTGATTTATAATATTGTTTATCCCCTTTATATTAATTTTCCCCAACTAAAAACTTATCTTGCTTTCTTATTTCATCCTAATTCAGTTATCAGTGTAAAAGTTTTAATTGTGTGCATATTTGTGTACAGGATGCAGGATATGCAGGTTCTATCGCATGCAGTTTTCTCATTTGTATTTATCTCATGTTAAAGCATATATTACCTCCTAATGTGTGCCATTTATCAGGCACTGATATCTAAGTCAGTAGTTGTTTAATTTGTCCACATTTCCCTGCATGTTTTTGCTAGTTTTTGTTCTGAGTGACTGACCATCCAATGTTTTATTATACAGTAGCTCTCCTCTCATCTGATATGATTGCGCTTTCTGACTTCATAGCTGGCACATTTTTCTCTCTGAGCTTTTCCAGTTCTCTGTCTATTACCGCAGGACTCGGGAACAGGCAGGCGGCGAGTCCAAGGTAGGCAAATCTCCATAAATCCTTCCACAGTGGCTACCGTCTTCAGGCTGCGCTGTACAATATCTGTCTTCATCTAGGAGTGCACAAGCCCAGCCACCTGCTTTTCCTCTGTTCACCCCCCTCCCTCTACGCTTTGTGAACTTAATAAAAGCTGCCATTAAGCAGCGCTTCATCTGTTTGGGCCCTAATCTGCCTTATAGGCATCATGTGACCACATATGCAGTACACACCTGTCGTGTATGTTTGTAGCCTCAACTGTTGCCTCTCCACACTGGCTCACGCGCACACCCAACCTGTTCCTGGCACATCAACCAAGTGCATGTCAGCTTTGGCTGCCACGCAGCACAGCCACCACACGCACAGTTGGCACGCACATCTACGACTTGTTGGCTTTTTTTCTTTCTTTTTTATTGTGAAAAAGCAGAAGCATCTCACTGAAGGTGTTTTCTGTTTAATTAAAAACACTGACACTGAAAAGAGGCCTAAAGTTATTAAGTAAGTTTTTATTTCACTGAGTGAAAAGCTCAATTTTTGCATTAGACATGCAGAATTGGAAGGAAAACATAAATATAGCACAATGAAGATGAACAGTACTGTACCCAACTGGAAATAAACAGTTTGACTTGAATGTATAGCAGTGCTGAGGGCAACAAATTCAAGCAGAGACTTATTTTTGAAATAGGCCTGGTTGGCTATTTTTCATATAAAATGTCTCATAAATTTAGCTAAACTGAATGCAAACGGCAGATGGCTTTTAGTCCAAAAGTGCAATATATTTTGCAAAGTCTGAAATGTCGCTCTGTTTATCCATTGCTCTGCAGTAAGCAGGCAGATTTCATTTTACATTTTTGCAGCAGTGGAAATAGATCTCTGTTTATTTCCCCACCACTGTTTTATACCATCCTTTTTACTCTGTTAATTAAAGCAGTAAAATGATCTGTCATTTCAGCAGCAGCCTATGCAGGATTTGGAGGTCGTTTCCGTCTGGTTTTTGTGTAATATAATTTTCATGTTTATTCTTGCTTTTTTTTCCCCCTCTGCTAGATTATATACAGGATACCAGCTGGCTGACAGATGGCGATGCCTTTACCCATGGCTTTTTTTTTTCTTTCTTTTTTTTTTTTTTTATTAAAAACATCACAAGGAAGAGAAGGAGGAAGGACAAGAACAGCTGTAGACAGTAGGACAGAGTCTGCACCCTGGCCACTAAGTACACGAGGGAGGAGAACCCAGAGCATGGCTCAGGGCAGATAAAAATAAATAAATAAAATAATCATAGTAAATGTGCTCTGTTACATGCAAGAGAGATACAAGAGATATCTTGTCAGCAGTAGCAGACCTCTAAATCTCCCAAATGGTCCGTGGTTCTGATCATGTTCTTGCACCAGATCATAAAGAGAGAACAACCCCTCATGAGAAATTCAGCTGCAGGAATACAGATGGTTTTTGTTGTCTTCAAAGTTTGTCAAGAAGTGTCCAAGTTGGATTTTTAGGGGCAGAAAACAGGAAAATGAAGCACAAGCTGATGTCTGAACTGGAGCTCTGGGCACCAGAAACAGAGGCATGTCTGCTGTCTCAGTGTGTCTCAGAGAGACATGCAGACACACACTTCAGCAGTATCACTGTCTGCAATGCAGCGCTGCTGTGACTCTCTGCCCTGTTGTGATCCAACAACTCCTTTCCCCCCTCTGCACATGCTCCGTACTGTCCTCAGGCCGGCCCTCCGTCCAGTACTGCATGGTCACTGTCAGAATGATTCTGTTTTTTACTTTTTACAGATCCTACTATTTTACGCTCACACAGAAATACACACACTTACACACAAAATAAATTCAAGTGCATGATGTCTCCCAGCTCATACAGTTTATCTCTGCAAATGATGAAAGAATGGAACAAACGCAGATATACCTCTGCTTCGCAACGATGTCCCAGAGGACGGCTGAGTCCCTGAGCACGGCACGCCCAGAGCAAAGTAACGACAAACCAAAAATTTCAATTAATGAGCTTAAAGAAATGAAAAAGAACTCACACACACTGAAAAACAACAGTGAATAAAGCAAGTCGATAAATAAACAAGAAACATCAGGAAATGACTTCAAATCAGTGTATTTAAGTTTGAGCTTCCGACAGAGTTTGGAAAACATGAAGAAAAAAAAAAACTTCTACAAAAAATGGAATCTGCCACTGCTTTACTCTGAACAATCCTGGGTGTTATTAAAAAAAAAAAAAAAAAAAAAAAAGCTCACGCACACAAGCAAACTATATTGAGGCTATTTGAATTTTTAACTTTTTTATTATTCATTTCTCCTTTTTAGGGTTTTCTTTTTAAAGGAAGCTGTTCATCAAAGAGCATTTTGTTCATATATAGTTATTTTTACAGAGGAAAATACTGTACAACCTTTTTTTTTTTCTCAAAACAATATCTGGTGGAATACCATCAACACACATTATTCCCTATGTTATGATCATTTATTTCCAATGCCAAGCTCAGGAGATAATTCATTGTGTCGACTCCTCAGTCGTACGTATTTGCTCAATAGAAACCAGAGGATGGTTTGACAGATTTATAATTTAGCTCTACAATAAGTGACATCGCTATGAATTTTTTTAAGAATTAATTTAAGTCACAGTCCATATTAGTGTTTCGTATCAGGGCGCCCTTTTCCTTGCGCTCCAAAGTTCCTTTTTTTTTTCTTTTTTTTTTTTTTTTTTTTTTAAATGTCAAACTGTCCAATCACAGAAGAAGCAAAATAAAAACCTTTAAATAAACCACAGAACAACAGTTTGTTGTCACACTAACATCTATTTGTGCATCAAAGCAAAAAAGTGAACTAAAACAACATCTTTAAAGCAAATTCCCTGTTAAAAGATATATATCATTCTTTTTTTTTCTTTTTCAGACGGTAAAAATGAACCTAAAAAGTGCAATAACACCCTAAAAATTTCTCATTGGAAGGTCACATAAATATTAAATAAAAACCGTTACAACAGGAGCTCAACCACAGCCATAGTGAATGGAAAACAAAATGCCATTGAGACATTTTCGGTCTGTACATTTTCAACAAAATAAAAGAAAAAAAAAAGAGAGAACACACACTCCGTGACGCTTCCTTTGTCGTCCAACCCACTTCTTCTGAGTGACTCATCATTTCCTCTGGTCAGTTGGAACACCCCCAACCCTTACTTATCCCCAACCATTAATCACGACCTCGCCTACTTACAGATCGATATGCTTCTGACTGACAACACAACGAAACATTTTAATGCAAAGATGCAAATGGTAACAAAAATATTTTTAAATATACTCAAAAGTTTTCTATCATCAACGTTTTTCATCATGGTCAGCTAATATAAAAGTGCACTATCCACGCACAAACTTGATTCCTCCACAGTGGTGGGGGGGGGGGGGGGGGGGTAAATTACACGGGCTATGCTTGGAGTTGGTGCTAGGTGAACGCTTCAAGCAAATGTGGAGAACTGTTGAGGCTGGCGGCTCGCTGGACGCCTGACTGCAGCTGAGACTGACCAAACAGTTACTGGTCAATTCCACGTGTTACTGAGAACAAAAAAGTATACCAAAGATATGGGAACGAAATGTATCCCCTTTCTCTCTGTGTCTAATAATATTAATCAATAATTATAATAATAATAATAATAATAATACAGAAAAAGATTAAATGTTGAAACACATCCTGTTTCCCTTAGTGATTCATGTCCCTTTTTCTATGTATCCATGGCCCTGCAGTTCATGTTGCCTGTGCCAGCAATTTCCTTTTGTATCATCGTTCATACACCCATCCACACGCACACACACACACACACTTACATATATAGTTATATAGAGATTTGTTTTTGTTTTTATAACATGTTTTTTTTCCACACACAAAAACGTGAAAAAAATGAAAATAAATTAAAGTCAAACATGCACGCACACAAAAAGACTGATGTGTAGTAAAATGCTTTACATTGCTGCCCCACATGTAAAACAGGGCCTAACTCTGTTTGTCTCCGTTCATATTTTTTAATGCATAATTGAATTAATAATGTTGGTCATCTTGTAAACATCATGATAAATCATTTCAGGCCATCATTTTTTCCACACTGCTGTTGTTTTCTTGTTGTCACTTGAAGTCTCTAAGCATGATGAATGAGGCCACTTTCATTTTAGTTAATTCATAGTACACAGGATTTTCTGCAGTTCCTACAGTCACTGTTGGGTTTCTTTCTTTTTCCTTTTTTTTTTCTTTTATGGGTCAGCATCTTGCTTTTCCAATTGGAGAGTATCAGTATGGTTAACGGAAGCATCAAAACTCTCGCCGTTGTCCTTTTCGCCATCCGGCTCTGCTACCGAATCATCATTTGAGTCAGTGTTGAGCTCATCCTCTGCCTCTTCCTCCTCATCCTCGTCGTCGTCGTCGTCCTCCTTCTTCTGCAGGTGCCTCTTCCTCTGGCGACATGTCATCTTCGGCCTCTCCGGATGTCCCCGTGGTGTCGTCCTGAGCTGCAGGCAGACCCAGCTGGGCTGAGGGGTTGTGGCCCGATCGTGCTGCATTGTGGTGCACCTTCTTGCTGAGGTCCAGCGAGTCGCTGAGCCCCAGACCGACTGCGTTCTTCAGGAAGAAAAGGGAGCTGCTGGTGTCTGTGCCCAGGTTGAGGGAACTGTCTAGGTTGATGGATGACGGTGGGTACGAGTGGTTATAGTCAGAACTGATGCCACCTGTCTGGTAGAGCATGGAGGGAGCGCTGCTGTTCATGTGGTGGGGCAACCCCTGGAGGCCGCCAGGTGAGGAAGTAGAAAGACCCAAGGAGGAGGGAGCCACTGCCGCCATGTTTCCTGCCAGGTGGTGCATCCCTTCCTGTTTTGGTGACACAGATGGCAGCTCGCCCCGCTCCTGCTTCTCATGCTTTCTCTTATGGGAGTCCATCTGGGACATACCCACGACTGTGTGCTTACACTCAGGGAAGGTGCAGTGGAAGTGTGAGCACTTCAGCTTATATTTGCAGTCAGGAACCTCACAGTCAGCACTGGAGCTGAACTGGCAGAAGCCAGCAGCGCTGATCACATCTTGCTTGCCATGGTGCTTGCGGTGGGCCGTCACCTTGGTGCTGTCGGTGCAGCGGAAACCACAGCGGAGACAGTGGAAATGGGTGCTGTTGCCGGAAAACTGGCAGTCAGGGAAGTTGCAGCTGAGCGAGGATTTGAAGCGCTTGAAGTCGTCCAGGACCAGGTTGTCCACGCGGTCGTGGTGCTGCGCGTGTTTGTACATGTGGGTGCGGCCGCAGAACTTGTAGCCGCAGTTCTCACGGGTGCAGTGGTAGTGGGTCACCTTCAGAGAAAACTGGCAGCCTGTGTCCTTGCAGTTCTCATACAGGTCGTAGCGCCGGAAGCCCTCCAGCATCATCCCCTCATCCAGCATCTTACGCGATGACGCTGTCTTGCGGCGCTTGCCAAATGGCGACATGTCCTCGATGATCCAAAAGCGCTTTTTTGCACCCGTGGCCGTGGGAATGGAGATGGTGTTGCCTGCAGAAAAGAAGGAAGCACATTAAAGATTAATCAGTTGGTCCACAACACAAAACCCACAAACTACAAGCAAATTAGTGTCTAGGTTAAAACTCCTGTGTTGAACTCTACTCAGCCAGAAGTGGTTCACAGCTGAGTAAGCACAGAGAGCCACAAATATTTAGTTTTTTTATAATTCCTAATTCCCAGAATGATTAAAGGAAGGGGGAAATGATAGATTGACTGTGGAATATGACACTTTTACAGGGCGTCTCCAGCCTCCAAACAGAAGCAGAGCGGTGAGTCTTTAGCAGCCCTCTTATCTCCATGTTGTTTTATGAGGGGCACCCACCTTTTGCAACACCCTGGGGTCACTGCTAATGATATGATCCCTGTTCTGCAAGACAGGAAGCAGTGGGCCTCGATAAAACTTGAGGCGTGATTAAAATAAGAAGCTGCTGATGCAGTCTTGTTAATGGAAACTAAACAAGGCCAGGCTTCATGTAGAGCAGGTGCCGAATTTACTGCTCAAACTTATAATCCTTAAAAATGCTAGTGATTAGAGTACACAAAAAAGTGTATTTGGAGAAATTATACACTTTTTTGCTGTTACTGAGATATTGCATCATTTCCACATAAAGTTAGATTTTTTTTTGCACACCTCTTAACTTTTCATTTCTCCATAACAATAATGCAGAGAAAGGCTGGATCACACAGTTAAATGCTGCACAGGACTCAGTAATTGAGAGTGACAGCTGCAGTGTTGGTTTGCGCCGGGGATAAGTACCTGCAGCATCCTGCACTATAGGGACGTCATTTTTAACCGGAGACGGAGTGGCAATGATGGGGCTGAAAGCTGGTGTGTTGGTTGGCATGACAACACTCCGAGTGGCTCCCAGAGAGGCGCTGAGCAGAGAGTATGACAGACAGGATGGAGAAAGGAGGTATGGGAGTGAGGGGAGAGCAGGTCGGAGGAGAGCAGGGGAGAGAGATGGGGCCTGGGACTGGAGGCCAGGCTGAGGAGCGGAGGGAGGTGGCGGTGGTGGCGGAAGAGGAGGTGGTGGAGGAGGGGAAGAAGGAGGTGCATTTTGGGTAGCGCTAGTGTCAGCAGGGGTGGTAGGAGCAGAAGTGGTGGTGGGGTAGCCTTGTCCTGGAGAGACAGGTTGACCAGAAGGGGTGAAGGACAGGCGAGAAGGGAAAAACACGTACACAGAAACACACCCCCACACACACGCACACACAGAGGGATGGGAGGTAAAAAAGGGAAAGATAAAAGATAAGAGAATGATACAAAATGAGGCCCACTCAAGACAAGTAACCCAAACACCAGCCAAAACAACAATGATGAGAGCAGTGGATAATACTGGCAACACGTGAAGAAATGTGAGAATCAGTTAGGCTTAGACTTAAAAACAGAGAAGAATCTGCTCAGTAAGATTGAGATTTAAGAGGCAGTTTCTCATTTCCTTTTATTTCTCTCACAATTCAGCCAAGTTAAAGCACTAAAGTAGACATAAAGCCACAGGGATGATGAACTCTGGCCAGAGGAAAATGTGATAAGCTACATTCAGCACAATAACTCAGACCACTGATGTACAGAATGGAGATTTTATGACAATGACCAGGCAAACTGCAAAATGTCTTGTCCACAACTCAGAACATAAAAACAGTATTGTCATCAGCCTACACTATGTTTAATTGATTTAAACTGCTGAATCATAAAATATGTGATTGAAAAAAGCATGAAATGACATGTTTGTGGCTATGGTGAAGTATGCAAGTGTAGCTTGAGTGAGGCATGATCTTCAGTATATAAAAAAAAACGTAATCATAAAGTCAACATGCTGACCCACTGGGACTATTTTACTTCTCTCACCTGCTGGAGAGCTATCATTGCCTACAGGTGTACTGGTGCAACTTCGGTCCTGGTTCGAGGACTCAGAAGAAAGGCCCAAGGGGCTGCCTCCTGCTCCCATGTAGTCCATATAGTCATCAGTTTCATCTATGATAGTGGAGGAGAAGCCGGAAGTGATGCCATGCTGGGCTGACATGGGCCCAGACACCATGCCGGATCCATGCTGCATATCATCCCCCCTCTGGCCGAGTGGCATCACCTGGAAGACAAGTCATCTTTACTTTAAAGAAGCATTTGAAACAAATGGCTCGGGGTTTAATGAGTCATTTATGCAGGTGCTTGCTCTTGGCATAAAGACAAGAATTTCTCAATATGTTAAAAGCAAGAAGAATTAACCTCATACTTCAGTCTCACGACTGCTAGTAAGTGAGAAAACAAAACAAACAGAACTAGAAAATCCACATGTTTGAATACAGTACATAACGTGCCCCTGAGATGAAGTTAGGAAATTGTGCTCACTCCAGTGTGAAAAATTTCAATGAAAGAACGTCATAAACAGTTTGTCGTTGACTGGCTTGACAGGATATGAGTGCTAGTCTCTTTTTACAGAAGAGCACCAAATGAACAAACATTTTCCTTGAATCTGACTCAGAGCAGGAAACAACGCTGAAAAACAAACAACACCGAAAAAAAAGGAGGTGATCAAAACATGCAGACATAGAAAAAGAAAAAAAAAGCATTACTTCTCCAAAGTTGAAACAAATACTTACTGAAAATGTCATTTTAAGGGTGTGTGAGGTGCTTATGTTTGTGCTCGTACCTGGGATGGGACTCTATCAAAGTTCTTCCCCAACATCCGCCTCATGTGTTTGCGTGCATGTGAGGTCATCTGGTGCTTTAGCAGGAAGGAGAACTGGCAACCTTCTCGGATGCAGTGGAAGTGGCTGTTGACTTGGTTATACTTACAACCTGCCAAAGAGAAAACAGTGACAGCTGTAAACTCTCCATTTGCAGATGAATTTGTCTTTGGCTTATTCCGAGGCATCTGAAACCGGCTAAAGTGCTGAAGGCAACACTATCAGTGTGAGGGAGTTGTGATTAGATCAAACACAAAGTGAAATATTTTTAGTTTTTTTAATTTCATGATAAAGCTCTGACAAAAGAGGGGTCGAGTTTCAAAGTGTTTCTGAGTGTACATGTAGGAGGAATATTAGATCACTGGTGTCACACAGAGCAAGTCAAGGCTTCTGTGCACTAAACCTGTGGAGCTCTTTTATTACACTGACATGCTTTATTCAATTAGGAATTTACATAAATAAATTCTCATTTTCTGTGGGCCAATAATGCACACATCCCTGCAAACCAAAGTAAATATACGATTATTACCATATTAAATTCATTTCTCAAAGTATCTCCATTGTCATTTCTCCTTTTGTTCTGCATTGTTCTGCTGTCTGCTTCACAGTCTTCTGTTCTTTTCTCTTGTTTTAACCGGTCTAGCTCTAATTGCTTTATGATTTCAAATTAAATGATTGTTCCATTTTGTGCCTGTTAATCAAATACCATTATATAAAAGCAGGCAGAAATAATTGAAAGAGTAACATGCTGGGCAGGTGTTAGCATGTCAGTAACCATGGCACCCAGTTTAAGAGAAAAACATGTCTGTGTCATCAAATAGCTTTTGCACACACAATGTTTTAGACACGCAAAGTTGAGCAAATAACAGTAACCCCTATGACACAGAGGCCCTTTTGTGAGACAGAAACCAGGTAACATCATCAGCGGTGTTCAGTTTAATGTTGCTGCCATGGATACTGGCAACCCATCAATTCTTTATGACTGGAGCGCTGGCGATGGTAATCCTTTCTGTTTTTCCCCCAGCCCGAACAATGCAGTTGGCAGATCAGGCTGGGGACAAAAAACAGCTGTTTAGGGCCTGGTTTTGTTTGCTTTGTTTCTGCGTTCTGAAAAGCTTGTGTAACCGCCTGAAAAAAACAGATCACTTTTAATTCATTTCTGTGTGATGGCAGCGGTGGCTGTGAGGCGCAGCTTCACAACACAAACAGGCTAAACCAGACAAGCCAGATAATTAACAAACACAAACCTAATTGCTCATTTCTGACAGGGGCAAAAGAAAGAGGAAAACAACCTGGATATGATTGCCCTCTTTGCTCATATAGTAGTACAGGCAAGACTTCCTTTGGGACTTCAGGTGCCTTTGTGAATATGCAAAATGCAGCGACAAAACCTACGAGGCAGCCTTGTTTCATGCCTCTTAAACTACTCACAAAGCACGACACCGTGTTTGCCAACACTGGTCTCTCACCCTTTGTAAACACAGAATATCCTCTTGCAACAGCCAGTACAAATCAATCTACATCTCTTTCAGTGCAACACCTATAATCCGTACATCTCTCCTGGCGAAATGTCATCAAAAGCTACTCAGGTTGACATGGAGGTTTTTGGTGAGGAACAATAGGCGAACAGGCCAAAACGTATACAGGATCAAAGGGATTTTTTTTTCCTTACCCAGCCTCCCACATTCCTCTCTCTTGGTGAAATATTTGAAGCCGTTGGCGGCACGGCGCTCTGCCTTCTCGTGCTTCTTGATGTGCCACGGCAGCTTGGTGGTGATGTTCGTGACAAAGAAGCATCCAGGCCGCAGACAGTGATAGTGGCCCCTCATTCTGAACTCACATTGCTGTAGTGGAAATAAATCATTTCACAATTTTAGCCATCAAACCCTATTAGTGTTTGGAAGCAATAACAGAAAGAGATAATTAATTCAATTTGATATATCTTGTGTTTAACACAATTGCTGAACAAACTTTCCACAAAAACATAATCAACACATTTTTCCTTTCTGGTTATTTGGAACACCCCACATTTCTACAATTACTTAGCTTTTTCCAGGCCTCTTACCCCCCCTCTAACTTGTCTGTACACCACCATCTGTTTGTGAGGCCCAGATCCCAAAGGACTGGGCCAAATAAGATCTGCTCAGTTCAGGAGATGGAGACTAAAGGGAGGAGGAAGGGGAGTGAAAGGGAGGGAGGAGGAGACTTTTTGTGAGAGGGGTGATTTTCGACACATTAATGAATTCATTTAAACCGTTTTCCAAATACGGGCTCATGAGAGCAGGCAGGGGCTGCCATTTAGGTTTCATTTGCGAAGCATTCCCCTGATTTTTGCCCTATTCCAGACAGCCTTGTTTACTGTGCAAGTGACAATGATTTATTGGGTAATATCAGCTAAATTGGCCTTTTCTGAGAGGAGAATGCGGCAGTCAAAATGACATCATTGACATATAAACAGGCATTACTGGGGTGAGTCGACTGTCTTTCTCAGCAGAGATGGAAGATGGGGAGCAGTGGTTGTGAAAGCCTTGAGTCAAATAACCTCAAATACTGGTCTAATAGATAGCATACTTCATGCTTAGAAACCTCTGGGAGATGACAGTCAGACAGCTCTTGGCTGAGTTATCAAGCCACACTCACCTGGTTGGGACAGAGACACTGCAGAGAGTAGTAGGAAAACTGGTCACGGACGTTGACCAAGTTGTTGTTGGGGTTGATGTGGTCCAAACAATGGGACTCTGCCTTTCCAGAGGTCTTGCACACATACTTGCAGTTCCCAAACAAGCAGTGGAAGTGGAACTTGTTGGAGTACTTACAGTCTGTAGCCAAGCAGGGATCACTGGATTAATGAAAATAGAAAGTATAGCTTAATCAGCTCCCGGACTACAAAAGAAAGCAACATATTGAGCTGGTTCTGAATAATATACGTTCTCATACTTTTCCTGGAACTGCAGAAAACCGGGTTTGACTTGTGGCTTAGCGTTCTCCAGCGAGGTGGTAGCCAAGGGGGAATTTGCTGGCAGGTTGGGCATCGAGGCTGGCATCTGAGGGATGCTGCCGGTCAACTGCTTCCAGGCCAGCAGGGAGGGAGGAGGAGAGTTGTAGCCACCAGAGGGGGTGAGGTGTGCCATATCCATAGAGGGATTGTTAGCCATCGAGACAGGGGCGACAGGCTGCAGCGAGGCTACCTCGCTGGACTCCTTTCCATCAGTGAACGGAGGCTCAGACTTTACTTTCAAGGTGGCTCGGAGGTGGAAACTGAAAGACGGAAGAGATGGAAGCTTGCTTTAATACTGAACTATAAAACAAAAATGAGAGTATTTTCTGAACGTGAACAGGTGACACTCACTTAGCGTGTTTTATGGCCCCATCCACAGTGCTGAAGAGCGCACCACAGTCCTCTACCAGGCAGTGAAAGTGCACTTTCTGAAGGAAGTCACACTGAGCCTCACAGAAGTCATCTGTGTCAAACCTTTACACAGACAGATAGGAAAGATAAAATTAACTGATTTCTCAGCACCAACAGAAAAGACAACTGGTTCAACTGCTCATCTGACAGTAAACTCCTTCAGGCATGTCATACTGTAAGTTGTGCCGAATTCCTGAAAGATTCATATTCTTTTAGTTTCAGGGGGTTTCCAGTGATGCAGTAGAGTATGTGAGGATTAGTATTTACAGTAAAGGACCTCACAGGGAAAGTGCTTTCAAACAGTCTGACTGTTTTCTCACTATCAAAATGAATGGGTATTTTATTTTCCTGTCTTTCCTTTTTTTTCGTACCGACGAAGGTATGTTCTCCAGATCTCAGAGGGTTTTTCTGGCAGGGGCCTCTTTAGCACTCGGTTCAGATACTGCGCTGCCTCAGAAGTGTCGTTGCCCTGGCCTCCCTCCAGCTCCGTCTTCAGGTTCATGGCATTCAAAAGAGCAGGGTTCACCTGTGACATCTACAAAATACAGCACATACACCAACAGCCGCTAGGTTAGCTGCATATTTGTAAGCACCAACTCTTGCATAGTGACAATGTGAGAATAACAAATACACACATCCACACACACACACAGACCGAATTTGGCAAAACAAAAGAGAGCAGATAGAAATACAAACATCCAGGCTTTTGCTTGACTTCAGGCCAAGCGCGTTTGCTAAGCATCCTCTGGGGGATTCTGTTAACTCTTTCATGTGATGTGGTGGCTTGCAGCAAACCCCCAAAAGTCTGACATGACAACAGTTAGGCTGTTAAACATCTCCACTGCGGGTTTGATGACTGCAAAGTTGGTTAGGCTGTTTGCTGGTGCAAAAAGGTTTAAAAGATATTGTGCATGTGGAGAGGAAGCATAAAGGGGCGGGAAGAGGTCTTGATGAGTCGACAAGAGGAGAAAAAAATGGAGACTGATCTGCCATTACATCATCAACGTGATGCAAACCACCCGGCACATTTGTATCAATCAGATAAGATGTATGACTACGACAATGTCCATTTTAATCTTCACAAAAACATACACACATTTAAATTTCCATGCACTAACATTTAGACTGGTTAAAAAATGAGGGCAGCGCCTTCCTGTTTTCCCTCCTCTGACTTTTTAATCAAATAATTTATAAACTCTATGAATAAATGTAGAGTGAGGCGGGGAAGAAAAAGTATAAAGGGGGAGAAAAAATGGACGGCGAGTTCAGAACAGCTCATCAAAAAACAAACATCTCTATATATCTGGCATGGCAACCAGCTACTGCTTCATTATATTAATTTGTGAGAGGTGCAGTGAAAATTACACCGTATGAAAAATGGCTGGAAAATTTAAATGATACAAACTCATCTTATTAGCGGTGAAACATTAAAAAACAAACAGGCCCCTCCGTGTTCTGCTAATTTGTCTTGGGATGAAAGGCGTTTGATGGATGGATCTTACCTTATTCATAAGCGAGGATAAAAGAGATGTATTCCCTGGTACGGGGTGTCCGTTTGATTCATTACTGGAACAAGGAAAATGAACAATGTTTAGCCAAGATTTGCATGAGAACAGTAAATATTACTATTTATCACACGAGGTGTGCAAGTATAATGAAGAAGAAAAATGCTGTCTTCTTAAGAAATAAGATCTACTGTTGGTCGGGAAAGATTGGTGTTGAAGGGGTTATATAAACATGCTTCTCACACAAAAATGGAAAATATGATGGAGATTTCATTATTATGTGCATGTTAAAATAAAAAGGATATTTCTAATAAATAATTGTTGATATAACCAGTGCTGCCAAAGATGGAGAAAACATCAATCAATCAAATAATATTACTTGCTTATTTACTCAAATTCATAAGTGTTGTTAAATGAAAGGGAAAAAAACGACACATTTTTTAGTTTGAATGAACCTTTAAAATATCATGTGTCTGTATACCTGTGGTCTTTCTTGCTCAGGTCTAGACTATGTTCTTGTGCAGAGTCTTGGGAAACCCCAGAGTTGGCATCTGGTGGCTCCTGCTTCACTTGAACCAGATTGAACTGGCTGGCTGAAGCTGACTGCCCATTCCCTGAGGACCGTGCCAGAGATGCAGAGAGAGGAGACAACAAAGTTATTGTTGGTCAGCATTATTACCCTATGACGAGATCCAATCTGACTTCTGTCCTGGTCCGAAAAGAAGACTCCGAGTGATAATTATTGCAAAATTATGTCAGTCCGTCAAGCCTTTTAAATGGTGATTGAGAGGCGGGAGATATGAGGGAAAAAGACTCCTTTTTCTGCAGCACTTGTCACAACTCATTTGCCAGGCTGCCTCTTAACTGGTCATTAAGTGAGATGCTAATGTTGAGGGAAAGTGGCAGTCTCAGATTGGCCACCCCCCTCTCCCTTCCCACCTTCTCAGGCTCCTTGTTGGCCTGACAACGGACAGCGGCCGATGCCATTGAGCGTACCCACAAGGAACAGGGGGTGCTATGTCGGTCAGATTGGAGCTGACAGCCAATCAGATTGGTTCAAATAGCGTGACCTCTCGATCACAGTCTCCTCCAAATAGGTATTCAGTGAATGCTGTGAGTGTGGACAGGAGAGCTGAATTGAAATAAATAAACACCAGGGGACGACCTGAGGTAAAAATGCTGACAGGAAGGTGAATTGTGCCCCCCTCCCATTCCCAGGGGGTTGAAATATTAATTTGTCCTGGGGCTATACAGAGAAGGCAGAGCTTCTGGCTGACAATAAGTGGTGGTTTATCTTAAAAAATATATGTGAGTGGGAGGTGTGATGGCTCTGACGTTGCCTCTGAGACTCTAAAACAGGCGCGGTGTGGACCAGAAGCCTTCATCACTTTGGTGAGAATTCTGTTGTTTAGGATTCAGGCCTGGTGTTGAGGGATAGTGACAGGCAAGGTCATGGGCGACCAAGTGTGTGCCTTTAGCCCTCAGCCTGGAGAGGAAGATCTTTTCATTGCAAGAGGGGAGAAAAAACACAACAAAAAACAGGACTATCCTACGCAAGGGGGAAACCGAGCAGAGTTCCCCTCCCCTGCCACAAGATGACCCAGAGACATATCAGGGAGAATAGGAGTGGAAAAGCCAGTCTTGGGCCTTGTCTTGTCAGCTGAAAGCGAGGAGATGGGGAAGTGTCAGTGTCAGTTCTGTTTGACAAAGACTGAGGTTGGAAGGGCTGGGGGTGGGGCAGGGGTGGGGTTAAAAAGGAAAACAGCAGTCAAATAATTTTGCGTCTGGTTTGAGGTCACTGAATACTAACCAAGTCCATGTCCAGCCCTCCGTCCCCTTCCCCCTACTTGATAAGAGTATACCCAAAATTAACTAGCCAGACAAATCCTGCCTTGTCATTGACAATTAAATCAACTCTCAGACGAAATGAGAGCACATTACATCAAGAGCAGCCACTCATTGTGTGATCTACACATGATCAGCAGGCTGAGTAAAATATTTCTTCACTAAATCAGAGGAGAACTTGAAGGTTTAAGGTGGATTATGTTTGAAAAAAAAATCTTTCTCTGATGCATTTCATGAATTTTAAGTTTTTTTTTCCCCCACTTCCCAAGGAGGGAGAACAAATGAGTTTGACTCAAAGCAGCTTCTTTCTGGAAATTATCCAGGAATAATGCACCAGCATGTAATTACTCCGGATAAGATACAGAGCTTGTGAAAGATCATTTGTACTGTGTGTCTAATTAGTAAACCCTTCAGATGCTTGAATCTCTGGAAAAACACTTAGGGGTAAATTAGAGTGGAACATTAATAGAAAAAAACAAAACAAAAAAAACAGAGAAATACTGAAGGGAGAAACAAGAAAAATGCACATTTTCCTGCAAAAGAGGCAAAGTTTCAGAACCCGACCAGAAAATAGATGCTTTGAAAAATAGCCACAAGCACAGTGACTTTTCTCACACCTTTTCAACAGCAAAACACAAACCACTTCCTTTTTATTTTTGCCCCAAATGTCCTGTTCACACATTTTATGAAGCAAATATGAGAAGCAAAACCACAGCTACCCCCCATCCTGTGTCTGTGTCAACTTTTACAAAAGTGCATGTGACTAAGAATGGGGAGTTTGTTTCAAACCATCTCGTTTCCAAGCAATGAGACATGAGTTGCAGCTTGGAGAGAGCCAACGAAAGGGGTGGTGAAGGCACCATCTGTGGAGGCCCCACCCTCAGTGGGGGCCTTCCTAGTATTCTGACTACCTGCTGGAAGCCCAGAGGTGGAGCTCAGCCTGACAGCCTGGGCTCAGCTCGGCTCCCTGGAGCAGCTGCCCCGACTCTCTCCCTGGGCCTGTCCTGCTCCGGGAGCGCCACCAGGAAATATAATCCTTCCCAGTCTCAACATCCGGAGCAGTCCCATTTAAAATCCATACCGCAGCTGCTCAAACTGAGAACCTGCTCTAATCGAATGCCACACCATCCTCTGTTGTGCATTATCAAAATTAAATGCTTAAACTTTATTTTCATTTCCACTGGCTTTGTTTAGAGCAATATGATAAACATAGAGCAGCCAATTACCTCCAAAATTTATGAGAATTCTGTTTATGCTAAAGAGGTACTGACATGTTTTCATGCAAACAGAAGGTTTCTAGAAATTCAAAAAGTGTGTATTTGCTGATGCACTCAAGTGTGTCTGTCTTGTATCAAAGCCTGTTTCTTTGCTCTGGTGCATTGAGTCATTTCTGCCTCAGTGATTTCTGTTTTTTTTTATCAGTTTGCATGGAGGATACGAAAACCCCTTTTTTTTGTTCTTGCAATTTCTGAACTTAATTTCATTCCACCTCCATTTGCTTGGAACGGGCGCAGACAGAGATAAGACCCAATGATGAGGAAACATGTTCGACACAAGCCCCAAGAGCCCCCACTCTGAACATCATAAGAGACTTTTACAGGCTCTACTCTCCCCTGTCAGCGCATTTATCTCCAAATGGATTGTGGGTATCTAACAAACGATCAACACAATAACAAGCCCAGAGCACAGGACCATGCCTCCGGTATGTCCCCTTTAAGCCTGAAAGCGGTGGTTTTTCTGCCTTTCTCTTCGCTCTGGGATAGTTACAGAGATGACCTCTGCATGCACCCCCCTGCTCTGTCCACACACAGAAAGAGGATGAAGCCATGCATACATGTGCAGCAGACTTTCTCTGGATATCATACGGCTTAAACAACTGTTGTTCATGTTTTTTACACTTGTTTCCAAATAAAAAAAAAAAGAAGGTAAACAATTCATAATTATTTGATTTGTGATCTTTTTTTTGTTATCTAATTTACAATGGTTTGTAAAAATGACTCACCTGCATCTGGGTTGTTGGAGGGCTTCAGGGCGGCAGCTGCCAGTCTGGCCATCATGGGTGATATCAGGCCCTTGCTGGCAGAGATCTTCTCCATGATTGAAGAGGTGGAAAAAGAGGTTGGGGTAGTTGCCATGGCTGCATCTCCCCCCACAGTGGAGCAGCCTTGGCTCAGTGAGTCAGTGGGCATGGAGTGGGCTCCGGAAGATACGGCTGATGTCAGGCTGGCGGCTGGTGGAGGTGGTTGAAGAGGCAGCCTGGGCATGAGGGGGAAGAATGGGTTGGAGGTGGCAAGAGCGCTATTGGAAAGCGCGAGGGCTACTGGCATGTTGCTGGGCAGGGCCTGAGTCAGCAAGCTGGACATCCGTTGGCCTGCGCTGGGCAGTGACGGCGTGGGCTTGAGCGTGTGGCCCGACATAGAAGAGGAGGAGACAGTGGTGGGCGTGGTCAACAAGTGCGGTACAGTGGTGGACTGCTGAGTTGTAGGCGAAGCGCTTAAGCTGGAGTTCTTGCTGCTGATGGCCGAAAAGTCCATCAGGTCATCGTTACTGGATTCCTCTGGCTCGTCCTTCGGGGCCAAGAAGGAGGAGGAGAGGCCCATGACTCCTGAGGAGCGGATGTGCCGACGCTCGTGTTTGCGTTTGTGGGAGGTCATCTGGCTGGTGGACGTGAAGGTGAAGCCACAGCCCGAGCGGATACAGTGGAAGTGATTGGTGGCTTTGCTGTACACGCAGCCCTCATATTTGCATTCCTCATACTTATAGAACTTCTTGAAGCCATCTTTGGCGTAGGCATCATCTTTGATGTGGTAGCTCTTGTGCTTCTCAATGTCACACTTGTTCTTGAAAGTGAATGTGCAGCCTGGGCGTCTGAAAAAAGAATGGAAAAAAAAAAAACTTGACTGGCTTTGTTATGAGCCCCCTCAGTACCTCAGTACAGGTGAGTCGTGGAGAGGGTCCAGTTGATTTCAGTATATTCCTAGAAATAGGGGAATTGCTATTTTGGATATTTTATTTGGATGAATCTATATGATGAGTCCCCACTTCTCACAATAAAAATAATAAAATAAAATAAATTGAGAACTTTTTTCCAAAGACAAATTTTAAAACAACTTTCTCCACATGAGGGCTCGTCACCTGCAGTGGAAGTGTGTCGTCTTCTGCCCGTAGAACTGACACCCCACTGTGCCGCAATCCTCCGTGGCACGAAATCTCTGGAAGCCATCGTTGATCAGCTGGGCGTTCTTTTTATGGAAGTTCTCGTGGGTCATGACATCCGAGGTGCTGGTGTACACCTTGCTGCAACCCACCTACAAAGTGGAAACAAAGCATGATAATGGAAAATAAGATCTGGGCCCTCAGCACGCGTGTGACATTCAGCTTGCAAAAAATGGCTTTAGAAAAGACGGCTTTTGAAATGCGCTTCAAAGACATCTGATATACAGTACGACCGATACATACAGAGATCTCATTGTGGTTAAGAAAACGCTAGTGGCCTAGAAATGTGTAGAAGGTTGTTTTCTCACATTCAAGATTTAATTTGTGGTGATGCACATGCGAGCATTACCAGTTTCATGTTAAACCCGTAGATTGGAAACAATCTTGTGTCATCATTGTGACAATTGGAAACAAAAGCAGGGAGTGAAAGAGGCAGTGGTAACAGAAGGCTGTGAAAACTACAGTACCTTCCTGGCAAAGCAGCCTTTTAGAAAATGAAATTCATATTTGGAGCGTGATGCTGGAATCACTACAAACTTACTGTAACTGAGGGCAAATTTCAGAAGTGGAGGGTACAGAAGGAAAACAAGCAGCGAGATGACTGTCAGTCTTCAGCTCAAAATGTTCTGGTTCCTCTAAGCTCTTACAGCCATGTTTGAATTAAAAGCAGCAATTGTATATCATCTGTGGCACTTTTCAACCACAACTTCTCCATATTGAGTCAAACAATGAAAAAAATGCCACTCTGTTCTTTTTCCCACTAAATCAAGGGAGCTGATGCCAACATCTGCACGTTCTCAGGGACTGTTAAAACAAGGGCTGAAATTTCCTAATAACAATTACGCAGTTAGAGGAGTATAAAAAAGTATATATCTTAGGCCATCCTCTGCTGCGCTGCTGCCCTGCTGGTGAGAAAGCCCTCAGCACAATGACACATTGAAAATAAGCAGATGTAAAAAAATTAAACAAATCCAGAAGGGGGAATAATCTTCACCAGGCTGCTGGGTACTAAAAGATGAAAAATGTGTAGTTTATATAAACACCTAACTGGTTTTTTATCCATGCCAATTAAGGAGTGAGAGAGTGAGGAGGTGGGGAAAGCACCAGCAGCCTCACTCACTTATTCTTTTGGCATTTTTCTTATATTTACTTTAGGACGTTTTGTCAACTGGTCTTCAAAGAAAGACGTAGTGATGCCTTTTGACAAATGAAGGTAAAGTGAGCGACGCTCAAATGCGCTGACATTGTGTTTATTTTGATATCGTGGTATTTTCAACATCTTTACCCCGTTTTATAGTATAAATAATGTTTTGTCCCTATAAAGCTGTTTAAAAATACTTAATGGAGAGAACGAGGCTTTAATTACTGTTGTCCTTCTACTGTATGATGTGCACATCACAAATTAGCAACTTGTCATTTGTATGATATGTGATGCTTGCGAATGTGAAACTGGTTGCAGATGTTTCCATGTGTGCATACGTATGCCTGCACACAGGCCCAACATACAAATCTGTGGGTTCACAGTAGGTTTGTGTGTAGGCTGAAGAAGAGCTGTGGGTCTGTGTAGTGTACCTGCATGCAGTGGTAATGGGTGCTTTTTCCATTGAGGTGACAGCCATGGTAGTAGACACTGCAGTCGTCCAGAGGGCTGAAGCGCATGAAGCCATGCTGCAGGGAGTTGTCCCTCTTCTTGTGCATGTTGTAGTGCCTGATTACATCCTGCTTACTGGTAAACCTCTGCAAAAGGGGAGGGGGGAAAATGTACGGCAACAGGTTGGTGTTTATTTAAACCAGTCACAGAATCAGCAACAAGTCACTTTATCTCAGTGGAAGCAGCAGCTGCAACATGCAGGAGCCAGTTGGCAGTTGGGGAGGGATGTACACACTGCAATGGAGAGGGCCAGAATGTCTTTAAAGATGACGCGTTCTGTGGTTATTGATTTACTCTGCATATCTCAAAGTTGTGTCCTTTCCAAAAGCAGCACTCAAGACTCCGAGACTGTGAGCGCAGGAGAAGCCTTCACATGGAACATGAAATATGCTCCCCAAACACCACTTGTGTCTGTTCGTTTCTTTTTTTTCCTCCTCCTTCCAACAAAACGTATTTTTTAAATTAAGATGAATCAATTGACATGCAAGATCACAGTTCTCATGTTTTTTGGCTCTGGAAAAAAAATCATGTTCCATGCAGATGGTTTCTCAGATGTGCACAGGGGAAAACAGCAGACAACAGAAACAAACAAACAAACAAGTCAACCAAAAAAACATTTTCCCTTTCAATTCGCTGAGATGTGATTCCAGTTTTAATTAAAGCATTAATGCTCGCTTTTGGTGCAGGTTTCGCTGGTAATGATGAGTGAATATGCTAAGAGGCCCGTCTGCTAAAATTACAAATAAATAAATTAATAACAAATCCCTCCCACACCCAGGAGTCAGGAAGGGGAAACAGAAAAAAAGTCGTTCCACGGAGACCTGCAGCAACCAAATCTGCTGTAATTGGGTTTAAGCTGATGTTACAGAAACTGAAACAGGAGAAGCTTAAATCAATGAGACAGTTCTGACTTCAATCCATATCTATCTGCAGTTGAGGGAAAAACATCAGAAAGAGCTATTCTAAAAAGCAACTAATTGCTGTACAAAGTAGGGTAATTGCTTTGTGTCATGTGTTCCACTTGTGCACAAGTAAAAAGCTAAGATCTCACACAGCTGTTCATTCCCTCGCTCTTGGACTGTTTCCCACTGTATATTTCTGCGATGTCTGACTCCTGTAGGAGCACACACTTCATTAGGATTTTTAATCTGACTGATGAATGCTTCATCACTTCTTGATTTTTTTTTTTTCCCCCTGAAAAATCCAGATCTCAGTTCTGCATTTTGAGCTTTCTGATAGGTATGTAATGGTGGATGAGGACCGGAAGACAGTTGAACTGCGGTCATGGTACATTCGATCCATCAAGCTGTCCAAAATAGGCCATGGAGAGAGCTGACTGGGAAAAAGATCTCATTTTCAGTTGAGTGGTGATGAAGGTTGGGAGCCACTTGCTACATTTATTTTAGGATTCCCACTAGTGTGGCAAGATGCACACTCTGCCTCATGTACAAGTCCATGAAAGGAGAATGTCAGGACTCAGCCAATCGCTCGCAGGCTGGCAGTGGGATAATATTCCAGGAGTGTGTGTCATGTAACATTTCATGAGTTATCACTCTGAAAAGGGCTGCTCATCCTGACCTGCCTGTTATTTTTTGTTTTTTTGTTTGTGTTTGTGTTCTTTTTTTCCCAGCGTATTGATATTCTGAGAGCTGGCTTCCAAAGCATATCTGTGTTTCCACGCAACATCGAGGCAACAGAGAAATGTGGACCTGAGCGTGGAAATTGCCATGATAGCCTGAACTAACACTCTAAATAATGACATGGAATGGTTTTCCTTTGTATTCCTCCAAGAACGTGTCTCATCACACTGTGAAGTGGGAGTCAAGCAGAAAATGAACGCTTAGATCTGTGATGCTTTTCACCATATAAACAATATTTATCAAGTGGTAATCTCTCGATCGAGAGCAGACAGGAGATTATAGCTAAAGATGGCTTAATTCAGAAAACTGTCAAGAAAGGGACAAGCCAAACAGTTAGATCTTTAACAAATCTACCAGTGTTTGCCTAACTCTCTCAGGCCATATGCTACAGCAAACACAACGCCTGTATTATGATCTGCCTTGTGTTTTTCTTCCTTCCCTTGCTGTACGTGACGTCTCGCAGGACCAGGGCAAGATTAATAATGTGAGAGTGGATTAAAGGCAGGCCCCTTACAGTGACAGCATTTTTTTAAAACAAAGCAAAACAAACAAAAAAAGAGAAATAGGTAAAAAAAAAAAAAAAAGAGGGGGTGGGGTTTAAAGCATGTCTTGAAAAAAATAAACTGTCAAAAAGCAGCTGTTTCTGAGGGTGCCTGAAAACTGAACAGATGTATATTGTATTGTAAATATCATTTTACACACCTGAAACCAACACATTTTTTTCCCTGTGTAAACTTATGGCATCATATGTATATTAGCCTAAAAAAAAACCTAAAAACCTCACCCAGGATTCTGATTAAAAAAAAAAAAAATCAGTAACTTGCAGGTTTTAATCAAAGAATGTGACCTTTAAGATTCGCTGCCGATCTGGATGATTTCTAAATGTGCATTTGAGTTGTGCTTAGAAAAAGTGACAAAGTACTCACGCTGACCTGGTAGTTACAGTCAGGGTCCATGCAGTGATAATGCTCTCTGTACTGGTAGGCACAGTGCACGTGACCACAGTGTTGACTCCCAGAGAATCTGAAAACCGAGTTACAGGACACATTTAAACAGCCACACGGAGCACTGAACAAAAACACCTGGCAACACATCCCAGAGGGAGTGGATAGATCACCGGGGCGAAAAAAGCTGATTAAGAGGCAGCTCGCTAAGATGTGACTGAAAAAGTGATCAGCAGCAAATCAAGAACACTTAGTGAAGAATTCATTTGAATGAGCTGAAATGCAACAAATAAAACAGGTGAAGGAGTTCTCAGAGGCGCTGTGCTCATCTTACCTCATGTCACCTTCAATGTAACACAGCTCACACTTTCAAAGTGACTGCTGCTTTCCACACTCTTGCAACAATTTACCAGTCTGTCACACCAATTTCAACCAAATTATCTTCATTTATTTCCAAAGCAGCCGTAAGGAAACTTATTAAGAGAAAATCCTTTCCCTTCAAATTTACACACAGACACTAAATCATAAGGAAACCTGTGACTTCTTTATTTCTCATCAATGTGAAACTCCTTGTCAAATCAATGCAAAGGTCTCTCCGGTTAACTAGAGTTTTGCTTTTTAAGGTAAAGGGTCGAGTATCGTATCCTTTCACTTTATGAACTAGAGCCCAGAAAACAGATTTAGTCTGGTGATAGTTGAAAAAGAGAGAGAGAAGAAGGCAGCTACTTGCTTCAGTACAGCCACTTTTATGATGGTGATTATAAGCCTGACGATGATGACTGTTAAAATCTTCCAATTACCAGTGAAAACACACAAACAAACATTTGCACTGCTGCTGCCAAGGACTCCATCTGCTATAGTGCATGGGAGAGGGGGGAAACGGGGGCTAAGTAATATTTTTTCCATCTCTCTTTCTGTTTTTCCTTGTTAGGATTATCCCAGAGCTGCATTTACAGATCACTTTGCTGAGTTCATTAAGTTAATTGAATGGCATATCCACCACTGTTTTTAAGTTGGCTATGTGAGTGTGTGTGTGTGTCTCCGCAAGTCTGGAAAGCAGCGAAGGAGGTGGAAGAAGCTTTGGGAAGGTCTGATGACTCTTTTAGAAAAGTCAAACCAGAAGTCGGACTACCGTAAAGTCAACATATGTTCCAACTATTAATGCTTTTATACCGTTGTTTCTTTCATATACGCATGCACATTCACAATGATTAACACACAAAGCCCCCCTTCCAATCCCCCTGAGACTATGGCCCACCCCTCTGCTCATTGCCCAGCTGTATCACTTTGCCTCTGGACAATTCCCACTTGCCGCGTCAGGGGGCCTAATGGGCCTCTGCTATTCAGCAGCAGATTAAATATTAATATCGCCACGATACAGAGATTGCAGCGCATCTCCAGTTACAATAGAGATACACAGATCAAAGTGCTGAGGCAATGGTGGGTGCATGAAAGCATTTAAAGAGTGAAAACTGCTGCTAAACATGACCAGCGAACCTCTTTAAAACACCAAACTCAGTGATTTGTGAAAAAAATCCACTTTTTTCCCTCTCTTTCTAGGAAGATTGGATAAAAACACATTAACAAAGCTGTTTTTTCATCTTATTGTGCACTCATTAGCCCTGACTCTAAATAGGACCCTCCCCCCACCTCTATCTCCCCTCTCGCTGCTACATTTGCCCTTTTTATGAGCCCTCCTTTTCCATTTTTTTCCCTCCCTCCTCTTCTTTCCTTTCTCTTTTTTTTCCAACCCCAACACGGAAATTGAAACTGTATCTGGGCTTATCTGCAACCTCCCCGTGCATCAACTGCCGAGATGTTTAGACAAATTTTATGCATTATGCAGCGCAAATATCAAAACAGTTCTTGGCAGTGCCAGCAGAAGCCTCATTAAAAATTCCTTAATTAAATCTTCTTGCAAAATGTAATCAGTCCAAGGAAGGGGTTTTGTGTGTGTGTATGTGAATGTGTGTGTAGAAGAGGATGTGTGGATGTGTGCTTCTGTCAGTGCCAAGGCTTTGATTTGTGCCCTTCATGTTATGGCTTGGAGAAGTAATCATTAACGCCAAAGCCACTTTGGCTTTTCAAATGCTGTTTTTCTTTCTTTTTAAACAGAATAAACAAACAAGTGATAATCACCTTTCTAGTGTCGGCTCAAGATGAATCAAGAATGGAAGAGATTGTTCTGTGTCCACTGAAACATAAGATACCTCCCATCCTCTGATGCCTTTGTCTCTTAATGTGAATGACTGACTTTTTAGATCAACCAATTTGTCATGTGTGTAGATGGCTGAACTCAAGAGGAACCGATCTCATGTCCTCTCTGAGTCAGCTGTGGCTGAAAGCTGCACATGTTTTAGTGCTGCACACTCCATGAGCATTTATGCATCAAGTTAAAGTGAACTATCATCAGACCATTTTTCTTTCATTACCCCTTGTACTTCCTCTTCCTTTCAGCGTATAAACTGGAGTCTTTTCCTTATGAATTTACTGCCCACAGAACATTCTCATTCTGGTCTACAATGTAGTCACATCACTGCATAAAGTGCACCATAAGTTGATTAAAAAAGAAAAAAGTCTTTTCTATTGGTGCAGCACATTGAGAGATTTGCATACCTGGCTATATATTTCTGGTAGAGGTTGATGTCGTCGCTTGCGGGTTTATCTGGTGGCAGACCATTCCTAATGCAACAGCAAACACAAAAGAGACAGGATTAATGGAGAGGCAGAGCTGCCTGTTGTTAATAAGAACAAACTGACACAATATTTACTTACAAGCCGCTCCCAAACTTTCAACTATCAATATACATTTTCTCGTGGCATAGCAGCGTTTTTCTGTGCCATATGAATTAAGGATGGAAGGCGCACACTTTGATGCATGGTCTCCCAACCAATGAAAGGCAAAATGCAGACGCAAAATGACATCAATCTTTTATGGGGGTATTTTGGTGGGTGCTCATATGCAAAACTTGATAATGGGGATGTGAAGAAAAAAAAAAAAGCTCTGAAAAGGTCTTTTCTAATAATCTCTGGAGGGTTTGTCTCTAATGTTGATTGGAACCAGTTCAAACAAAGATGTAAGACAACTCCAGATCCATATGGATCAAGCTGATAGACTTAGTGCAAATTTCAGCTCAAACTAATTAATTTGAAGGCAGGAAATAAAGAGGAATTTATCACATTACAGAGGCTGTCTGTGGAAGGGTGTTTGCCTTCTGTCACCTGTGTTATGATCCCTTCGTGAAGCTGGCAGCACTGCTGCTTGCAGAATAACAGTCATAATACAGAATTGGTTCTGTTTGCTCCCTCTCAGCAAGTGGCATTTAGCTCCATGTGAGCAGCTCCACACAGGGGATGACCTGAGGTTAATCTGGCCCAGAGGGGAGGATGCACTGCCACACATTCTCCCCAGCACCCCATCTCCTCCCTGTGTACAAGTACCAGACTGGGTCAGTTAGCCAAGAGTAGCTTCGCAGAGCTCCAACCTGACAAAGGCCAAAGCCTGAGGGAGAGGCGCCTGAGGGCTCTGAAACAGTGTCTTTGATAGGTCTTGACTAAATAGAGACAAGGTCAAAACCAATCAAACAGACTCAGGGAGCTCTCTACTACTGGTAATGCACACAGCTGTAGGTTAGCTCCCCAAACCCCTCGTTTGCTTCCTTTAAAGTGCACTCGTCAGGCAGTGTTGAGTCGGGCCCAGCAACTCGCCGGGAGGTTAGTCATGGCTCCAAAGTAATTAAAGGGAGAGTTGTTACACCCTAGCCAAACGAAAGAAGTCAGTCACTTTGCGATGACTGTGCTAAATCAGTCTCTGCGGAGTGCTATAGCAAGTAAACACTTCATGCGCCTTCGCAACTCATCATGTCGTGGATCTATTGGGCGCTATGCGCTATTTCACACTACATTCCTGATGGCTTCTATGAGGGTAGGAATTACCTGGGCGCTAGCCTAACTGACTCACAGAAGCAGTTAAGTGTTTGTGAACTTCAAATTAGAACCAAGGGGTTCCACTGAGAGACTATCAGTGTGATACAGATGTGAGTTTGAAATGTTTTCAGTCCACCAGGTAACTTCTAGGCATTATTTCAATAAGAGGTCATTTGACTTCTTTAATTGATTATAACAAAGTAAGACATTTATTACTTTGGTGCAAAAAAGTAATGCAATGTTTCAGAAAGTAGAAGACAAACAACTGATTCTTTCTATGTCTTGTCTTCCAAGTTAACTGTTTAAGGAGGTCCACTTAGATGTTAATTATTGAGATTTCTCAGAACCTGGTTAAAAAAAAAAACAACAAAACCCTTATATATGTGACATTAAGTCAGAGGATTGTGAGAGAGCATGTTATTTGGGGCAGATGGTGCCACAATATTCCACTGTGATATACTTTTTTTCTCAGCTAAACTTAATGGTGTTGCTTAATTTCATGATGAACCACAAGTCTGTTTATTTCAGCCACACCCATTTTAGCTACACTTAATTACTGCTGTGCATTTTTTTCCCTTTCATTACTCTTTCTACAACCAAAATGGCAAGTTTGAAACATCTAAAAGATGTTAAAATTTATATGATCAAGAAATGAGTGATGTACTTAATAGTTCGCCTAAATATGATGTGAGTTTGGCAAAGGGCTTTGTGGTATGAGATGAACACACTTACTTAACGGAGGACACGGTGCCTGTGGTGATGGAGTCAGTCTTGGAAAAGCTGGATTTTATGTAATCAGCAGCATTGAAACTTATGTGTCCTGCCTGGTCCATTGTGAGCCCGGGGGCAATGCTGGCCCCGGCTGCACCTACAGTGGGGACACCAGGAGCTCCAGGGTTCCCCGGCGCCGTAGCGAGGACATTGGGCATCAGTGATGTTTCAGGGTTTCCTGGCATTAGTTTCTGGATCGTTCTGATGTCATACTTTGAAGGGCGACCCACTTTGCCAGTCTTAAAGGCAATGGCACCACCCATGTCAGGGTTGCCCTCACCAGGCTTGAAGAGGTGCAGAAACTTGACGTTCTCCAGGTCGTACTTAGAGGGTCGCTTATAAGCGTTACCGTTCTGCTGCTGTAAACTCTCACCCATCTTCAGCTTCTGAATGAAGAAGTCATATTTGGAGGCTCGGGAGGCTATGTTCTGCATGTGAGAGGGATTAGGTGGCTGAGAATTAGCCAACTGAGGTGCCACTGGCTGCTTGTGGTCCAGGCTGGAGGGGTAGATTGGTGCCTCAGCCCCCGGTAGGCATCCAGAGGTCTGGAGCATGGTAGCACTCTTTTCTTGGGTCAGTTTTGAGTTGAGGTCGTCCGGTTTGGGTGGGGAAGCATGCATGGGCCAAGGTAGGGTCTCGCCAGCTTTCAGCTTGCGAATGTACTCTTCGTACTTGGAGAAGCGGGCACGCCGTGAGGCCTCCTCGCTGCTGAGGGATGACGTGTCTGAGGTAGCGGCTTTGAGCTTCTCAAAGCTGATCTTCTTGGTCAGCTCATCCCTTACCTGCTGGTCATCATAACCGAACATTCCTAGAAACTCATTCATGGTGTTGGCTGCATAGTCTCGCAGTGCAGATGCTTCTCCTGCACAAAGAAAAAAAAGGAAGAATGTCATTTGTGTAATTCTTCAAAATCCTTGCACTGCATTGTATATTGCATGACTTTAATCCCGGCCACACCATTGCCTCTCCTCTCCTCCCCCTCCCCCTCTCCTTATGGGGGGAGCCATATATTTATGCGTTTTTTTGGAGTGTGAGAAAATTTATAGACTCTTTCTTCTCGGGAGGGTGTATTTTTAGGCGGGCTGTCGTCGCGCTGGGGGGTTTTGACGTAGGCGGACAGGCGACGGGAGTTCAGTCAGTCATTTCTTTCAGACATCTTTATTTATGCCGTCTTTCCGTATGAAACCAAGCAATGAGATTTATTTTCCTTTCCTTCATATCTGCGCTGTTTGTTTTATTTCTTTCCTTTTATCCGGTTGTTTTTCCTTTCACCTTCTACTACGTCCGTTCTCTTTCCCCACTCCACCCTCCTTCCTCCCCCCCCCCCCCCGTTTTGTTTAACCTTTTGCGCTTTTTATTTTTTTTTTTTTTTTTCTTTCCCTTTTCCTTTTCGGTTTTGCTTCTCTCTCCCCCCAGGTTTCGTCCCCGGTTTCCTCTTTCCGGTTCATTTTATTGGTTGAATGTCAGTTCAGTTGAAGGGGCGGACAAAATTTCCCTTCCCTTTCAATCACAATTTTAAAAAAAAAATAATTTTTAAATTATCTTAGGTTTACCCCCCCCCCAGATGGTTTTTCCAATACCAGGTGGCAGGAGTCAGGTTATGACTTTAATGCCTTCATGATGTAAAATTATATTGAAATTACAACTGTAAAGTAAATAAACATTTTGGTAAGTATTCAACTACAAAACAGTAATGTAAGACTAACACCTGATTTGAACAGACTAAAGTTTTCATCTTTCCGATCAAAAGATATTCGGGAAATAACTTGATGTTATCCTCATATCAGAACGACAGCAAATTTGACAACAGGAAAAGTGCTTGCACTGCAAGCTACAACATCTGTAATTGTCTGTGTATTTATGTGTCTACAAACAAGCAGTCTGAGGCTCTTCCTGTTTTGGTTGCATTGTGAGTGAGTCCTGCAGAATTTGCAGGTAACTGTACAAAAGACTACACTAGATAAACAGGCTTCGTTTTTGTTTGTGTGTTATCGATCAGATTGTTTTTCATCCAAATTGATTAGAAAATAAAGTCTAATACTAGCGTTTTTTTGTTTTTGTCCCCCCCCCCCTTTTTTTTATTTTAACCAAATCTTAAAATCTTCACAGAGATATCTTTTAAAAAAATACAGTTAGTAAAAGTGAAACTCTGGGAGAGGAAAAATCTGTTGTCAGCGTTTTATAAACGAAGAAAGGTTTACAGCATATTTAGCTGAAATTATTTACATGATGAATGATGCTTAATGTTATTTCATGTCAGAATTTTAAGTGCTATCTACATAGAAATGATAGCATGTTAAGTGCATTCGTTTGATTAATTTTAAAATATCACCATTATTGTGTCACCTTCAAAAAGTTAAAAGAACAACCCCCCCCCCCCCCCCCTTTTTTTTTTTTACACATTTATGAACTGAGACATCACTTACATTTTAAGAGTTCATTAAATTGGACAACTTCCCCAAGGACGTAGGCAAAATACAGTCAATGTATAGTTTAATTGCATTTTGTGAAGATTAATTCTGCCCCATTAAGTTTGATCCAGGTTAGCACGAGTGGTCAGATAGTGGAGGAAAAGGAAGGATGATTTGGCTTGAGAGCAGTGAAGTGGCCAAGCTCTGCGTAAAGCAGAAGAGCTTGGATGAAGAGGAAATGGTGCAGAGAAAAAGTGAGTAAAGCAGAAGGGGGGAAAAAAAAAGTCAAAGAAATAACTGGCACCAGTGAGGCAGCCTTTCGGCAAACAGTTTTGTTTACAGTTCTAACTCTTTTCCAAAACTCTCCTGTTGTGCCAATTTGCATTTTAGGCAGGGACCCAGAACACAGATATGCTGGTAATGCACCAGATGATTATTTCAACAGGGCCATGTCAAACCTTTGGCCTTTTTAACTCAGCCTTGGCACTGTCACAGGGAAGAGGTCCAAAGTCTTTTTTAAAAATTTGTTTTATCGCTGTTTTCATCACCAGAGTACACATGAGCTGGCGAGGAGGTAATACCACCTACCGTCCGGGGTAATTAATACACAAATATTTCTCCTCTTGTCTCATATTTCTCAGTTATTGCTAAATCAGTCTCCGGGCCCTGCTCTTCACATCTCCTGCGCAGCATGTAAAATAATCCCCAAATTTCCATTCACCATGTTGGGGTTGTTCCCCTGCTCTGTGGGTCAGTATGAAAGAGTATCTTGTGGATCGAAGAAGCATGAAAAATTTAATAGAAACAGATCGTGTATTTGAGAGGAAATACCAACATGTTTGCAGCAAATCGGTTTGTTAAATCTGTCGTGTTTTCACATGTGCCAAAACCACAAAGTGACACTGTATATATATGCATGGGGATGTACTGCACAGTGCAAAATCTTACCCTACATTTAAGAATTTATTTAACTCATTATGGCAGAAATTATAAAATGATAACATACAAAAATTTGATTAGACCTAAAATCTAATTCTTTTATATTTTATTGCTTTTGTATTAAAGAGCATTTCCACAGCCCTGCTTACAGCTTTATGGTTAAAAAGTAAAATTAAATTTCATTTCTAAATTATGGTTTAAACAAATATAGAGCAAAATATCAAGTGTAAAAATGTATTTAAAATCCTTCTATTTTTAAATAGAAATATTAACTATCTTTAAATGTTGACTGTTCTGTATTATAGGAGCCAAACTGAGGAAAACTACTGTAAATGATTGCAAAGAGTTAAATAGTCTTTGTCATTTATGCGCCACGTCTCTTATTCATATTTGCTGGGAGTATTATCATCGCCTTCTCAGAGAAATTAGCCTGGTCATGTGACATACTATCAATGAAAGGCAAATGACTAGACTTGAAGGGATTATGACTGGGACCGGCAGGAGATAACCTTTCTAAAACGCCATGTAAATGAGTTTTCTACTCAACTGCTATCTGTCTACCTCTTAATGATGTGGCATGACACCAGGTGGGAAACTATGCATGGTGTACGGAATAAGCTCTGTTACCATGCATCCCTACAGAATAAATAAATTTGTAAATAAATCCTCTTTTTCTTCTGCACTTACTGTTTTTTTCTCCTAACACATCTGACATTTCCATCTGTACTCTCTATGGTGACACTGGAGTCTACAAACAAGTGGTTCTTAATCTTGACACTTCAGGCAAGCAAAATCCGACACACGACACAGACTTGCCTTGTCTACATTTGAGGCAATTAGGACACATTTTTCCTCCCGATATGATAACAGATGGGCATTATATCTCCATTTGCTGACCAAACATGGCCATCAATGTGGCACAGCTACACTGGTCCCAGCACTGAGAGGCAGAGGTGTTGCTGATGATAAAGATGCAAGCTAGTGCCTATATATGGACTAACCTAGAGTCTGAATACCTCCTAAAGAGTCTCTGTACGGATGCACAAATACATAATGGAAACCATTTGATTTTAATAAACCAACCCTAACATCCATCAATAAAACTTCTGAATAGTGGGATTCCATCATGAGGTACAATAATTTAAACAGAGTTTTAAAAAGCTATTTATGTTCATATCAGTGAATTAGTTTGAGAGTGTTCTGTTTAAATGGACAGTGCTAAGCTAATAAAGAGTTGCTATGAATAAATGACATTATGTGCATTTGTTTGAAGTAATTTGTCACACAAAAAGTGCAGAGCTTCAAACTTCCTCACTGTTTGCTTAGTTAATTAACAGGCAGTAAATAGAGGGAGCTTTGAAATAGCTTGAAATGAACAATAACCTTTTAGGGTGAACCCAGAATTGCAAATGGAAGTCATGGTCAAGCCTGTTTGATCCATCGCTATGAACATCTCTGTCATTGCTTTCATACTTTTTATTCATTGGGTTTTTCCATTGACTGGCTTATGAGGGCTCTAATGCGACATCTAAATTATCTAGGAAAAGTATTCTGGGGTTTTGCACTGATAGGAAATCCGCACGATGCCTCAATGTGAGGAGTTAAATGTTTTGAAGGTCGCAGTTTCTCCCATTGATCTTGCAATGTTTGTTAATTACATTGTCACTGATGTTGTGAGAGATAATTAAGCCACTATGTTTATATGCATAATTATGTGCACTCCACATCAGGCTTTGAAAGACAGCGGCGAGAAGAGAGAGCGAGAGAGAAAGGGAGAGGAGGAAAAATGTTTTAATTGTGAGCTGAGCAGAAACATGGCAATATAGATGCCCTAGTTACAATCAACAAAGAGCAGCTCAGAAAATAAAAAAGCAAAACAAAACAAACTCTAAAGATAAGATTTGCAACTGATGCAGCATGCTCTCGTCGCAGTCTTCAAACACCAGCTTTGTTGTGAGATTTAAAGTAGCAAAGGAACCTTGAGAGGGAAAGGTGTAGACCTGCTACACAACAGTTGCACAAATCTACAGACAGGCCTTTTTTTTTGGCCATGAAATAGAAAAAAATGACTAATTAAAACCACAAAGCACTTTTCATTTGCTCTTGAAGTGAAACCCGAGCCATTTTCTGAGAAGCCCCTGCCCTCAATTCTGAGTGTGGCCAGAACTACTGCTGTACATTTGGTGAAAGTAGAAAGAAATGATGACAAAAGGAACATGTGTACATGACTCTGAGGTACATACCTAAACCTAGATGAAAGCCCAAAAAAACTGTTAAACTGAAGTAAGCGAGCACAAAACAAAACTTGTTTTTGTACCGCAACAACCGGTCTCACCTGCAAAATGCTTTTTCTTTTTTTTTTTTTCCTTCTGTGTGAAACAGACTTTATCTATTCATATAGTTGAGCTGTCCCCCCCCCCCTCTTTTTACAACTTTGTGTTTAACTTCTGCAACACAAGGCCACTCACTCTTACAAGTGTATGTGTGTCTAGTTTCAAGGGTCACAAAGCGTAAAACACTAAACAGCACTTTCTTAAAAGATTGTTTGTGCTGTTAACACACTCTCTGCCAACTTTATCTATTTGATAATCAGTGACTTATACTGAGAGAACATCATGTCTCAATTAAATAAGGGTTATTATGAGTCGTTTAGAAGAGCTTACTGTATTAGGAATCTATCAAAATGTTAGAATATCTGCTGACAAAAAATAAATAGAAAGACATGAAGTGTCTGCTAAAGGATGCAACACAACTTCCCTATTTCTGACTTTATTTGACAACTGATCTCTTGGATTTGACAACTGCAGGAAAAAAAAAAAAAACCTTCAACGGAAGACTCCTCCATGTAACAGAGGAGCTGGAGGCAGTGGCTAAGTTTAGTGAGCTTAGGGAAAAAAATCAAAGACTCAGTATGTAATCCTGGGTGTAATATGAAGCTTAGCCTGGCCCTGCCATGCGCTCTTGGCCCTCAGCTGCTGGGAGAATGCATAAACGCCTAAATGCCTAACGTTGTAAGCCTTCTCCATTTATGAATTTCTTCGTACAGCTAGCCACACACAAGTTCCTGTTTTCCCCTCTGGCCTGCCAGTTGAATCTGACTTTGGAGTAATAATGTCACTGGCTATTCATATTGTAACACTAGAGCGTCTCTTTCCAATAATGAGCACACTTAAACCTATGTGGATGTGGCAATGTCACCTCTCCTCTGTTTAAGCCTTTACCCCATAATACTGTGAGAGGAATGCTTTGAAGTGAATGTTGGTTTCAGATGTATAAAAAGCTTGAGAATAAATCAGACAGAAAGGTGTTGGCTATGAGAAGAGGCGTACCTGGAGAGGAGAAAGGTGCTTGGCGACTTTGGGCCTCACTTTGCGACATGTAACTGTCATCTTTTGGAAGCTTGTCTTCAGCTTCTTTGTCGTCATGGTAACTGCCATCATGAGACCCTACGGCGGCCTCGGGCTCCTCAGCGTTGTCTTCCTCATCGCTGCAGCCTTTAGGCTGTACCATGTAGACACCTTCAGGGGGGCCATCTTCATCATTGCTGCCTTTGAGTTCGGGCTCCTGCTCATCGTCAGGAACTGGTGGCTCATCCCCATACTCGCCGTTGACCCACTTCTCGATGGCCTCGCGTCGCTTCTGGTCCTCTTCGAGGCTCTGACTTAGGCTCAAGCTCTCGGGGAAGTTGGTCTCATTGTCATCATAGTGAGAACTGCCACGCTCGCTGTTTTCCGCTACGCTCTGGTCTCCTTCTGCATTCTGGGAGCTGCTATCGTACACCACTTGGCGGCTCAGCTTGGCACAGATAGCATTGAGTTTTAGGCCACCTTTCCTTTTGGCGGCCATCTTGGGTTTTCCTGAGGTCGTTTCAGTGCATAAACTCCTTTCAGCTGAAACATAACAGAAAACATACGATTAGCTAGAGGTAATAATCACTCACAGGATAAGCAGGGTTTTTAAATGAGAGCTTTGCACGCTTTCACCTGAAACAAACTTTAAACCAGTTTTTCCAAGTCTGTAACTTTGACTGATTTCAAACATCACAATGGAAAAAACAAACTGGCACAATCGACATTGACTGCTGCTATTAATAACCTCCACAAAGCACTTAACAATAACAGCACAAGACTGGAAGGACACACAGAGATACTGTACATATCTGTCAAAGTTACAGTTCGTGGGTCAGCTTTTAACACAGCAGTGAAAGAAAATGAAGTAAAAATAAGTCGAAGCAGCTGAAACCACTGGCAGATAGCTATCAGACCCCCTACAGTACGACAAGCGGCAAGTACATGGCTACATAATCCTTCACATGACAGCGCTATATAGACACTGTGAAATGTTATCTTCACTTTCACCTCAAGAGGCTCTGGTCCTGACACTGAGCGGGGGGCTGCACGGCATTTAAGCTGTCAGGATGAGGAGTGAAAACACTGAGCACTTTTGGGCTTTTTCAGATCTGATATCAAGTATTAGGTGGGATTAGACTAAATAACAGATTTTAGAGAGGTTGCTGGAAGGAGACAAATTTGCCATATACATAAAAATGTTGTATTTTCTTTATTTTGAATATCCTTACTCAACAAAATATTATAAATCATAAAATGTCTAGGCAATTCTCCCCCCTCCAGAGGGGCCTCTGTGAACAATAGCACATGATAGAGCATGCTTTGGGGCAGGAATGGATGGCATTATTTCAACCCAAGTGGGGCTATCTTTATAACATGTCCTCTGATGAGGCAGGAACAGCTGCCTGTGGCATTCCATATCCAGAGCTGCCTTTTTAGGGCAGAAACTGCACTGTGTTACCTTTCACTTCATTTCCAGAGCCCCCAAAGTTCACCTTCTGAATGCATTTTCTGGACAATTACTGTCTCTTTTCAAAAAGCTAGTAGAAGGTGACAGTGAATAATGCATCTGCTCATTTTTTTTTCCCTTTTTACCAGGAATTAGAACAAGAATGTTTTTTATTCAGTGGGAGGTAAAGCTTTGAGGCTGAATGAAAAGTCAAAGCAGAAATATTTCTTAGTGCCTTTTTGAGCCACACACTTTTAAAGATAATACACAATACCGAGTTGTATTTGAATGTAGAAAAATGTGTGATATCAGAGGTAACAAAGTTCTATCTTAAAGACTCAATCCACTCTTTATATCAATGAGTACGAGCCTCTTCATTTTCCCTCAGCTATAAAGCCAAGCACAATCATGGGTGAGCCATTGCCGGCATTATGTAAATCACATCGGAGCAGCATAAAATCCTGTTTTCATTTTCTTTTTGTAAAGTTGTGGAATCATTAGAGGATATGCAATTTGAGGGAGCTTACAGATCACACCGTCACCAGACAATGAACCCCGTCCTACCCACACATGCTTTCTCAGTTACTGTATTTACATTGCAGGCTTCCTCTCTGAAACAATGACTTCAGGAATTATGCAGTTTTGAGGGGGAACATATATCAGAAGCACATTACTGTACAATTTAGTGTTAGACAATTGCAGGCAGAGGGTGAAAGGGTCAGCTTTTAGAAGACAGCAATTTAAAAAAAAAAAAAAAAGGCATCAGCTGGAAAAACGTTTAGAATGTGGAAGACATAAATTTTCAAGTTTTTTTTTCCTTTTTTTTTTTTTCTCAGAAATATTCTCCAAAGGAAGATTGAGGTCATTTGGGTGTTGCTGTGGAAGTCCTTTTTCTTCACTTTACGGTGTTCAGTATTTAATGCTTTAACTACTGATTTCCTTTGTACTGCAGTCTCAAGCTGCTTGTAGGAAATGACCCAAACATAGTGGTTTCTATTCATTAGTGCCTATTTATGTTTGATTTTCTGTTAATAATAAGGAACATGAGTGGAGGACCATTACCTACTGAGTTTCCAGTTATTACATTATTTATATATATAATAAAAACTTAAAAAAAAACTAAAACACACACAACTTACTCATTGTTTTCTCATTCAAGATAAAACATGATTTAAAACAAATGAAATGTTGTGTGCTTCCCTCGAGGAGGAACATGCTACGGTTCAACGGTTTCTGGAAGCAGTCTGAACTATTATTTATGCTGTGGGTTTCTGTCCACAGCAGCTTTTTTGCCATTGTTTATGATAAGGATTGCTATGGTAACACTAAGCTGTTTACCTCAAGTCATTTGTGTGCATGATAGCGTACAATGAGATAAAATCTTTGGGGACCTACATGAAAGAACAACTTTTCCCTCTGGGATCAACACCCACCCCCCCCATGCACACACAAGAACACACACACAAACACACCTCTCTGAGAGTCCAGTAAGCATTCTGCCTTATTAATGAATATCAGAAAGAAAAACAACACTGTCACACGCATTAGACATTATTTACACTCTGTTTTAGCCTGGTGTGCTAATTGTCAAGGAGGAGACACCTCAGTAAGCACTGGGAGTTGGAAAAACCAGGCAGGTTTGAGTTTGAACACAACAGCTGAAACTAATTTTTCCAACTGCTTATGTTAAGAGTGACATTATTTTTACTGGAAACAGTGCAGGACCACAAAGAAGAGCCACATAGTGCCTGTATAAGGCCAAAACATGAGGAAAAAGTCAAGAAACTATTTTGAATGCATTTGCACTACGTCAGGATCTTTTTCATCTTCAATCAAAAAGCGCATCGGTGCATTAGTTCTTTGGGGTTCTGCTTCTTCTCAGAGCCAGATGACGAGGTTTGTGTCATCCAGCCCCTTGCAATGACAAACTAACTATTCCACAGCTCTAAGCCCCACAGGTCTTTTTGGTTTTTGATGCAGAGTGTCTGTGTGCCAGGATGATATCGTGCCCAATCAAGTGGCGTTTCAAATCCTAATAACTCTGCTGGAAGTGCATTATTTGTGTGAACGTGCACAGAGTGTAATCAAGCCCGCGCCGGCTAAAGGATGTGGGAGTTAACAATAGTTGTGACTGGCAGGGTCATGGCTTTACCTCCATCTAACATACAACGCCGAGCAGATTATGTCCAAAGTGCTTTTGCAATCAACTTGCGGAAGATGTAACGTCACAAAGAAAATTGAAAAACTCTACTTTGTTGTTAATTCAGGGAACAGTGCTGCCCCATAAAAACACTTACTCCCTGCAGTGTTTTAGTTTGTATGGAGCGAGCGCACAGGAGGGGTCTGTATATAAGAGAGGTAGATATTACCTGTTTAAACTGAAGCTTATCTCTTCAACTAATCAAACACAGAGACAGAGCCTGTTGTAGATTCCTGCTGAGTTCCAACATGACTGACACAGGGACAAACCCCCCACAATATCTCAAGTTAATTAATACAAACAAGGTCTGGGAGATGTCTGTTCAGCTCAGGATTATTTTACAATATGCTGCCGAGAGTTGCAGTAGCTCTTTTAAAAAGAAGGGGGGAAAAAAAGTCTGGTTATAACTTTATGAATCTTTGGCAGATTAATCGACAAGGCTCCCAGTGTGTAGCTCAGTGAACCTTTCATGTCTCTGGCTCTCAAGGGAGATGTTTGTGAGAGAGTGTGCATGTGTGTTTCAGGAAAATCACCGAGCCACACAGGCAAGTTTTCACAGACACGCTTGAAAATGACTGTGTTTTTATTTTTGTAAATCTTCATCTTGCAAGGTGAGAATGTTTCCTCTTTCTCTCTTTTTGTCTTGCTTCTTCCCTGCATGGTAGAGAAGCAACAGCCGTAAGGAAGTCAAGCGGAAAGTCACTGATGGACAACTACGCCACCGCACCCAGACCCCAGCATCTGGCCCCTCTCTCATTTTTATTACAGAAGAATAACAATAAGCAGGTCGCCGACCCCGCCGTGAGATTTTGCCACAGTTTTCTAACAGTCGGTGCAGCGGATGCTGAGAAATTTCCATTTTTCCGCATGCATATTTAATTGAGTTTTGTCCCAGTGGTGCGGAAATGATTTGTTTTTTGCTCTCTGTTCACTTGACTCCTCTTCGGAGTCGCTAACCCTGATTAAGACGTTCCCGTTAATTTCCCAGCGCACACCTTTTTTTGTGCATTAATGGTTCTGATCGTCTAATTAAAACTTCTCAGCTCGGCTGCTGATCACCGCTCGTTGTGCCTCTGACCTGAAGTTTTAATTGCCGCATCAGAAGCGATAATAATAATTTTGAGGTTCTGATGATTAAAAACAATGCCATTGCCAACTAGTTGATAGATGGGGGTGTGGGGTGGGTACATCTGAGGAGAAGTCTGTACAGAGAAAGCATTCAGAAAAGGGACTGGTAAAGTGGGTTTGCACATCCAAAAGACCAAGATGGTTACTGTAGGTGATTGCTGACAGGAAAGGGTGGCAGAGCATATGGGAATCTCCCAGGCCTCGTGTCCCTCTGAGTCTTCCTGAATAAACAGGTTTGGCTGCGACTGGGAATTAGCTTTCCCCACCTCAAATCTAAATCTGCCACTAACTGATCCACTTTGGAGCTCTACTGACTTGGCAGGGTTGCCAGGTAAGGGAGGAGGGAGAAAAGGGGATAGAAAGAACACGAGATAAAGAAAGATAAAGGTACATAAAAGATGACAACAGTCTATTACCTTCTGCTTATTTTCATAAAAAGATAATAGCACAGTGGGTTGAGTACAAAAGGTACATTGTTCATAAAGTGACTGAATGAAAAAAAAGGAACTTCTGGTGACTGTTGCCTCTGTCATAAAACATGGTGCTGATGAGATTATATGATATGTGCATTACTGTCAAAACAGGAGAAGTGAGTTGCTTGTGATCTTTGAAAGAGTGCTTTCACACTGTACTTTACAGATCACACAAACTGCAGCAATGATAGGAAATGATTCAGGCATGAAGAGAGATCGTGCACCCTGGAAACCGCCACCAGCACCAATCTGTCACATTTTGTTCTTTTTTTAACCACTGGATTTCTATTGGATTTTTTTTTTTTATTTCAGCAGAAGATCAATGCTACTGCACACACATACAGAAACATACATAAAGTGAAACATGGACGTTATTGTCCTTTGGCCTAAACTCTACCCTTCACTCAACCCTTTTCTTACAGATCTATTATAAAATTAATCAGTGGGTAGCACTTCTGCCTGCTTGTTTTCCTTTCTTCTCTCTCTCACTTTTTTTAATATCACTGCAGCACTTTTTGCTTTTAGTCTCGTATGTGACCTTGTACATTGTCTGCAGTTTTTCTGGGGCTGCTGACCTTGAAGAACCAGTTTGGACTATTTCACTTCAGCTCAATCCACGGGCTGTTATCAAATACAAGCCCTCAGCCAAGTGCCACGCTCCCGTCACACCGCCGCAAAAAAAACAAACAAGACACTGCAGGACAAAAGCAGACACAAACGGCCCTTATACCACTCACTGACTGCATGGGACAATAGCTGAAGAAAACAATGTATATTTCGAGCACAGATGGAGGAGGAAAGACACTGAACTTGAGGGCAATCAGGCAGGAAAGTTGAGATCTAAGGACAAATACGCCCCCCAGCTTCATCACAAACAGGGTAATTATGGTATTTTCCAGAGCAGAGGACAAGCAATCTAAAATGGTCTGAGGGAGGGAAAAAAACAATCTGACATGAGTGACAAGAACCATTCTGACAGCTTCGTACCAAAACAGCTAACTTTTATTCAGTTTGCTGCTTAGGGTAATTCATGAGACACACGGCTAACTTGTTAAAATTGTACATCAAATCTGGACTCACAGCTGGCACCAGATGATGACTTCATTTGTGAGTGTGTAGCAGTAGGCAAGAACTTTCTGGAAAAAAACAAAACAACACACAATCGCACACAGTCCCATGTCTCCACAGGCTGAAACAAGGGAAATTTATTCTTGCGGCTTTGTTTTGAGACTCATGTTCGGTTTCATGACACCAGGAGTGCAATTTGATAAGCCAACCGGCATGGTAAATGAGCAGACGACCCCTGTGTCCCTCCCCCATGGTTGCTGTGCTTGGTGCAGGAGCAAGGCAGTGTATAGTACAGTGGAGAAGGGGCTCAGCGGTGCACCTCTCAAGGGCCCTTGAGCTAATATCTGTACAGATTAACTGCTTCAGTTGTATTTTGGTCACGGGGATCTCTCTTTGCCTTAGTGGCTTGTTGGGAGGGAGAAGGGGAGTTGTGTGTGAGTGTGTGCATTGCGCTCATAAAGTGTCAGTTGAACACTTTTCTGTAGTGAAGAAAATGGCCTACTTTGCCTGAGAGTTCAGAAAGCCTAGTGTGTGTCACTCCTTCTTATTATCATCTTTGAAGCCATATTTATCAACCACCATCCAGAAATTGTAAATGCTGACTAAGCCATCTCTATCACCTAGCTCATCTATGTCTCTACAGGACAAACACACACACGTGTCAATCCTCCGGGGTAAACTCAGCACACGCTGCTCCATTAGTTATCAATTAAGTCTGGAAATCTCCACCTGGCTTACACACACAGATGAAGCCGACACATGTACGTAGCACCCCGCTCAACAGGACGTTGAGAGCGTGCCTCATTTCAGTGTGTGTGAGGGAGTGTGTTTGCGTGTCCACACGGGTGGCGCTTTTGTCCATGAGGTTAACCTTGATATGAGGCCCTGTCAGGCCAGATAATGTCAATCAATGACAAGCCCTCACAGATAACCCCTAATGTGAAGCCTAAAAAGCAAAGCTGTTTAGATCTTTAGACATGCCCCCTTTCACCAGCATATGAATTGCATTACAAGGAAATGAGCTGTGGCATTTCTTTAATAAGACTCTTAAGACATTTTGACAGCATATAAGGCCCTCTGCCGTTAAAAAAAAAAATTAAATAAAGCCTCTGCTGACAACGTCTCCTCGCACAAACCGTTGTTCTGATGGGCAGATCCAAGTCCCTCTTAAGTGGAGGGAAGGAAAAGACAAGCAGGGAGGGGGGGGGGGACACCTTACCCTTCTTTTTTTTCTCCAGCTCCCGGGGACTTCTTAATTGATTTCCAAGGTTACGTTTTAAATTTGTTTTTCAGGCACGAGGGCCTCGTGAATAAAAGTGCGAGTCAATGTTTTTCGAGCAATTTCCCTAAATTCAGCCTAGTTTGGCATGTTTGCATCAGATCCTGCTGACCTCCTTTCATGCCCCCCCCCCCCCCGATCTGTTTCCTTCTTTTTCTCCTTTCTCTCCCCTTGAAAAGAAAGAAGGAGGTGACATTAACCCAAAAAAGCATGTATTTCCAGACAGGATGCCTGTGCTGACAGCATCGATCCCCGGCTACCATTAAAACATTTGCTCTGCCTGACAGACTTTCCTCTTTTGGACTTTACATGCAGTAGAATGAATCAAAGGTGCCTGTTAAAATGTCATTCTGAGCAGCTTCTGTACCTGTCCAAAAATGATCCATGGCTCAAAGAAAACTGTACTTTTTATCATTTTCTACTGTAGCAGTCTGCTGTTCAGTCTTTCTCTCATGAAGCACAATTATAATTTATAAAAATTAAAAAAAAAAAAACACTTTCAGAGAGAAAGTGATGAAATGAGTCTTCATACTCACAATATTTACACTTTGCAGACCGTCTAGCTGTAACTCTTCTGCAAAAACTTTGATTTTGGAGGTTCTGCTTTTCTGACAAGCAGAAAATAAGTGACAAGTGTGTATATGATTGCAAAAGACGTTTTAAAGTGCCTTCTACGTGTCTGTGTGGTTGGGGAAATGCGGCTAGGTGCACAATACACTGTAAACATATACTGTATGTGAAGTGGCTGTAACCAATATTAATCATGTTGGTGTATGTGTGTTGTGCACATGTTTGCAGGGCTGTAGACAGCAGGGCATCACGCTCTGAGCTCTCCTTCTGCTCCTTTCTGTCTAGTGGCTGCAGGTCATGTCATTTTTTTTCCGAGACACACACTGACATTTCCACACACTGATGAAAAACTGATCCTCAGTGAGGGTAATCACCACCGTACTGTCAGTGACAGCAGTGAAATAAAAGTTAGACATGAACTAAGGCAGAAGTAAATGTGGCAGTTTTCACCTGAAAAAAGGAACATTCATGTTTCTGGGAGTTGAAGTGGAGGCAGGGATGTGCCGTGACTGAATTTGGAGGTGTGATAAAACAACACGCATCATAAAGGGGGAGGAGAGGGTGAGAGGAGGAGGAAAGGGGTGAGTAAAAATGACTGAAATGATGAAACAAGCAAAGCTGCTTTACAGGAAAAAAGAATGCTGTCTATTTTGGGTCTCAGTATACAAAAGGAAGTGCTGCTAAGTTGACTCAAACAAATAAATTTGCTTTTGATAAAACCACAGCAACTACTTTTGCATTCTACACCAAACCCACTTTGTTTCCTGCAGCTTTATCTTCATGACTTGCCACATTTGTGAGAAGCCGCTCACTAAATTGTCTAGCACAAACAACTGAAGGTTTTAAAATGGTGCAGCGTTGACGGCTTAAGATGTAATTTTATTTGAAAAGTGGCAGGTTAAAGGAAAGCCTCAGAAGTGAACATAGAGCGCTCACCACAACCAGCTGCCCGTTTTACATTTCTGCAACATTAATATTCCTCTTATTATTATTTTAAAGTGAAAACGGATACTCTGTTGAAGTGCAAATCTGATGAATTACGGGAGCAGATTGCTGCTATTAATTATTAAAACCTATTTTATAAATATTCAGGTCTGTCATGCATCTAATAATGAACGCTTTAGAGGAGGTTACTTCCTGTGCGCATCCTAATGTGTCAGAAATATCACTTTTAATCACACTCATGTCAGTAAGTGTGCTGAGTTTGAACCTGCTGAAAAAAAAATTTGCCAAATCAAGGAAACTCAGATGGCTGACTACTGTGCTCATCACAACTCTTCAGTTCCTGCTGTTTTGCACGAACCTGGTTCCTCCTCTGCCCCGTCTAAAGACGCGGTGAACACCTCGCAGCTCCCTGCTGCATTCTTACTTTGGTAATTTGAATGGAGAATAATGCATCGGCAGCACTCTACCTTCTGGACACACCTAGTCCCAGCGCTACTGCTGCCATATGCTGCATTGATACATATTCATAACACTTTCTCCTGTGTTGTGTGTTGAGCCTTAAATGACTAACAACTTCAAATAGAAAGAAGGAAAAAAAAAAGAAAAAAAAACGGAGAGTTTGATTACTCTTCACTTATTTCCTCTTGTGCACTTTTGTGCAAATAAAAACAGGTTTGGGGAGATTAACAAGAAGCTGTGGAGTTTCAGAATTGTTTTTGGGAAGCTCCACAAGGCAGCAACTGTCTGAAGAGTTGGATAAACTGTCAAGCTGATGGTTTCCTGGTAAAACATGAGTTGACGATACGGTACCACAACCTCCATACATCCCAACTGTATGTACATGTGCTGCATACGCACGGAACTAGAAACACACACAGACACACACTGTGGAGCACTCTGAGATTAGCGCTGTCAGAGCTACAGTGATACCCCGTCATTATCTGCACACGGGGCCTCCTTCATGCGCTTGCTTGCCTCACTGTCCTCTCCACTGCTTCTCTGTGGAGGTAGTAATTACTAAAGCTAACATTTCTTTCTCTCTGTGCCTCCAACTACCCTCCACTTCCCCACCATTTCTTTCTTTTTAGGCAGTTCTCTCAAGTGTCTTGCCAGCTTCTTGCCAATTGGTAACACAGCTGAAGGAATGCCAGTGCGGATGGCAGCGCCAGTGTGACTCCCTCTGTTATGAGAATATTTGCTGCCAAACTGATGTGCAATAAATGCAGTGTGGTGCCCAAGATTCAGATCAGTCATCTGGGTCAAACACTCATTGTGATACAGCAACAGAGAAATGCTCTGCAGTATCTGTTCGACTAAACATTGTTGGTGTAACAAGCTGGGATCAGAGAGACGTTCCCTCTTTCATGGCATTTTTCATTATCAACAATGCTCTTACACTTTAGCTTTCTTCTTCCTCTCCCACTGGAACTATGGCTTTATCAAAGGTGATGGCTTGCTCAGGCGCATTTTCTGAAACGTCTTCTTCAGCCAGCCATTTCCCAAGCTGCTCTCGGGTAAACGTCACTCAGAAAAACTGGGGAAGATTTGATGGTGAGATCAAAAAGAAAAAGGAAGGACAGCAAGGAGAACGGGGAGATCGAAAAGGGGGGTTGGAATTATACCCTCCTCCCCCTCTGACACCAACTAGTACTGAGGGTAATTCCTCCAAGCAGGGCTTGTGTTTTCAGACGCAAAGACAACAAAACGCAGGGCGCTGCCATGAGACATCAAAACGGGCGATTTTGACTTCAGAGGGTCTTCAGATGCTTGAGGAGTTGTCAGTGTCGGGCCAGTGGGACTGAACAGAGAGAACAGAAGGTACCAGCAGGCTGTTAACAACCAATACGGGAACCACGCCAGAAAGGCCGTCTCCTCCCAAAATGCCAGTCGGCACCAGATCACTAAACTGCTTCCACCATACTGTAATGTCCCATCTGAGCACTTTCATCTGCTGAAAGTTACATGACTTGAAAGTTGATCAGCTGCGAGTTAGTAGTTTACTGAACCTTTGAAAAACACACAAAAAGTAAATATTCCACATGTCAGTGACATAAAAGTAGGAAAAAAATTGAGCAAACCTCACACAAACACTCTTTTAGGAGACAGTGGCTTCAACAGGTGCCTTGAAAGAAGCAATTTTATGTTCTTTGCCTCACAGAGAGATTTTCATCAGCAAATCAAAGACTTGCTTCGTTCTTTGGAGACCTGAGCTGTGTTGTGACACGCTGAGCGGGATGTCCGCATTTTCTCCTGTGTTGTTCTCGCTCGTTCTTGGAGCATTAGACTCACTCTAAATAGCCTCAAGCAGATTAGGCTGGCTCATATTCAAATGCACATTTCTTCTAAAACCCACTCCACGAGTGGGCCGAAGAGATCAGTGCAGGAGCCTGGTGAGACGGTAGTCAGAGAAGATTCTGTCATGTATAAATCAGCACGGAGGAGGAAAGGAGACTGAGAGGAAGAGTGAGGGAGAAGGACTGAGGTAAAAGACAAACAAGTGTTGGCTCTGCTATATGAGTTTAGTTAGCTAGAGAGTTAGTGCATGAGTTATGGCTAGCGAAGGGCTGAGGGACGCTGTATTTATGAGGGGACTGAGTGAGTGTTAAATCCCTGGTAAGAAATAAAGTCGTCCCTGAGCGAACAGGGGAAACATTTCACTCAGTCTAAGAGGTGCCCTGAAAAAAAAATGAAAGCCATCCCTCTTCCAGAGGAAGCACTGTTCAATATTCCCTAAAATTGCTTTATTTCTTAAAAATGCTATAGATCACATCCAAGTGGACTGAATCTTATATTTGAATAGAGAGGAAGATTCTCTGCACGTAATATCAAGTGAGTTCACAAGCCAAGGAAAGGGAAAGAATCTGATTCTTCTAAAATTGCATGCAGATTTTCTGAGGGATCTTTGGCTAAGAGGCGCTGCCAAAACACACAGTGCACTTGTTGCAGTGCAAGGGTTCATCCAAGAAAAGTTTTCCATTGTGGTTTACCCAGGAAAAAGTAGTGTTTTTTAATTCAAATATTTGAATTTAGCTACTGAAATGAATCTTTCAATATCCATCTATAGGCGCAGCCCTGTATCTGAATGCGGTTTTTCATTTTTTTGCATTTTTTCCTGCAAAAAACTTTCCATGTTTGACAGAGTCTGAGTTAAAAAGCCTGAAACAAAGGAGGGCTCATAGCCAACGGAAAAGGAAAAGCTTAACACTGCACATTGTGCACATCCAACTTTAACTCAGACCTCTGTCCAAACCCCTGCAGTAGTAATAACAATTATTACTTAAAAAGGCAATATTTTTGCATTAACTTAAAAGGCTATATCTTTTTCTTCCCCTCAAGCCTGTGCGGCCTCACTTACCCTAAGTATCTTCATAAATCACCGGTTACTGTTAACATGTACTCCACAATTCAGTCATCAATCTCCTACCAGGTCAGAGTGAAAACAGAGGGGGAAATGTCTGCTTAGTAAAATGTCTCTCTCGTGAATGCTGCTACCACCACCCACTACTCAAAGGCAGAAATGCACATACACTGTGTGTGTGTGTGTGTAGACCAGTAGCATACAGTACACATCAGTGAAATGATAAACACGTGCCCGGCACACTGCAACCGAAGCAGTCCTATGGGACATGGGAGCGGTTGCCAGATCGCCACGGTAACGCAAGCCAAATTCAATTCTGACTTCACCTCTCACTCTGCTGGTTCCATTTGTTCTAAAAACAAATAAACAGCAAGCAAAGAGTTGGAGTCGGCCAACTTCTGCCTTGACAAGAAATCTCAGGCCCAGACTGAGGCGCTCGTCTGCTCGAGAGGCAGACGACTCACAGGGCCGAGTGTAAATCTGTGTTTATGTTCACAGACAAAGTATTTATTTAACCAAAAGGAGAAAATCTAATTGTACACAAGGAGGATAATTCCTCTCAGAAACATGTCTCCACGAGGGAGAAAAATACTCTTTAGCCTTTCTTCAACAGACACTGTTTACATCAGCAGAGTGGAAAATCCCTCCAATGACAAACCTCTCCATCACAACATCTGTATCTACACAGCCAGATCAATCTCAACCAACACCACAAATTACCTCATGACAGATATGAAGACATCTGCGCTTGCCGTCAGAGCCGGGGGATTTAGGTGCTTTTAAACAAGTCTTATTTTCAGGCTTGAGAGGTGTGCAAGGTAACGACATCAAGTAAAACTACATTATGAATATATAATATCAGAAATAATTTATTTTATATATATATGGTGGAAGTCGAGCTTAAAATATAAACCTGTGAAGTTACTTATTAATGACAATATTGCATAAATGCATAAATGGCAATGGTACAATATAACCTCCTTAAGTGTACCTAAATAAAGCATAAAGTGGTGCAAACACCTTAAAACTGTAATGTTCAATATTTGAAAAAAAAGACTGAGTTCACATAGACTAAATGTTACTTTCCTTCACTGAATATCAAAAATGTAACAGTGAGATGTAACAAGTGGAAAAGAGCAGTCCAACAAGGCCTAACACAAGTCCAATGCAAAACTTTTGGAGACGCAACATTTAAAACTCATGTAAACATATTATTGACATTCACAACACTGTGTGTGAAATATATGTGTAAATTACACAATTCTTTCCAGAAAACAAACATTCCACCTGCTGTTTCCTGACTCTCACACGCTCACTTTGACACCACCCACTACATCACTACACATGCGTGCCTGACTCATGCCAACTGCAAATAGTAGCAAAGCCGTCCACGACGTAACACTCAACTCCTGAGAGTATGTTTGTGTGAGGGGGAGGAAGGTGTGTGTGTTTGTGTGTGTGTGTTTGAGAGAGAGAGTCTTACCTGGCAGCAAACCGCCCTCAGCGCTCTGTCTCACCTCTCCCTCCTGCCCTGGAAGAATTCTCTCCACAAAGCAAGGCATTTTCTCCACAACTGCTCTCTGCCAAGGCTCTGCTCCCTCTCTCCCCCTCTCCCTCCCTCTCTCCTTCTCACTCCTTTCCTCTCTCCCACTCTATCCTCTTCTCTTGCTGTCTATCTCTCCTCCCTCCTTACCCTCCCCCTATCCCTTTTTCACAGATGTCGAAGCTGCGCGAGTTTACCCACTTTACCAGTAGGGGTCCTTCATCGCCCTTCTCCACCCCACAGCCACATGGGGGAACAAAACACACACACACACACACACAGAGGCCACTTAACGGGCGCCCTCCTGTCACTGCTACAATGAGAGCCCAGCGCACAGTACAGAGACAGAGACAGGTGTGAAGTGGGTGGTGTGCAGCGGGGGCTGGCCCTCGGCCCTTTCCAGCCCCGCTCAGCCCTGTGTGTGCAGCTCGGCTGTGCCCTGGCTCCTGAAGTGTAGTACAGTAGTAGCTCACTCACACACTCACACGCACTCACAGGCATATGAGCACACAGATTGACTTACAGTGGGTCCCTCAGAGCCAGCAGCCAGAGAGACACAGAGTGTTTGTGGGCACGCACAAGAGCACACACTTTCACTCGTACGCTGCGCAGACACACACAGAACAACTGCTGCTGTTTGCTACTGCCGCTGTTGACAGTGATAACATGTGCTTTGTGCCCTATGTGCGAGTGTGTGTGGCAGTGCGCATGTGCATGCACGGATAAACACAAATTCATACACAAACACACAGCAGATGCCGATCGACTTTTGCATTTCAGGTTTCTGTTCTACAGAGTTTTTTGTGCATGTGTGTGTGTGTTTTTTAATTTAAAAAAAAAAACAGTGTTCATTGACACTGGCATGTTAGATTTGAAGGCTCCCAGCCAGCGTACAGTGGGGAATTTCTAGTTTCTCTTCTACTTGTGGAGCACTTTTCACATTGCAATATCAATACTGGAGAATATTAGCTCTCCTGCTGAAGAATGTTAGATCACTGTTTGCCTGTGAATGAGGACAAATTCCCTTATAAAAAGTGGGCTTAATAAGTCTAAATATGCGTATGTGTGCAACACCATGTTAACAACTCAAGTAGGTGTGGAAAAAGTTAATATAAAAGTAAAATTAAAAAGTTAAAAGTTACACTAATGGTTGCAATGAGTCCAGTAAGTCCAGATTGACACTGTATTAACCTTCATCCTACTTTTTTTTTTCTTTAAATCAAATATTAACCAACTTTTATGATGGTTTATACTGTAAGAAAGAACTGCACTGATCAGGATCACATGCTATTAAAGCATCATAACAGTAATTATCAGGCCAAGTATGTATGTGGACTTGTTTTTCCATTTATTGCTGCCTGGAACAGGATAAGGGTATCTGCACTCAAGACGTAATATCCTGGACCTGATGTTGACATCATTTGAACAGAGGGTGGATCACCTTTATTTGAGTCAAACAAAGCCCTCTAATGACACAAAAAAAAGAGTACAGGACTGACAAGACTGCAACGCCCAGTAAAACTGCTCTGAAAATTCTTAGCAAGATGTAATAAAGAAAATAGGATGTTAAAAAGAGCAGGACACGGATGTTGAATAAAACAACCTGGAAGCTTATCCACTTAAATTCAGGATAAGCTGGTGAGAGAAACACAGTTGTTTTTGGTTGACTCTTATCAAGGTTTGCATCAGTAGCAAATCTCCCCTGACAGCAATACTGAAATCAAATGCATCTTTTAGGCAGTAGAAAAAAAGTCTTTTGAATTTACAGGAAAGAAGAGCGATGCACTCGATCATTATTCCCTTGTTGTGCTAACTAGAACGCAGCCCCTGTATTAAATGTTGGAGAAGCAGCAGCACAAGGACAAGTAAAACATACCTTAAATAGACTACAAATGAAGTCACTTAACACCCACTCGTTCCCTCGCCACCCCATGCTCTGTCTGTCTTCAACAGAAAAAGGCTGTGTTTGACTATCTCCTGCTCTAGTTCATAGTTGTCTTTTGCTTTTTAAACAGGCACCTCGCCTGTCACAGTGCAGGAACGGGCGCATTCCCCTTAAATGGCTCCTTTTGACAACTGATCTGTAAATACAGCCGGATCTGCAACTTCCCACTTTCTCTCTCTGCTTGACTTTCTCCCTTTTTGTCTTTGCTCTCTTCCTTTCTGCCCAAACTCCTGCTGGACCCACACACACTCAACATGAAGGTCTCCCTATGACCCCCACCCCCCACCACACACACACGCACACATTTACCCCCACATCCCCCTCCCGACTTCCCCAACTCCATTCCCCCTGCCTCTATAAAAACACAAATATGCCATAACTCAGGCAGTGCTGCCACATAGCCTCCATCTTGCCCTGTATCGGGGAGGGGGAGGCCTCTCAGGAAGGTCACCAACAAATGGTTTTCCGATTCACTGCCCCTGAAATAATTTTGTGTATTAAAACCTGAATCTGCACTTTCTGGCCTGAAAGCTTTTCTAATTATTCCAGTGTCCTTGGGACAGACACAGATCCTTCACACGCCGGGGGAAACAAGCTATAGAGCAACCACTACAGCCACAAACACCGTCCCCCCTCCTTCCTCCCACCCTGCCTCCCTCTTTCTATCCCTCCATCTCCCCACCTCCTCTCTCCTCTGCTCTCCTCTCCTCTTTACAGCCACACCCCCCCCCAACCCCCTCCCCGATCTGTTTTCAAAGCGTGTCTGTCCTTTATTAAATTGTTTTCTTTTCCACATTATCAGTTGCCATGGAGACCTCATCTCTCGGATTATTTGAATTTCATTATATCTATTGATTTGGGAGCATTTCATCTTTTTTATTGTTTTTCTGTCAATTTTCGAAACGAATAACCATCTAATTTGCGTCAGCGCTGATTACGTTCGTCCCTCAATAGAGGTCGGCAGCTGCGCCGGGGAAACAAATCAATGGAAAAACATCATAAAACTCGAAAGTACAATCAACCAGGATATGGGTGACATTCCGTGGTTGCTGAAACGAAGTCATCAAAAAATATATACTTTTTTTTTTTCTTTTTTTTCCCCCTGCGCCTCTGCATGTGTGGGGGTGCAGAGAGGAGGACACATATGTGTCTGGGTAGATATATTACTATATTTCTGCAGATAATATACTAAGGTAGATTTCCATACTGATAACAGCCCCTCCCTGCCTGACTAAAACAAAAAAAAATGCTTACTGTATCTAAATAATTTATGCAATTTTAGCATTTCTATATAAATTTTTTAATAAGCTGCTTGGAGCAAAGTGGCCATTAACAAAACACACAGCTGTCCAATGGGCTAAGCCCAGCAGATCAATTGCACTTTTTTATGACATGATAAAATGCTTTTAAAGCAATTTACACAAATATGGAAAAAATGACTTCATGGGCTTCATTTATTCATAAGGACGTGTATTAGGGGGGGAAAAATCTTACAAAAGCGAGACAGGAGAGATCGTCCCGGTCCTAACTGGAACGGACTTGCTGCCCTCTCCACAAGGACATAAAGTTTCATTACTGATGCACGCAGTCAAAGGCAATTTAGCAAACACAGTGTGCAAAAGAAAACATCAGCATATTGCAAGTGTTCTTGTATGAGGCGGACCTTGCTTGTTGTTTTCCAATTTCTTTTCATTTTTGTGTTGTGTGTAGGGGGGGGTGCAGGGATGGGATGATGGACTTTTTTTTTCTCCCCCTGCCCGATGTCACCCTGACCCAAAGCCAACCAGAGTCAACGCGATGTAGTCTCAGTTACAGGAACGTGTGCTTTCTGGCCCAGGACACCAAGCCAAAGCTTGCAGGACAGCGAGGCCTTGCAAGTGTCCACACACAAGCTCAGCTTTACTGTTCTACAGAACATGATAACCCTGCTTATGTGAGAAAGCACCAACACATACACATTTGGCACATGAGGCTGGATGGATGAGGGAGGGGGTTGGGGGAAAGGGGGGGCCATTTGGAGGCTAATCTTATTTCAAAGCATCCTCTTCATGTGCAGACAATGTGCCTGAGCCACTCCATGAGATGCTGCTGCAGAAGGCCCCATGTTTGCAACACATGTCAACATTTGACAAAGCATCACTTTCCCCCCCAACAATATTCTGCTGCTCAGGCCTCTCAAATGAGGGCGCTAACAAATTAGCTTTTTATGTTTATTTGTGTGTGGGTGTGTCAGAGCGGGGAGAAAGGGAGCTCTCATTTTCTAAGGCACTGGCTCTCAACCTGAGAGGGGAAGAGAAAGAAAAGGCTGAATGTTTTGGAGGCACGATTCTTCTCCTGATTGCCCTAGCTGTCTCAGTTGTGCAAAACATGACCCTCCCCTCCCTCAACCACGACAGAAACATGGGCGACTGGATAAACACTATTTTATGCACCGACTAGATGAATCGCCAGGCAGTAATTACAGTCCTCCTCTTGCACCAACAAAACTCTACTGTACAGACTCTTTCTCTGACACCAAACTGCAGTAGTACATAGTCCCAAACTGCAGATGGGTGACACATTTGTCAGTGCCTCTCCCAACTAGATAAATATGAATATCAGACCCAGTAAAAACAATGAAACCTTCTCTCCCGCTTTAAGTGAGCTGTTAATAATCTGGAGCTGAAAGAGGACTTGTGTGGATGGACAGTGTTATCGTGTGCAGTCAAACGCTGTCAGAACTGGCTTTGTAGAGAAAGTTGGGTGATTTTTCTGCTACCCTTGCAGTTCGGCCTTTCCTCTTCTCAACCTGACAAAAACAACAAGCTTGTATCCCAAACTAAACTTTCCCACACAGTGGCCGGTTGCCTGCAGAACTCTGACACTAACATGTCCGCCACCGTCAGCTCAGCCTTACATGACGCAATGTTGGAGAGAGATCTGAACTTGAGCAGTTTGCTCTGCAAAGGGGTTCATTTTGTGTGTTTGGTGTTGACAGCTGGTAAAATTTCCAAAAATGAAGATTAATTCTCTATCGAACGTGAAGAGGACAGAGTAGCACAGTCTTTATTTTGCTTTGCAGTGATTCATCCAGTCAGACCATGCCCCCAAAAAGGGATGTAGTAAACCATGTTGTCAATGTCCGAGCTCTAAAAAGCACAATTACAAAGGTCCTGGACTGAATAATTTAAAGAGCATAATTATTGACCTCTATCCAAATTCCTCTGAAAGGTACATTAAGATATAGAAAAGCACTGGAGGTGGAAGTGGAACTGAGGGGAAGAGGGAGTGTGTGTGTCTCCCCAGGCCTCCCTAATGCACTCTCCTGCTGTACTCTAACTTCCTGTGGACCCCTAATGTGCCCACTGCTTGCTGGCCTGATGAAGACTACAGTTAATGAGGCCCCTGTTTCTGAAATGAAGTATCTCTGCAACCATCAACATGCATTACTATCAACCTCCACCCCCCGCAAAACCACACGTATCTACACAAACACACAGCGACATGGACGCTGTCCCAAACCAGCAAACACACACACACACGGGCCACCGATGCTTATTCAACCTCCCCACTTTTTAGTGCCATGACCGGTTCTGTTAAGTCGGGCCAGTCTAGGCTGGGGCCAGGGGGATGGGGTTGTCGGTAACTGTCCCTCAGGGGGCTATCAGTGTGCAAGGCAGCCATCGCTGCTGGTGTCCCCACTTGTCAATTGAAAGCAGGACACACAAAGAATGATCAGTTTTTTGCAAATTTGGATTAATGTATGTGACTAAGTGGTTCTGGGTTAAAATAAAACAGCACCAGCGTTTGGGTTGATGTGTGTGTCCGTGTATACGTGTGCACTGAGGGGTGGGGGGCCGTTTAGAGCTGGCAGCAGGCTTGGGGGAGGATACAGAGATGAGTACTTTTTAATTAAAGGAAAATATTTGTGTTTGCGTACAATCACTGATGGAACCTGGAACAATTCAGAGAATTCTGCGTGTGAAATGACTTTCTCTTTAAAGTGATTTGAGCTATTTCAAGTCCTCTTTGCATACTACATGCATTTTTAAAATCTCAATTAAGCTGTACACCTTTTAAGTTGAGATTCAGGAGTTGCTCATTTTGGCACTTTTTAGATGATTGGTTTCTGTCCTGAGAAAGGAGTTAGAATTTTTCATTAAAAACAGTGCAGAGCAGAAATTCCTTTATCAACAGAAGGGTGCTGCTGTCCCTGCTGTATTTCAACCTGGAAGGATAGAGGGCACTGAAATAATTAGGCGACTTCTGCAACATCCTGAATGCCAAGGACAGGTGGATTAAAGTATTAAAACAATCGCATTTCAGTCTTGAAATAGTCCTGTGCACGACTCAGCACCATGCGCCTCTGTTCGAGTTCAGCTGCCAGCTCCATAACGCCACAGGAGAGGGTTAGAAAAAAAAAGCCCAATCCCATTAGCTACGTACATCTCAGCAGACCTGCTTGAAACGTGAGCAAATCTCAGTGATGATTATCCCCCGAAGCTCTCAAATGATAATACATAATCGAACGGTAGAGAAATTTTCTCCATAATCGCACAGACAATTTGGGTTTCCCCACTTGTGCTAGAATCTGCTCCTTTCTAAATGAAACAGAACAGACCGAGTCACCAGAGGACACATTTAACAACTGTTCTCCAATTAAAGGCTAGAGAACAGCGCTCATTACATTGGAGGGAGAAAATTATTTAAGACAATGGTTAAAAGATGATATCTAATTTTATTCTATTCACAATGCAAAATCAATAAGGAGAAGCAAAATAGTTTGTATTCACTCACACATTTGCATGGGTGATGGGGTTGATAAGGGATGTTTAACAGTACTCTACTCTAGAAATCAAACAGAAAGAGTTAAAGGTGGTTTTTGAACATATAAAATAATGTTTTTTGCAAGAGTTGACTGTTTTCTGACTGACAAACTCCATTAATGAGCTTGTTTTTACCATGGATATTGTATCTTATCAGAGAATGGACCAGTTTCTGTAGTGATAGCAGATTTGTTTCATCAGCATCAACTGAGCAGCTCTCTAAACTCAAGCATCCTCTTACACAGATGCCTGAGAGGAAAATCAAAGACAGGAAGATAAGCGGAAAAACATAGAAATCAACAATGAGAACAGTTTCTAAGAAGTTAGTCGTACATTTTTATTTTGTATTGTTTTAATATGTTCTGTTTGTAAACTTGCGCAGTAAAATGCCTTTTTCAAACAACTAACAATAATTAAGATTAGCCATTTTGAATAAATCTAAGCCTCTTAGCCCACCTTCTGCCATCTGTGGCCCCAGTATGAGAGCTCTTTAAGGTTCGCTCTTTTGCCTTGTATAAAGAAACAAGTGTTGCCTAGTCTGTGACTTAGAGGACCAAAGACAGTCTGATATCACAGCCATGCCGTGGAGGTGGAATGAACCGTCTGTGACACAAAAAGGGTAAAAAAAAAAAAAAACATAAAGAGAGAGAAAGAGAGAAAGAAAGAGAGAGAGAGAGAGGAGTCTGCACCCTTCACTCTCCCCCTGTAAAGACTCTTAACCAGGTCTGACAGCTAACAGCTCCTTGGCAATTGGGGTCAGTTAAAGGAAAAGTAGCTCAAGTTTTGTTGAGGCTTTGGCTCCATAGATGTTCAGGAGCTACTGCCCACTGCAGCATCAAAGGGGATTATAGGGACAGGGCCATCTGCCATCTGTAGCAGAATAAGCATGAGCTCTTTTATGTTTCTGCCTGTGTGTTTGTGTGCATGTGTGCGTGTTTGTGACAAAACTGACATGGAGTAAATGTACTTTTAACTTAAAGGGCAAAGGTGTGGGGGTGGAGCACACACTGGGGTGACAGCTTATTTAAACCTGGACTTGAGGCATTAAAGGTTAGCATCGTACCAGTCAAGTGTAACACTGAGTCGAGTGTTAGCACTGTTAGAACCAGGGGCGTTTACAAGACAATAAGACTTAAAGCACAATGCTATATCTATGTTTAATAGTGAGTTGTTGAAAACATACCCTAATGGAGAATAAAGTGCCTTTTGTCATTCAGGCAAAACATACAACCTGTTTTTGTTATGGGTTTATTGGAGCACAGTGCCAAACCTTGTTCCCCCTTCACCTCTCTAATTTGTTTTGGGTCTTGTTTCTGGCCTCCACCTGGGAATGTTTTTTGCTCAATAGTCTGCTACCTTTTAGCTGAGCCGCCCAGTGCTTGACCTACTGCCGACACTTATTTTCAGCACTCTAATTGTCGTTTAATCACATATCAACCTGTCATTTAAAGACCCCCTCTTTTTTCCAAGGGGGATCATTTGCATATGTTGTAAAAACTAATTCCGATCGAAAGCTCCAGTGCCTGTGAAAGCAGGCGTTCGTTCTCTCTTTTACTTTCACACCGGTCTAGACACAGTTAAGCACAGGAGAGTAAGGCACACATTTTCTACTGCATCTCACCTTAACAGAGAAAAACACACATAGGCAGACGCAATACCTGATATTCTCGATTGAGGTGGTTTTATCACATTTGTTAACAGTGTGTGGTGACACGTAACGTGTTAGAATAGGGACAATGACAAGAGCGATTCAGGGAGCATGTTCTCGTACGAGGCAAAGTGAAGGTGACAGTGAATGTATAGTGTTATGGAGGAGTCAATTAGAGTTAATAATGTATCACTCTTCTAAATGTTGCATTCATTTGTTCACACTTAGATAAAGCCACAGCAAAATAGGCTGTGCCGGGTTTGCCTAGCAGACTACACTACATTTACATTATCACCCTTATACATCGAGGAGCCATGTTCCGCTTGAATGGTGGCGGCAAAGTGGAGCGGGGGTGTGAGAATCATGCTTTTCAGGGCCCAAGGAATGCCAGTCCTCAGGAGATCTCCCTCTCTAATTACAGTGCGGGAGAAAGACAGCTCTTTGTTCTACCTTTTATAACATTAATTGATAAAACAGAGCTAGGGTGGAGCCGTCTTATGGGGGGAGGTGGGTTGGACCGGGATGAGTTGAGAGGGAGGGGGAGTCCTTTTGGGCAGATGAAGGTGGGTGAGAGGCTTTTGGAGCTGAGGCCCTATTTTCACAGGACTCTTAATCCCGTTAGGGGCCGCAATGGTGGCGCAGACCTGGCACTCACACTTTCCCAAAGGGGTGTCAGAGGCAGGGACAGACTATGGTGTGGCGGGTGAGAGTCCCCCCCAGCGTTGTCTGGGCCCACGCCTTAATTAACTGTCTCTTCGGGGGGCACTGAGGGCCACACTGAGAACCTATGTCACAAACACCAGCGAACACTGACAGCCACTAAACGGAAGTGGCATCTCACCCATTGTGGAATCATAGGAAATTACGGTAGATGAAACTTTAATATGAACCCCATACTGCCCACAGCTATGTTAACATCACAGGGCACGAATTAAATTTTATGACTGAGAGTTTTGCAAAAAATACATTTGGAAAATCATGAGAATACAGGAGAAACACTTCCAGGGGTGATAGCAGCAAAATATCCTGAGCCTGAACATTTCTTCAGTGGATTCCGAAGATGACTGATCTGACATTTCAGCACAAAAATATTGCACAGCACACAATGCACCTTTCTACACAGTAATGTCCTGTTGAATCCACAACTATTTCTATATTAAAAATATTATTCCTTTCTAAATTTCTTTCAAGAAAGTTTTTCAAGCACCCTTTTTAAACGTGCAAGAGATTTTTCAAGATAACCATTTTAACCAAATACCTGTCCTTCGGCATACACATGTGGGATTAGGGTGCAGCAATGTCAAAAAAAGGTGGTAATTCTAATACTTAATATGCAATATGGTCCTCACACATGCAATCCTTTTTATGTCCACAAATAGTTTTCCAAGGTGTCACTGATAAAGTGAATACAGTGTACTACTATCAATCAACCAATCAATCTATTGGTCAATCAAGATCCCGGGAGGGGGATTCATCAAGCTACTGTATATATACTATATATCAGCTACAATATATCGGAAAGGTAAGAATAAGGTGAGGATTCTTCTTCCTGGCTTTGTTTCCAGCCTTGTCTCATGAATATGAATATTCAGAAGAACACTGATAACTTGATTCCGCTGCAGCTTGTACTGTCGGACTGCCTGGCATTGTTTACTTCCTACAGAAGTATTAAGGGATTTGCAAAATTAACTCCTTTGGTTGCCAGATGTAAATGTTTGGACTTTGCCTTCCTGATCATCAAAAAAAAAAAAAAAAAGCACAATTTTTAAAATGTTTTTTTTGTCCATGTTCAGCAGGTGGCTTTATCAATATTGAAAGGGAGCTTAAAGGGGTATAGCTTTAGCATATCATAGATCTCAGATTTTTTACTTTTAAAATAGACAATAAAATATTTTGTGTTAAATTACCTTTACTTGAGTAAACATCAGACGTCAGAGGGTCAGTAAATGCAGCATACATTGTACTTATGTTGTTGTGCACCATCTCTACCATGTTCTAGATCACAAGGCAGTATTCATTTAGCAACATTTCACCAACCATCGACATGGTGATAATATCAGTCATAAAACCACCTGATAAAACAAGTGAAGTTTACCTGCCAATATTGATAAAGAAACTCTGATAAAACTGATGATCAGGCTAAAAACTTTGTTTTTTTCTCTTTTTTACATCTCTCATTCTTTAGCTTTGCATGAAGGTGATATAGGTCTGAATCTGACTGACATCAGACTGTTAAATCTGGCTTACTTTGGCTCACCCATTCAAAAAACAATATTTGGGGTAAAGGTAAATATGTGAACCATGACCCGCTAGTTTCTTCCTTCTCAGATTAACAATAAACAAATGAAACCAGAGAGATGGTACTTGCAACAGAAAACCGATCTGAAAGCCGGTGTCATGATTCAATGAACCACAGGAGAGGAGCAATGCAGAGATCCAAAAACCGCCAACAGGTTACCAGTCTGACAACACCAGCACGCTGGTCCTGCAGCGGTAGTTGCCGTTCCCTGTGTATTGCTGCTGTAAAACGGCCAATGCTGCCTCCCATCGGAAGATGCTGCAAGCGGTTGGCCATTCTTATATCGGCATCTTTCCAGAGGGATCAGAGAGCGAGAACAGAAATGTTTGTGCAAAACTAGTTAAAAATGCAGTAAAAGTGTAACTGATTAATCCTGACACTGGGGAAAGTGTGGGTGTTAAAACATCTTCATCCCCCATGAGTGTGATGCGCAGTGATTGGTCCAACTATGAACAGCTGATGTTACAGTTGTGTTACCTGCACCTGCCCCTGCCCCTGCCAGAGATTTCAAGATCAATGACTGGCTCGTTGCAGAAAAAACACGCAAGTGTCACGGACAACAACGGAGGGTAAGCATCGGAGAAACATTAAATACCATTTTACTGTATGATGGTTATCGTTGAGAGCGATAGATCTCTGTTCTTCTACTTCTGTTTGTTTTCTGGTTCCACCACCAACTGGTCAGGAGTGTGGGAGATCTCTTTTCAGCAGTCGGCATTTTTTTTCTCCTTTACCCATTTGTCGCACTTTTTTTTTCTCTCTCACAAATGCTACATATCGTATTTCTAGCATGGTGTCAGAATCCCATCACACCTGCCCTTTAAACACAAGTCTTTAAAGAAAGACATTCTGAAACTAAGACAAGTTTAAACATTAGATGTTGTTAATTGTCTACACTAAAAGATCAATAAGTTCCATTTCTACTTGCACAGGATTGGCCAATCTTATTTGTCAGCGGTTAAGTAGCTGTAACAGGCTTTGCCATGGCTGTAATCTGCTTCTGCTCGTTTAGGCTACCTGCAGTCAACAGAGGCTGAGAAGTGCTGGAACAGAGGCCAAATGGAGTCTGAATATGTTAGAAAGGCAATTAAGCATGTTGGTGTGTGTGCACGCACACAACAATGTCAGAGGTGCTAAGCCGGGCCAAACACGCCTCATTGAAATGTCCATCTTAAAGCCACCCAAGTTCCTCATCTCCCCCCTCCCTCCCGCCGACAACCAAGATGCTTCAAGACTGTCAAAAGCATTTTCCACAAAGCTGAGGAGAGGCCAAGGAAAAAAAAAAAAAAAAAAGGACCTGCCACTGTCACATGCATGCTCGCGCGTGCACACACACTCGCGAGGCTGTCAGGTAAATTAGATCTGAAAGCTGACAATTTCTGACCATATTTCCTTGATTATTTCAAACAAATGCACACCAGCCGCTCTAAGGAGATTAAAGTGACATAAAAGTCCCGAGTGGGAGGAGGGAGGGCAGAGAATCCAGGTCACCCCCATTTGTCCCCCTGCCTGACAGCAGCTATATCGCTATCCAATCCAATAAAAGTCCCCCCCTCCTTTTGCTTTAATTAATTTTACAGCTAGCTTGCTTAATTACTTTCAATCAAAATCCTCTTGCCATCACAAAATTAGAAATGGTTCAACTCCATTAGTCTAAATTCTTCATTTACATACACAAAGACTGTCAGCTCTTGCTAAGCAAACGGCCTCCTGCTTGATGAGATTGTTTTTTCCACACACTCTATCACTCTCTCAGTTACACACATGCAAGCGACTGTGGTGTTAATTTTTTTGAAAGGAGAAAAGTAGCATTAAATTATTTGAGCCCCTTAGTTAAAACATTCTCTGCCTAATCAGAGTTCAGGTAAGCTGTGGTGCACATCAACTGAGGCTCCTCTACAACTTGTGAAATTGATTACATCCACAACGCTGCGTCAAATAAACTCCTCGACCTTAAACAATGCAGTGTAAAATATATGCAGCACATTTGGGATAAACAGAATTACTAATGCCTCGGCCTTGTAAATGAAACAAACCAGCCCTTCAACTACCCAGGTTACATGTAGTTACTGAAAAATCTGGCTCCTTTGCAGCAGGGTGTCGCTAGTTTTGACTTGACCGTGGAAACTAGTGATGCAATACAGCTATTCGGCTGCTGGACAAAGCAACTGGATTTTTCAGTGTGATGAGGGCCCATGCCCTGCCACCCAATCACTTCAGCTTGGCACGCAGGCATCCTCTCCATCACGCACACACTGCCTAAGGCCTGCACATCATCAAGAATTAAGGACATGCAGATAGGGTTGGTGCACTGACCAAAGTGAAAACCCAAGCGCAGAAGCAAATCACTGCATGTGCACGCACACACACGTACACTTCACACACACTACTAGTACCATAATTACTGTAGGTCCAGAGATGAGGGCATCAAACTGGTGTAATGCACTCAGTGCTGCAGCACCACCAAATATATCAACACTAAACCTGCACGCTTCTCAGTCAAACTTTCCCATTGCATTTATTTTTCCCTTTTTGTGTGAGTGCTGATCAGTAGGCCCACTGCAAAAACACACAACAGGCTCATGCTGATGTCATACAAAACTTGTATTTCAATCTGAATTTTTCACAATTTCCCACTGGGATAAATACTTATTTTACTTCATATCTGAAACAGGTGATGGAGGTTTATAGAATTTCTAAAACAATCCCAAAAAGTAACAAAGGTTTGTGTGTGTATGTGTTTGAGGGTGATCCATTATAGGCCAGTAAGCTGTGTACAATGCTGATCTGACCTGGCCTCTTTCCTCCATGTCTCCAACCACTGGTTTCCCCTGCCCTCTTTAACCAGTCCCCATTAACACTCTTAATTATCCAAATCCATCATTCTTGGGGTAAATGAAGACTGCCTCTTTAATTCAATTTAATAGGATCATTTTCCAACTCACGTTCACTTTAGCCCCAGCTGCCCGCCCACTAGTCCCCCACTGTGTCTCCCCCCACTGTATCTGTGACTCCTTTGGCTCTATCTTCTCTGGTCTGGCTCTTCCTCGTTGGTGAAGGGGGAGGAGGGTAGGGGGCTGCGGCTTGATGGCAGTGATGGGCCGACACGCTGTTGATCTCCCATGTCTTGTCTTGGCTCGGCTGGTGGCAAGCAGCAGTTCTGGGTTCCCAGTCTGCTGTGCACACTTCCTGCCTGCCGCACACAAACACTGACACACACGCATACACACACACAGGCTCGCAGTACCAGCCATGTTCACCGGGGCTTAGCTAATCCTGTCACATCAGGCCACGTTGGCTGAGTTGAGGTCTTTCGCAGCAACACCCCTCAACACACACACACATTCACACAGAGCTACTACCTCTACACTCCCTCACTGACTCCTCTTACTCACTTTCGCTGTCTGTCTTACCTTTGTTCATTTCACAAAGTCATGGGGTGGCCGACTACCACATGTGAGTGGTAAGGCGGGACAGCTGACATATCCCTGTGTGTTCCAGTAGTATTAGTGCTTATGGCTAATGCACACACAAGAAAATATCCTCATATAGAATCTAAAACAGAAAAAGTGAAATAAAAAGAAGTTGCTCTTGACTTTTGCAATCATGCTAGAAACAGTTTTATTCATTTTAAGTAGATCAAAGAGAGTGGTATGCCCGACATGTCACCAAATGTGTTCATAAAACACACAGATGTCATTTTGTTTCTTTGTGTCAGTGTGTTATGGTGGTGTGAGTATTAAAACCTATTTTCTATCCAGCATTGCCTAGCTGTGGGGACTGCACAGTCAGTTTTTTTTTTTTTTTTTTTGAGTTTCTGAAAAAGTACAGCTGAGTCAAAACTAAACCAAGCTGACTTTCACACCAAACTTTCACAGCTTGCTTTTCCAAACCTTGAATGAACTGAATTTGAAGGTTAGAATCAGACAAAAATCAATTATAGAAGCACAGTGAAATAAGTGATCAGTATTAGGAGCAAAACATTTGCTCAGAACTGTATCACGATTTTTTTCTATCTAATTCTCAAAAGATTTTGTTAAATATTAGCTCCTCTTATCCAATTATTCAGTGTGAGGGTAAATTTGCCCCCATTTCCACAGTACACTCTCCAATCCCCCAGGACGAAACCACTCAGAACCACACATACACGTGCAGACAGTGCTCGCTTTACAATTTTCCCAGACTCTCATTTGAGACAGACTCTGGGAGAGTTTCGAATGATTTTAGCCATGATTAAATTTGGTTTGTTAAAGGGTGATGTCAGCACAATGGGAGACGAGCCTCTAAATCCACTACATTCACCCAAAATGCGCAGATGAGATAATCATTGGTGATGTCTACGAAAACACTTATTATATTTGCCCATCGCCTGGCTGAAGCTGTTAAACCTCATCAGTGTTATTCCCCCCTTTTTTTTTTCTCTGGGAAAGGGAAAAGAAAATAGCTCAACTTATGGTCAAAACTGTCACCCCTTTTAAAGAGACAGAGCAACATTGTTGTGGCTGTGCAATAAGTTCATAAAGGGAAAAGATCTTACACGGGGTCGTCAGGAATCTACTCAATACTCATTTTGTTTGCAGCCAATACTAATGAAATAAAACATACAGAACTTTTTAATTGGTTTTACAGAGACAAGGATCTGAACCAGTATAGTAGTTTAAGTAATTCTAACATGTTAGCGACGTTGTCCAAGAGGAATGTTTGTCTCTTAAGCACAATTTGAAAGGGCTTGGTGTTGACAAGGTAGTAGAGGAGATAAGAAATGGATCAATGTGAGCCTTTCTCATAGCTTAATTTATTTTAAATCCTAGGCCTATTTGCACACAGCACACCGACAGGCCTTGTCAGCTCCAACTAGCATTGAGATATTTAAAAGCATTAATGCTGCACAGCAGCAGCCTGAATGTGTTTGACACAAGCTGTTGCTGCATGAAACAAAGCCAGACCTCTGACTGCCACAGCTTCCACTTATGAACACAGCACGACTGCAAAACTGGTACCAAGTACATTAACTAGATCTCTCTAAATGTAAGGTTATATTAAAAACTACAGAAAGAAAAAGAAGACTACATTTATAATCAGAAAATGTAGTAAATCTTTAGTACAGGAGTTAGCCCCTGAGAGGCAAGGGTCAGCATATGAAACACACAGGTTATCTGCCTCCCGACAGGATATCCTCATGGATCAGCAGCAGAGGCCACGTTGACCCGCCCCGTTATTAAAGAGGCTAATCTGTTCAACATGTCAATGTTAGCACTTTTAGCTGCGATTAATAAAAGAAGACCCCAAGAGTGCTGTGTGTGCTTTTTCAGTGCCCCAGGTTGTTTTCATTTGGTTTGTATTTTTAGTGGTTTTTGCTGTTTGGAAATTCAACAGTCCTTTCTACTCCTATTAGCATAAACAGTGTTAATTATTAACTTTGTTAAAAGAATAATTATCATCTATGAATCCTCTGCAGTGGCTTTGTGTGTTTTTCCCTTTTTGCCACTGGCAAAGACTCACTGTGTCATTGCAGGAGTCATTAAAGCAAATGTAAGTTTATATTTTATAGATATGGAACAACGCACATGTAAAGCCTGATTCTGAGGCTGTTTAAGTGATGCTTAAAATGTATGGCCCAGTGGCTTTCACAGGCTGGTAGTAATAGAGCTGCTCTCTAACAGACTTGCTTTCTAAGTGCCTGGTGCTGTGTCTTAATTTGTAATCTAGTCAAACCAATTGTCCGCTAGCTAAAAAGGTCACAGAGACAATAGACTACACAGCCTCCCACAATGTAGAGAAAACCCAGGGTGTCTTTTGTAGCTTTTTAACCAAAGATGTAATTAAGACACCTTCATTTTTAGAGGTGAGAAGGGCACCAACAAGCGTCTGCTGAAAACATAAATAGGAACTCCACATAACTAGAAATACACACTAAGACAGAGCATTTGGGTAGAGGTGAAATTTCCATGTCTGTGCTGCAAAGAGTCACCTTTGAGGACAAGTTTACCTGCTCCTGCAGTCAGCATGCGACTTTATACATTATGACCGACGACTGTGGTAAAGAAAGCTTGTTGGGAAAAACTGAGTGATGCAAAGCAACGCAGGAGAGGCAGAGGGGGGACTTAAAGGACGTGATTTATCTGGGCTTGATTGCGTGTTAATCGAGGTTACGTGTATTAAGTGGAATCTAATTGGAACAGACACTGGCAGTCTGACAGATCGACATGATGCAGATGGATTGAGTGGGGGGGGGGGGGGAGAAGGGGGAGTGAGGGAGACAGGCAAAGGAAGAGGGAATGGAAAAGAGAAGCGTAGAGCTGTGGAGATGAGAGAGAACAAGAGAAGCAAACATTTTGTTTCCTTACGTTGCCAAACAGAAAGAGTTTAACGATAGAGAATGTGAAATAGACAACTGCTGTGGAGGCAGTCGGACGGCAAGAAAGAAAACGCTTCTGTCGGGGTCGTTTCACGTGCATCTGATGATTGGCGGCTGATGAAACGTGGAGAGGAGGACACACACGAGTGGGGTTTTGAGTGACACGACACAGTGCTGGAGTTGCCCTCCCCCTACAGTTGCCACAAACATTCATTTCTGCTTTATTGGAAATGAGGGGGAAAAAAATACCCTTCCGAAAAAACACGAGGTAAAGAGGTCGAGTGACAGCTGCTGGAAAATTTCTCACCTCGAAGAGGAGACGAGCAACTGTTCCGCCGATCTTTCTAACTGTTCCACTTGGTCTTTCTGCCTGTCCTGACAGGCGACAACTGTTTCAAAAGCCTTCTCCCCAAATCTGAGGTATTTATCTGTGGGCTGAATGAAGCTTTCATATGTTACCAGAGTAACAGATCATAAAAGAGGACCACCTGTTAAGGTCAAGCAACTGCTTACTCATAACTGATATCCCAGACACTATGAGGACGAATAAAGAGAACTTTGTGAGTAGAAAAGGTCCAGTTTTAAGCTAATATTTCAGTGCTGCATGGACGTCATTTCTGCTGGGCCGTGTATTTGAATTGGTCAGTGCAGCTATAATTGGTAACAGAGGGATACAAAGTGTGAGTGACAAGACTGGCCTCAGAGCAGCAAATAGCCCAGAAGCAAAAACTACTGTCTCAGTGCCATTTTCTAATTCAGGGTTAGACATAGAACAGATCCCAACAAAGGAGCCACTTCTATTGTTACAGTATGTGGTCCAAATCAAAGGTAGCAATAAGTAATTAATATTCAAAGACACTAAAATTTTAATAAAATCCGTGCAAAGAGCCAAGAAATGAAAAAAAGAGAAACAGAGAAACAAGGGAAAGAAAAAACACTGACACACATACACACACTAGAAAGAATAACTATTGTATGTGCATAATTTGAGGGTGGTTTCCAGGACACTACAGCACTCGAAACTTCACTCATCAACACAAAATGCCTAAATTGTTCCCGACATGATCCCGTCATAGCACGGAGACAGGGGAGTTGCTTCGGTCATCCGTTGATTTGATCCATTGTGACTGTTACACTAATGGCATTAATAAGGGCAAAATTACTATTTTGAAACTGAATTTTCATCCTCTTCATTTGGCTAATCTTGTTGCCTTTCTCCTCCTCCATAAAAGCCCACCCTGAGTGTGCTTGTATGAGCATTTCTATGCCCCCACCATGTAAAAGCTATAAGGTCATCTCCTTTTTTTCCAGGCATGGTGTACAATGTCAGTGAATTGCAACATTTTGCGTGGCCAAAACAAGAAGTCCTACTTGCTATTCTGGTATTTTTTTCGTCCTCCAGCTCACATAATAAACTCATTTAAAGTTTATTAAAGCCTCATTTGAAGTTGTGCTAATAAATAAAAAGAAAAACATGCATGACTTCTTAGTTTCTAAATGGCTAAATGAATAATACTGAGTTATGATGACCACATGAAAAACCTGTTTTCGAGATACTGAGAGAAAGTGTGTAAAAATAAATGTGTCCTTGAACTGTGTATCTAATTCACTCTAAACTTACTGTATGGCCACAAAGACAGGGTGTGCATGTTTCCTGTATGTTTGTGTTGAACATGAGCATGCATGAGTGTGTTCAGCCCTCATCAGGCTCTAACATTGAGAGGAATGACACTCTGTGATCAAGGACATGAATTGCTCATTGATTTTTAGGGGCCAGCTTAACTATCCATTCCAATTGATTTTTAGCTTTGCTGGGTGTGCGAGTTATGGCAGTTTTAATGTATCATCTGTATGTGTACTCATCACCCACTGCAAGAGGATTTACAATAGTCTGTGGAAAATGCATATACAGCACTGTGTGCAAATAAGCAACAGGGACTTTATCCTTTTCTCTCCTTTTTCTATTATAAATTCCAAGGAGCAAAAGCCATAAACTCTGCCAGGTGAAAGAAAAAAAAATAACCTTTAACATGCTTTTTATATCTTACTCATTATCTCCTTATGAACTTTGTAAATGATCTATTGCTAACTATCTTTTTTTTTATCATGATGCATTCAAGGAAAATAAAATCAAAGCATGTGAATGAGTTGTAATCCGCTTCAATGCTAATCAGCAGCACTTTCATGTCAGTTTGCAGAAGCTATGCTTTGCAGAAAACAGAAGAAATTTGACAAGGCTTCCACATAGCACAAACAGACATACCACAGCTTTGCCACAAACCATCACCATGAAGAAAAAGCAAAGAAGCTCAGTATTCTTCCAAGACTTTTTTTTTGTGTGTGTGTGTCTTCTAATTTTTGGCCATCTTTGTAGATTTAGTCGTGTACTTCTGCAGTAACTCATATTACCATGAATTAACAATTCATATAAACTATTAATAATCAATGATATGATGATGTAAGAGACAAAGTCAGAGCAATGTGATCCAAAAGGCGGTCTAAAGTCATCTGTCAGGTAGAAAGTCATTAAAATAGGGGCTCGTTTTCCTGTACCAAGCTTAGGTTTCACTGAGGCACGGATACATTTCTATTCTTCAGCAAAGGGCTCTGCTCTCATATGATATCATCTCTTTTAGAGCATCACTCTCAATAGCTTGTCTTTTTTGTCTTTTGTAGGGTTTTCATCCAGTTGAAATTACCCTTTTTTTCCAAATGGTCTGGGTGAAGCGGTCCTCTGTGTGAGGTAACTGCCTTTTGTTCGAAGAAAAAGGACTGCATAAAGCACACTTTACTCCATCCTTTAAAAAAACAAGTCTGCTTAATTAATGTTTTACAAGTGCTGCTGTATTCTTAGTTTAAAAAAAAAAGCCTCTATCAAAGCCGGCAGGTTCAGATTACGTACGCTAATTGAAATTCTGAATTTCTAAGCCAACTTCTTTTTTTCCCCCCTCCTGCTCCTGCTCTTTCTCCCTGCACACACAATAAAGCCTAACATTTTGTAGTCCACAAATGACATCAAATCATCTAAGTAATATGGGCTTTTCTTTTTTTCCTGTATTCTCATGTTCTGCTAGTGGGTTCATGAGACAGCTTAATAAAGCAGTAAATGCTTGGGGAAGCCTGAGAGCCTACTGAGCGCACGTGCATGTGTGTGCCTATGTGCACACACATGCTCTCATGTTTTACCTCCACCAGGGACCTCAAAGCAGAAGGCAAAGCCTGCTTCCACACACTCAAGCAGATTTTCCAAAAGAATAAAGCAAGAATAAAGCCAGTGAACAAAAGAGGATGACTAATGCCAAAAGCAAAGCCAAAAAGTAAGACACTTATCTCATGGGCTGACATTCATAGAGCCCATGTTAATGCAGCCTGTGCTAAATGAATACAGCATAATTTACAGATTACACATGCACTAGCTGCAGGTGTGGGAGCAGGCAGACTGAGACTGCATTTGGACAAGTATCACAGACACCAAATGGCACACTTGGAGGGAGGGGGGGCAGGTTTCCATGCACTGGTGACAATGATCTAAGATGTAGTTAGAGATTGGATCAACTCGGATATGGAAGAAAATCTTTTCATCTTACTTCATACATACGTTTGCTTCAAAGGGAAGCTTTCAACCTTTCTTACCATCACTGTTTATCTGGCAAGGTAACAGTAACAGGTGATTACATAAATCACAGAGTTTAAAAAAAATGTCATCCTTGATAACCTTTGTTCTGAGTTAATGATTGCAAGGGGGGGGAAAAAAAAAGGAAAAACCGCATATCTTCCTTTCTCTTTTATATTTACCCAATCTCCCCCCTTTCTGTGGGATATTATTTTATTGTCTTGTTTTGCAAGCATTATAACTTTGAATTCTTCTCCCAAGGTCAGTTTCTAGTGTGCCACGAGGCATATTTACACATGGGGCTTTTCAGGTCAGTTCCATTGAATTTATATCAAATAATTTTTGATAAGGGATGTAAAAGACCTATAAACCCAACATCATAAACAGGAGAGGTGTAGCTGAAATAAGGACAAAAGATCAACGGCTGAATTTTCTCTTATCTGAGACATGATGATGTTTTTTGATTCAACTTTAGTCGCTCCCTTCCTCTCAAACGTCCACCCCCCTCCCCCCTCATCACAACCCCTGCTTCTCTCTGCTGCCAGAAGCATAGACTTGTTAGATTTAGTCCAATGGCTTCCCAGTGCGGCCCGCAAAGCAAGCTCTTGTTTCATAGAGAAGTACCTCCCCTGTTATCTCGCTAGCGCTATAATCACTTAACAAAGACTTGGGCATTTGCACAAATTAAAACATCAATAATGTATAAGTGCTTTTCAGTTTTGAGCGATAGTGTCCCTGTGTTGGGATGAAATAACCCATCTACCAGTGGAAAAACTCGAGCTCGCCATCTCCTGTCCCACAAGCGACTTAAAGAAGCCACGGCCCTGCTTTGAGCTACAACCCCCTCGCCGTTTAAGCTGTGGTGAGCATTTGGGATCTGCTTTGGTGACAGGACAAAATGGCTGAGGCTGAGTGGGATGCGGAAGTTGTTTTAAAGCAAGAGGCGGTAAGTGGTGGTGGTGCATCAGTGCAAACAGGCAACACCCTTGAGTGGCGCAGCGTGGCATCCTTCCATAAACAACACCACCGCCGTGTCCCCGACATTTATGATTTGTGGTTAGAACGGCAACACAGGCCTGATTCTGATCCAAGTCTGCATGTTTGCTCTATCCTCGCATGGCTAAATATGCCCGACGTAGTCTCTTATTTTCTCAGATGAAAACACCAGACGTTTCATATGGTTGTCAGAGAGCTTTGCTTGAAGCAAGTTATATGAGGACATTACACTTAGACAAGGGAGGGAAGGGCAGAGGCATCATGGGAAAGAAACTTAGCAACACTTTAAAACCAGGATGGCGTTCAGGCTACTGTTTAATTTAGAGAGAAAACCTCCTTCAAATTTATTATTGCAGTTGTGACTGAAGTTGCGCTGACTATGGAGGAGTTAAGTATCATTATTGAACTAGTAAATCCATGACCAGTACCGTTCCAACACCAATAGAGGACGAGCCATTCTATACAGATGGCCTCAAGGACAATTAGCAGTAATGATTGGTTGCCACATAAATGAGGGAAATTCTATTTGCTGCTGCACTTGCTGATGATCACACACCAAATGCCTCTGACAATAATATGGATGGCTGCTTTAAGCTTACTTGTAAATGCTGGTTAAAAACACACAGCATTAAAAAAGACCATCTCTGTGTATCCGTTTCTCATTCAGTTAACAATACAGAGAGGTTGAACTAAAAATCCTCCACAATCATTACTTCAGTATGAAAAGCAAGGAGAGAAAAACAGCGGAATAATCTAAAATATTATCTCCTCAATCATATCCTTTTCCTCAGATATCTTCATCCCCACCCCCTCCCCCTCCCTTCCCTGTCAGTTAGTCTGGCAAACAATCCCCTTGTTAGCAAACTGTTAAGACAGCCGCTTGGTATACAAATTGCGCTCGACCAAGCGAATTTGTTTTGCAAGGGTGACCTGTTTAATCATCTCATTTTCTTTGGCGGACATTTATTCATCTGGTTTCCACGGTTACAGAGAACATTAAGGGGCTACAGTAATAAGGCTGGAGAGTCAAACAGGTAATAAAAAAAATTAACGCCATTTTCTAGCAGCCGAGGACAGTGGGTGAAATGAATCAAGGGAGAGGTGAGAGAAGCAGCGGGGGGAGCAGGAGGGTTGGATGTGTGATGGGGTGGGGGGCTCCAATATTGTCCAAACAATAAGTGGTTATTTTACTCTGTAGATCAGGTGGTGCTGTTATAGACATGACACTTTGGGCACAGAGCAGGAGAGATAAAGCTTTAAACGCGGCCCTGCTCCTTTTTTTATTGTCATTTAGCGATTGCATATCAGAACAATTTAAAGTTTGCCAAAGATATCTATCAACTTTGCTCTTTTTTTATTTCTCCTTTGCTTCCTCCAAGATAATTTACACTACTGGCATTGCAACGTGTCAATAACATACAAGGGACAGCATGACATTTAGAAGCCTTGGCGAGAAATGTTTTGTAGTTGTCCCAAGTTGAATCATGTTGCTCAGTTTTTCAGATGACAACAGCAGAGAAAAAAGAAAAAAAAAATAACCCTGGAGATTAGAGGGTTTGTTGCTCTCTATAACAAACAGTGACCTACACACAAATTGAGAGAGTCCAACTTCATGCCAAATATAGAAAATTCCAGCACAATAGGGGGAACAGGTGCTGAGGGCCCATAGAAAGTGACGAAGCCGAGGAGCTGGGTGTCTGCTGAATGCCAAATAAGGCAGTGAGACACGTTGCACCAAGGCACACACAACCTACTGTTATGGGATTTTCTGAGTCTAATGACTGTCACAGATTCTTCCACAAACTTTTCACTCTTCAGGACAATTTCTCCCTTTAATAAAAACTGAACAAGAGAAAACAAGCAACAAATTTTATGCATTACTCATTTCTCCACTCCTTCCAAAAGTATGTTCAATTGACAGCATTGCTTAGACACTCCTAATATACGCTCAAAACATCTCAACCTAGCCCTTCATCATTTAAATCGTCTGGTTTAACCTGTATTTGGGCATTTTACCATGCCAACACCTGTCCCCCACCCTTGTGGAAAAACAAACTAAATTGAATTCTTTCTTTGTTTGCTGTCGAGCTACTTGTATATACGTTGTTGCCGGGGGTGGCTCCGGTGTGACTGAGGCTGGAGAGGGAAGCACAACTGCTGGCACAGAACATCTCTCAGGAGAGGGAGGGAAACAGAGATGTCAGCCGACCCTGCCTCACGCACGCACTCACACAAACGTAGGCTACGCACTCTAACATCAAACCGCTCGCGTGTCGCAAGCAGTGCTCTCCTCTGCTCGCTGCAAGGCAGGATCCTGGAGAAACAAATACTCATATATGCAGGGTGAAATCCCCAAAAGGGGGATACAGAATGGACAGCAAAAAAAGAAAAAAAAAAAAAGCTAAGCTGGGGCTCTGGAACTGCCAACTGTTCTGCTAACAGCCTCTTAACAGGTGTGGGCTAGAACCATGTAATCCTATCAAGTTACAGAGTTTTAAAAAAAAAAAGAAAAAGAAAAAATCCAGCAAACTCCTGAGCTCTTCCCTTCTCTCCCCCTCTTCTCCATCTTTCCCCCTCTCTTTCTGTTGTGACAGAAATGAACAGCTGGGCTTCAGATTTATCATGTACAGACAGTAATTATTGCTGGTGCTGCCTGCTACCGACCCAAGTGAATAGAATGTCACATGAAAAAAACAAACAAACAGAAAACACACACACACACACAGACATGACGGCAGAAGTGGAGCTGAAGTCGAAGGGTGCCGGGTTGGGGACTATGTGGAAGATGTGTGACACAAAAGGCAGAGCGGGGCTGTGTTTAAACGTCACCACGCTCCTGTTTGCAGTCAATTACGGCAGAGGACAGGGGTATTGGCTCTGTAACTCGGCAGTGCAAATATTTATCACCCACCGTATAGATGAGGAAAAAAAAAGGTTCCTGTGTTTGTTTCTTTGTTATTTTCCTCTTTTCTATTATCAAAAATAAAGCCAGAGAGTTTACAGCAGGCCATGAATTCCTGTCAACGAAAAATGTGACAGAGAACTGAAACTGAGAAATGTACTTAACACTTAAAAAAAAAAGAAAAAACGTTACCATGAGAAACAGATTAGCTTCACACCCACTCTCATCTTTCATTTAAGTTTTTATCGTTCATGTATGATTAACTAAACTTTCCTACAACAATTGTTTAAAAAAAAAAAAAAAAAAAAACCTGAGGAAAAACTGCTGTTATTGAACCACATAAACACTTTCCATCATTATCTCAAACCAGTCTGACCCCACCAGCTCTATTTATTCCACAGATAAGAGGGTCAGTAGATAAACTATTCATCTATTACCCGTGTCAATCACTGTCCTTGTTATTAAATAGTTAACCCGCTGCTTCCTTTCCTCCACATTCAGCTGAATATTGTGGTCTGTCACATTCCATGCCCACTAACCTACGCTCGGGCTGGTTCACACCTTAAAGACCCTCTGCCACATTTAAAAGGATTAGTCACCACATTTTTGTGCTGGCTTAATCTCTCTTTCAGCTGGCCTAATAAGTGCGCTTCGATAAGCGAAGCATGCAAATTCATTCATGGCCAGTTGAGACCATGCTTTCAGAAAAACACGCCAAAGTCTTCCATTCTGCTAATTACCTCTTCATTTCCCCTTTTTCCCTTCTTACATAGCATATCAACAACCAGAGATTATTCTACTCCCTGACTTTGCATGAAATTCTAATTTTATATGTAAGATTAAGAAATTGAGTTTTTTTTTAAAAGTTACTGGAAGCTTCTCTCCTGATTCTGCACACAAGCGTACATGAAACAGCAGAGTCAGCTGTGAGATTAAAGGCAGGCTTTCTATACCCTGGCCATACAGGGATTTTTTTGCTTTATCCTGAAATATTAAACTTTTACAAAAGCTTGTTTTTCTATTTTATGATGCAATCTATAATTGACAGCATAATTTCTAACTCATTCTTTTTATGCGACAAATTAAAAAACACACATAGTCTGTAATAATGAAATTATTTAGCTGTTATATTTTAGATAATAAAAGAAATGAAGAGCCAAGGTGCAACCTGTTTATCATTCTGGAATATTTCTTCACCAAGTATTAATTAGGCCATTACTCCAGATTGGTGACGGGAGCTTTGAGGTTTTAATTAGGTGCTGGCCACTGCATGAGTGCACAGGAGTGAAGAAAGGGGGTGGCGATGCCACTTGCCTCGCTCCTGGCCCATATCAAGTAGCCCTGAACACTTTGGCCTCTGCGGCAAGATGCATGGCAGCCCACGTGCATCTGGAGTTTATTTGATCATTTGATCTCTGATGTTTCCTCTTCCTGCCGGTAAAAAAAAGAAAAAAAAAAAAAGAGAGAGAGAGAGAAAAGAAAGAAAAGGCCTGTTGGTGCCATTTGGGTATTAAAAGATGGGGGTTAAGGTAATTATGGTGTTGGATCGTTTGTGTCTGATGATGGGGCACATGCTCTATCAGGACTCAGCTGTCCCTCTCTTTTTCTTAACCCCCCCCCCCAATAATCACACACACACACGTCTACACACGCACACACACTTCCCTGCCCTTGTCTGCTGTCTGTGTCCCCCCCCCCCTTCTCTACCCCTACCATTCTGTTAAAACCAGGCGCAACACACACACACACACGCACACAGAGCCTCGCGCAACATCAATCAAACAGAGAGCGGCCCATAAAACTACACTAACATGTACGCTGCCATTAACTGCTGTATTTGACACTTTTTAAAAATAGAAAAACAAAATTTTAAGATATGAAAAGAATTAAGTTAGGAAAAACAATTGCTTGGTGGCAGGCAATAATAATAAAACTTCACATGTTGAAATAAAATTTCTCTTTTTGAATATGAAAACTAAATGCAAGCAAACAGAAAAAGCAATATAACCATTTTTCAATAAATATACGTCTCTGATCTAATAAATATTTTGCTTGATTTTATTAAAATAAAAATGAAATGATAACAAAACTCATATTTTGTTATAAATTGAACAAAGTCTGAAATAAATAATTCCACAGAATGTGAGTGTTTTTCCTCGGTTGACAAGGCGATACTAATCACCTTGTTGCTGAGAAGCACTCTTCCCTGACAAGGCTCCTTAAAATACAAGGATCCCCCTGGAGAAATCGGCATGAAAGAGGTTAAAGACAATGACTCGCATTTTTCCCCCTCCAAATGTCTCCCTGTTAAATTTATTTCAAAACTCTGTTAATCTGCTGTACACAACATTTCCATTAGCATAGCCCAGCCCCCTAATAAAAATTCCGACTAGTTTAATTAAAAAATGTAAATTTACTGTCATCCAAGGAGCAGCAGAAAGAGGAGTGCAACAGCATATTTTATTGCTTAAGACATCAAATTGATTCAGGTTATTGCCAAATTGTGATAAAAGGTTATTGAGGGCCTTGAGACCTGGGCTTGTTTTTCTCCCTCATTTCATCCAGGTTTTGTGGAGGGCCGTAAAGGATGGAGAGGGCTACAAAGGGTTAATGAGACAACTTAGTGAGGGAGAAGGCAATCAACATTATGAGTCATAAGAGAGGAGAAAAACATTTTCCAAGCCGACGAAAAGTTTGAAATTAGGGTGTGTCAGGATAACAGTCGAACTTGTTTGTTGTTATTTAAAAGATAATGCAGGACATCTTAAATTACCAGCCATGCGAGCCCTCATCTCAGCCTGTCACGTGTTTGTCAAACCCTGTGGTCTCCTATAGCGTCTCCTCTCGAGAGTTTTATTAAATAGGACACACTGTCTTTTATTTTGTCCAGTAATACAAGTTAAGGTGAGCGTGCTGAGAGTCGAAAACTGCAGAGAGCAACCCAAAAAAAAAAAAAAAGTAAGATCAAATCCAAAGAGAGAGCATAAATGAAAAATAAACATGTTTTAAATAACAGCCTGGAGCAAAGCCTGCTTCCAGTATGGAATACATATTACTTTCTAAATATTTAAAATGTTAAAGATATATTTTCATGACAGCTCTTTCTGTAATTTAAAACTCTTTAATGACAACTTAAAAATATCCCACTGAAAAATACCACAGCCTTTGCTAAACCGAACAAATTTAAAATAAAGCGTTTCAAAAATAGGGCAGATAAAACTGATCAAAGTGAAACAGCCCGCGATTTCTAAAAAAAAAAAAAAAAAACACTCAATCTTCGATTATCGTTCTTCAGCAATGACAGAGTGGTGATGACATATGGGAGAGTATTAATACACACACACGCGTTATAAAAGGAAGACACCACTCAGTGCATGCATGAAGAAAACACACAGTTCCTACAATGCAGAGTTGTGACCGTAAAATACGACTTATCTCAAAACTCACACAAAACTGTTGTCACAGGTGAAGTGGTGAGAAGAGTGACGCTCATGAGGTGTAATCCAGTTACAACAGGACGAGTTTATCCTTCTAAAAGTACGCTCACAATGACTGTTATAAACCTGGCAGCTGTGGGTCTAAAAGAAATCATAATAACCTGCCTCAGAGGGGCATTTTCACCAAAGTGGTCATTGTTTTTGGTTTTTATCCTATCTAAATGGAATAAATTTGTGTTATCAGTATGGTTACATTTTAATAAAACATCTCCTGCGTACTGTATATCCACTAATGAGAGGTACCTAAAAGGTGTTCCTGTTCCTTTTACAGTACATGTGTGACAACATAAGCAACACAACAGTTTGTTTGCTTTGTCCCCTTGGCAACAAACCCTTAGGCCATTCAGGCTGCCCTTATGGCATTGCCAGTGCCTCTGTGGGTCAGAACCAATACCTGTATTTCTAGACAGCTAAACATAAAAAATGAAAGCACTGAATGAGGGTGACAGAAAAGGAAAACAAAAAAACAAGCCTGACGGGAGCTGTGCTGGTCTGAGAATAAAAATATACCCTGACAAGAGAAAATGAAACTTGCGCTGTGAACTTTCCTCACATGTGTGCTGTATGAAACACAGCGTCATGTGCTGGAGAAATGGGCAATCATATTTGATATTGCAGTCACCTTTGGGCACTGTCAAACAGCTATAAATAAGGGTGTCGCAACACTTGGGTATACGTACGCGCTGGCACATAGTTTAATCATGAACAACTTCCCCTCTCTCTGTGTATTTAGTGAAAGATAAACCTTAAACTGTCAGTTAATAAAATACATCTGACAAAGACAGAAAAGAAGAAGAGTACTCACCATATTCAGGGAAGTCGAAGTTAAATCCTCTCAGACATGTAACTTTCATAATATTACTCAACTCTGTTAGAAAGTCATTCGAATGCTGGCTGGTGAAGGGGGGGGAAATAAAGCGGAAAAGTGACTAGATAAAAAAAAAAAAGGCTTCCTTCAATCAAGCACTAAACTCCTTGACATGTAATCTGTCAATAGTTTGTTGCTGAGATAATGCCGGCTGCCACGAGCAGATTTGATTGGCAGCTTAGGGTCTGGCCCCTCCTTTCTGTGGTTTGACGAGATGGGGCGGGGGGGTGTAGGTGAAAGAATATGGAGCCTCCCCCTCCGCTGCTCTCTCTCCCTCTCTCTGTGCCGCTCGCTCTGCTCTGCTCCCATACACACACAGACACACACACACAGACCAAGCTGTTGGTGATGTTGTCTGAATAGGCTGATAGGAAATTATGGCAGAGGAACCGGAGCAGTTTTTTTCTCCCTCCCTCAGTGGGCTGGCCTTTCCATCTTTGTGGTCTTCTAGCCTTTCAACTCTCTTGGGGTGGAGCCTCCACTGCTTCTATTCAAATGAGGGGAGAACTACACTTTCCCAAAAAAAAAGGGGGTTATGTGAGGGAAAAGATTGCAAGTTTATAAAAATATATCATACTTTTATTGATTTGAAGCTTTTGGAGTCATAATTCAAATGAAATTGATTGCACATTTATTAGTTGTTTTATATCGCGCAAACACAGTAAGTAAGAAAATAATTTGACGATTTTTTAAAGGCATTTCACACACTTTAAATCATAATTAAACGCATACGATTCCTTTCCTCTTACGAAGAATTGACTTTTTAGAAAATATGTATATCATATAAATATCAATATAAATATGACATCTGCACTTCAGCTTGAAGCAAATAACTATTTCACTTCTCTTACAAAACAGAGGTCTCCTCTGTTTCAGTGCAATGTAGTTTACTCTCTTTGCTCCTCTCCTCTTCAGTCTTTCTCCTTCCCTCCCTCTGATAAGCTATCAGTTTTCATTGTAATTTCAGGTGAAATGATAAACGACAGCCGTTACCAGGTGACAATGAATACTTTATAAGACAAACCCCTTATTTGCCTGGCAGTTTCTTCCGCAGTGGCATGCAAAGTGCCTCTGGACCATTTGTACATAATGCCCATGTACTGTAAACATGGCTCTTAGTCAAGTATGTGGAATTTACAGAGTAACACAACATAACAAGAAAGTCTAAACTTTCAAAGGTAACTGGATATTCCTGTTTTCAACAGCAGTTTTATTTTTCCGATAAAGGTGTTTTATAACTAACATTTACTGGTTTGTGAAAAGAGGAAATGATAAACTTTATGGCTGTGAACCATCATGCATAGATACAGTACATAGTCCTGGCTTCAGTTCCTGAGTGCTGTCAAAGGAGAGCAAAGTATGTACATAAAACAGGTTTTGGTTGATTCTGAAATTATGATGACTCATTCTGGTAAATGGAGAAAAAAAAAACATTTGTCTCCTCCTTCCTAAGCCACATAAAGGAATATGTCCTTAAAGAGTTTCTCTCCGGTTCCACCCTTTCTGTAACATTGTATTGTAAATAATACTTCACTTTTTTTTCAAAAGCCACCTTATATCCTTAATTGCTTTTGTTATATTTAGCTAAACCTAGCAGCCAGAATGTTATTCTGTGTCAAAGGTGATGAATAAACTCTTTTGTGATCTTTCAGCCCTGTTTTTTACCCTTAGCATATTGCACAAACAACATATTTTGGAGGTGGATTAGTGAGATTTAGTGAGTCCTAACACCCATGTGGATCATTAAGGTAAAACCTAAGTTAAATCCTTCCTGCCACAGTGGCAACATGTCTATTAATCTTACTTATTTACTGAAATGTGTTGCAAAAGTTGTGAAATATTGTTACTAAAGTTTAAAGAAAAAAGAAAAAAAGATGGGAAGATGTCTCCCATTGATACATCTTACTAACTGATCTGCAAACATGAGGGAACATTTTGGTGTGCGGGGTGAATTGTTTTCATACAACAATGTCCACAGGAGGGAGGAGTTTGTCGTTCATGCATTACAGCCCTCTGGCCCTCGAGCTGCCATCTTTGAGGGTGAAACCATTACTTTTCAAAAGGAGCTGTGGGGCTTTTCGTTTGATGTGGTCCGAGGGTATTGTATGGTGCATGTGGGGGAATGTTGAGGGCAAGGTGGAGTGTGCATGCATGTGAGTGTGTGCACGCGCTGCTGTGCATGTGACATGGTAGGGGTACATCAGTCAAAGGGCCGCTGGGCCAGACGTTTGGCTGCCCCTGACAGTGCACTCCAGGAGGGGCTGGTCGGTTGCAGGGCCCACTCCGAGTCCTCCATTCCCCAGGACAAAAGCTATGGCCCAGTTGAAAGATGTGAATTCAGTGGCTTTTGTGCCCAAAGCCCAGAGACATGCAGAGTGAGAAATCTGACCTTTGCCGAAAGTCAGATTGTGTTTTTGAACCCCTCATGCTGTCTCTGGCAGTTTGGGGCAAGAAGTGAGTGAGCGAATGGGATAGAGTGGGTGTGAGACGGCGTGGGGTGGAGGTCTGCTCAAACCAGTGGAAAGTACAGGTGGTGTGTGTGCGTGTGTGACGTGAGGTTAAGCGAGCGCCATGAAACAGACAGTTCTACAGCGCCTGACTTTGAAGACAACAAATCAAAATAGTTTGTGTTTTCCTGCATACAGGTTATTGTTGATATTCACTGTCATGTTGAATGAAATTGACAGGAAATTGAACGTGTAAAAGCTTAATTCTGAAGCAGGAGCTTTTAAATGGGACTCAACAAGAGTTCACCTTAGTGTTAGTGGAGGATGTCTGTGATGTGGAATCTTATTCCCTCTCACGTCTGTTTATATTTCATTATATATTTATTTTTAAGAAGAGAAGAGGATGAATATTAAGCTTACATACAAATATAGCCGGGATAATGATGACAGCAAAACACCATATTTTGGAGATGATTGAACATCATTCATAATGATTCAGTATCCCATTTGATTTGCTTAATTACTGCATGGCTGTATTAAGCACTACAAACACATTCTTATTACAGATAGACATTGCAAAGTAACTGACAAATTCTGCACGAGGTGTAAGGGATATTTGTACAACATGCTTTCTTTTTTTCTGTTATACTGTTAATAGTTCATGAATCATGATACAGCAGGTTTCAGGGCTGCAGTGTGCTGAGAGCAGAGATTTTGTAGATAGAACAGGCCTATGTTTTTCAGTCATACATTTTTCTTGACACTGCTTTCATCCCCTGGCCGTAATCATCATATCTCCCCCATTGCTCTCCCGGATGCAGACATCCATAATGCAATCTTCCTAATTTTGATCCCTCGCAATCTGGTTTTAAAAGGGAGGAGAAAAAGGGGACATATTTCTGAAGGCTCGCTCGGTAATCATTTTAGACAGATAGCCTTTCCCATCGCAGATGAGCAAATATTTGTAAACCAGCTATCTAATGGAAAATTATAGTGAAATTAGAGTGAAATTCACGACGGTTAAATCCGATTATATGTAATTCCATTATGCCATCTTAGCCCACACAGCATATTTTTGTAGAGTTTTTTCCATAAATACCTATGCCAGGGGTCCTGCTAATCAAATAAAATTGAAATTCATCTTCCCATTAAATTCAATTAGCTGCAATTTCTAAAGCCTAACAAAGATTTTAATTACTAAATTATAAAATTCTCCCTAGCCAAATTGGGGAGAGAAAAAGTGCATCCCTGCATCTGAAAAACAAACCCATGAAAGGAAATTGTTGATCAAAAAAGATATCCAGGGGAAAATAACATTAGGGAGAGCACTGGGGCCCTTATTCAGCGAGTCTGGGTGGGGAGTGACGTGTGCCAAGTGCTAGGCTCCTGGGCTGGAGGAAATGAACTTAGCTGAGGTTCTCTTTGTCTCTAAATGTCTGCCCTCAGAGTTATTATGCTATAATTGACTAATTGACACCTTAATTTCATTTATGGGGCTCCTGTGTTCATAAAGCAACCTCTGGGTGGGGCAGTGGTCTTGAGCGGAAGCAGGGAAGTCGACATCCAGGACACCAGGTAGGGCCTTAGGCCTTCGGTCCTGTCCTCTGCAGATGACGATTATGTATTTGATAATGAAATGGTCAGGAAGAACACACTGACTTAGCAGAGGCTTAAGGCGCATCTTACAGCACTCGTATGTTTAAATCCCTCTGATGCATGCTGATGGGTAATAATCATGCATGTCCAGCCTTACAATCTGTCACAACTGACACAAGTGACCTTCTTCAGGGTCAGAGGAGCTTATTTTTAGGAAGTAAGTTTCTGCAACTTTCCACTGAAGATTTAAGCAAGGTTTTGGCTTTTCTATTGTTGTATCTCTGCCTGCTCTGTGAAGGCAACTAAATCCACTGCTGCCGATAATGTTCAGCTAAGTAAAGGCTGCTAATAGGACAGCTCAGGGGTCTCAGGTCAGCTACCAGGTCCATTTCCCAGCCACCCCCTGCTCCTCACCAGTGGGCTGCTAAAATAACAGCTCAGCACCCTCTGCAGACTACAAAGCTTCATCTGAAAAGGCACCTGCTGCTGTTATTCACTTTAGCCCCTTCGGCAGCTCAATCTGTCTGTTTAAAGGACACGTAGAAGAGAAAGACTGACTGAGAAATGATGAATTATTTAAGTATGATGTCTAATTGTTTCAAGGCAGACATGTTGTTTCTGGAAGGTAAAGCTTGGGGGTAGAAGTGGGTGTACATGTGGGGGTAGGACTCTTTTGTGAAGAAGTCTCTTCACTGTGTAATATGGGCAGTCTCGTACTTCAAGTAGCTGCGCAAATATGACCAAACTGAAACTTTAATCTGCTTTTTCCACACTCAAGCTGGCTGGGTATTAAAGATAATCTTTTTTGTGTGTCATATGGTGGGAGATATGGATGGAGCTAATTTTTTAGAGACAAATCTGATATTTGTCAACTGGTTGAAAAAAACCTGGGGATTTTCTCCTAATCCTCCCTTGGATATGAAGGCGCGTTAACAGCAAAATGCAGATGGTGTTCTGTGCATGGAGAGTACCCAGCCCAGAACACCCAGCAGCGCAGTGCATACGGAAAGGCGCAGCTAGCCTCGCCAGGGCTCAGCACAACCTGCAGATAGCAAACTCCCCCCACATTCAATTAACGAGCCACTTATGAAAGCAAAAGCATGTTAGTTTATTCCAAAGCGCAAACTTTGCAAAATACATTTCTTGGTTGTTTCTCTTTGTTTCCTGGCTGACATAACATCCTTACTTCTAGGCTGTTCATCAAATATTCAGTTGCAACTCAATTCCAATAAGGAAAAGAAAACAAATTATAAATAAAATGGAGGCATAAATTTTTCAGGATCCTAATTCTAACTTTCCCTTGGAGTGTTTCTGTCTTTATTTTGTCACATTAAGCAGTTTTGCTTTCCGTTCCCACTGCTAGGCGTGGCTGACTTTACACTGGTGGAAAGAGCCCTTTATTCTTCTGCTCTCTTGTTTTGGAACACTGTGCATTTTGTGGTGTCACTGCTTTTATGCACAATTATCACTTGTGTAACTTCTGGTTTTGTTTTTATGAGAGATAGAACAATAAAACCTATGTGATGTTCCTTTTTTTGTTGCAGAGGGACTGCTGGAAGTCTGCACTTGCCCTGTCAAGTATAGCTACAGCAACACTACAACCAATCACCACAGTGACGCAAAGCGGTCCTGACTGCTTTATCTTATCCAGTATTTTAGGAAGATATTTGCTCTGGTCATTTTAGCACCAGAACGCAACATGTCAGAGCACTCTGGATGCATTCCTTAACTGCTTTGTGGCTCGGCATTACATTTGACATTGCATTGATAGTCATTCTGTGGCCCTAAACAAACATTGGGTCAAACATCTTGTACCTTAGCTCAAAAGAAGCTAAACGACTCAGAAAACTTACCTAAGAAGAACATATGGTAGTGAAATACAGCACACCTCATTATTGTGTTGATGGACTTAAGGCTTCTAAACCAATTACTGAATATATGGCTACGAGTACTAAGGTTGACAGTATGGAACAGAACAGATTAATGTCAGGAGGACAGAGAAGATGCTGACAGTATAAAAGCTAAAATAGGTGCAGAGGGACCAACCATCTGACCTGCAAACACTAGTTAAACTGAAATAATTTGTCTGTGCTCAAACTCCCAAAGTCACTTTAATGTTGAAAACAATTGCACTTTGTCAGTGAAGGTTCATAACATGAAACTGCTATAGATACAGGTTCAAATGAAAACTACCAAAATAAAATTAATGAATTTTAATGGTGGATGACTGAATTAAAAAAAAAAAAATTAAAAAAATTTTTTTAAAAGAAATCTCTGATGCAAATGAAAATGTATTTCTTTTTGCAAAATCCAAACAAACTGACAGCTTTCCCAAGCAGCTTTAAGAAGTAACATCAGTCAGAAAAAGCCTCCAAATTGAAATGCAACAGGCGAGGAAGCTATATTAGTCTGATGTGTGTGTATTTACTCTGCACAAGATTAGGCTGCCTTCTATTGATTAGCCCAGCTATAGAAAAAATTGACATTATATGCACTATGAAATTCAGCATTTTTTTAACCTTCAGCGATGCTTGTCATTCGCTTGTTAAATAAATATATAAATATACACCATGAGGAAGAGAAGGGGGGAAAAAAAAATCACTAAAGCTCTTTTGCTATAATTGGCTGAATAGCAAGGGCAGCAGAAAATTTACAGGCAGACAACAGTGTGAAGGGGACTCGGTCACAATGCAAAACTAAGCCCTCAGCACCAGCGAGGGAGTAAGCAAGGCAGCGCAGGCAAGGAAGAGTCTACGTGGCTGTTTGATATCTTAACTACCATGAGGCACTTGTCTCTCCCTAGCTTGTGCAGTAAGCTGCAGATCACAGTCCATTTTCTGGACAAGTAAAGTAAATAACCCGAGCAAGCATGCAGAAGACAGTGACAGGGAAAGAGAAATCCCCCAAAGTCACAGTGGTGACACCCTACTAAATCCAATCAAACTGAGGAGAGAGAGGGAGAGGAAGAAGGAGGGAGGAAGATATCCTCTTTGGTGGCTGTGTGTGTCCAAAAGCATTGATGCAATAACACCTCATTCAGTGTTTAGCCCTTCTCAAAGGACAGGCAGGGATAACACTTTAAACCCTGTGGCTTTATCTCCTGCAGATTTTCCATAAAATGCCAAGCCAGGGAGCCGGGGCCATGTGACTACCATGTAGGTCAGGGCAGATGGGGGGTAGAGAGTGTGGGAGGTAAAGGGAGAGACAGAGTGGGGGAGGATGGGAGTTTTCTACTGGAACTGTTGAAAATAGCAAGCTGTAACCAGATTAGATCAATTAAGATTCTGCCTGTAGCCGGTGAATCTGTCCATGCTGATTCAAACATAAGCACAGAATTACCAAAATGCCGGCCAGAAAATATCAACATGGCTCCAAAGTCCATTTTAAGGTGTCTGTAAAGTTTGCTAAGAAAAGTTCAAATGTGTAATGAGGCACTTTTTGGGGGGTAGCAGCCAGATTCTTCTTAAACTGTACTGAATCTTGTAAGTACAAACCATAAGACCTGATTACAGGTTAAACATGAATGCATATAAAACTAAGGTAAGCCCGATTCTTCCAGTTTTGTTTCTAGCTTTGACAAGTTTGAAATGAGGCAACTTTCTCATCTATACAATAGTAAATCATTAGACAGCTCTACATCACCAATAAACTTCAATATATTTAGAAGTTTTACAGTTTATTTTATCTGTGGGTAAAGTCTAGGTACAACCAGATGGTGATAATGAAAATTAATAGTGATAATTGCACATAACTAAATCTGTTGTGTAACTACCCAACCCACTTCTTGCCAACTTTGCAAAATACCTGGCTCAAAATATGAGATTTATTTTTTTGTGAACACTGTATGTGTAAAGGATGTGTGACAAGCACAGCCAACAGAAACAAAATAAAAGCTCTTGGGCATATCAAACCTAGCTACAGTATAAGCAAGTATCCTGACCTTATAGCAAGTCTACAAATTCAATACATTCTCCATCTTGCCTCCAAATCTTGGTTTATATGAAAGCTTTTTCTGGTGAACTAGTTGATCGTTATCCATGACATTTTCAGAATACGGAGATATGTCAATATTCTGAAGCTCAATGGGCTTGTATAATTGAACTAAGGGCCCTTAGTTTCCATATGCTGAGGGCACAGAGGTTCCCAGTGGAATACCAGTGACGCTTGATTGAATACAAAAGATGGACAGAATTAGGCTTTGTGCTGTTAACTGACCTTGACTTATTTTTTGACCCACACCCTCACTTAATCACATGATTCAGATCTGATCAATAAAACTCAGGTGAATGGTACCGATAGATGTGTCCATATGGTGAGTGCATCCTGTCTGAATATCTGCATTTTTATGCAGACCCCACCCGGCACTGGATGCCTCTCTGCAACCTTGCTTTAAACTCAAATGCAACATCCCTCTGAAAATGTTATTGATCAAAAGCATCTATCCATGCATAAGAGCCTTTTTTTATAAATTGATTTTTCCTATTTGTGTTGAAAAATATAATAGAATTGATATGAATTGCATGGTGTTTCTTCTCACTTTATCAACACAAACCCGATAGTGTTGGCCACTTCCAGGGAAACAGGATTAACAGTTTGTAACTGTTTTTGTTTGTTTGTTAGTTTGTTTTCTGATCAGCTACCTTAATGCTTTCACATAGCGTTTGATTAGAAACTTGCAACAGTGTGAAGAAGTCACTTAAAGTGCAACTAGTTTGTTAACAGCATGAACACACTGTACAGTATATGGCTCTGCTACTGCAGATGACATCACAGTTTCATTCATTTGAAAATAATGTGTGCAGCTGAACACTGCATAATACTTGTTGTCTAAATGAACTGCGCAATGTTAGCACCTTGTTTTTGTTTGCCACTATTCTATCAAGACAATAAATTACATTAATAAGCCACTAAAAATTGTTTTGCAAAAGTTGCTGCCCACCTGCATCATTCTGAACTATCACAGTTGCCACGTTATGTGCAAAGATTTGCTGTGTCTAATTCCCAAGCTCAAGGCTGATCAGTGTTATTCAAGTGACACTTCCCCTAAAGCCTTCTGACATTAAGCCTTTATAAGACAGTTATGGGTATTACATTGGTCTTGCAGCATAAACTACTTTTTATTCCTTTACTATTGTGTTTAAACAGAATAGAACAGCAACAGATTAAACTGAATAGGCTACCTCCGACCTTGTAACAGGCTATTATTGCATTGTTATCCTTGGAGTATGTTCTGTAGGTTTTAAGCTCGAGGGCCTTAATATTACTGAAGTAGCTAAGGTGCAGTGATACAGAGGAATATACTAGTAATGCCTGTTTAAATTTATTTCAAAGTCCTTCCTCATTCATATCATTCTAGGCCAGAAGAACATATAATAATAAACCAATATGAGTTTGACTTGCTCTCATTATTCTTAGGGAGAAAAAAACTGGGAGAAACCCAGTCCTCCTCCCACCCCCCAAACCAAAACAGGCTATTGTAAAGCGGGTAAAGAGATTAAAGTCCATGCCATGGTAAATCGTAGGCTTACCTTGTCAGTAAAGCTTTTCTATGCTGACCCCTCAAAACTATCTGCCAATAAGAAATAAAATTAGCTTCAAATCATATTTCACTTTAAAGCAATACTATTATATTACTGTTTGCCTGTCACAGACTTAGTGAAAACCTAAAAACTACCGTGTGTGTACTCAATTTATGTGGCTTGTTCAAAATACAACAGCAATTATAACACAAGACTGAATATGAAGTAAGGTACTAAATATTAGTGACAAACAGATGTTTTTACATCTTTTTCTCTTTTGTCATACAAATATCACTGCAGTATTTTCATAAACTAACTACGATAGATGACAAAGTATTAATGACAGAATACTGGTTACTAAAGTGTTTGGTCTCTGACTCTGCAATCACTTTTGCATAGAGAAATATACTCTCTGGTCACAGAGATGGTTCAGATGCAGAAAAACAGAATTTCCCACCTTGGGATTACCATTGGTTTGAAAAACAACAATTTTGACACTTGTTGAGTATTTGGATAGGGCAAATGACAAATATGCATAGTCATTGTCAAAACAACCCAACATGTTAATTAATTTGACCCAGCACTTGAGTTAAATGTGTAACCCATCTAGTTGGGTTAAAATGCACAACCCATTTTGTTGGGTCAAATTAACTACTGCAGGGTTGGTGCTATATTGACCCAGTTGGGTTATAAAATAATAATAAAAATTGGGTTATTTTTAACACTGCAGTTTTTAGTGTGTAGATTAAACAAATAGCTTAGATTTAAAAGTGCCCAGTTCAGGAGTGAGAAAAATGTCAGGAGGCAGCGAGTCCAATAATCTTGGACCAGCAGCTGAGAACTAGATGTCGTCCCACTGTTTTAGAAATGCATTGTTCCCATTGATTATCGCCTCCATTTTATAGTGCTAATGACAAGTTACATTTTTTTTACAAGTTTGTCCCTAAAATTTGAACAAATTTTACAAAATCTTTCATTTAAAATTGTAAAGAAATTAATAGAGACATCCATGCCCCAAAAGAATGAAGCCTTATTATAATTTCATTGTTAATGTTCCACATGACCACTATCAATCCTCAAAAATGTACTTTATGTTCTGTGGTTTTCAGCAAAATTTGCAAAGATAAAACAGGATTTATCAGGATTTTCAAAACAGTAATGTCACATAAAGTCCCATTGATTCTTAGACTTACAGATTTTGATGTATATACACTGTATATGCATATGTACATGTGTGTGTACTTAATCAGAATTCTTTTGTTGCACATTAACACAATTTGTTCCATTGCACACTAATTCTGTGGATAGACATGGCTCAAAGAGGAGGGGGGTACTGAATAAAGATGGACGTTATCCCACATCATCAGCTGGGATGAGCCGCGCTGATATAAACTAGTGTTGTGTTTGGTCATTTCTGCCACTAGCATCACTGTATTTCCACCCCACAGAGTTTCTATGGAAAGTGTAAACTCCCCCAAATTTCTTTTTGCAGTGAAAAGTCACTAAAACAGATTTTTCTTCACAATCAGAGCTGAGACTTAATCCTACTTTTGTTCCAGCAGGGAAATATACCTTACTGCTAAATTCACCATTAGATATTGTTCACTCTGAATATAAAAGAAAGGGAGTTTCATCCAGCTTTGAAATTTATCTAGCTGACTTTTTACCTTTAAACAAGAAGATTCTTAAACATTTATCCTTTTTTTGTCAAAAAATATTTGGTTTTATGCTATTAATAGGGAATAATATCTGTGTTTTACACAATGCTGCTGCTTAATAGCAGCTTATTATTAAAGTGTTGTTAACCAAAAGTTACTGCAATTGTGTGTTTGTTTTTTGTTGTTGTTGTTTGTTTTTTTTCCATCAGCTAGCAGTACTTTTAAAAGAAATGAAGTCATTATTGAATTTTGCTCAGGCAAGTGCACGACAGCAGAAAATCTTGCAATTAAATGTGAAAGAAAATTTTGATAACTACCTATACAGTAATTGTGTTTATTTCAATAATATACTAGATTTTTGCAAACACAGAACGCTCCATACAAGTAGTATATTTTTTATATGACAAAGCAAAAATAAAAGTGGGTGGAAAAACTTGGCTGATTAATTGATTTGAAATCAGCCCATCAGTGTATTAAGTCCAGACAGACAAAGCAAGTTAGCAGCTAGGCTTTCTGCCAAGCTTAAGTCAAAACACGCAACTACTGCTACTACAGGAGCTAAAGTTTCAAGAAAGATTACAGTGCTTACCAGCAGTTACCTGGAACAGTAGTGTTTACATTCGGGCTAAAGTATTGTTGGTTTTCACTGACGTACATGGTCTTAAACATCAGTCTTATATATTAACCTTAGTCATGCCACAGTGTCTGATAATTTCTAATACCAAAGCTGACTCAAACAGTCCAGGGCATTTTTTTATCTTTCTGATTTGTTTGTAATACAGTGATACAACTGTGATACAGAGATGGTCCCTTGGACTGTGGTCAGTTTTTGACTCAGTTGTGTAAATGCTCATGGGTCCATTTCAGCTCTTGTACTTAATTTAGTGGTTTGACTTGAGAGGCAGCTATTTTAATGTAAGAAAGTTGTGTAATGACTTTTAATATCAACCCAGTAAAATAAAACATTCAGTTGGGTTACAATAACTGACCTTTGCCAGTGTTTCCAAAATGAATCAAGTGAATGTGTGAAAGTGAGGTGTGGCATGCAGAAAAAGCTGTGGAAATAATATCAAAGGTAAAGGCCTCTTCCTTCTTTAATTTAAGCAATTTTGCATTCATGCAGGAATGACACACTTACAACTAAAATGAATCAACACATAATTAGACTGGAGCATCACATCACTGCATCACAGTTTTACACTCAACATTATTAAAATAATTCTGATAATAAACTGAATTTTAAAGGCGAAAAAAGATCCTCCTTCATAAGTATTCAGAGCCCTTGAATTATGTGGTGTGGATTGAGTTGGTACAATTTTGTGTGAAAAATACGTGAAACTTTCAAACATTCTGTCACTACAGTAGCTTAGTATTTTATGTAGAGATGCTTGCTGTGTTTATATGGAGCACTAATGATCCAATCAAACGCCAATGAGAATAAAAAATGTGTCATGCAAACATGTCAGCTGATCTGATCAGCCTCAACTGGAAAAGAATTTTCAGTCTGATCAACAGGGGTTGTTTACATGTAAACCTTTTCACAATCAGATAGTCAGAAAAAAAAGGACTATGCATACACTCATTGTGATAGTTTCTGTGGCGAATGTTGTCTCTGCGCACGCTTGAACCACGTGGAGGTTATGAGACGTGACAAGAATCAGGAAAAACTTGAAAAATGGCACAAGCAAAACTGAATGGGGCTGTGATGGATACGTTTTTATTAGAAACTTGCAGAGGTATGGATTATTGATCATTTCGACTGTCAAAACGTTCAAAATTAAAGAAAGAAAACCCTTATCCTTCCAAACTACTAGGCATCATGAAAATATAACTGATCCGATCACTTCATCCAGCATCCATATAAACATGCCCGCTGGAATCTCTGATCAGATTGACAGACGTTATTATCCAGTAAAGTTATTATCTGATAAAGCAAAGAGGAGAATCTGAGACAACAGAGCAAACAGTCAGCATGTCAGCAAATGATTTGTAAAATATAAAGAAGCAGCTGGTTTGTCACAACTATCATATGGAAAATTAAACAGAGAGAAAGATACTTTTATTCAACTGGTTATTAAACTTGTTGCATCCACTTCTTTAATATGTTGGAAACACTTGAACTTATTATGGGACCAGATTTATGTAGTTGCCCTTGTGGCCACAGGGGTCACTGTTGCAACTGTTCAGCAAAACTTACATACTGTACTGTACTGCTACTTTAAATAAATTTGTTTGAATACATGCAGAAATAATCAAATGAGTAAAAATACAATCAAATTTTCACAGTACAGGCCATAGTAAAAATGGGGTCTTGGGTTCAATGTATGATAGTCTTTAAATATTTTTAATTCATGCCAATCACAAAAACTTGAACATCATTTCCAAATGCAGGCGACATCAAAAGCGACACTCCTTTGCTCTTTAAATGATGGAAGAGAAAGAGGAGGTGGAAGATGAAGAAAAATATATACACTTCAGTTATTGACAAAGTTTCTCAAAGCTCAACAATCTTACCCTATCCAGATCTTTGGACTGAAATAATATGATGCTCCATCTTTCAAAGATGTACTTTTCCTAAAGCATTGTTGATTGCCCTGTGTCCATTACTTGGAAGGATTATGATAATATTCCACATTGTGCTCGGCATGATGCACAGGAAATTCAATACTCAAAAGGTTAATGCAATCAATTAGGATGACAAAGGAGTAAAGTAAAACCCTCCTGCTCGTGGAAAAAAAAAAGAGACAGGAGAAGAGAGGGGGAGAAAAGGTATTGAAAGCTTGAATGGATGCAGAGAGAAAAGAGGCACTTGAAACGACAGAAAAATGGCATTTATTCAGCGTGTATCATCCAAGGCCAACTAAATGGAGCACACAAAGTGTACACAAAAAGAAAGAAAAAATAGCTCTTAGATAGTGAATTGCATCATTCAGCACTCTACCAGTTGTAATTGAACAGTACAGCAGCAATATTTTTGTTTGAAGGTAATCAGATACCTAAGCCAAGGAAGAAATGGCCAGTATCAGAGGCATGAACATCGATTCATAATGCTCATAATGTTCTATGGACTTTTACCCATTCTGAGTCAAGTTTAGTCTCTGTAAACCATTCCCATGTGGACTGTTGCATGGACTGAATGTTAACAACACAAGTACTTTGTATAGGAAAGATATCTTTTGTTATTTAGATAGATGTTACAAAGCCAAACAACACAAAAGAGTCTCATCATTGTAGATAAATGGATAAACCTGCTTGGTGGTATTGAGCTCTACAACCATTGTAATAATCCATATTACCTTTTCAGGCTCACTCTGTCTAAATGTTGACATATTAATCACATTTTACCAATCCTCCATGGCTAATGATAATGTTATGAGAGTTGGGGTGGCAATATTTTTCTAACGTCTGTAACGCCTATTTTCTGCCGATAAGTTGTGCAAGGAGAAAAGCCTAAAACCTTGTAATCCACTTAGGTAAGGCAGCAGACTTACCTACTTCTGCAAACACACAACCTCATAAATCTACTGCACCTCCACATTCTTAAAGACTGTCAAGCTTAAAAAAAAAAAGAGAGAGGCAGATCCTTGATCCCACTTTGTTTGTACCAAACGAAGACATGTTGCACAAGTGGAAAGCTGTGCATGCACAGGCCCAAACAGATACTCTGTGTCTACATGAGCCTCCTTAATACTTGCAGAAGTAAATAATTTCAAAATACAGAAACTTAATATAGTCTCCAGCCAAACAAAATTTCCGATACATATTCAGCAAGAAAGCTGCTTGAGATTTTATCAAAAAAGAAAAAAAATCCAAACAAAAAATATGATTAGACGTCAAACATTGATTTTCTGCAAACTGTTGCCCTTTTATTTTACATTTCCCAACTTCCATTCAGCTCCATTATGAACAAATAAAGAGGTATGTGGACAACAAGCATAGAAGCAAGCATTAGGCGGTAACCAGGGCTTTATGTTGTGACAATAAGAATTCCATTTTTTTTCAGGGGCACAACTCTGTAATTTGACCTACATCACATTTTTCTGTTTGGGCATTTTCAGGTCCAGCAGCCACGTCACAGAAACAATGAGCCAAAATGGGCTTTGAAGTCAGCCCTGAATGAAAACGGAGGGGCTGACACATGAAATGCCCTCACAGCTGGGCTGCCCCCAGTCAAAAGAAAAACAAATACTTTGAATGAGAGGGGGACACGCTGCTCCTGTCTGAGCTTCCTAAGGCCCTGGGCCACCGCCGGGAGGTGGGCTTTCACAATATGCCGGTAATGATGGATGGATTGGGAAGAAAGTCTATTCACATGGAGATGTTACATCATAAATATTTACACAGGGCTGTTTCCATGTAGCCTTTGCTTTGACACATTGGAAAAATTCAAAAGCTCCAAAAATTGTAGAGGAAAGAAGTGTTAAAAACAACAACAAAAAAACAAAAACCAAAGGCAACCTCTTATTTTTGTTATTATGCAACATGAGCAGTACAATAATACTAAATTGAGTTCCATGAGTTGCTCTTTTTTCCTCAGTGAGACAAATTATCTTTCCTGCAGCAGACTCTGGGTTTTATTTACCTTTATCATGACTGAATGAACTCCTGTTTATTAAAGAATTGTTAGCCTCCTCCACACAAATTATGTAAAACTTCAACACTGACCAAAACACAAAATAAAAATGAGCCTGACCTTTAATTATCAAGTCTTATAAAAACAAAAATTCAATTTTGGAAACTTACAGGAGGAAAACAACCTTAGCGGGTTTCTAAAATACAAAACTCTTATAAGTTGCGGAGCTTATCTTCAATTCAAACAATTATACCCAAGCTGCCAAATATTTTACTGAGACCAGGGAGAAGTAAAAAGGAGACACCAATGTTGTTGGTAAACAGTCATACAAATTTCTGCTCAGTGAGCTCAATTAAAAGCCTTGAAGTCCCCTGAGATTTTCCCTGTAACCAATGAAAACAATTTTAGCGGTTTCATTTTCTTCCCACTGTCTAAAAGTGGGACTCCATCTTCTAGAAAAGTCTGCAGGAGTCAGAAGGAGTGGGGGGATGTCATGGCAGCACTCATGTTAGAGCCAGTTGGCCTTTATGATTAGTTTCATTAACATACATCAAAAGCCAATTAAACTAACTGTGCTCAGTTAAGTTGTTTTGTGGTTAGATGAGGAGTAGTACTGCTCTACAGTCAAATCCCATTTAACTTTGCTACAAGAGACTCACACAGAAACCTGTTTAAAAGGATCTTTGTGTGTGTGTTCATGCATCCACCTGTGATTGTACCTTTGAAAGGAAACATGGATGCATTGAATCTCCTCCGGCCCACCCTGCTGGTGTCAGTTATTCTGTCTATGTGGGAATCTGTGGACGGTGTCGTCATCATGCCACGGGGAGGTAAAGCGGGCATGAATCTGGGGCTTTGATTGATGCAAGGAGTGTGTCTTCTTTCTGGTGTGTGAGTGACACCAGCAGAAAGAAAAGAGTGTGGTGTAGCCCTCCACCTCAATTCACGGCCATGCCACCCCCAGTGATAGCGAGGGTCTCTGGTTTGACATGAGACAGCCCAGACTGTCACTTCTGAATGTTTAGATCCTTCTTGACTAGGAGGCCAGGGGCAAGGGCTGTTGTATGCATCCTCATGACAGACTCCCACATCAGCATTGTGCTCATACCAGCTAACATCATTAGCACAGAAGGTTTCATCTCACGAGGAGAAAAAAAAAAAAAAAAAGCAACCCAGTTTCTTCAAGTCACAAGTCATTAGTGTCCTCTCGAGAGTCAAATTGTACAGAGGCAGATTTTTTTTTTTATCAGCAACAAAAGGTTTTATACTCTTGTTAATTTGGTGGATGTCATCTGTACTTAGATGTCTGTGTCTAATGTCTGTTACAGTAATAAATGCCACATAGTGGAAAAAATTATATTATTTTGTCAAGATGGCAGTGGGGGTTGTTGCTATAACATCTAGACATAACGCAGGCAGAAAAGAAGCTGCAGTTGACAGAACAGTGTTAGCTACATCACAAAAACTCAGTGTAGATGCATGTAAAATTGGAAAAACTCATGTCACAGTATAGTTTTTTACATCCATTTTATAGGTCCAGCTTTTAATAGTTTGTCTTGTGGTCATTGCTGCGTTCTTGTATTCCAAGTGCCTCATCGCTGTTTATGTCAGGAAACAAAAATGGCAGTATTTATACGTCGGAATCTTATTATTGTAGTTTTGAGTCGTTGCAGCCTGGCAGGGCTTCTAACACACAGTGTTGTGCATTTTACTCAGTATAGATCCGTCACAGTAAGACAGAAAGATAGAGAGTGAGAGTGAGGGAGAGGGGGGCCCTCTTTGGAAAACAGATACATCAGTGAGCCTGTATAGTGTACAACATTGCTGTGAGTTAATCAGTTGGAAAATAAAACGGTGGGATTCTAATAAGTCATTTGTCAATTTTTACAACCCCCAGACACATTGATCCACGGGGATTAATGAAGATGCCTGATATTGTTGGAGATATGAACAGGGGAGATGGTGGGGACAGTAATCAGTCATGTTGGGGATTTGCCCTACCTCGTTTTCTCTTCCTGGGGAGTCAATCCATACAGGGGTTCACCTCATCTGAGAAAGAGAGCAAAGAAGAAGACATTAAAAAGCCAGACACTGATTATTCCAACATACTCTATGTATGTACAGGTTCTAGAGACATCTATGGATTTACATAGCTCATCTAATCTACAGTGGTTGACATAATGTAACGAGCCTCCAGATGATGGAAAAAGAAGACGGCTGCTTTTGTTCGCTGCTGTCCTTTTGATATACAGAAGAAAAGTGCACAGATACACAGGCCCCACGTCCCAGCTGGGGGAAAAGGATGATGGCTGAGGGAGGAGACTACAGTTTGTAAAGCCCTTTGAAACATGGGGAGCAGTTGTGCAGAGTACAGTTAACTGTGTGCGTTCAAGTTTCAGCTTCACAGAAATAATTTAGTTAGAGTTATAAAGTCCAGTTTAGTTCAGCATTTAACAGCAGCTTACCACTTCTCAGCTGTGTGACTGACACAGTCTTTTCCATTAAACCCTAATAGCAAAATTTTCCAAAAGAGCATACAAAGACTTCATTTCCATTGAGACAAAGATTCTGTGAGGCCATTATGGGTGTGAATATATTGTGATACACATGGCTAAAATATAAGCCTGACAATTCCAACAAAGTGCATTTTTTTTCCTCACAGTACATCCAGAAAAATACAGCTGCTTATATAACATTCATTAACAGAGACAAAGTGTTGCACCATGACAGACTCTGACTTTGGCAGAACCATTTAAGTCACTCCTAAATCCTCTCAAAAGTTTCCTAACCTTGAGAGCCCATGCATCCCAGAAAAAGTAATAATAATTCTAACCTGATCTTCCTTCTTATTTTATATCTCCCCTCAGCAACCTAACTTCTTCTCGGCAACAGTGCAGTTATTAATTCATGAGGCACTAATTAGTTCTTTGTTTAATTTTGTGTTAAACAGACTGACCGGAATGATAACGACTCGCGCTGTAGCGCTTCGGTCCCATGCCACTCCTGTTTGCTACAACAAGGGAGCATCGTGCGACTAGCATGATGAACCCAATTCCCTTCTAAGTTGCACTTCATTAAGTCAAAATGTGACAAGGAGCTTAGAGGAAGAACTGGCAGATCTGATCATACATAACAATGCAGGCCCAGTGAGTTTGAGGGGAGTGGGTGGGTGCTGGTGCAGGAGCTGGTGTGGGGGATAGTGGAATCCAGCATGCATGTTGATAATTTTCTATTTTTAACCCTTGGGGGCCATCTTTCATTTTCCTTTAATTGTTTTTGTTCAGAGCTGCAGAGTCCTCTTTTTAAATAACAGCTCCTATCAACTCTCCTGATCAACCCCCTGTGCAACATTACAGGCAGACAAATAAACAACAAGGTTGCCCTTTTCCATGATGCAGAGCAAATGCTCCAATATCATGCAACACCTTCAAACAATACATACAGGGTCATATGTAGGCACCTTACCCATGAAAAATAATGCAGTTGGATGACATATTCAGAGTGCAGGAGAGAGTTAAAATGAACTTTTTGGGGGCTGTGAGTTGGATAAACCGGCTCAGTGAGAACATATTTGTGGTACTGTATGTGCAAGACTGCATTAAAGTCTGTTTAAGCAACCATATTTAACTTGTCTTTTCAACATGTTCACAAGTCTATGTTTGGTAAAAGGTTCACCAAGAGAATCTAAAGAGCTGTTTTTAGAGCTAATGGAAAGTTTATGTCTCCAAAAAGATAAATTCCATATAAATACATCCCACATCATGAAATATATGCATGACTTTTACTTTCACTTTATCTGAATAAGTCTAACACACGCACACACACAAACTAACAAACAAACAAAAAAAAAGTAAGCCTCCTGATAAATTACAGTCCCTGACTTTGTATATGTGGCAAACAACTGTTTTTCTTTTTTTTTTTTTTTTTGGTTGGTTGTTTCCTCTTAATTTATTTTTGTTTTGTTTTGTTTTTTAATGGTGAATCATCTACTGAAAAGCTACACTAAGATGTTTAGCCTCTCCAAGTATCATCCCAGTGGCTGGAAATATGATAAAATCAAAAAGCAGACAAGTAATTACACTGTATAATAGGCAAGATTGGCATTTTCAAAATCATTTTCATGTGGATGGAAATGACATTGCATAGACTATTCTGTATTCACTGGTGCAGATAAATAAACAAGGCATGGAGAAGAAGGGGGGCATACAGAACGCACAGTACAATGGCAAGCAGGTCAGTAATTAGAAACTCTGTTTGCACAGTAATAATTTTAATATATTCATCAGGAAACAGAGCATGCCTAGCATGATAAAATCCCATCAAGAAACATATCCCAACTGCGTTAACCTTTTAAACAGACTGGCAGCACATTGCTGAGAACCTCAAAGAGATGAACATGAACACGCAGCTTCAGACATCCATGTATTTTCAAAGTTTTACTGTAACTGACAATTTTTGCAGCATGTCAGGGTGATAACATGGTATGATTTTTCATCACACAAAAATTCTGAAATGTTGATCAGTATCTGCACGTAAATGGGCTTTTGGTTTCCATTTATCCAAGCGTGAATAAACTCAAGCCCTCCAACACGTTTAGCTCTGATTGCGTGATTATATGGAGCAAAATGCCTGTGTGTAACCTTGTTTGTTATTGAAGGTGGCAGTGATTATGCTATGGAAATTATTGCAAATTACTTAAAGGACTCCTGACATGTAAAAACCTTGACCTCATAATGCCATTTCCCAAAGACAGAAGAATGCATAATTTCTAGAGGAATTGAAGGCGCAGCATGAAGCTAATTACACTGAACAATATTTTAAGGGAGTATGACTTCATATTTTTATGCCATATGCACCAACACAGCCCACATACAGTAAGCGCCTTTCTAATTTTAAGACAGTAAACAAGTTGAGCTGTTATCAGACCATAGCGTCTCAATTATTACAAATTTAAATAACAGGAACACACAAACACGCATTCGGCTGTACAGAACAGTTCAAAATAATAACCCACTTTGCTGTAATGACTGCCAGTCTATTGTCTAAGTTTCCTGGTTTCATTTCCCACACATAAACTCAGAAACTTACAAGTTTACGTGACCTCATTCTACTTGAAACAACCTCTAATTACATGAAGTGGAAGCCGCAACAAGAATACACTTCTCACTAAATAGATCTGTACTTTGTGTCCTCTAGTCAGTGTTTCGTTTGGAGATTTTAAACAAGCTGCAGAGCGAGCAACTGGTCATTTACTCATGCATATTTGACAGCACCTAGTAGGCCCCTTTTTGTTCTATCACTTCTGGCTCCTATTCTCCCTTTCCCCTAGGAGAGGACAGAGTCAGGGGCTTGAGGGCAGCTACCTCCACAGTCCCGCTGTCCCCTCCTCGCCTAATTTTTGTTGTCCTGCCCTTTGAAACCTCAATCTCATGCAGAACTAAAGAATGGTGATCCATGTGCAACAAGTGCCGATGCCATGGAAACCCCAGTTTTGCCCTCAAAATATTCCTTTTTATCCCTTTTGAAGACCTGTCACCAGGCAGAGCAAGCATCACACGACCCCAGGCCTGGCCATGACAAAGCCTATTTTCTGCCAGCTTCTTGATTGATTAAAAAAGACTTTTTAGTAAAACCATGTTTAAGGACACAAAAAGTGACACACAGAAGAAAGGGGTCTCGGGCATGGGCCAGTCATCCTGGTTCCCCAGTACTATCACACAGAAAGTGAAGCAATATCATAATCGCCACAAAGGAAGGGTCAGGTCAAGCATAAAAGTTGACAACAATGATAATTAATGAATATGGGGGGGTGGGGGGGTGGAAGTCACTTCAAATAAATGAACTACTTTCAGCAAAGCTGTTTTCCCTGCTTTCAGAAAACTTGAAATTAACAAATATCTGTTTGAATTATTCTATTAAGCCAATTATACAACATTTATCTCAGATATTCAAATAAATTACAGCAGATGTCTTTTACATTTGGTCTCTGGTACACTTGAGAGAAAAATGATCCGTGTAGTGTTTTGGTTCATATGTGGTGTGGGATCAATATTCCATGCATTGGGCATTTTACTCCACCAGTTGACCTAAGTGACAACCATTTAAAACAGAAAAAGAACAGCTCAGCTGCTCTGTGTGGCACCAAAGGGAGACCACATTATTAATTCATTTCAACAGCACAGGTTGATAGAAGAAGCCTGCTGCTTAAATTTTCTGTTTTTGTTGGTGGTTCCTGTGTCATCTACTGTAGCTTTAAATGTGTGGCCTCTTCCCATGAGCTGATAATTGAAATGAGGGTGTCAAAGTCAATAAATATGATCTGCATTATGTGTTTTATTATTGTAAAAAGAGGGACACTTTCAACAGCCATTAAAGAAGGAAGCTGCTGTCTTTGTTTCTGTGTAGAGATGTGCAGCAGATATTTACCAAGACGATAGGCAGGGGTGGGGGGAGTGCAGAGGAGAGGAGGCATTAGAAGCGTCCACACATGAGCAATTAGTATTCCAGATCCTGATGGTTCTAAACACAAAAAGGCCTCACCAAATCCCCACGGCGGAGGTGTCAGACGGAAAATGACGAAAATCTGCTCCTTGACAGGGAGTCATTTATATTTTAGCTTCGTTCCATTATCTTAACGAATCCATCATCAGCCAATGCAATATTAACAGCAGAAAATCAACTCATTAGATCCAGGGGGATTTAATCAAGATTGCAATCATGTATGCTGTTCCTGGAGAGTTGGCGTCTTCTTTTTTTTTTTTCTTTTTGGCCCTTTCCACGTAATTGCCGCATCTCAGATCTTAATAAATTATTCTCGATATGAGATTGATGCCTTTTTTTTCCGTGCCTCTCACGCCATGCACTCACTGTCTCCAACTATAATATTTACCATAAACATTATTATGTCATGGGCACACAGTTTAAAATGGCCTTTAGCTAACTCGCAGAAGTAATTGGCTTCTCTATTTCTCTCTAGTTTCCTTGCTAATTGCCCAGTGATATTGCTAACAGTTCCCTAAGAAAGAAAGAAAGAAAGGGCCTCTTTTGCACAAGCTGGGATGTGTTGCTAGGATTTTTCCACCTTTATATGTGGATGTAGAAAGAATTTCCTGTGTTTGATATTGCTTAACAAGACATGCAAGCAGATGAAAGAACATTCCACTTTTGATATGTAAAACTTTATGTGAAACCCTGGCAGCAGAGAGAAAATAAAAAAGAGCTCAAATTTCAGGTGGATATATTTTAGTCATGTTTCTCAGAAAAACATTTAGAAGAAAAGGAGATGCAGAAAAAAAGCTGCCATAGAGGTATAATTATTCAAACCTATAAAGACATGTTTTATCTGGGGAGAGATCAAATTCTCTGACCTAAAATCTCGGTATTCTGAACAATTTGTTACCACAGATACATGCCATCTAATGACACAATGCAATAATAATTTACATCGAATTTCCACAGAGCTTCTATGTTCTTACACATTTTTTAATCAAAATCTTTGAGTCAATGTGGTGTAACAAGTAACTGCAATAAATATAATTTTTATTATTGTAATTTTAAAATACATCATATTAACAATATAACCTTTCAGAGGGATATGGACTCTTAACTCTTAGAAAACTTTTATAAAAAAAATCAAAGTGTTGTATAAATTACCAATAACCCTAACTCATAAGCCATTTCTCTAGTTGTTTTAAAAGCCAGTAGGAGGTTTAAAAGCACTGCAATAACTCAGAAGTATTCAATATAAAAAATGAACATATCCATTGGTCTTGTACTCTTTCTTTAAAATGCGAAATAGTCAGGAAAACATGCTGTATTTGTGTCCACAGGCAGATTTTTTTATACATGCAGATGAAAATAACTCCACTGAGGAACAAATGTCAACTCATTTCCCTATGTAGTCTTGTATCAATGATTGCATTACATTTAACAAGTGAAAAGTTCTCATTTGAGGGTCGAGGGGATTGGAGAATGTCGATATACAAATGAAAGAGCCAAGACTTCCTGTCCTTATCACCTACCAGTGTTTTGGTTAAGGTTATAAAAATCATAGAGTCAATGATTATGATGTATCACATAAAAATATCTGCCTGTAGACTCTTATCCCTCCAGTAAACACATACGTTAGACATGCAAACCAGATATCCTATTGAAATATGTTACTTTGAAAGTTGTTCTGGGTGAATTTAAAACGAACATGCTTCTTCTTTTCCGCTGGCTTCACGTGCGCTTCAACAAGCACCATTACAATAGACAAGGGAAGGAGCATGCGCGGAACGACAGGAATTAAATCAGAATAGAATAAAAGGTTTCACATGAGGGGAAATATATTATTCGGAATTAAAAGAGGAATAAACCAACCACTTAGTTCAGCATTGAGTGTTATTCTGAATTATCATTTTCACTCGGAATTAAGGGTTTACATGGTCTTCTTTAAGGTACCATGACATCAAATTTAACTTTTCTGGGGTTTTGGGGGTATAATGTGATCTGTTGTGCACTGATGAGGCCATGTGAATGTCCAGAGTGAGAATCAAAGTTCCTGTTTATGGTCTGTCAGCTTTGTCTCTCTGCTCAGAAACAGTTGAATCAGACAGCAGCTTATCATTCTACGTAGTTCTATCATTCTACGTTCTATCATTCCACGTAATTTATTTGCTCCAATAAGAGCACACTATCAAGTAAACAGCCCCCCCCCCCTCTCTCCTAACGGTCTATGCACTGTTCGCTTCGCTCCCCCCCCCCCGTCTGATTCAACTGCGAGTGGGAGAGTGACTGCTAAGCAGTCAGGTCTGGGTTTTCAAACGAATGGATTTAAAAGAAAACTTCTGCAGCAACACTGAGGGAGGCGACCACAACCTTGTCATTACCTGTAAGTTTATTTATTTTCTAAATGCTGTCTTGTCTGATAAACATAGATCACTGTCTCAAGTGCCCATGATGCTAGCAGTTAGCCTTTAGCAAACTCCGACCACTAGGGCAGCTTGACATTCTCTAAATAAGGCTAGAGCCAAATAAGGTGTAGCCAATCAAAATGAAGTCAACTTGGTCTCTGGGTAAAGCTCCATATCATTACCGCACCCAACTGTTTTACTGAAGAAGTGAGGTCTGGCGTTTCAAAATAATACTCCGCAGTAAAAAATGCTGTTTTTTTCTTTGGAGATTTGACCTATGCAGCAATGCCAACAACATGAACTAGTTTTTACTGCTATGTCATCACCCCTTTAAAGCGGAATTAACTTTTATTTGGAAATAACGAGGAATTGAAACTCATTTAATGGTCAATATAGTTCCTTACGTTAAAGAGAAATTTTGCAGGAGAATTGTTGTGACCAACAGTTTCACTGTGTTTTGTTGCACGTGTATGCATGAAAAACCTGTCCAGGAAACCTGATGGCAGAGACAAACATCATGTACATGTACCAACACGTACACAGTCCATGAAACCCCTACTGTTCCCTCAACCATCATGTTGGTAACAGGGATGTCACAATTGTACATTATTTAGTACAACTGTTTTAAGAAAATAATCATATTACATAGGGCTGGGCGATATGGACTAAAAGCAATATCATGATACTGAGCAATTCACCTCGGGAACAATAAATGGATGATAATTCAGTAGGCCTACAGATTGGATGGGGTGGAGTCACGTGACTACAGACGGTACAAGTAGCTCAGCATCTTAAAGAGACATGAGCACAGCCTACCTATAAACAGCCAAAACAGGCTTTTAGGTTAGGTAATAAATACACAATTAACTCAGTTACTAAACATTCACAAAACCTAACCCTTCACTAGCCGGCAGGTAGCGAAACATATCGGGTGTTTCCAGTAGTCGAGTTGAGGGGGGATGAGGGGGGATGGCATCCCCCCTGAAATAAAAACGATCAAAATCATCCCCCCTGTAAAACTGCCATCCCCCCATCCCATCCCCTCCCTTTTTACAGTAAATTCTGGAAATAAAACCAATACTCATATAACCGTTTCATTATCAGAAAATAGTACGGATGTTGAGTATAAGAAATAAAATCTGAGGGCACACACACATGCAATGACGCAACATGATTGCTTGATGCCCGATGCCAGAGGGAGCTGCACAAGCCGCAGCGGAGAGGGACTGCGCTGCAATGTCAGCACGGCCAAACGAGCGGCTGGACATCACGATGTCGGAGAGTATTTAAAAAAGATGATAGTCACAGGTGAGCAATGACACAAGACTCAAAATCTCAATCGTTACTTTTGATCAATCTATACAAAAGTCGCTAAACTCATCACAAGTTGCACAATAACAACACAGCCAGGGTCCGAAATTATCACTCGCCAGGCGCCAAATGCGAGTTAGTTTTTTGGTGAGTAAATCAAGTTGCTCTACTGTCTACATGTTTAATCGATGCGCATATTCACAAACACACACAAACGCACCTTCGTGACATGAGCATGACCCCCAACCCCCGCCCCCACAACATTACCTCCGTTTACTAACAACTAGCGTTTAGCTCAAGCTGATTAAGTAGCGCGAATATGTGGTGACTTTTAGCAGGAGCTGGTCAGCCTTCCATCAGAAAGCTCGGTGAACTGGACAATGAACCAGCAGGTTTACACGCCAAACCAGAAAGTTCAGTGAGAAGCGGCGCTTTGGAGGCATCGCAAGACACCGGCTGCACTAGTCAGGGTCCGCTCCATTTACTGCCCTGACGACTGAAAGGCGAGTCGGGTGGGCGGAGTTTCACTCATCCGCTCAGATCTGTCGTCGTGTTGTTCCATCTTGATAATAGCGTTGATATGCGCCTTTATTGAACCTCAGTAGATAAATATGAGCATGAAAATGGTTCCTGGAACAACTTGGGTCGGATTCTGATTCTGTTCAGCTGCAGCAGCAACATCATGTCACAGTCCACCTGCTTTACACTGTTATTGTCCTCGTTTGTCAGAGACCTCCAAGAGAGACTACAGCCTGAAACAGATGTGTGCAAACTTATCAGTTAGTATGAACTTTTATTCTTTTTAATTATTATTTTTGTTTTGTTAAAGAATCCATCTGTAAATGATTTCCCCTCCATTTAAGCAGCAAAAAGTTGTGCAGGGGGTTTCAAAACACTGAAACAAGGACTAAGGTGTCCTTGGACTAAGTGAAAGCACAAAATAGAGAACGAGGAGTCTGACCAGGAAGTTTCAAAAATAATGAATTCAGAAATGACCAGTTTACTAAATACAAACATGTTTTTATTGTTCTAGTTTTTTTCAGTTTGCATCCAGTATAGTCAGTCAGTCAGTAATGTTCTGTAGTGCTTATCCATTTCAGGGTCACGAGGGCATCCAGTATAATTCTGTATTAACAGCATAAAGATATATGTGTGTAAAATGGTTTAATATTTTGGCCGGTAAAAAATATGCTTGGACGGTAGATTTTAAAGGCCTCCTTCCACTGAAAACCCGTTTAACTTGCTCCTTCTGAAATACGGAGGGTTTCCCCTTGTTTACTTACACATGCTGACTTGCTAGCGTTGCGTTCCCCCCAGTCTGTTCTTTCTCATCAGAGAAACAATACGAAGAAAAGAGCGAATCGGGAACAGCCTCGCACTTCTACGTCACATTTCAAATAGCTTATCCCCCGTGGGGTTTCTATCTGTCCATTGGAAGGCAGGAAACCCTCCACTACACATTAGAAGTAAAGACGGCACGACTGTAGCTTCGGAGTTGAGAAGCTAATTAGCTAACTGTTTGTTAGCATGGCGGAACAAACTTGTTTTATTGGCTCTATTTCCTGTCTGTAACGAAATAAGAGCGGAGGGCGGAGCTTCCTTCATACACTGATGAGAGCCAGCCAATCAGACGGAAATTCATGAGAAGGACCCGGAAAAGCCTGCTGTTGGACCACAAGCCTCTCTTCTAGTATACAAATACAGCTGGATACAAAGATACCAGAAGGTTTTTTTTAAACAGAAACGATGCAGAATGCATTCAATAATAATGGAGAACACAGAAATATTAATGAAATGACCATGGAAGTATAACTTTAAAGAGAATCTCCAATGAGTTTTTCGATTCCCCCTGAAACTTTTTTACAACTCGACTACTGGGTGTTTCTCCTTCTTTCACTGCAATTTTTCCCTCCTGGGGATACGACTCCTTTAGCTTACTTCTAAAGAAAAAACAAGCCTATTAGTCTCCTCAATGTGGACTAAAAAATTGTTGCAAAGGTACTGGCATGAAGACTGGAAAATATCCTTCCAAAAATAATAAACCCAGACCAGGCAGGGTTTGTGAAATTTAGATATGGCACAGATAATGTTTGTCACACTCTTCATGTTATCCAGTTTCTGAACACCCATAACAACCTAGCACTCATAGTGTCCCTGGATGCTGAAAAGGCCTTTGACCGTGTGGAGTGGTCTTTTCTGTTTTCAGTACTGGCAAAATTTGGTCTAGGTCCTAATTTCATTAACACGGTTAAATCCTTCTATGCAGATCCAGAAGCCATGGTCAATACAAACGGCCTGATGTCTGATAGGTTCCCTGTGCGCAGGGGCTGCAGACAGGGGTTCCCCTGTTACCATTACTGTTTGTATTATTTATTGAACCCCTGGCCGAGGCAATCAGGACAAACAAATATATCTGGAGTTAGGATAGGTGAGGCAAATCACACTATCTCCCTATTTGCAGATGATGTCCTTTTATATTTGCATAATCCGGAGAAATCAATTCCAAATGTCTTGGAATCAATACGCACATTCAGTTCCCTGTCAGGTTATAAGATTAATCTGGGGAAATTGGTCGCTAATATCTCACAGGATATGTCAATACACTCTCCTTTTCAAGTGTCTGAGAGTGTGCCGTGTGTGGATTCATCAGATTGTTCAGAGGTGTTCTGAGTTTGGTGAGTTTCACCACTTACTCCATGAGCTGCGCGCCGACAATGGCACAGCTTTTTGTCCACTTTAACAACCTGCAGTCCTGCATCGGGACATCATTATAAGCCCATCAAGTCCCGTCGGGACAGCAGATCATCAACCCGCCGTTTGGAAACCAGGGACTGGACGCAGATCATAGTTTATCCTCCACTGTCTCCGTGGAGTGAAGAGATTCACCAGAATCTCCTCTGTATTTCCCGCGCCTGATGCGCGTCAGACGCGTCAAACGCACAATGAAGTTACTGTAGTTACTGTCAGCGTCATCGGATCGGTTCGCTTTGATCTATTTTGAGAACTCCAATCAAAACCAATAGGGGCACTATCGGCCGATTGCAACTGGTTGCCGATCAATCGGTGCATCTCTATACGACATATAGCCGCCACAAAGCGCGTCCATGAGAGCCGCGGCAAAGGAGATCGCATGTTCTCTTTTTCTGTCTTTCTTTGTTGTAAATCAATAGCCAACCCCTCTTGTGTTTGTCCCGCTTTGTCCGTAGCTCGCACAATGTAAACAGCAAATTTCTTCTTCTACGCTTGCATTTTCGGTAGTCGCTGAACACTGCCGCTTCCGTGGTGTTGTGAGCTCTCATGGACGCGCTTTGCAGCGACTATATGTTGTACTGTTTAAGCTCTTAAAAAATACTAAATGATTTGGAATTCTCATATATCCCACTATATCTGGAACAGTAAGCACCAAAGAGTTAAGTTCTCTCTGCTTACCAGACCAAAGGATCGTGGAGGACTGTCCTTGCCCAATTTACAACTATACTATTGGTCTGCCCAACTCAGAATGTTGACAAATTGCTTTATGAATAGGAGGGATTCCTTATTGCTAGATCTCAAATCTCAGTCTTGTTACCCCAGAAGACTTCACTTCCTTCCATTTATCAATAACATAGGTCAGTTACATCATCTCAAGAACAACAAAACCTAACCTGGCAAGATGTAAGGAAGTACCTAAATATTTCTCCTGTAATTTCTCTTTTGTCTCCCTTGGCTCTGAATCCAGACTTACCAGCCCAGATTAGGTGTATTGGTTTGATGGAATGGATATCGAAGGGCTTACTAAAATTTAAAGGTCTGTTGGATTCTAACTGTATTAAATCATTTGAGCAAATCAGGACAGATTCTAATATTCCCCACAAAGATTTTTATAAGTATCTCCAAATTCGCAACTTTATAGGGTCTCTTTTGAAGACAAGCCAGATCCGCCCAGCCAGCATTTCAATGTTATCCTTCTGTCTCTTTCATCCTGTCAATTATACATTTATTCTATGTTTATATAGATCCACATAAAATATGTCTATGTATATATATATATATATATATATATATATATATATATATATATATATGTATGTATATTACATTTTGCAGCGCTCACGCTTATGGTGTGTGTGCGTGTGTGTGCGTGTATGTTAAACTTTCCATTTTTCATTGTCTTGTGTTATATTTTTTGAAAATTGAAAATCGGAAAAAAACAATAAAAACAGTATTACAAAAAAAAGAAAATCTCAATCCAAACAAAGATAGATTATCATCAAATTCAGAATAGAAGTAATTATTCCAATCAAAGCTATCTTCATTTTGGTGTGCTCTGATTTCTCTGCACCTATCTCTCAATCGTGTGACAACAGGGCTTCTTCCCCTAACAGACGGGATTAACTCCTAACATGTTCAACATGATCCAAAAGTGTAAAAACTGTCAGAGAGACCTTTAATCTGCCTATGGAACAAAGCCTTTTGTACAAGGACTAACCTGACCTTGTCACCGCAAGTTTAACTTGCTGTCTGTTAGGCACTATAAAGCCCTAGCCAGCCCTTTTCTTTTTCTCCCTTCCTCTAAGTCTTCCTCCCTCCCTCTCCTTTGGTCTCCCTCTCTCTTCTTAGACGCTGAACTGGAGGTGGGGGGGTGGGGGGTGGGGGTGGGGGGGTGTAACTACAGCACCAAATGCTGTGTTAATCCCTGTTTCTCTGAGATGGCCAATAGTAAATCCGAGCCCTCTGTAAACCAATCTCAGAGTTTTTTATCTTGATTTATTAGATTACTTGTCCCGGGTCCCTGAGCCCATGCTACATGTACTAATCCTAATCGGAATAGACAAGTATTAGCCCAGTTCAAGGGGAGCTAAACAGCAGTAGTGGCCAACTTTCAGTGAGAGGGAAACTACAAGCTTATAGGCTTGATGGAGCTTTTTATCCGTTTTCCTTTTTTCTCCACTTACATTAGTAGAATGAGTGTGTAATTAAATACATAAATCCTGACACACCAACCCTCAAAAGGACTAAAACCACTGAAGCCCGTCCAGTTTGGCTTTCTTTTCCCTGCACAATGAAGTTACTGAGCCAAGCCCAATCATTTGTATTTTTCTCTGATTTTTAACAGTGAGCAAAGCAAACATGAAAGTCCCACTGAAAACAACTGCAAGAATTAATTTTACATCTCAGTGAATTCAAGGCAGTGTTGTCAAATTATAAGCAACAGTGCTACGTAACCAATTTCCCTTGGTCCAGAGACTGTAAGTAATCACTTTTCATCTGTAATAATAATTAGAAAAGGTGTCTCCTCTCTGTTTGCTTTCTCCAGGCAAACTGAAGCCACCAACTTACTACTGCAAAGCTTAAAACGTAATGGAAGTACAATGAAAACTGCTGGTCTCACACTGTTTTTTAACCAGTTAAGCCAATGTGAACAGCAACTGTGTTTGGCTGGATGGAGTCCATGTGACACATGAGGCCAGGGCTGGGGAACATTAAGAAGTGTCTGCTCATACACTAATGCTGGTGGCAGCTGTTAGTCTGCCAAAAACTGCAGCAGCAGCAGCAGCAAGGATATCCTGAAATACTATTGAAAACCACTAAACCTCCTCCTCGCTGATGTAAAGCTATACAGCTGGTCGGCGCCAGTACGATCACTGATCAATCTGGGAAAGTTAAAAATGGAGCCAGGTTTGTGGACTAAATGTGCCGCTTTTCAGCTTGGAAGGTCAGAGTGGTGATCTCAAGAGAATGACAATGAGTATTATTTATTTATTTATATATTTTTTTTGCACTTTAGAGTTTCTACAGCAGCGGCAATGACTGCAACATATGCTTATGAATCTGTGTGTATGTGTCTGTCCGTGTATTTCTGTCGCTGCATGAGTACATGTAGATTCTCGTGGCATCACCAGAGCGCAGAGGTTGCCCCCGCTCGCTGCCCTCAGGGGTGACAGGGGAGCTAAGGGAGATGTGACAGCCATGTCTGCTCCCTGTATGTGTTTGTTTGCCCCTGAAAATGAGACACCAATCTCGCTCGAGCCCCCTGGGCATGTTTAGCTCTGCCTCTACCGCACTGCCTTCATCTGATACAAAGTGGAAGTCCACTCCATGATAACATGTATCTCTGCTGGTGGGGTGAAAGTGGATACATGCAGACCGTGTAGAGGAAGAAAAAAGTTTGATTGATTAATCCCTTCACCTTTTTAGTTTAAAGCCTAAACAGAAGAGACTAGAAAAGATCCTTTTTACAACTGTTGTGTTAAGGTATACTAATGTCACCATAAACAGCCCAATAAAGTGTGTAAGGTGATATGTGATGTTCAAAAAACATGATACAGGGCCTTTGTCTGACAAATAGAAGTGAGGAATGAATTTCCTTTGCTCTAGTGTTTTGTCCTTAGACCTAAGTGTCACCAAGTGTACTTTGCAAGGAATATTCATTTCCTTAGGATGGCCTCGTCAGCCTTGTGACCCAATCCATATCCATTCTGTCCTGTCTGCCCTCCCCAGTCCCTGCCTCTTTTCTGTAAGTGGCAGATATTTCACCTGCCTATCAGTTTCCCTTTAAACGTGCTGCTATATGCAGGAAAGGCGCCCATATAGGGTCACTGACTGTCCTCTGCAGGGCTCTCTTCGAAGCAGCTATCTGGCTGTCTCTTGTTCCTCTCCTTCTATCACTCAAATTACAGCGAGTGGAGGTCACTGCTAGAAAAGAGGTTCAACAGAGCGGAATAACTTCGATGTAGGTTTACTTACTATGATAGAAAAAGTACAGCCATGACTTAAAAAGCCGATCATAAATGTAGGCCTCCCAAATTTCTATTAAAGCAGTGAAATTGTAGGTTTCTTTAATTTGACTTCACTGCCTGGAAATGTGTCTGGAAAATGTTCAGCTTTGTAGTAAAAGCCTGCCTGGAGAGCAAACTCTATTTGTAAGTGTGTGCTTGTGTATGCAGCCTGCAGCGAAATCCAGTTTACTACCAAATAATGGGAATCAGATCATTTCCATGCAGAAATGCGCAGCGGGAAGGAAAGCAGCTGCTTCAGTGTGAGGAAGGTAGGAGGAGGTTAAAAGGAGTCAATGGAGGCTAAAGAGACAGCAGGTCTACCGATGACAGAAAGAGTGGCCAGGGACTGCAGTTCAGGACTTCTGGAAACCACATCAAACAGGCTATGGAGCGCTGCCAAGATGAACACACACCAACTGTTGCAAAAAAAAAGGAAGAGAAGGAAGAAAAGGGGGGTGGGGGTGGGGACGAAATAAAAGGAAAATTTAGTAACATAACAGAAATGTTTGTCTTTGAGGATCAGAGGAAAATCAGGATAGAAACTCACGGCTGTTTTAGAGGAGAAAAAGAGAAATGGAAAATGTGTTGTTAAACGTGCTTGTGGGATATTTCCAGTGTGCTCATGTTAACAGAAAAAGTCTATCATAAATGTCCATTAGTTCCTTAGTTTCATTAACTTCAGTTATATGAGCTAGAACTGTGTTTTCACTGTTTCAGTGTATCAGAACATGTCTGAGCTTGATGTATGACAGCAAGTCCAAGAATGAATGGCTATAAAAAAAAAAGAAAAAAAATCTGAAACACAAATCAAATTAAACATTTAAAGTGTTCAGATATTAGAATTTTTTTTAACAACTGACTCGGTGGAGGCCCCGGTTTACTGACATTTCAAATAAAAAGTGCTAATTTGTTTGCGGCGCAGATAAATTGCACACACTGAGTCATTACCATTTGCAGGTGATCAAGTAAGATTGCTCACACAATCAGTAGAAGGCGCAAACAGCAGTATTTACAGTAAATGAAGATTTAGCTGCGCTATTGCTTTGCCATGGGAAGTTCTGGAGAGCAAGAAAACACAAAATGTAATTCAAAATGAAATTTGACCTTATGAAGATAGAGATATTAGTTCAAGAGAAATAAGATGCAAATATAGGAGGCGAATAAAATAAAATATAAAATAAGGAGGGCTGTCAAAAGATTAATCGTGATTAATCAAATTACTTTTATCACTTCTAGAACATATTTAGGATGAAAGGTGTCTGACCAGGAATTCTGCATATCTTTAGCAGACTAGTCTACTGAAACTCTGTCCTTACATTTCTACCTAAAGTCCGGAAGCAGTTTAATCCAGAATGCTGCTGACACGGTCCACACAGGCTGACTTCACAACAGTCTTAATGTGAAGCTGAAATTCAGGTCTGAGTCCTGGACAATTCCCAGATCTCTGGCTTGGTTTTAGCCTTTAAGTTGTAAAACAAAAGTTAATGTATTTCTGCATATAGCAGTACTACAGAATTAAAAAAATCTTGTTTGACAATGGACTTAATTTAGGATTAATCTTTTGACAGCCCTAAAAATAAGTATAATAACCATAAAATAAAAACAATGCAACAGGTATCCCCTCCAGAGCCTAAGAAGAGGCCATTTTAAGAGGACATGGATAAGGAGACGCTGTTGAAGATGGTCTGACATTACACATGGAGAGCACACTCTTTGGCACAATGCCAGGTGAAGTTGCCCCCCACCCCATGCAAAACTCAGTGGAAATAGTCTTAATTGTTTGTGCTACATTTGTGCAGGTTATTTTCACTGAGTTTTGCATGGGGTAGGGGGCAACTTCGTGCAGGTCAGCAACCTCTGAGCAGCAGGAGCTGTGGTCTGGAGAGAGGGAGCATGCAGGAGCTGATCTGAATCAAAAGAATAATGACACTGGCAAAAATAAAGAAAAATAAAAAGAAATAACTAAAGGCGGTAGAGAAGATGCATGTGTCAATTCAGAAAACAGAGACTGTTAGCGAGTTTTGGAATAAAGCGCATGTGGAGGACCAGCCTGCTAGATTCACAGCTGCCTCCCCAGCCACACCTTTAAGACAATGTGCAGAAGCCAAATCCCAACAACAGCATCTAGCAGACAGCAGGTACAGATTCTTCCATCGTGTTGCAAAGGCAAGTATGACAAATGTCATTGACTGAACGTTTCTAAGTGCTAGCAGAGTGATTGTTAGCTACCTACTGTAAACATCAGACAAGAGTGCGCCGCTTCCGACACGTAGTATTACTTTTGCCAATCAATCTTATCAATCAGTCTCACCTTTTGCCTGTTAACTATGGCCCATCAATAACTCTTACTTTGGTAGTAAGAGTGACTGACAGGCAACGGGGAGCCAAAGTCACACCAATCTACTTCCGCCTTATCTTCAGGTCCCGATCCTTCTCTGCCCTGGATTCCAGATACGTTGGCTGTGGATTTAAATAAAAAAATTTCTTGCAAATTTTAAATAAAATATTGTAGAGATTTTAGATTATTTCAGGTTTTACTTAAAGCCGCTTTGTGGACTACAGCTTTCGTAGGGAACAATATGCATCACCAGCTGCCCAAGGTGCGCTAGCATAGCAATTCTACAACGGCACATCACCACTTTTTTTTCAAGGACAGGAAAAGTGCATCAACAGAGGTGAAAACCATTAAATGTCAGGACATGTCGAGTCTTTCCATCATGCCATGATGGAAACATGGTCGGTTTGGTTCACGCCAGTTGCAGTGAGTGACGTCATCACTCGTGATGAGAGCTGTAGTACGAAAAGCGCTTTCAAGTTAAACCTGAAATAATCAAAGTCCTTAACAGTATCTTATTTTTTTCATTGCACAAAAACTTTGTTATTTAAATTCACAACCAAAATACAGTATCTGGAATTCAGAGCAAAGAATGGCTGGGACCAGAAGATAATTATTCTCTCCTTTAACTTCTATTCATATTTTAGTTCTGTTCCCCATAGGCAACATGTGATTAGAGCAGAAATGATTGGCTGATGTTTTTGAGTCCCATTACTTTTACAGCTGATGTATTATGATATTTACAGTATATACTTGAGGCTTTTAATTAATCATACCTTATGGAGCAGTAAACCCAACTTCATCAAATATTGCAAAAATCATTCTTTTTCTTCTTTTTTCAAGTGTCATGGAAATGTGTTCAGAACAAATGTCTGGGCTACAAGACACATGGCTAATTAACCTCTCATTGCAACTTTTATTTATATTGCATTAAGTTTTTGATCCTTAATTGTACTGTGCAAAGAAAATGTATTTTTAAGTAAAAACAAAATTAAGTTTTAACAATCTTTTTCATTGAAAAAAAATCAAAATGTAGAATTCATGCTTCAGAGGGTTTTAATATCCAGTTATAAAATAAAGTAACTTTTTATTTTCTAAATGGTTTGAATTTTAATATACATAATGGACAATTCTAGAGTTAACTCTACTCAGAGTGTTTTCTTTTATCTTAAGTGTTTGAGAAGACAGGGAAATATTCTTCCACATATTATGCTGTTACAGCTGACTTTAATAATGGACGCACTTACCAAATCAGTGCTAACTTAAGTTGACAACTTAGTGCTCCTCCCTCTTACCCAAATAGAAGGCTTTCTTGCTTCCAAACATTACTGGATCAATCCCATCCAGGAGGACGTTATCCATATTTGTTCAATAGAAGAATCACTTGCAGGGCAACGAAGTGTGAGTTTGTGTTGCTTCCTTCAGGGTGCAGATAAATACTGCCATGATGCAGAACGAATCAGTTAAAAAAATCATTTATTCCTGCTGACACCAGTCTTATGAATGATAATATTTAGATATTAACTGTGTTGAGATGGGTTGGGGTTTTATGTTATGCATCACTGCTGGCTGCTGACCAAATAGCCCCTTGGGCATAATAAAGATAACCTGAAATTTGAACCTTGAACCTTGGCAGTCGTGTTCTAAACTTATAATCTAAACTAATAAACATTCATTTTTATCATTTGTAAATTATTATGGATGGATGGATGGATGGATGGATGGATGGATGGATGGATGGATGGATGGATGGATGGATGGATGGATGGATAGATAGATAGATAGATAGATAGATAGATAGATAGATAGATAGATAGATAGATAGATAGATAGATAGATAGATAGATAGATAGATAGATAGATAGATAGATAGATAGATAAAACAGTTAACAGTGCAAAAGGCATAAAAGGGAAGAATTGTATAAGCTCAACCCTTCTTGTACAGCATCTAGTCCAGTTCATCATTCAGCTGCACACCTTATTCTGCTCTACCACCTCAACCTCTTCACCCATGGGCTAGATCAGAGAACTTCTGAACTTCACCACTTCTTGCACTTAGTAACATTTAGCTACACACTGCTACACAAGCAGTTTCCTGTACTCTGACTGTCCATCTATTCCCCAGCAGGACAGAGCCATCTGAAAACTCCTGCAGGTGGCAGGACTCAGTTGTGCTGATAATCTGAGGAGGAAGGAGTGAACAACAGTGGAGAAAGGATAGTCTTGTGTGGTGCACCGGTGTTTTTAACCACCACATCAGACCATGTTTTCCTCAGCTGAACATACAGTACTGAGATAAACCAAGGAGAGTGTAGGAGACATACTGATGCCCATTCTGAGCACGTTCTCATGAGGCAGAAGAGGTGAGATGGTAGTGTAGACACTGGGAAAAATGGGACATTATGCCACCACTACTTTGAAGATCACAGTGAGAATGTTCAAATACAGATGACAGCATCATCTCCACCCACATGTGACTGATGAGCAAACTGAAGAGGGTCCGGAGAAGATCTTACCTGGGGTCAAAGGTGGGCCAAAACCAGTCTCTATAAGCTTCATAACATGTGATGCAAGGGCATCACAGGAATAATGAAAAACATTCAGGTCCCAGACAGCTGGGATAGGACTTAAAGGCCCTGGGGCTGATGCCACCAGGCCAGGCCTGCAGCCTTGTTTTGGTGGAGGGGAATGGGGTTGGTACTGGGGGGTTGTCTGGAAGTGATGAGGGGCTGTGTGGAATGATTCAATAACTAAGACAGTGTCAAGACTGGTGCGTGGGATGGGTTAGAAATGGAGCAACTAGCATTTTAGGTCTGGGGCGGGGGGGCATAAGAAGGGCAAACCTGCCTCATATAACAGAAATTTTGTGTAAACACTGGGGCTGAACATTATTCCTTGAGTTAATCCAGTGGCTCAATTACAAAATATCCTTGATGCAAATTCTTTGTCTCTCAATGCATTGCTTCATCTACATAAATAGCTTACAGAATTCGAAAAAAAAAAGTATTGTAGAGTGACAACTGTAAAAAAAACAAAACAGCTTAGCTTATCACAATGGAACATCAGAGCTGCAGAGAGCATTTCACGTTAGCATTTTAATGTTCATTTTGTATGCTTGTGAATCATGATAGACACAAGCATATGTTACATGTAGCTGAGGCCTGGGCTGGGTGGTACTTTTTATTTTTATTTCTCTATTTCCTATTCACTGGTGATATCAGAAAAAAGAAAATAGGAGTTTTTATAATGTTTTTAGTTGCATTAACTTACAGCAGAAACAGCAGGAAGACAGAAAACAGCTGCTTACAGTACTGCTGACAACCTAGTTGACATGCTGTAAAGTAAAAAGAAAGTATCTGGAGTTCTGTTATATTATTATCAACATCAAAGTATTTTATAGCAAATGTTTGGTGTTGGTGTAAATGTCTAGGGTCAATTTTGCCAGAAAGACAAACGGTATAGGATGTTTAATTGATGCACAGTTTTACATTTCATTCATACATTAGACTAATTGTATTTTAGGTCATTACAGTCTGCCCCTGGGCACTTAAGCCTTGGGCACTGCGCTGTACCTGCCCCGGGGGAAGCCAGCGCCAGGCGGGGCCGGCAGTTGCTGGTCTTGATCCGAATGGGCCTGGGCCCCGAGACTGCGGGGGGCTCCGGCTGGGGCCAGCCCTTTGCCGCCCTCTGGGGGATACTAGGGATGCACCGATCCGATCTTCAGATCGGTATCAGCTCTGATATAGAAAAAAAATCCTAGATCGGTAAAAATCGGTAGGGGTAAACATGAGCCGATCCGTAGGTGCAGATCTATTCAGTGTATTTCTATGCTGCCCCTTTAAGTGACATCACGCGCTGCAGACGCAGCACGTGGAGGCTGTCTGATTACAAGGCCAGAGTCGCAGCTGTTAGCTGCTAGCAGGCTGGTGTCTCCTTCTGTCGCTGCTCAAACAAGAGTCCTGCGGCGATTTGGTTTCCACGTTTTACAGGTAAAAATCCTGCGGGTGCCGACAGGTCGCTGAGAAAGTAGAAAATACTGTTAAATCTTTTTGGACATGACAAGTTTTATAACTGAGGGTATCCACCGGCATCCGGTGCAGTGAGGGAGAGACTTTTTTTCTTTTTTTTAAACCAATCCGCTGTTTAAAAATGACCTCCATGTTAAAACTCAGATGAAGCGTTTGTTTATTCAGCTGCTTTTGTCGTGGATCTTTCATTTCTATTTTCATAATAGTACTAAACCAATTTCAAAAGATGATTTGCTGTTTTGAATTTATCTACCAACCAAACTAGTGGAGACTTTTTTTTCTCAATTTCAGCTCCTTTATTAGGCCATTTATTTCTATTATTATTTTGCATTTATTTAACTGCACTGACTGAACCAGGACGTTTTGTTATATTTTTACACATGTGAGCAAGCTTGTGAAGCTGCTTGAAGATTGTTAAAGTTTATTTAAGATTGCTGTGTGTGTGCAGTTGTTAAATAAGTAATTCAGTACATTTATCTCCTTTTTTTAAAAAAAACAGGTAAAAATATTTTAAAGCCAAGTCTGATGTTGGCTTTAAAATAGGAGCCAAACAAAAGAAAGATCCCAGTCTGTTTTCACACAACAAGGTGTGCTGTCAAACAAGGCCTTCCTCATTTTTTCTCTCCTTTTTCTGGATCGGTATTGGATCAGTATTGGCAGATACCGAAATATCAAATATCGGATCGGATCGGTGCCCAAAAAAGGCGGATCGGTGCATCCCTAGGGGATACATGTCCGTCCCTTTGGGGGGGTAGCTGCCAGGCCTCTGGGCGGCTGCTGGGTCTTGGGCCGTGCGGGCTTCCTCCTCCTTGCAGAGATGAGGTTGCATCTGCATGACTGCATCACCATAGAGACCCTTTATTCTGCATGATGACACTGTGATACTGCCTCCTGTTGCACTGACTAGGTTTTACCTCTTTTTTGCGTAGTTCTGCATGAGGGGTTTCTGTATAAAAGCATCAGTTGACTGTGTAAGTGTATCCATGTTTTTCTCTCTCTCTCTCTCTCTCTCTCTCTCTCTCTCTTTTCTTCACTACTTTCTCTCTGTTCCACTTCCTATCATAACTTCTTTTAACTTTCATTTCCCTCTTGTCAAACCCAGCAATATGATGTAAAATGCTGTTATAAACAAATGCTTAAAGGTAAAGTTCAAAGTCCCCCCACCGTTTCTGTTTGCAAACAACAGTATTTAAACTGATCGCCCCTCCCTCTCAGCCTAATGGCTGCCTCATTCTTCAGCCTATTCAGCTTCAAGCCTCTCTTTCAGAGCTCAGAAGCGGGTAAAAGCCAAACTAATATCAACCCTGGTTTTCCAACATGCATTATCTAAAGCTCTTACCTTTTCTTCGGTGCATCTGCCGTTTTTCTTTCTTTCTTTTTTTTTCCTTCGTAAGTTTGAGTGACTAGTGTCTGCTCCAGTCATGAGCTTATTCCCACACAGCGTCATGCTCTTAGCTCTGTCATTGGCTGGCAATAAAAACAGAAATCTCCACCTAGAAACGTCCCGACCAGACCATAACAAAGCGAAAGTGCGAATTACATACAGGAGGAGAGGAAGTTGCATTCAAACTCACCACTGCACGAGAGTAAAGGCCCAAAGGCACGGATTAAGACGGATTATACTTGTACAAATCTAATGTTTATTTTCAGGGGGGGAAACTTTGGACTCTACCTTTAATTAAAGAAATAAAATGAATAAACACAGGATATCAAGAGGAGCCTTATATTGATTAAGCTCCCCTTGGCAAAGTAAATCTGTTCAACACAATAAAGCAGCCAGATCATCATTCTGCTTGCTACGATACTGGACAGGACAAGTAAAAAAAAAAAAATTTAAATCGGAATATTTTTTGCCGCACGCAAACTTTGGGTTTTTGGCGCACACTTTTTGTAAAGATCCTACACACAGTTTTATAAATGAGGCCCCAGAACAGATCCCTACAGTGTTCTCAACAACAAAAAGACATTTCCAAGTTAGAAACTACATTGAAAAAAATACTGTTTCTATAATGAATACCTAAGAATCCCTCTGTGCATATTATTATATTCATTCTATCCTTTACCCAAGAGGTAAAGCTCTATGACACGGGATCAGAGTTTAGCATTTGGAGATACAAAGTGGGCACAGACACGACTTTGCTGCCTTCGGGACCCGTTTCCACAGATTGCCATGTCAATGGCCAGGATCCACAATCTTCCTCTGCTCTTGGCAGAGGTTTCTGATCCCATGGGAATATTTCCTTTCATATTTTTTGGGCAGTTGGTACAGCTGACTGCCGTGTCATCTCTGTAGAAGCTCAGCCCTGCCAAACAAACTGGAATGTGTTATTTACTGACCTCAGTGGTGCATGCATCTTTGTAATGGTATTGTACAGAAACCTGTCAGAGTCTTCTAGCTCCAAAATGGAGGGTCAAAATAAAAATAAAGTCTGCAAACTAATGGATGGCTTTTTTTTTTTTTTAAACATACAGCCTAATCAGCATAGAAATGTATATTTTCTACGCTAACCATCTTAAGTTTTTTAGATTAATCATAGGTGAAAGCATTTTCAAGATTTAACTGACTATCACAAAGTTTTCTACAGGTGGTGACTTGAAAAATAGCTATGTGAAAATGATGGTTTGCACAATCTGGAAGAATAATAAGCTTTTTACAACTTTCTACAAAATGTGAGTAATGTGGTTATTTCTAGTCTTTGTAACAATAACTACACTTCCTGTTTGGCAAATGCTCCTGCATATTTCTGTCACATGTTGTCCAGGAACATAGTGAATGAAGACAAAAAATAAAAAACCTAAAAAAAAAAAAACAACGCTGTCAAAGCTTTTTGAAAATGATATTAATATCCTACAGTACAACAAATATTCTACACATAGGGAAGCAACAGCAGCTTCAAGTTCCTATCTATTCTATCTTGTCTTTTCACAGTGTGTCCAGCAAAGTGCCTTCCCAGTCTGCAGTCGGGCCCCATTCTCAGGGCTGTCAGGAACCAGCCACTTGTTCAGCACCTGACTAATACCCACTATAATGTCACTTCTATATTTGTATCCTGCTAATCTGCTCTCAGGCTCCAATCTTTTCCACTTTCTTGCAAATTTATCACTAGACTGAAAGACTGCTGCCAGATCCTAAGTGCCTCACCCTTTTAAATTAAATAGTGGCATTTGTGATAAAGCCACTAAATTCCTTATCTAACTGACCCGAAGAGTCTTTCAAGGCAAAGTGTCACTTTTCCTAAACTGGAGCACTTGTGACGCCATACACTCCACCCTATCCAACAACCACACAAACACAGACACGCATGCACCCATGCACACACCCACAGACTGACAGTTTTCTTGTCCTTTTCAAGGACGGAATCAGGTCAAAAATAGAACAAAACACAAGTGAGGCATGTTCTGGAAAGGACAGGCGCTTTTATGAAGTGTATCCATAAATAGACAGTTTGTGAGGTTTTTCATTCTCAGTTACTCGTGGAAGTAACCTGTCTAGTTTTCAACTAGCACTTTACTGTAATAACAGTTGTGTAGCTGGGCTATCATATGACTGGGGAGCAATTTAAACAGGGAAATTCTCACAAATAAGAAATGCAATGAGGATTTTCTTTTCTTTTGATATCGTGCCTCAATATTTTTTAAATGAGTAATCATTCCAGCAACCCACAGTTGTTTTTTCCTCATTATGCCTGAGGCAATAAAATCAGACATTTCTGTGTATCCTTACTAAGCTGCACTTTGTCTAACACATGTTTTCCCTAAACTAAAACAACTAAAACCCAGTTTAAACTATGCAAACCGTATTAATCATTTTCAAAGAAAAAAGCCAAGGCCAGCGACTCCAACTTAGGTTATCTTGTCCTGTGTTTGGACTCAAAGAAACACCAGCCTGTCAATAAATTTTTGTTCACTTCCTTCTCATTGTGGATTCATGACCTAATAAGGCACGGTCTGAATTCTGGAGTTATTTTGAGTTTGTGTGATAATGCTCACTCTAATTTTGTCCCTCTGTAGAGATTCTTACAGGAGGCCAGCCAGGAACTTGAAAAGAATGGCAGTTTGATCTTATAAAAGAGAGAAGACTGTAAATATACCTCACCTCAGCTACCTCGACTACTCCTACTACTACTAACACTTGTCATAATAACAACGGCCATGTTAATAATGATCATTATAACAATGTAAAAAAAAAAGTACATCCACAGCTGTGCAAAAACTACCAAGCAGTTGAGAAATATCTCAAATGTATTTCAATAAATGTGTTTCTTTAAAAAGTCTACACATGGTTTGCAGAACAAGTACTAAAAACATTTCTGCAAAACATTCATAGGAAAACAAATGAGGGCTTTTTATTGTATTTTGGCCTCTTCTTCAGTTTCTAATCTGTTTTTGATAAGGTGAGATGTGGCTTCCTTTCCAAGCCTGTTCCATTGTTTTCCTTCATTTTAAGAGGAATGAGGCTAAAACATACTGTTCCTATGTAGAAGGTCAAACAACAATGTTATGAAACTAAGAAAATGCGACTAAAGGTAACAGCTTAACACCAACAGGGTATTCCTGTTCCTGAGCAAGGACCTGTATATGTTAGTCTTCTGATTTATACTTAAGAGGAAAAATCTTCACTTTAGCACTGTGGGCTCCTTGCAGTGATACTTCCTCTTAATCTCAGTCTCTTGTGTTTATTTATCAGTTGTGAAAACTGTACGCTGAAGGACTCCTTGATTATTTAGACAAGACTCGGGAGTATTTCCTGGGCCAACAGAGTGAAATCTCTGATGCAGGGATCCAAGCAGGCAGCTTGCTTAATACTTGACCCATGACCTCTCCTGGGTAATAATGCTTCCATATCTATCCTCACACACGTAGCAGTAGAGAACAATCACATATTCAGATGCCTGGAGAGGTTTCACAAAGCCGCGAAAAACACAGTCGAATAAACAAGTTTCTATTTCTAGCAACTCCTTTGCTGAGATTTTTTTTCAGCCCCTTGATATGTATACCTTATTAAAATGACATTATCAGTTCGAATTACATTAATATGTTGAATTCAAAAAGCAGGAAGTTAAATATCATACATTACCCAAGTAACAGTGTCTGACCTTCATTAACATGTTTTGTTCTTCTTTCCCTTTTCATCCAAAAGAGCTACAGGAAATCAGCATTTATCATTTTCAGCATTACTTTTAATCATTGGCATTGACCTCCTCTTAACATTTCTGGCATTTTCCATTTTCTTCACTTTTTTACACCCTTTTCCCCTCTCAGCTGTTCCTCCCTTTAGTCATACTCGCTTCACACAATTCAGAAAATCTCCCATAAAGCCAAGCAACTGCAAGCTGAGAACCGCTTGCAAAAATAAAGGGCTCTCAGAATAGATAAATAAAATCTCTGTTATCCAGCTGCCCTCCCTAAATCACTCCCAACCCCTTCAACAAGTGGTCACAAGCCGGGGCAAAGCAGACTCTTTCAATAGCACAAAACAACCACAAAAGAGGATTCTTCTAGATTCCAAAACTGATTGCTCAAGTTTTACAAGTGAAAACTGGGCTGAATCTGTATCTTTGAACATAATTACAGTATGTCCTTGTATCATCCTTCCTGTTGGTGAAGCTGACTGCCCTGCAAACATTCCTGGGAATGAAAAAACATTCTGAAAGAGGGGAAGTGGGAGGTTTGTCAGGCTTATTTTCAGTCAATATTTCAGGACTTCAGCTTTTCTATGAGAGGGGGAAAATGACTGAGCGTACACATAAACAGCAAGACAGACACTCCCCATATTTCACACATCTATCCCAGTATGGGAGCGCACATGTTGGCGGAAGTTTCAGTAAAATAAGAGGTCAAGAACTGTTTGTTATATTTTCCAAGTGGTTTTAAGTGTGACTGAATCCCACAGCTACTCATCCAGCCTAACGACTACATTTTTACTGTGCTGGCACTATTGCCTCAGATTTCTGCAGAGCAGTCCGAAACACAGTCATTTCTAAAGGCCAAAGCATACACATGCAGCTTGCAGCGCACTAGAGTAACTTAACATGTGCTTTTCTGATCTGGAAAGACTTTCAGCCAGTTGCTAATATTAGCACATTTTTAGCTTTTTGGGAGAATGATCAAACAGAGCACACAGTTGATAATAATGAAGCTGCTTTCACTCGAATTCAAATGTCTTTCAAATAAGATGATTACTTTATGACATTCTATCAGCCTTTTAACAGCACAAAAGCATAATGTTTTCATAAGGACATCATAAAGATAATATTTGCAACACTCCTCAAAACCTATGAGACAGGAGTAAACTCACAGAAACACTTTTTAGTTGTGGAAAATTTTAAGTGTTTGCTTTACCATTACATTTTCACACCTCATAAAACCCAAATATTTACTTTTGTTAAGATGTTTGTGACCAGGTAAACAATATGCGCAGAAGATACTGTATGAGCAGTCATGTCTTTGCTTTCATACTGCTAACGATGCAGTGGTCAGACTCACCAAGACAATAAATCCACAGCCAGCCCAGAGATGGTCTCTGAAATCCCTACAATCAGGCTGCAGATAAATGCTATTTTGTGCTGACTGCATTGTCTCCTGCCTCTATTCTGGTAATCTAATGTGTGCTACATGCTCTTGGTCACCTTGACTTTGGTTGCCATAGTGCTCAACACAAACACATCCCCACCCAGAAATGCACCAAATAAGGCTTGGGGGAAAATCTCATAATCAGACGGCACAGAGGGAGAGGCAGATATAACCTTAAATATATTGTAAACAGGTCAAAGCTATTCCTGTGTGTACATACAGATCTTGCAAGAGGTTACTGGTGACACACACGCACACAGTCTGGTTAATTAGTATACAACAATAATTGTCCTAAGCTCAGCTATTGTTGACTCAAAGAAAATGATAATTGCATGGGCATCAACAAAAAATAAATTGAAGTTCTTTGGAAGAGCGAGGTCTTTGAGGACAAGTCTGTTTGTACCGAAAATGACCTTTAAACACCTTCCTCGAACAGAGAGGAATCAGGCTACAAGAAGGCAGCCATCCTGTCTAGCTGTCGACCTCGGCAGATGTGAGTTCTGAAGAGTTCAAAAGAATTCTGCATGGGGGCACCGCCATTTACATAATCCTCCAGATATATTCCCCTGCAACCTAATCAAATTATTCACAAGTCCAGCCCCTAACTATGTAGACCACACGATACACAGCCTTTCCATTACCAGCTTCTGTGCCTTAATCATATCGAAACAACCAATGTCACTTTTCCCTTCAGAATGGCCAACAGACACAGCAAACAAAGAACGGTTCTGTCTGACTCACAAAGATTTCAGCCTAACAACATCTTTCCCCACTTGTCCACTTTGTTTGGCATTTCTTATTGTCCTGGGATTTTTCTAACTTTTGGAGAACAGAGTGCACCACGAGAAAGAGAATTTTATCACTAGAAGAACACAATCTTAAGACAATAGGACATTATGTTCAAATGATGCTTTCAAGGGAAGTTGGTTGTTATTGTAATTAGTAGAGCAGAGTTGCGGCTATTGAGAAGAACTTTGAAAGACAACTGCAGATGACACAAGGGATTTTGATAATCACAGGGTTGGGTCCCTCAAGGCCTAATCCGAAAAGAAGATAAAAACAAAACTGCTGATTCAAATGCAAGTATGGTTCATGCAGTAACAGAATTTCCAAGCTTGGAAATATGGCACAGTTCTTCCGTTGTTAATAGCTGTGATGCATTACTTGGTTCAGCGCCAACAGGTTACTAGTATGGTAGTGTTGGTGGTTTAGTAGTTTCGCTGTTGCGTTGTGGTCATGTAAAAAGAATAAAATGGACTGTATTAATAAGCACTAAATCAGATGGCCATCCAGTTTAATTATATGTGTAAATTTGACATCAAAGAATCACCTACAAAATTTAAATAGATAGTTATGAAACAGGAAATCCTGTCAGATGTTTCCACAATTTCATATATATTAGAAGGCCTACTTTTCTTTTCTTTTTCTTTTTTTTTTTCAAGAAATGCAATATGGCATATTCTAAAAACTTAGTACACCTTTAGTTTTCTTATTTGCCTGTTCACACTCTCTTGATGTCAAAATCGTGTAAGAAATTTACTTTGTTTTGAAGCATTTTGTAACTTTTTTGTCTGGCACCATAAATACCGCATTCAGTGCAACTTACCAACATTCATTATGCGCATTTTCGAGCTGTCACTGCCCACAAGCGTCCCAGGGCTCAGAAACAGCAGTATGTAAGATTCCCATACAGGACGCGACAGTGACGCTGCAGCCGACTATTGGTTGCAGCACCACGTCATGTACTAGCAAACAGATATGAACCAGATAAGAACACAGCTGGTGTTTTGAACTTAAATCATGTTGGATTTGGCAAAGAAACGCAAGGAAACATTACTGGTGGAAGAGAAGAAAAGAAAAAGTGCAGACCCTCGTGGCATTTCAGTGCTTATGACACTTTGTGATACAGCTTGTACAAAGCAGACAAAAAAAACCCAGCTCTTTTGGTAATTTTGTGAGGTGCCCAATTCCTTTCCCCGAGACCCCCTCCCATCTTTTGGTTATTTTCTTTTCCAACCCCCCCCATAAATGAACGTCTCCTTACCAGCCCCCCTGCAGATCTGAATGTCATGTGCATGAGGGAATTACCAATTTGATTCATGTTTTGGGGGGGGGTTTTTTTTAAAAAATAGGAATATTATCTCTCAGGACCGGACTTGGGCCCCCCTTCCTAAGTTTTCATAGACAATAAAGGTCTAGTTTGTTTTTTGTTGCTAAAACAAAGGCCATACAAATATGTTTTAATTACCTGTTTACTTAAAATGTTTAAGATCCATTGATTGGCTCAAATAAAAGAGGCTGTGTATCAGATCTACTCTGATCTACAAGCAAATATCCAATGTTCACCACCACCTATTATCCACTGAGATGAGATGTGATTGGCAGGGAATTGCCTGCAAAAAGCTTAGTAAAGCTCTCAGCATGATTAATGTACAGTATATTACTCTCCATTTTACAGTACTGTACATAAAGGAAACTCCCACAAATACAAATGCAAAGGGGTCAAGCAAAAGGATCCCTTTGTCCATGCCTTCCATTTGCAACCACTTTCCAAACAAACAAGCCACACCTTACCTAAGAGATTTTTAGCACCAAAATAGGATTTGCATTCTGCACAAGTGACAGTAAATCTGGCCCAATCTGTGCAGCCCATGCTGTCCTGTTTCTTAAGCTCTAAATCTTTTTTTTTTTTTTTTTTTCTTAGTTGCACTTGCAATTTTGGATAGAAAGAATGCAACCAGTGAGTCAGTCTGGATCCTCATGTCAATGTCTTGCATTCACAAATAATCTGTTTTTTATATATAAGTAATGCTGTTATTTTACTTGGATAATGTAAAACATCACTTCTGCAAATGTACTGCATTGTTCATTTGTCAAAAATATTGATTTAAAATTTTCCGTAGAGTCACAAAAACACGAAACACAAAACCTTATAAATACCCTTTTCAACTCCCAGCTTCTTTATTGCATGTGGCTTTGCATTGTGGAAGTCTAAGAAACATCATCTCATTGTTAATCAGCCTTTTGTTGCTTTGTGTTCAATATGCTGCCAGGGGGTAAAGGGTTAATGGATCAGCCAAAGTTAACATCCCATATGCGGTCAATTTTCAATGACTTCTGTTCCCACATTGAAATAAACTATTTTATGTCTCCAAATATGCAGATCATTTTGCTTAATGAAAGATGCTTGACGTCTCAGATCCAATTAATATGCAAATGTAAGTGAGGATTTATTTGTGACATTCTGTATGGGTGAGAGAAAACAAAAAGGCTTCTTAACAGTAACACTAATTGCTGTGACTGATTGTCACATATCATCATTCACTCCGAATCTCCTAAATACCAAAATTCAGATTAAAAAAAGGAAAAAAAATCTCTGCACACACCTCATTTGATATACTTATTTTTCTATATTTATTGGTTTGTTGTTGCGGTACAGTGCACTGTGTCTCTTTTAGGTATAATGAGAGTGTATGCTTAACCAACACCTCCGTACCCTCCGCAGTTTGTTTAAAAGGTGGATAATTAAATTGGACATGAAAGTCTTGATCTTGTACGCCAAGTTCAAGTAAAGCATTGTATATTTTGGGCATAGTTTACTTTTTATGTGCTGCATTAGACGACAAATGAAATTGTGTAAAGACTCAGGCTACATATAGTTCCTTCCTCTGATTACTCATTACTGCTTTGTAAAACAATACAGTGAAAAGGCTGCACTCGCATAGTTGTCACATATACAGATTTTATGGCTTTCACACATCCAATCTCTATTCCAGCTGCTCAAAAAGCCAGACTAATGCAATTTATCTTTGATGTTGAAAAACCTTCAATCAGTGATGTATTTATCACTGTAAAATAAAATCAATAATGTAACTCAACTATTAAAATCCTTTAATGGATGGAGCAATATACTTAGCTGTTTGCATCATCCTCAAGCTTTAATGCCTCAGGCACTATACAGAATAGGACTTACATTTCAAGAACCGTAAAGTGTGACTGACACCTATTGTGACATATTGCTTCAACATAAGGTTCATATTAAACTCGCAAATTTGTCCAACACAGGGATTTAGATTAGAAAGCAGTTTTCCAGCAATATTGTTAATAAGTTACTGAAAAATACCGACATGCTGTAAAATAACAAAATTAAATAATGTCATTTTTCATGTGTGTTTGTGTTTTTATTGAAAAGTTAGTAAGAGGAAGCCAGATTTGTGTAGTTGCTTAGTTTCAACAAGAAAGTCTATGTACAACATGTTCCTGACTGGACAACCTGTAGTGTTTTATATAGCACAGAGTGAAGTGATGATTTAGTGCGCTCCAATCGAGAAACACTTCCGGGGCTGTAAAAACAACAATCAGCCACTTTAGATTAAAAAGCCATATGTCCTTTAGCAACAACCAGAAAAAAACAAACCTGCTGACAAGCAGTAAGGGTAGGCAAAATAAAATCATCCACTGACATTGACTCTAATGCTTTTAATCTTGTTGTGATATCTTTATAGTTCGTTACCTTGCATTGTAAGGCAAACATAAGACCCTAATGGGTTCAGGATTCCTTCAAAGGACAGCCTTTGGATTCAGATTTCTGAAAACCTGATGGCTTGCCAAGTGAGATTCTAATAAAAGAAAAGTGAAACTGTAGTTCGTTGACTCAGTACTGCCAATGTCACTTTCAGACTTGAAAACATTCAATTAAATTCAGCTTCAGTTTTCTGTAAATATATTGCTGTTAAGAGCCTCACAAGCTCAACAGAAAAGCATTTTCATGTCTCTTTTCTTGTTTATGTTATAAATCATGTAGTTCTTCTGGTTGGCATTTTTGTTGTGATGGTTCACAATAGTAAGCAAGAAAGAGGTCATTTGAAAGCTTCTTTTTATTTCCAGTACAGACTTAAGTCATGCTGCATGTATCAGCACTTATATTTGTGACAAAATACTTAATATATTACTCCCACTGCATTTATAAATATGCCACAGAATCACATTTAATATATTAAATATATATATATATATATATATATATATATATATATATATATATATATATATATATATATATATATATATATATATATATATATATATATATATAATAATTACTTTGAGATCTATTGCCATTAGGTCATTGTCTGCAAAAACATGTACTGTAAAAGTCTGGCAAATAGTCATGGCAGCAAAAAACTTTTTAAATCTATTCCAAAATGTCATACTCTACCAGCATGAACTGACTTGATCTAAACTGAATGCGTGCAACAAAGAAAAAAAGAAAATATGTCATAATACCAGTATTTCATCATCCAACAGGGAAGGTAAATAGTTTTTTCTTTTTTTTTTTTTTTTCTAATCCACAAAGAGCTCAAACACCTGCTTTACCATAAAAGTATTTTGTTACAGGCTTCAGATTCATATTTCTAATGCTACTTTTGAATCTGGCTAAGTAAAATTAGACACTCACACAGGCCAACATGTCAGCAAAATACCTGTAATGCAGAGTACACATGCAACATTAGATAGGCCAAACATATTCATATCCAAAGCTTAACGAGACCCCGCAACGTCTTGAGCAAACGTATTGCTTGTGTCTGAAACTGGGAGTGTTTGTGTGTGTACTTGATGTCTGTTTGCATGCCGACCTAGCCTCAGATTGCTGTTTGAGGATGTAATTGCTCTGCTCCTCTCCTCCTTGGAGTGGCCCAGGATGGATCTGTGCGGGCTGTTTAGCAGTCAATGGCCGGTGCAGATTGTAAACAGATCTCTCATGAATTGCGGGTTTAGCGGTTTTGTGAGTCTCTAAACAAGGTTCAACCGATAACGCCATTCTCTCCCTGACAAAATCAGCCACTTTGCTGCAAGGGTGTGATTTGAGAGGTGCCAGTCAATGTGATTGACACTATTAATCCCCCACAGGAGCAAAGAGGAGGAGAAAACAAACCATGCCCTTACTGAAAACATGTCCCTGTTTAAATCCTACTTTAGGTAAATATTTCACCTATCTAACTGCTGCTCAGTAAGATAGCAAAACATGTTTATGGCAGGTTAAAAAGAAATTAGGCTGTATAATTGACTAAATCAATGTTTTGAAAGAAAACACACACACAACTGCTGTCTTAGTTTGTATACAGACCAAACAATGCTGTGTGAGGTTGAGAAAGTGGAAGTCCATTATGTTACATACATGCATACAACCTGATGTCAGCAGTCACAAACAAACTGCACATAACTGACAAAGGACTATCAATGCTTGTGGTTTCTACCTTTATAAGTATGAAGGTCAGCAACTCTAAATTTGAGCATTTCCATTTGCCTTCTAGATGCACCTTTGACTTGTATGCAGTCAAACTGATTAAGACTTGAAATAGTTGCACACATCTAACATACAAAGCATAGTCACTTTTAGATTTGCTGACCAGTAGGAAAGACCATCCATGAAGCACTAAGCACATATATTAACTGTGCAGTGGAAATGTAGAACAGATACAGTAACATAAAAGTGCCACAAGCTGATAGGACACCTGTACTAAATACTTAAAAGTAGTTGGTAAAAACTCCTGTTTTTACGTATATCTTAAACATAAACTACATGAAATATACAGTATTGAAACATCTTGCATGATGTCATGATCCATTGTCCATTGTACTGTATTTCAATTTCATGGGGGACTCTGCAGGAGCTGTGATAAGGGTAATGACACAACCAAGACAAACAGCACAGATTTGTGGAAAGTCTACGCTGCCATTTGTAAAGCTTTCTGCTTTCACAATTAGTTTGACCAAGAAGAGGAACAAAAAGCAAAACTTAATACAGAAAATTGGAATTACACACCAAAATCTTGGCCATTTGATAATAAACACCTTGAAACAATTTGGATTGCTTCCAATTTCATGATTATTGCACCAATTAAAATAAGTCTCTTTACAAAAGTAAAGTCTATTCTTACTGTTGAAATATTTAAGGACACAAAAGTCACAATGCAGTGAGTTAAAATGCATAAAACTAGTACACTCTTAACTATAGATATTAACTTAAAAATAATCACAAATAAATCACGTCTTTGAATTATACACATCAGCTGTATAAGCCCCTTAACATTTATAATATCTAATATAAAAAGCATTTTAGATTTTGATCACACAGAACAGATTAAAATGTAACTCATAAATTGACTTTAAGAGAAAAGATTTCTTAAAATAAAATATGATCATTCAATAGAAGCACGTAGTAAAATTTCTGTTCCCCAGTCAATCTTGATTACAATTAAAATATTCTTATTAATATGTAAGGGGTAATGTATGGAACGCAGGTCATTATGGGGAAACACTGACCGACAGAGCGAATGCAGACCCTGACGCAAAGCAGAGGTCAGTATTTCCCGATAATGACCTGCGTTCCACACACTGTCCCGCTTATTATACGGCTGCTTGCAAAAAAAAAATTCTAATTAAAGTCGTCTATTTTTGCGAGGGTCAAATAACTTTCTGATGTTTTCAGATGTTTTCTGATAAGATTAAAATAGTTTCCCACAGTCCGTGCACTTGTTGCTTAGCAAGGTTTGCTAGTTGAGTCATGGCCACTGGAATTTGTGCTAGCACCGGCGATTTCTGTATGTTGAAGTGGACATTTCCTCCTCTGCTGTTAGCTGTATGCGTCTTGTCACTGGTCTCCTTTTTGTCTTTTTTGTTTTGGAGAGGGTGAATCCTTAAACTCGGTCTGGACCCAGCACTCAAATTTGCACACTCGCCAAAGGTGTTCAAATCAATTAGGATGTCATCCATTTTTGGTCACGAGGTGCTCGCTCCTGTTTTTGTTGCCGTTAACTGACCGGACTACTTGCGATGCGGAGGAATATTGGGTTAACCACAGGTTACAAAAAAGTGAAAAAAAAGATCTGTTGCCCTTGACAGGGCAACTTGTCATAGTATTGCCCCACCCCCCCACCTCTCCCTCCCTTTTTTTCTTGTTTTTTTTTTTTTTTTTTTTTTGTTTTTTGTTCTTTTTTTTTAGTTGGCTGATTTTTGTCGTTTTGCTTTTTTTTTTTTTCCTTTCACAGAATCACACCACTCAGGGAAAAAAAAAGGTTTTCTTTTTTTTAGTACGTTTTAGGAATTTTTTCTTTTTGGAAAAATAAGATATCCCTCCCTTTTTTATTGGCAACCTATACGTTATTTTTTGTTTTGGTAATATTATTGTTCGTAGACCTAATTCTGCTTCCCTCACCATTGCGAGCAGCATTAGGCGACCTGTTCTGAGCGACAGCCGGTGAAAAAGCAGAGCTCATCTTTATTTCTAAACATCCGATCGTGAAATTTCAAGTGAGATGATAGTTTTTAAAATTATGAAGCCACGAGGGTTGGAACCCCCCCCTCTCTCCGCGGAAAATCCCCCCCCATTTCCCCGGCGAACCTTATCTTTTCTCACTTTCTTACCTTTTCCTTTTTAGATGGGTTTATTTTTTTGTTCAGCTATTATATAATCATAAATGCCTCCCCGCTTTTTCCTCCCAGAGTGTGATTTGTACACCCCCCCCACCCCCACTTATTTAAAGGAGACTTTTTCTCCCGGCCGGGGACATGTTTATTATTCCTCCCTCTCCCTTCCCTCAGCCGCTTCTCCCCTTCCTTGCTTTTTTATCACCTTTTTGCAAAAACCACGGAAGAGGTTTTTGAAAAATAGGAGGCGCACACTCCTTTAACTCCCGATTTATTTTCCTCCCATTTTATAAGGAATTTTTTTTTTTTTTTTTTTTTTTTTTTTTTTTTTTTTTTTTTTTTTCTCATCTTTTTTCTCTTTTTTTTTCCTTCTTCTTTCCCTTTTTAACTTTTTTCTCCCCCAAATTTCACTCCCCCCTCCTTATTTTTTTTTTCCCAGTTAGTGGAGGGGGCTTGCTTACCATAGGTCAATTTTTCAGCAATCATTATACGAAAATAATGACTGATAAAACATTGGGAAAACCCATTCAAGTCAACTAGTCAAGTAACTGTCACTGTCATGGATGTCATTTTAGTGGCTGCCATGTATCCTATAAACACAACACATTAAAGCAAAGATCAGTTTCCAACCCCAAAACTGTGTGTCTGATTTGTTTTGATGGCCACTGACATTCATTATGCACATTCCTGGAGCTGTTGTTCCCCTGCAGCATCACATGGCTGAGAAACTGCACTTTACAACAGTTTTTTTCCAGACTTGGACATCACCTAATAGCTACGTTTTATTTATGGAATCGAACGGCGCAAAAAGAACTGGATTTCAACACACTGGTCATGTTGAATATGCATCATACTTAATTCAGCAAAGAAACACAAGAGAACATAATCAGAGGAAGAGAAGAATAGAAAGTGAAAGTGACAGAGGAAGAGATCAGACAAGAGTCAACATTGGACTGCCTTTAATTGGCTGGAGAGAGCTAAGAGAAGAGACTGTATTCAAGACAGATGGCAAGTTAGCTTTTGTTAGGGGGTGCCAAAGTGCAAAAATAAGCCAAAGTACACTAGTGCTGTTTGAAGTTAAAGACTTACTTGGTTAAGAGTTAGAAAACGAACATAATTAAGACTAAAATACATTTTTGTTGCGATGTGACAATCATTATCATGGACACCACTTTTACCCTTCACACCCTGTTACTTTCATGACTACTAGAGGTCGCATATTCTTAGAACACAAGAATATCTTTCTGCATGCACAATACACAACATGTGCAGTTTCTGGGAATGAAGGTCAGTTGACATGTAGAAAAAACACGTTGGTATGCATGAATTTACACTATGTAAACTGTGTAGTTCAGATTATAAAAGATGGCAAGTTATACGTCTGGAAAACTACATTTTCACCAATTTTGTGAGCTGACGACTCGTCATATTGATCAGATCTCCCACTGTAATGTAAGCAAGGCAATGTAAGCCTTGAAATATAATTCTCCGCTAATCAGAAATCACAGCTTGTAGACATAATACTACCTGAAAGCAGCCACTGGACAATTATATAGCTGCAATTCCACAACAGTTTTTCACAAAAAATAAAAGCTATATTTTCCAAAATTTCTAAAATACTGTAAAAAGTACAGTATAGTTGTGATTTGCAAGTGTTATGGTGTTTAGCACTTAAGCCGTAATTCTTGTAAACTCCCGTTGTGTAAAGACCCATATGCTCCCTTACGGTACAAAATGGCGACTCGTTTCGTGAGTCGCCCTGCGTGGCTGATTTTATACTTCCACGTGTTTTCTGCATTCCCATGATTCATAAATCAGTTTGTCCGCCAGGCAGCAGTGCTGCTATATGTCATAGATATGAGTGTATTTTCTGACACACTTGCACAGCCTCTCCTAAAAAGCTCCATCCATGTCTACAGATGCTCTCTGTTTGCTTGGCGTCTTCTTTCACAGGTGCTTTTATTGAGCTATTTGGCCCTGGCAGTTTGTGTGTTATTTTTGTTCCGGTTCCTGTTCTTCTCTGGTTTGTTCCTTTCACCGGCTGCATGAGCTACACAGATCAACACTGACCCCACGGTGGTATTGCTCCATCTTCTGCGTCAAGTGATGGACCAACAAGCCTCTCAAAAACGCACCAAATTACATGCGTAATTGACGCAGATGATGGAAGAAACTGTCCGTCCATCTCGTCCGTCTGCACATCCGTCTTCTGCATCAAGCATAAATGGGTCTTGAGAGTCCACACTTAGGAGGATAAACTGCATTTCGCTGTTATTTGCTATCAAGGATGGCGGTTGTATTTTTCTCTTTAACTCACTGGCTGCCATTCACGTGTTTCCACGTTAATTCAAATCTGAACGTTAACTGCCAATCACTTGTTTCCACGTTAATTAAGGGTTTTAATCGAGGGAGCTGCTTTAATATCTGTCGGAGCTTGTCAGAGAGAACCAAGGGCTCATCATAACTTTTTCGTTAGTTTTCATCTGATCCAGCAGATGGCGGTGTCAGACAAGCTTAAAAAAAAAAAACCAGGAAGTGATGCGATTCTATGATGCATCCTGTGTTAGTGGTTGCTAACGGCTGTTAGCCCAAGAAGTATGCTGGATTCTGCTTCGAGGGGTAGAGAACATGGCGACCGGTCGTAATGGAAGCAGCTTAGGAGGTGGATGAAGGAGGAAAGTTTGTGGAAAAAGCGATCGGTGCCAGAAAGTGACACGATCGATCGAAGACACATCAACAGATGGCGCATACATCAGCGAAATGCGCCAGCTGAAAGTGAAAGTAAGTCAACAGCACACGGTTGTTTCTCGCGGGGGAGGGGTGGGGGGTGCGTGCGCACCTAAGCTGCGGTAGAGGGAGGAGGGAGGGAGGAGTAGGGAGGAGGGAGGGAGGAGTAGGGAGACGTTGGGAGACGTTTCTGCTCTATGTTTCTGCCAAATATTATGTTGTGAAACAAACTTGTTGTGACTTATTTAGCTAGTAAATAATTATTTTGCCTCCAAAACTGTTTTCTCAGTGTTGTATTTGTTGTTTCATAGAAGTAAACAGCTGTTCAGATGATAAAGGTGTTACTAAAGTAAAAAAAAATATTGGCATCAAAGACACTTTTCCACTTAAGCGGACAGCATTCAAATCTAGGTTTCTCAGCTTTTTGGTCAGAAACAGGCATTTTTGCTGCAACAAACCCATGTTCTACTGCAGATTACTAAAGAATGGAAAAAGCTAGAAACAAATGTTTTTTTTCTGATAAAAGAAGAGAGTCTAAGCTTTCCTTTGGTACATTCAGTGTTTGTATTGGCACAGTACACAATATTCTGTGGATCTCCCAAAATCAGTGAAAATGCTTAAAAATTCTGGCAATATGGAGCGCTCTTCTCGGAAAAGGTCTGGCAGTCAATGAGTTAATTATATGTTAAAAGATTTCCATTTCCTCATCTCTCCATACATAGAGCACCATTATTATTTATAATCATGTGGTTTTGTGACCCCTACATTACGTCGAGTCACGCGTAAATGTGAAAAAGTGTTTCCTTTACACTTTCGCAAAATACTTTTATATCGATACATCTGAAAAACACCTCATGAGAACATATAAACTTTTTAGTAATATTTGAGAGGGTTTTAGGTGTTTCCACTACCAGATTTTTATTGTGATATTTAGGTTTTGTGCATTTCTAGGGGTAAAGGAAACACAGCTCATGTCTGTTTTCTTCACCGCACAAATATTATGAACAACTTCGCTTTAATAATGGTACAATTTCTGATCAATCCATTCAATACAAAAGCAAAACTGTGCATTCACCATAAATAATTGGACATGGCTTTCATTATCTGTCATTTTCAGTTATAGCAAAAGCACAGTTTATATGTGGTGAACATAAGTGGAAGTCACCAAGTGCAATGAAGATAAAACTATAGTTTGTTTTGCAATAAACAATAATGTGTGGTTATTAAGCAAAAATGCTTACATACAATACATACTTTAAACATCGCCTATGACAAAGTTATTCCGTTATAAACACAACTTAAAGAATTCCACTATACAGCTGCAACACAGTTGGAGCAGAGGCACGTGCTCTCATTTTATCCTAACAAATTATGTAAAAATGGCCCATTATGGTGAAGAACAAAGAGGATAGGCCCCATGTTAGAACAAACCCCTCAGTGATGCCCTAGTGACTCGACCAGCACTCTCCCAAGGCCTACTCCTTGATTAAATGCATAATCCACTACTCCCCATCCCCAATGATTTAGTGTGCCTTTAAATCAGCTAGCGCACACATAAAAACCTCAAATAAAAATCACCAAGAAAAACCATTGCACTCTAACTGTTCTATTAAAATGATACCCAGCCCAGCCTTTCTTCTCTGCAATAGCGTTTATTCCACATGAATGAATATCTTCATTTTTTTTTTTCATAGGTATGCATATAAAATATTTAAAGTTTAAAATGTCACAGCTGAAACATCAAATGCAGGAGTCTCTCATTAATCAGCAAGGATTGAGGTTCTCTTTTAAGGTTATAACCCTTTGAAAGAGCAAAAATTACATTTTTGACCTTGAAGATGAGACAAACTCATAAACGTAAAATAATTTGCAGTTTAAAGGGGAAAGAGATATCGGTTACCTCAGCCAGCAGTGCCAGCAGTTGTCAGGGGGAGACCAAACAAGTCTCATTTTCATATTTACATCCAAGCTGTTGAGATTAATTTGAAATCACATCAAGAAAAAAGAAACAAAACTCAGAGAAAACATCAAAAGGGGCAACTGTCAAAGTTTCAAATCCATGGGGCCCCAGCTATCTCCAACGTGTGAAACACAGACTTTTTTCTTGCAGTTTTATTAAATGGTGCATGACATTTTCATTACTCAAGGAAATTAAATTGACTAATTTCTTACAAGCCCTGTACGTCTGCTATTTTAGGGAGGCGCACGGAAGAGAGCAATTGTTTCAACTCCTACACAAAAGAAATGCAAACGTCAATGTGGTCTCAGAAGAGAAGTGATTTCAAAGCCTTTAAGGAAATTTGCTCTTTAATAGGGAAATTTAGGGGTTTGATCATTTTCTTAAAATGCGGTTTTGATCTTATGCCTAAATGCTGATTCGGGTTCCTTTACCTGAGACAAGCAGAGCATGAACACTTATACACAGCTTACATGAGACAAATCAGAGCCTCTTTTTTTCAATAAACTGCTGAAATATGTTACAGCAAAAAGATGTCATATTCAAGATGAATAAAGCTTGTTTAATATCTAATTCAAAGGCAATTTTGAGATTGTAAAGGTGGAATCTACGACAATGTCCCAGAGATTCAGAGACTTTAGACTCCTTAAATTTAGTTCAATCTTTTTTTTTTTCGAAAAAAAAATGTTCATTTATAAGAAAACTAAAGATGGCTGCCCAATTCTAACACAACTAAGAATAAAACACAGTGCAGCATAGTTAAGGAGATGGGTCTATCTACAGATTCTGTAGAAGATTAAGTTGAACAGAGTGGTGCTAAAACACCAGACTGAGAAAGGCGGAGGAAAATATGAAGTCAGCCAAGATCGCAACATCGCCCCTCCTCTGGAGATGAAAGGCCTGATTACCTTCACCTCTCAGGGGTGTAAGCCACATGGTTGACAACATCATTGGAAAATAGACTACTGAGCACCTTTGGGTCCTATAACAGCTTACATTTAATGTTGGGGGGATTTCACGCTGAAAAGGAGTTGACACCACAACCATACTCTCATATTATCGAATGCATACGGGAAAAAATACATTTATTTTGTGTTGTTTGCATACACTAAATAAGGATTTTCAGGACAATGCAGATTATGAGATTATGGTTAAAGTATGTTCTACATATGAATAAAATTCATACATAACATGTATTCTTTTTCAATATAAAAACAAATGTGTTTGCAGCGTGAGAATTCCATATCAGTGCTGTAATTGATTTACAATCCGATGTGCATCTCCTGACTTGGACTAGATTATTATCCCATGAAAGATTTCAGACTATTTAAGCTCAGTTCTGAAGACAATAGTTGTAAGTATTAAAAAGTGGAACCATTTAAACCACTTTAGTAATAGTTTTTAATGTCCTCCACATAGTTTCAGTGACATGTTTTTGGTCCTACTGAAAAAAAAATGGCAATTTAAAAATGATATCCCACTAATCCTTTGATGAATAAGCTGGAACCCTCTGTGTGACCTCTGTGTTCGTCAACAGCAACCACAATTTAGTGGCTGCCTGAACTCTATTTCAGAGGTTATGGAATTAACTTAAAATTACTTACAATGCTATTAAAATGCTGAGCTCTTTTGTTGTGGCTGTAAATTAATTTAAAACCTCAGCGATTTGAAATATTCTGAGATATGTCAGGCGGGAGGGGAAAAAATCAAAAGAATGGCAGAAGTGAGGCTTTCTCAATGCTTTTGGCTTGGCGAATGCTTGTCTTGAATGATGAGAAAAAGAAATTGGGCTTAACTGGAAACATATGGTATTCTGCTGGAGAGGAAGCCTTAGTAAGAGGATCATGGCTGGGTAATAAAAGGAGACAGGAAGAGGGCACGTGTGGCGGTTTGGGTGGATGCTGAGTTTTTCTAAGGCGATATGAAGCAAAAAGCCTCTTTTTTTAAGCTGTGGCAGTGGCTCATTTAAACTTGTTTGAACTGGGCAGTGAAAACAGAAGAACACTCAAACATAGATGGATAAATAAGGTTGCAGATGGAAGTCACTAAACTGAAAGTGAGTTTCTCACCATACCACATTTACCATTTGTAATATTACTGTCATTTATGATAATTTCTTTCTTTGTCTCTTTTTTCTTTGTTTGTTTTTGTTTGCCTCTGTGTTTTTTATTCAGCATCATGGTATAAAGTACAGTAGGTGAGACAGCTTCTATTTTTAAGGCCTTATAGTCCTCATGAAATAACAAGTAGTGTTTGCATCACCATTGTTATAATATTTCTTTAAATAAAAGATAAAGCCTGCGTTTACTTCAACTCCTTGGAATACCAGGCCTTTTTTGTTTGGTATGGTTTGGTTTTTGTTTGTTTGTTTTGTTTTTTAGAGTAAAGCTTTTATTCTAATTGTAATTGATATGGCTCCAAATTATATTTCTCTAAAGTGCCATGTTTTGATGCACTGAAACAATATCTTGAGCACATTAATGCTTCAGCCTATTTTCCCATCAACGTGTTTGTCCTTTTGCAAGTCAACCTGCTGTTCATTCATTTCTATGAGCCCACATAATACTGGGCAGGTGTGTAAAACCCACATTTCATTTTGATTTCATGGAATTTGCCACAAATAAACTGAAAACGTTCACCTTTTGCAGTAGATTTACAGAAATTACCCTGTTTGACAGGAAGTTGGTTATATAGAGTAACAAAGATGCTAAAAACTGATTAACCGTAACATTGTACCGGGCAGGTTTGAAATGATGGATGCTCAGATAGCGGAGATAGCACAAGTATAGTTGTTTATACAGTATGTCCTTTTGTCTTTGTCATAAACTTTAAAATGACCATCTTACATTTTGCTTTTGATGAATGTTTGACTAAACAGTGCAGATATTAGATATATATTAGACAGATATTACTTTTTTCACTTTCATAGGTTTCAATGGGTTTTCTGTCTTAAATGGAAAAGTTAGCTGAATTACTGCAGGGTATTCTGCATACAATATACACTGTCATTTATGTAAAAGTTTTTAACTCAAAACACAAGCTTTGCATGGAGCCAGATTGAGGCACAAAGTTTTGTAGCATAAACAAAACAGTCTAAACAAGCTCAGTCCTGTGCGGGAAATAAAGCCCGTTTGCACCAGTGGGCCTGGGTCCGGATGAGACAGGATGGGAAGGGTGCAGGAGGGTGTGGTAAATCCTACTCTCTGTAGCGTTTCCACAGCCAACTGTACTTTTACCCAGTAGGCGGCATATCTGCCATAAGTATAGCTGCATCAGTTACATAATAGTATAATGTCAAAGCACTGCAACGCCGGCCTTTAATTATAATGAAGAAGAACTTCAGAAACGAAGCACGAAAACAGCTGACATCCAGCGGTATGTATTATTTTTTCTTTGCACGTAGCTTTAAACGACAAAAACATCAACTGTATATTTAATCGTGGCACTGTTTCCACTTTTTTTCTTGGTGCCTAGTTGCAAAGGAAGTTATTATTCATTAACCAATCAGTAGCTTGTAGCGTGTTAAGCTCTGCCTTTTTGGGTCGGATTGCTAAGATTGGTACCCTAACCGAAGGGTACCAAAAAAGTAGGATGGGAAGAGTCAGATATAAAGGTAGCCGTCCCAGTTTTTGCCCGTGGAAACACAAAACATGCTGAACCGATCCGACCCCGACTGGCTGGTGGAATCGGGGTTCAATATTGTATTTTAGGACTGAAATTCTGTTGTTCTGACGGAAAAGTCCTTTAGGTTGCTAAAGCCTACTCCAGTGTAGCCAAGGCCAGCCAATAAGGTATTTACTGTAACTGCATACAGTAAGTATAATCTTAATAAGCAATTTTGCATGGATATGTATACGAATTGCTGATTATTACATCATTCCTGCACAGTGACGTAGTGGTTAGCACTGCAGCCTCACAGTAAGAAGGTCACTAGTTCAAGTCCTAGTCCTAGTTAAAAAAATTCCAACAGTGGCCTTCCTGTGTGGAGTTTGCATGTTCTCCTCATGTACGCATGGGTTCTCTCCGGGTACTCCGGCTCCAGTCCATAGATATGCATGTTAGGTTAATTGGTCACTCTAAATTGTCCCTAGGAGTGAGTGTGAGTGGTTGTCTGTCTCTGTGTTGGCCCTGCAACAGACTGGCGACCTGTCCAGGGTGTACCCTGCCTCTCGCATGATAATAGCTGGGATAGGCTCCAGCAACCCCCACAACCCTGAACTGGATAAGCGGTACAGAAAATGACTGATGACTACATTATTCCTTACGGTTTACGTTTGTGGTTCATTTGTTAGCTGAGTTGTAGTATTTTGACAAACTTTTTAGCTCTACTTTGCTGCATATCTCCATGTAGAGAGGAAAAAAAGACAAAACATACCACTGAAATACAAACTCTACTGTAAACAACTATTGCCTGATGACCAATTAGGATTTTACAGAACATAAAGTCTTAAATTACAGATAGCTGCTGGCAATATGTGGAAAATCCTGAGACATTGTCTGTTTCCCTTTTTGAAGTTTTCTGTCAATTTGATGCCAAAATTCCTAAACTAAAAATTCATTTTGTAAGCTTGTAGTACTGTAAACATTAGTCAAATTATTATTATGCTTTACAACTGCAGATACTCAAACTGAAAATCTACAGATATAGAGCATTAAGTAGAGTCTTTCTTCTACTTTTAGCAAGCAGGGGTCTACTTTGTATGTACTCTGCACTAGGGTATATGTCTGTGCTGTAATCACAACAACAATCTTTTACAGATTGCCCATAATTAGAAAAGCTCCTCTCCAAACCAGCTCCATGTTAAGAGCATGATTGCAGCCAAATTGAGCAGTAATTTGTATGATGTGGATGTGGATGCTGTGTGAGGGGAGAAGTCTGATGGTATAATGCCACTTTTATCAGGCCTGGATAGCCCGCCTCACTCCGACTGGGCATATGGACCTTCAAACTCAGACTGGCTAAAGAGGCTCTGTATTGCATCACGATGAAACAGACATCAAGCTTATTAAAAAATAAATAAATAAAAAAAGGGGGTGGAAAAAGCACCAACATACATATTTTCTGCCCTAAATAACCCCATGAGACCCATCATGGATGCTAATGGAATCACTTGCCCTACTATTATACAAAACCCTCAGCATCACCTGGCTGTCTGTGTGTGAAGAACAGATGCACTCATTATTATTCCACAAAGCTTATCAAGGCCACCCTACAGAGAGGTCCACTGAAGTCTGTCCTGTTACTGTACCACTGATCCAGCATTCTTTGCTGCTTTGGTGTGGGATAAAAGCTAGAAAAAGGTCTGCAATTTTATAACACCCACTGATACAGTTAGATTTCTCAATTTTACTTTAATCCATCAGACAAAACACCATTTCTCTTTGCTGTTTTTGCTGTGATGCTGCACTTCCAGTTACCATAAGGGAGTGTTTTCCAGGTAATTATCTATGGTTAATGTTTACAGATGGCCCCTAAAGGCCTTACATACTAATTGTGAGCAGATATAAGAATTTTTTACTGATGTTTCCCAAATGGCTCAAAATTTCTATGACAGCAAGATGGGCACAAACAAAATAATAATTATCTAGAATAGAATTTAGCAATTGCTGTCATTTTTTAAGTTGACTTTTTTTTTAACTCTTTTTCAAATTCTTTTCCAATGCAATTCTGTTTCTACTTTTGTATGCATATTCTGAAGTATTTTACTAACTTCAACTAAAATACCCTTTATGATGTTTTTTTGTCGTTGTTTTTGTTTGTTTTGTTTTTTTAAATTACACAATTGTTCAAATATTAGGCAAGATTTTAAGACTGGACACACAGTAACTGGTTAATACACATGACTCTTCTCAACAACTGCAATCCTTGGCCACGTTTTGAAGACAATGAGCCTGTCTCAAACCGCACACTTGCCCAAGTACACTGGAATTCAGTGCGTAGTGCGCACTGTGTACTTCGTCTGTAGTGCACACCATTGTCACTAAATGCTGACCCAAACAGAGCACTGCACTTACAGGAAGTGATGGACTAGCATCGCCTGCTAACATGAGCTAACTCTACTGAGCTGGTTTAACTACGGCCTCAAACACATGACCAGATCATAACTGTCATCAGGGAGTGAACAGCTTGGTAGCATGCCACAATATACATTAGTGATTATCAGATAGTCGAACCTCGGATTAAGGAGGAGCAGTGTGGTTTTCATCCTGGTCGTGGAACAGTGGACCAGTGGACCAGCTCTACACCCTCTTCAGGATGGGAGTTCACCCAACCAGTCTACATGTGCATGTGGACTTGGAGAAGGAGTTTGATTGTGTCCCCCCGGGACTCCTGTGGGGAGTGCTCCGGGAGTACGGAGTGCCGGACCCCCTTGTTCGAGCTGTCCGGTCCCTGTATGATCGGTGCCAGAGCTTGGTCCGCATTTCCGGCTGAAGGTCAAATCCATTCCCGGTGAGAGTTGGACTCCACCAGGGCTGCCCTTTGTCACCAATCCTGTTCATAACCTTTATGGACAGGATTTCTAGGCGCAGCCGAGGTGTTGAGGGGATCCAGTTTGGTGACCACAGGATCGGGTCTCTGCTGTTCGCAGCTGATGTGGTTCTGTTGGCATCGTCGGACCGTGATCTCCAGCTCTCGCAGGAGCGATTTGCAGCCGAGTGTGAAGCGGCCAGGCTGATAATCAGCACCTCCAAATCCGAGACCATGGTCCTCGCCCGGAAAAGGGTGGAGTGTCCTCTCCGGGTCGGGAGCAAGGTCTTGCCCCAGGTGTAGGAGCTCAAGTATCTCTGGGTCTTGTTCATGAGTGAGGGAAAAATCGAACGGGAGATGAACAGACGGATCGGTGCGGCGTCTGCAGTGATGAAGACTCTGTATTGGTCCGTCATGGTGAAGAAGGAGCTGAGCCAGAAGGTGAAGACTCTTGATTTACCGGTTGATCTACGTTCCTACCCTCACCTATGGCCATGAGCAGTGGGTCATGTCCAAAAGAACGAGATTGCGGGTACAAGCGCCCGAAATGAGTTTCCTCCGCAGGGTGGCTGGGCGCTCCCTTAGAGATAGGGTGAGGAGCTCGGTCATCCGGGAGGGACTCAAAGAAGAGCCGCTGGTCCTCCATATAGAGGAGCCAGATGAGGTGGCTTGGGCATCTGGTCAGGATACCTCCTGGACGCCTCCCTGGTGAGATGTTTCAGGCACGTCCCACCGGGACGAGGCCCCGGGGGAGACCCAGGACACGCTGGAGGGACTACGTCTCCCAGCTGGCCTGGGAACGCCTCAGGATCCCCTTTGATGAGCTGGCGACTGTGGCCGCGGTGAGGGAAGTCTGGGCTTCCCTGCTTAGGCAGCTGCCCCCGCGACCCGATCCCGGATAAGCGGCAGAAGACGGTACGGTACATTTAAATCAGTACAATACCGCCTCCGATGCAGCAGAGGTCACCACCACTTTGTTCACCGCCATTATTCAGCTCTGAAAGCAGTTCGAAAGTCCTGCCTCTTCTTCTACATCAGCAAGATGGCGTCCGTTTAGTGCGAGTAGTGTACTTCGTTTTGCACCTCATTTTTGGTCTTTATTTGGGAAGCATCCTGGTACTTTTAGTGCACTGAATTTCTGCTTAAATGACAGCATGAACGCACTACACACTCAAAAAGAGTGTTTGAAGTGCTCAAGTGCGCGGATTGAGACAGACCCAATGTGTTTATCAAAAAATGGGGAGAAAGGGTCAAGCAAAAACTCTTCAACCAGCTGCTACACAAGTTTATTTAGTCACTGAATTTCAAAGTGATCCATGATTATAGTAACTTCATATAACTTACACATACAAATACAATTTAAAGCTGAACATAATGTTTTACATACATTTTCTTGCCATGACTGTATGTGAGACTTCAGGACTATCTACTACTTGACAACTAGGTGCGCCATGTCATTTAGTTTATATCCTGATGCTGTAACACTGGTGTATTTTTTGTCATTGGTAGAAAATGTAATATTGTGACATCATGTAACACGGGCATCCCAATGAACCTCCACTGAGCGAGTGGAAGGGGACATTGGCAGATCAAAGCAGATCAAAAGGTATAGGCTTCAAGCTATTTTTAAAAAGTGTTTATTAAAATAACAAACTAGAAAAGCAATTAAAATTTAAACAGTTTGTAGAGCCTTTATTTTTCTGTACGTCTCATATCAAGTCGGACAAACGGAGGAAAGATTTTAATGTGGCTGTGACTTCTTGTGTGGCCATCAATATCATCTGTGATATCGTTTTTGCAATATGTTAATCTATTTATTTATTCATTTATTTATCTATTGGTGATATTGCCCACTCCTAACTAATCTCTATACACTAGTTTCTTTACAGTGGAGAGCATCTGTACAACTTTTAGTTCAGATGCTTTAAAACTGAAGGTATTAAAAAAAAAAAAAAAAAAGCATCTAACATCAACTAAAAATAATCGAGGTCAGACAATATGAAAAAATATATGTATATTTTTTACATATCGTCCAACCCTATTGCCAACTATCATAATATTTAAAAATTAACTAAATCATTTTCACTTTAAGTCCATTTTTATAGACACTCTTTACTTTTGTTTAAAATTCAATTTACTGAAATACAGAGGATAGACAGAGGAAGGAGCAAAGCTAATGCTAAACCTAGCAAAGACAGCTGCTAAATAATCAGATTTAGCAAGTGCAAACTTGCCTTGACACCAGGAACCAAACCATATGTGGCGAGACTCTTTCTTGATATAACCTCGCCCAGATTTTACTGACAACAGATTGATAACTTGCACGTCACTGCAGGAAGTGCAGCTACGAAACTTAGATGTTCCCTAAATGGAGACAGGGTGATGACTTTAAGCAAATTTACCATGATAAACTTTGCACTCAGCTTGAGCTTACCAGGTTTAGTAAAAAAAAAAAAGAACAATCACTAATCTTAAGTTTACCAAGAATTTCCTGTGAGGTTTTGAGGCTTTACGAACTTCTAAAACTACGATTTGTTATGATGGTTTAAGGGTTTGTTTTTATTTGTGGTGTTGCTAGAAAAAAGTGAAACCAAAGAAATTGCTCAACTTCTCACCATCATACTGTCTATTAATCATGGTCCAAAACCCTTTTGATTGATGAGCAGAGAAGGAAAGACACCAACAAAAGAAGAGGAGGAAAAAAAAAAAGATTACACAGATTACATAACCTAAATTCTTTGAAACACCATCCTATAAAACCAGGAAACTATTACACAGACTGGAAAAATTGAGCAGTTGATAGTGTGCATCAACAATCATGTGAGAAAATGTCTCTTTCACCCACATAATTACTGCTGCCAATCCAGAGTGATTTTATAATTCCAAAATCCTGACACTTCACAAAGACTCTATAATTGCATTAGGATGCCCTTTCACACTTCCAACATCTATTAATTATTTTTTCCAAGGACCTGTCCTGAAACATATCTCATTTTTGTCTGAAAGCCACCTCATGAGAAGATGTGGAATTTTACATGAAAACATGAAAAAATATCCACTTGAGCTCACTGCTTGCTCTCATCTCTTTTCTGTCCCGAAATAGAGCAATGATGTGGTGCTGAAAACACACTGCAACTGCAGGAATTTCAGAGACAGGCAAGAGTTTCAACTCATAATACTTTCACTTGCACTTTGAAACCAGCCACTAACAAACTTCTTGGCATCAGAATGGGTGCATTTCATGATAAGATCATTTTCAACATAAATCTGCTTTAAGAGGACAATTTTTGAGGTATATTATTCTGATTAAAGGGAATGTCTATGTCTAATGCATGTCTACACTTGAACAATGTGTGTTTTGTCTTTCTGGCCAGTGATACTCTGAGGCTTTAATGAATGATGACATTGACTCAAACAAATTTCTTGGCCAAAAATCACTTCTCACCATGTTGGAACATTTCTGCTAATCAAAACTCTATTTCAGACAATCAAACATGCTACAAATTACCAGTGGACATTATGGATCACTTCATGTCTTATAGCAATTTTGCCAGAGTCAAGGTGATATGTATGGATTAGAGAGCATTGATGAGAAAACACAGCAAACACAAGCAGACTCATGCCGTTGCAGATACTGTTGCTTTCAGTTTTTGTAACTCCCAGTCAGGCAGCAAAGCTGAGCAACTGGTACTGGAAATGAAACGCTGTTTTGTCAGATGATAAACACAAACGTTGCTTGAAAGCAACAGGTAGAGCATAAAGTACACACCTGTCCAAAATGAAATCCTGTGCTTCAAACTGAAAATTATTCCTTTGGCTCCTAAAGTTTATTTGTTCTCCCTTCTTGCATAAAATATAGATACCTCTAATTTAGCAGCTGTGAATCTTGACTTTTCCAATCCATGATAACGTGCATTCTTTGTTTTCCACAAAGAATTCAGTTGGTATATTGAAACCGAACATGCTGTACAGCATTTCTAAGGAAAACACTCTTTTCCCCAGGCAACGAAACAGATATTGCTTTCAGCCAATTCAAACTGGTTCCTAATTCTGGGTTGGTACCAGTGTGAGCCCAGGGTTCGTTTTACATTCAAACCTTTTGGCAACTGGTATCATTGGGTAAAAAATCAATGTATGGTGAGTGAAATTCACACTTTATGGAAAAGGAAAAAACTGTGCTATGGATGACGAGGAGCAGCTGTTCAGCAGTATCTGGGTTGAAAAAACTTCCCATCAGTCTTTCAGTGCTCTGATCTAAAGTGCAGGAATCTCTTTGGACAAAAAATTAATTAAAAAAAAAAAGTTTAATCTTTTTCAATTCCAAATACACTAGAAAAGGGGCTCACGTTCATCCATGGTTGATTGTGATTTCATTCACACAAATGCTGACGTTTGTTTTACCCAAAGTATAACACTCCACAGGTTTAAAAACCCCATATACAAATGAGGTTTAAAAAAATCCTGAATACATGGTTTGTGAATAGCACTATAAAAAACACAGTTGTAAATAGCTGTAGAATTACAATTGCTCTTTGAAAATGAATAACTACAGAGAGGTTTTAATTGTAATTGGTGGTCATCCATCAATTACAATTAAAGTTCATAAATGGAAAAACTTTTTTTAATACAGTATTTATTTATGATTAATTATTCCATTTTCCTTCCAGCTTATTTCATTGAACTTGTTTTAAAATCATAGAAGTAAATAGTAATGTGTTATAAATGCAAACAGCAAGCTCAGCAGTGTAGATTTCAGAGAATCTTCAAATGAAAAATTTCATGTCACACAAAAAAACGTGTTTGTTTTAGTAAAACAGGTGCAGTGGGTGTGAACCTTTATCTTTAAATCATCAGATCAAATACAACCACTCAACCATAAAAAGAGAAAAATGCTGTCCATCCAGTCCTTCACAGAGAAAGCTTTCATTTTTATCTCTTGAGTTAATCTGTTTGCCTCTTCATTGTAAAGTCTCTTGTGTAAAGACTTGACAAGTTTACTTCATGTGATATAAATACTGAAGGAACACAAATCTCAATAAATGAAGCATGAAGATCTTTTTTATCCATTTTCAAGCCATGAATTTTACCCTTCAATTGCAAGTCGAATCATAAAATATGCTTCTTGAGTATACAGTTTTCTAGCCAAGTGACAGCTTCAGCTCTGTTCACTTAAGAAAATTGATGTGATCCATTGCCAAAATGGTGCCCTTGACAGACATTGAGATGATAACAAGTGTTAAGTTTTATGCGATGTAGTTGACTCCAACATAACCATACTACAAGCACTGATCATCTAGTCAACCCATATGGCATCCAGAGGCAGTGCTCATGTGTTGTCTATCGTAGTCCGAAGACACATTAAAATGCCTATCATTTAAAAAAAACCAGACAACTGTACTAAAAGTCAGTTTTTTACATAATCTTTCAGAGACTAAGACTAATAGAGACGCAAAAAGGATTTTAATTGAGAATACTCTTGTTTTTGTGATTCCCACTTCAGCAGCCTGATTGTTTAAGATACACAACTACTGTGGGACTCAAGAGGAGGAGGAGGGAGTGTCAAAATAGTATTTAAACAGACAAACATAAAATATTTCTGGAAGATGCTAAAATCCCTGCAGAGAACCAAAAGCATGGGGCTTAAAGATTTACTGCAGCCCTCTTATCTTTCATTACTGAGGAGTGTGAAAGAGAAGCAAACATATTCTACTTTCTGGATTTCTGTTCTGATCCCAGTCCAACTCTATTAAACATTTGTATTTCAGAGGATGTGTCAACTTCATTCTCAGAGCTTGCATTAGAGGAAAAAAAAGGGGGAAAAAACTGTCTCAGAAATTAAGTTCTTTAAGACCATCTTCTCCCTCTTCTGTTCTTAATAAAAGATCTGTTTCTTTTTGTTGTTTTTTTCTCACAAAGCTGTGCAACGTATGAAAGCCCTGGAATGAAAGCCAGTACAATAGCTTTATGAAACAAAGGCAGGAAGGAGATTGAGGGGAAAACAGGGGGAAAATGGCATCATCTCTAAACTTAATGAAACAGCATCCTTTCATTTTTTTCTAGTAATTATAATAAAGATGGAAAAACATAATAAACGTCTCCCTGCCCCCACCTGCTAACAGTAATTATAATAGACTCAACAATAAATGGTAAAGCAGCACAGAGCTGCATCTTGGGAATTCTCAGGGGTCTGTGGATTAGCTTGAAAAGCCTGAATGATTAAAATACACTAATTAAAATTTTGTGTTCCTTGGTAACTCGTCTTCCAGGGCCCCTTGTGCAGGCAAAATGGGAATAAATGCGACAAAAGCAAATACTCTTTTGGACCTGAATAAATAAACAAGTCTAATCAACTTAGTGTTTTTACAGAGCAAGTTACATAAAAACTTCCTTCATGACCTTTCCTCACACTTTGCATCCACCAGGACAATAGCAAGAATATTTTCCCTATGTTGTTCTAATCAAGCGAGACTTGCCAGACATACCAGACAGGTTAGATGTCCTATTAAACAGCTTTTGATTAGGCAGTTCGGTCTCATTGTGACTTTTAATTGTTATTTAGACAAAGTTTGACATCAGTGGACAAATGACATTGTTGCCTGCTTTCTCGGTAAGAAAGATGTACAAGACACACCACTGTATAGCCCCCTGTAACACAATCTTGCTGTTGATATTACCAAGTTCTACCAAATATCTTCTAGCCACTGCTGTGTTGTAGATGATGCCACTCATGTTCCATTTTAGAATTCCAACCTAATGCATTGTCTTTAACTATTAGTCATAAAGTACAAGCTTGGATTTAACTCTGAGGTGGGGTGCAGTTCAAAGATCAGACAGGAGGGGATCAAAGTAAGATTTAGAGAGGTAAAGGTAGTTTCAGGTAGAATCATCTAAACAGACAGAAAAAAAAAATCATATTACATTTTCTTCTTAACAAATAAGCTGCTACTTTGTACTGAAGAGATTTTTTTAGTGCACTTTAACATAGTACACAACTAAGTATTTGCTGAATTTTCTTATCATGTGTCATCCATGCAAATTCTATCATAATGTTGTAAGAAACAACATTATCAAAAAGGAATTCTCTACTTTCGGCTTCTGGAGAAATAACACAAATCAACATTATAATGATCAAGTGTCGCATCATCAAGTTGTTTTGACTTAAAGAAAACACACACACCAATGCAGCACACACAGGCAAACTTCAATGCTTTTCTCCGTGTACAGGTCAGATTAGATTCCAACAGTCACAGCTTTGGCTGTCTGGTCACTGGGACTTGCCCTCTTTCTGCCGGAGCGTCAAAACAGAGCCGCGCTTCAAAAACGCTGTAATCCCTGCCGGTATTACCAAAGAGGCTAAAAAGATTCAAAAAGCCTGCTTACAAATTTAATTACCTTTGCAGTTAACCACAGCTTAGCAGCCAATGACCTGATATTTCCACTGCAGACTAGCTAAGGGGGATGGATTGGAGACGGACGCGCCGAGTGGGCCACAGAGACTGCCAAGCGTGGCAATCCAGGGCGGCTCAGAGCCATCCGGTGGGCATACTCATTGCCAGCCAAGGCAACAACAGCACACATGCGGCCCTATCTTCTGCTAGAGTGCAAATTAGATACAGTTGATTAAAATATTGAGTCATTTCACAGTCACTGTTGAGGGAATAAAAGGAGTGTGAGTACTGAAAATGCATTGTGGTGTGTGTGTGTGTGTGTGTGAGTATGATTGTATGTATGAGAGAGCAAGTGAGAGAAAAGAGAGGGAGCTTTCTTAAATTTGAACGATAAACACATTTCTCATTTATATAGATTCCCTTTGACAAACATGCCCTTTCCCAAAGGACAACTTTGAGACACCCCTTCCTGCAGCAGCAAAGGATCCTCAGCTATCACTCAATCCACTTCACCAGTATAACAAGTGTGGTGGAGAGCAGCATGCAGGCTTGAATGTTTGTGCTCTTGAGCAGCATGTTCCACAGGCTACATTAAACACCACTGCTCCCAAGTTCTTTGTTCTCCAAAATAAAAAAAATAAAAAAAAAGTGAATATGACTTGTGTTATAAAAACTTCTGCCTCACTGCAATATAACAAAAGAAAATTAACACTTTGGGGTTGCCCTGGTAACCTAATTGCATCACAACACTGCACACAGGAGCCAAAGTAACTGAATTTTGATGAAAAGGCGGTGATAATTTACGGCATTGAGAAATTAGTTGCCGTGGCGACGCGTTAATTACATCTCAAATTAACAATGCAAGTGTAGTGAAATTAAATATAAATCATATTTTCTGCATAAATTACAGGGGTTGATTAGAGCGGGCGCCAGGAGAGAGAGGTTGAGATTCCAAGGGCCTGTCACATCCCCCTCTTCTCCTTCCCTCCCTCCCTCAGTCTTTCTCTCTTCGTCTTTTCCTCCCCCTTCTCCTCAGTGCCACCCCCCTCATCCTCCCTGGCTCCCTTAAAGACAGGGACTGGATTAGTATAGCTGCTTTGTCATATTAATGGATTTGCATGTTGGTGTGTTATCTCTTATCTGTTTTGTTTTTGGGGGGTTTTGTTGTTGTTTTTTTGCTTTTTCAAACATATGTGTGCACATTTGGTATATGGTGTATTGGTTTATATGAGATTTAAATTTGGGATCCAACCAGATAATGTAACTGGAGAATAGTCTGTATTTCCTTCAATTCCCTCTAACCATGACTCAAACGTGGCTTGGGGAGGGTGGACTTTGCAGATTATGTTTACTATTGATCTGTTTTATCTATTTTTTCATGTTTTGTATGTTATAAAAAAAAAACTTGTTGGATCTGGAAAAGCATGTTGAAAAAAATAGAGCAAGAAGAAGAGGAAAACAGCGAGGTGCAATACTGCATTCAACGTGCCTCGGAAGTGGGACGTCGGAACTCAAAATCATCTAATTTTCATCCTCCATGTGGTTGATGCTCGGAGTGGGAAAAAACAAGGCTGCCTTCAGGTTTCCTTTGTTCCTCTTCTATTAACAATAAACACTTGTGCACTTCAATTAACAGAAGAAACAAAAGTGCTTAAGGGAACAAGAACTTTGTTTAAGCTGCTTTTTGCAGAATAATGTAAAATACAAAGGTCACAGCTGGCATGTGTATAGCTAAACCTTTCCATCCTGGCTGCATGTGTGTGCATTTACAACGATTTTGGTGACAATCTTATCAAAACAGATACAGTACGTGTTTTTGTCCACATGTAAAAAGTACTTTCACAATCCATAAATTGTGAGACCACAATTTATCCTTAGAATTCATGAGACATGGCAGGAATCACTGGAAAGCAAAAAAGTAAATTCTTCTCATTTTTAAACCATGTATTCTTTTATCACCTAAGCAATAGGAAGACATGGAAAGGGTAGGTGTTGGTTGACAAATCCAGATGTAAGCTACATTAAAGTTTGGATAAGAATTTTTCCAAAAGAAACAGACCAAGTGAACGAGACCAAAGTTTTTATCTAAGAGATCAGCAGTATGCTGAAACTGTAGATGGTATGCAGCTGCATCGTTGTTCAGGCTGTGCCTGAGACATAGATGGTATGAAACCCCAGTACTGAACATAAAATCAGTCTGGTAGTATTTTCTTTCATATTTCCTGTTAAGAATTATTATTTTATGTGTCTGTGTGTGTGTGCTTGCGTGCGTGTTAAGATCTACATAATCGGTGTTGGGCAGCAACCACAGACTGAATAAAAAACATGAATTTCAACAGCAAGTTAAAGAAAATTTATGCAAAACTTTTTGTTTTTTTTTCTCAGGGTGAAGACACAGTGACTTTCCAGTCAACTGGAAGTGTGACTCTTTACAAAAAAAATATTTAACTTATGGTATAAATGCCTTACATTGTCTTCAAAACACCATATTCATTTGTAAATTTGTTTTTTATATATTTTTTTCTAAAGCAAGGCATGCTTAAGACTAGTTTATATTTGATTGACAAGATTCTACCCAGAACATGTTTAGTTTATAGTTTTCAATCAAACCACATTCACAAACCAATATGTGAGCAACTCAAGGAGGGTAATCAGAAGGTGACATCTCTCTCATTTTCTTATATTCATGTAAGGTAATTCCATAATCAAATTACTAGCTACATGCAACTGCACTGAAAAAAATATGTCCATTAAAACGTTGGTGATTTTACAGATCTTTCTGTGCAACAAAATAAACTTTTTCTTGAATAAAGGTATATGTTTAGAATATAACTTTGACCTTATAGTATTTTTTTTTTTATCTTTTTACTGTGCAGGAATGTTTTCATTTCACATATTTACAGAAAATGCAAAAAGTCTTTTGAAAAAAATTCATTTCTGGTGACTTGTGAATATCAGTTTTCTCTAACCATTACGATGCTCAGTGCAAACTAAAAAAATAATAGCGTCAAAAAGATGTTGACTAAATGTATATGCACAGAGCAAACCTGGAGCTTCTTCAAATACACTGGATTTCTCCCATGTAGTATCCCTGAGTGTGACATTTGTGAGTATGTGTGTCAGCGGGTGTTGAACTGTTAATCTGAGGTTTGTGTCGGTCTCAGAAAAAAAAAGAGGATGGGAGGCAGAAAGCAGAGAGGGAAAGTGAGTCTCTCCTCCCCATGATTCCTCATGTGGCCCAACTTCCCTTTAAGCATCACAAACAAGCCTCTGGAGTGATGTCAAGGAGGGAGGGGTGATGGTGGGGGTGCTGAGCTGAGAGAGAATGCTGAGCGCAAACACAACAGCAACAGGAACCAACTTGAGCCATCTAAATTATTCATACACCAGATGGATACGTTTCCCCAGGAATTCACACTAAAACGCAGTCATTCAGCTTCACTATGCGTTTAGCTGTCTATCCAACGGACGGCGCCAGGAATCAAGATAGCTATCACTTTATCTAAATCGTTTCATGTCTGATTCATATCAACTTTGAAGAGTGAAAGCCCCTCGACACCAGGATCTCACGTTTGTTCTACAACACAGGCACAATGAAAGGGGGAACATGTTCTTTTTCCTGCATCTTCAAAGATGTAGGCACTGTTGTGACCTTGTCTGAAGGATATTATACAAATCAGAAGATCCTTAGAGACACATGTCATGTGTATCACTGACTACACCTCAGCTGCTTGATGTGAGCTTGTAGGCAGCCCAAAGGTGGGACTGAAAGAAAACAGTGATAAACGGTAAATCTAAAGCTGGTTTTTCTGCTCAGCTCTGTTTGTTATTAACTTCCTCAACTCATATTGTCTTCTCAAGAAGTCCAAATTTGTTTTATTTTTCATTTTGATGTTAATACTTTAATGAGTATATGTATTTAAAGCGTGACTCTTCAGCCAAATTTTTAAAACTGAAAAACAATCTGTTTGTGCAAGCATGACAGTAACCATAATAGATGGGTGTTGATAGTTTAATGCCATAGCCTGCAGATGGACAGAGTTTCTTCTTGCACACACCCATTAGAAAAAAAAATCGGAACTTTTTTAACGATGCACACTTTATATTTAAAGACACAGTTTGATTAAATCAACAGTGTAAAAATCTTACAGAAAAAGACAACCATCATACCTAAATCACAAACATACAGTAAATATGTTTATGTTGTGTTTGATTGCTGCTATCAGTGGGCAGCAGACTAATCAGAGATACCTTCCAGCTAATCTGCCCACATTATAATTACTATGTGTCTTTGCAAAGCCCCCATCTGATGTTCCGATGTCAACAAATCCAGTTTTTAACACAAACCGTCCTGCCTCCTTTCATAGAAAGTAACTCTGTGTTCTGGGACAAGGAGGTTGGAATGACCTCAGTCCCCAGGGTGCTCCGCTGCAGTAGTCATCCATTTGTGAACGAAGATGACGACTTTTAAAAGGACAAGACATCATTAAGAGAATAAGTAGCCTTTCCAGCAGTCTTTTTGCAACCCCCATCCCCTGGAAGTAATTCCGATGCCTTTATACAGAAGTGAAAGTGCTGAAGAGTGGGAGGGGCGGCGGTTTAATGGTCCAATAATGTCTCAGCCAAAGCATAGTAGTCCTCCTATGATTGTACAAAAAAGAAACACGCTGAGACTGACCAGTTTGGTGATTTAAGAGGCAGTTAAGGAAGAGTGATTAAAAAAAGGATGCACTGCAAGTACTTATACTGAGTAAACTGCAGCTCTGCATAAGGTGAAGCTACGCAGGCAGCAGGCAGAATGAATGCTTTACCCACTCGAACGGGTGAATTCTATCAAAATACCACATGTCAGCATGTGACACTGAAACCAGAGATGGTCAAATGACATTTATTTAAGTGGCATATCTTCTACCATAGATATGTGGAAAAGTGAGGAAAAGGTCAATAAAAACAAGTCAAGGACTGCAGTTTCAAGCTGTAAAGGATGCCTTTGTCATCTGTCCTCATTTGTCTTTCTCCTCCCTTTCTTTCCTCCAGCTCCACTCACCTTTTAGGTTACCGTCACTCACAAAGTGCTAAACGTCTGACAAGCACAGCAGGCATCTCAGCGTCCACCATCATATGCTTATACCACTGGCAAATGAGTGCAAGTGCAACACATCCAGTATCAGCCGGTCCATATTAAAAAACCTGCCACCGCTTACCTTTGACAGGAAAATGCCCCTAACGGTCTGGAAATTTGGATCAATAAGCTGGGTAAAATCTGTCTCATGTGTGGTGAGGTTCTCCTAAATGTCATGTAACCTACTGTATGAAAAAAGGCAAGACCTTCCCAACAAGTTTAAATAAACCCTGCAGGATAATGCTGGCTCTCCTGGGGGAACCAAAAGCTGATGGCTTTGAAACAGGAGGGAGGGTATTTTCAGCGGGGCTGCCCAGCATGAGAGATCCTGTATGTCTCACAGCTGAGCTTGTTTTATTGAAAGGTTGTTTGAAAGGCCCTGAACCCAAGACATCAGTGGTCATGTTTGTTTGGCTTAAAGAGAAGCAGCATTCAAAAGCTTCGTTCAGAAGAGCACTGCAAGTAGTCAGAGCACACGAAGGAAAATGAGATGGGTTTGTGCCCATGGTAACTTGTAAATATATGCTGGGAAGATCTGGAGAAATTAATAAAACGGTCTCAAAACAGCTTCAATTACAACCTGCCACAAATGTGCAGGGCGCAAGCCAAGCTTAACTGCACTGTGCAAGAAAGTGCCAAAACCAGTGCTGTTATCAGGTAATGGAGTCAGTGCGAGAGAGAGGCCCTCTGTGAACTTGACACTCCCATTAAGCCCCTACTGGAAAGTGCAGTATTTGATCAGGAGATGGGAATTGAGCAAAAATGAACTGAAACCAGATCCCACATGACTTATTTTCCTGTTGGCTCTCAGCTTTAGGTGTCACTCAGACTTAATAAAGCTTTTAGATTTTCATTTTATCACAGAAAATAGACTGGGCAAAAATAAAATCACTTGGTTTTGCCTTAATGGAGCAAAGTAATGGTGAGGTGAAACTGACACAACACATTTTGGTCCATGGTAATACTATCAAAATGAAAGCATATTCACTTCTGGAGTTTTCCAGGAATCAATTCAAACTGAATATTGGCCTTTTTCACAGACTTTATTTCATAATGGTTCCAACAAATACGGCACTCTGGCAATAGCCTGTCACCTGGGGTGATACCAACACAGCTATTTCACCCTATAGAGTTACAGTATTCTCCAGCCCACACTGAACCTCCTCCACCAACCTATAACTCTTATTTTATTTCTGCACTTTATACATTAGAGGTACATTACACCCATCCCAGCAGATAGGATGAGTCCACTTTTACACCCAGGTGTTACATTGCAAGGTTAGGTCATTTGGATGGCTATGACCTTTGATGGCTCCATCTTCAATGAAAATTATCTGGTGATCTCCACATTGACATGCACACTGATGCCCTTGCACTGCACATTCACACTATGGGGATATGAGCAATTCACTTGGGAGACATTAAGGTAATATTCATTTGAGAATTACGTATTATAATTAGGATGTACTGCCACTTTTCTCTGTCTTGAGTGTGGTGGACTTTGCGTGGTTTCACAAGAACAGGACTAAAAAGCAGTTTCTCAGAGTGCCAATATTTCCCTGCATCTTTCTATTGTAGGTGCTTTGCAGAGGTTACAACTGTCATGTTTATCATTCTAGTCTTCTTTACAGAATACTTTGCCTTTAAAAAAGTAATTACGCAAAGAAAAGTGAAAATTCAACATTGAGTCCCAAGTGTTCTGGTATGCAATTAATTATTCTGAGGAAGACAGATGTTAAATTGTGTATGCCCATCAGCGCTAAGACTTTCTGAAGATTTATCATTCATGTAAATCATGAATAAAATATTTCCTTGTTGTGAGAAAATGCTACAGCTGTTTGGTGCATCATTTACACCCAACTGCAGGAAAATAAGCACATAAATCTGACCTATTAAAGATTGCTTTCCACACAAAGTGGACATGTGAAACTAAGAAGATATGTGAAGAGTATTTAACTGCAAACAATGATTTCACAGAGATTAAAATTGTGTACTGTTGCTTCACAACAAAAGACAAATCAAACCATGAAACTGAATGCGTAAAAAGATCTAAATCAAACGTACCTCAAGCAAAGTGAGCACTTATTCAATTGTTCCCTAAATGTATGAATGAACAGGAACAGCTAGTATGATAATTTCAAGGGGATCACAGAGGAGGCAGCGGTGGTGTTGGAGATTGAGCCACCAGGACTGTAGCGTCTCCAGTCGCCCCTGGCGACCATCACGTTGCCATGCTCCGGAACAGACAGGCCTGCTCGCACAACAGATGGAACTAATGATGCGAAACAAAAGAGATCATTTCACCGTGGTCCTCTTGGAAGCCACAGAGACGCTTGGAAGTTTGAATGATGGGATCAGGGGACTTGCATGGGGTTAGATATGGATAGCCTCCACCCCCCCACCCCCCCTTTTTTTTCAGTAAGTGCTCCAATGAATAGAAAAAAGGGGCTTTGATGTTTCTTACAGAAAGCACTCTATGTAAAAGGGCAAGAATAGAAAAATGCTGGATAATAAAATCAATCCAAAAGCTCCAGAGAATCCACAAAACAGTGGGTTTGTTTAGTGTTTTATGGACTTGGAGGTTTTATCACATATTTAGCTTTATATGATATATAATTGTTAGGATTAGTCTGAAAATTATTGAACTATAGGTGCAGAGCAAACATTTTGTGAGTTTTGACAAGAACTCTCTTCATCTTCTTATAGTTAAACCATTTAAGAAGCATTTTAAATAACCACAAAAAACTAGAAAACCTAAATACAGTAAGCATAGTTTTTCTAATTATGTTGTCAGACTTCATCAAAAATGTATCAGTTTGAGATCAAAAAACGCTAATTGGATGATAATTTCATCAAGCAGAATGATTAAATAATAAAAATCATTTCAAAGCCAAAGTTAAAGTATCAAAACATCTCAACAGTCTGGTGTGCAGGCTTTTTTCACACTTACATAGTTGGATAACATTTGTTAACAAACCGCTGTGTCCTGCATAGACAAAAACAAATCAAATTTGAGCTGAGGACATTTGCATATCCTGAGGGACAGGATTAGATTTAGAGGTCATCTCCTACGAGCCAGTCTTCAGCAGATGCCAATGTAATGTTTCCCTGTCAAGTACTTTCCATCGAAGCCTGAGTGAGCCCCGTCTGTTTTGCGAGTCAGTCAGTCAGCGAGAGAGCACTGCTCTCTACATGCAGTTTGTGAACCGAGAGAAGTCAAACACCTTGGGATGGGATTTAACCAGGATGGAGTGGAGTACAGCCCGATGCATGCCCATCCACTCACGGAGGGGATCACTGGGAAAAGTTCAGCACCGACACTGACATAAACAGCAGAGCAAGGCCTGTATTAGAGTCAGGTTAGCAAAGATAACACTATCAGCCTGATCCCCAAGGGTACCAAATGCCGGGCCTTGCTGGCAAATAAAGCTACAGTGTCTTGACTCCTTGGCACATTAGCTCTGATTACAATGACCTTCATTATATCAGCTACCCTTATTACAACACGTAGAAGGCGTCTCTCCCCTGGGCAAAGCACAGTGGGGGAAAGAGTACCGGAAAGCGGTGAGATTCACTTCTTAAGACTGAGCTATGAAAACAAAGCATGGACCTTTGCAATGTACTGTACAATTACCACCTGTGAAAACACTCATCTTTCCTGCAATTGCTGACTCATTTCATTCTAAGATAAGTTTGGGGTGTATTATTAAACTCATATTTAAGAATATTGCATTTGAATTTAAAGATAGGTTCAGTTTTTTTCAACAGGGCCCTGCATTTGCAGCCTTACATCGTAAAGTTGTCTCCACCGTGCTGTGTCAGTGCCAGCACATGGCCTGGCTACACCGTCATGTCATAGTTGTGTACAGAGGGAAAAAAATGGCCCAAGCAAAACCATGTTTTTGAATATTGGTGAAATTCCTCGTGAAGGAAATAAATTATTGTACATCTTTGCAGAGACTTTCACGCTGCAGATAGCTGAAGGTACGTAAATATATCACTGTCATGAGTTAACTTCAACCAGTCAGGTCAGCAGAGTGAAACTGTTTGGTTGAAACTAAACTCCTGCCAAAGTCAAGAAAAGGGCGGAACTATAGATATAGTTTTTCAACAAATACAGTAAACACTCCCCTGCTTTAAAATAGCTGATACCTACATCAGCCACTTTAGGAGCAGCCATTGCTAATGCTGTCACTTCCTGACGCTGCCAGCACTCAACACTGACCAGTCCAACAAGTGTCCCTTAGCAACAGGCATGATGCTTAAAGCCTGACTGTAAAGTGATTATGATTTTACACTTGGCAAAAATCCAGCTTCCATGCAAGGTTGGTGGTTTATTTAAAAAAAACATTACATTGAGGAATTAGTTAGAATTAAATACATCTAATATAATAAAAAAAAAAAAAATCCAAAAATTACATTCAGCACTACAGGAAATAATTCAGAGGGTTTTTTTTATTATTATTTCTAAATAACACGCTTGACTCTTCAAGCGTTTCCCATTCCAAATCCTATGCGTGAAGCCAAGCCCTGTTTAATATGTAACAATGTTGTTAACCTCAATTTCCTGCCTAGGCTGCCCCTCCACAGGCTGCATTGTTAGCTTGAGCAAGCTCTTGGCAAACATTACCGCTGTGGTGGTGACTCTCATTCAGCCTGACCACCCTGCAGACACGGGGTTTCTCTCCCACAGCCCTGCTCATCCCTCCTTCAGGCCCCTGCTGTGCATCTCACCCTCCCTCTTTGCTGGCAGGTGACTCAGAATAACAGATGTTGGTCTGAGAGAGCCGCTTCATTGCATTCACTTAGCGCTGCCAAAACACCCAACACGAGATGAGCTGAACTGCGGGGGTTCTGAGGACCATCCCTTCAGCCAGCGGGAGGGAACGGTGTTTGTTTTTGTGCTGAGGTACAGAGCGAAGGAGGAAGGAGGGGAGCAGTAAATCAGCTTGTTTTGGATTAGGAGCAAATCAAGAGATTTTAAGAATCACGAGATGCGTCTCAAAACTCAATAGAAAACATGAACACCTGTAGGATCAGGATACCAAACAGTGTGAGACACACAGTATCGCTCTCAGCTGCTCATTCACATATTTATCAGAGTATAATTCCTGAGGAATAATAGAGGATACAAAAGCGATATAGCCAAGAGTGCACTTAACAGAATCAGAGTTTAAGCCATGTTGATCCCCTATGACAGAATGTTTAAAAAAAAAGCAAATAAAATTGTAACTTAATTATAGATTTATAATGAGCCACTGCACCACTGCCAAAAACAAGTCCCACACCAAGGCAAACAGGCACCTGCTGAATGCTCTCTGCTCATGGGTTTTCATAGCTTAATTAATCTATGCCTTGGGGTATCATGACTCGTACGTGCTGCTTGCGTGCATGTTTGAGACAATTAAGTTGCTCCAAGAAGCAGAGGTGCAACTTCAACATGGAGCAGAGACACCAATACCACACATCGTATCACACATTTTCTGTTTTGTGGAAGTCAATTATCCAATCATTTGTTTCTCACAGAAGAAAACAGAGAATTAATGACAAATGTGTGAAATGCTCTTTTGTGCAATTCAATCACAAATTGTGTGCGTTGATCAGACAGAGGGGATATCCAGTTCCAATTTAAAGTGTATTTCCAGCTTTTTCAATCAGTGTATGAAAATGGGGCATAAATAGAAATCTAAGACTCACCTTCCTGTTGAGAAATGTGTGATAAAGCTGAATCCGCTGCAGAGTTATAGCTTCTGGCTGATGTTCACTCTGCTGCCACCTGATTCCTGTAGATAAACATAAAATAGATGTTAACCGTCACATGTAGTTTCTTTGAAAAGAGAGATTTAAAGAATTTGACCAGATTGTACCAAAGATGCAATAACTAATAAAACTGACATCAGTCTGAATGTAAAGGTTTAAGTCTTCAATGCAGCCACACAAACTTATTCAAACCAAAGCTAAACCACAGCATCCACTGGATAATCAGCATGTACCATACAATTTTGTAGCATACATATATTTTCTCATTTTATATGTAACTGAAAGATAAATACTGAAATCAAACTTTTTTCTCGATATCAGAAAACTGTTAAAAACAAAAATAAACTGCTGATGTTCTTCTACTCTACAAAGTGAGTTCGACCAATGTTTATGTTTACTTTAAAATCTAAATGGATGAGGTCATGATTTGTTGATGTGAGATGTGTGTGAGAACAGAAAAAACTGGTAGCAAAATGAAACAGGACGAAAGTAGGAAATTCTCTCAGTGTAATTACCACTCTGAATGAGTCTGATAACTAAAGAGAAAAGGTATTTAATGCAATAATTATTACTATTGCTAATTACATTTCCAATTATGACACTAATGAGAACAGCTTAATTATCAGTGCATTGAATAAATAAGAGTTTTGCTTTCTAACATTTGTGATTCTGTTATGATATCAAGGGCGAGTCCTCTGACCAAAAACACAGAGAAAAAGCTGTAAAACCCCTGAAGAGGATGGCTTTGTAAGACAGTCATAAGATATTGATAATTCAAATTAAATTTGTAGTAATTAATGTGCATGGCTGTGCCATTCGCACAGTTAAACTTCATCTGTTAACAGAAAAAGTTTTCACACAAAACCTTCCGAGAATGACTTTCTCTCTCTAAAATCAGAATGTGCATCTGAACAGCTGTCTGAAAACACTTATGAGTATTTGTATATTAGTGGCTGCTCAAGGGTAATAAATAAATAAATAAATAAACCTGAAATTTTGTCAATACAACCTTAATCACTAAGATTACAAGAAAGACACTTTCACGTGGATGAAGGCAATAAGTATAAAGTACAAATATTGTAAATCTGGAAAATCCGTCTGTTTGGGGGGTTAATGGTTTTTTTGTTTGTTTGTTTGTTTGTTTGTTTTTTAGTTTAGTTAAGTTTGTTTTGTTTTGTTTGGGGGCTTTTTTGTTAATTTTTGTGTAAATACTTCTTCCTGTGTCATTATCAGTGTCTTTGTTGTTCAGTGTACATTCAGTGGCTAAAGAAGGTGTTTTAATTTTTTAAAAAGTAACACATTCTAAGTAGCTTGTCAATATATCCTGTATCATTCAGGTCTCAAAATACTGTTGATGTATTTCTCACATTCCTTTAGGGTGTATCTCCAACTTTTAGGAGAGCGGAAGTGTTGCAGAGGACCGTGTCTGAGTGCCAAGTAAAGGCACGAAGGATTAGTGTCATATCTTCCACATGGCTGCTTCCTAATCCGACCATCTGAGGTAAACACAGGACCAGGTGAGGCAACACGCCTGTCTGAGACACCTCTGGAACTCAGAGGGATCTCCTCAGCGCACACAGGACTGCCATTTCCGACCAGCAAGGATCCCGCTTACCCCAGCAACGCGCAGTAACAGGCCATATCTTTTTTCTGGTCTGCGGAAGATTAAACAAATAAAATACTAACGCTCGTTTTTTACATATTTTTGAGAAAGGAAGATCATTACAGGATGAATCTTTCTGTTTCTGCTTTACCACAAGGGGCAAAAGTTAGAAAGTTAACAGATTTATCAGGTATCTGTTTTTAAGTGACTTTCCTCTAAATTTTAAACAAAAATTATATTAGAAAAAGAACAATTGAGAAAAGCAATGGAAACACTATGTTTACACTTGTCTTGCATTGTTTTAACATCAGAATTGGAACATCTAGTTCAGTGCTTTGTTTTGTGTGTGTGTTCTGAAAGTCGACAATAAGGTGATATATATCTATATATACACAGTATATGTGTGTGTGTTCATGTGTGCGTGTGTGTGTGTGTCACTGCCAAGGAATGTTGCCAACTTCAGTTTCAAAGTCTCTCCCCTCTTACCTCAGATTAAAGACGAGGAGGAGCAAAAACAAAATAAAAAGCAGAGTGAAACATTCATTGTGTATTTAAGATTACACCTTTTTTTTTTATATCTAGCACATTATGTAAAAACAGGTTTTGATTTGTTATGGCACGACTGTTTTTCAGTACATTTTTCACACATGACCTCATATTTGAAAAAAATGTACACACCCCTGGGACAGGTACTTGAAGTAAAAAACCAACAAAAAGCTGAAGGATGATGAGTATTTCACAAGGAAATAGACAATGCACTTTCTGTTGACATGCAATTATTTGCAGATATTTGTTTGACAAACCACTTTTGAAAACCTTTTGTCGAAGATTTGCAGACATTTGAGCACAGCTTGAACTTTTACAAGATTTATAAATATTGTAGAATAAATAAAGGGGTGGGATTATACTACAAAAACAATATCATTGTGTAGTGATAGATATATTTTTTATCTGGTACCAGTTGCTTTTGTACTGTGAACATTTTCTACACTATCTTCATATAACAATGTTCAAATAGCACCAAGGTATGCGAAAAGAACACAGTAATACTATAAACACAAGCAAGAGCCAAGCCACTTGTGAAAACCTTGTCAGAACTTGTGAATCATGGAAGGTCCTGAAAAAAGTGCATATTTTGATTTTAGTGATAAAATAGCAATCAGGGGCTGAAAAGTGTTAACCGTTGCGTGACTGGTGGTCCCACAAAAGCTGGTTTCAGAGATTTTACTGTTTCATTGAAGACAGTTCCTTTCACTGGTTAAAGAGGAACAGAAACACAGAATTTGAGTGTTTTCAGTTATTAATAAGAGGCGCATGTTTTGGCACAATTTCAAGTTTTTGACTGATACACAGCCCTCACTATCCCTGGTTTAGACGGTTGTCCTTTAATTGAAATTTACTATTTCAGCAATTGTCATTCAGGAAGTAAAGTGATACAAAAGTTATCAATAAATGTATTTGTGAAAACCGAGTCTCACTCAAAGTGTGAGTTTCTGAGCACTTTGCAAAGCTGCTCGTGTGCATGACAAAAAGAAAAAAAAAATTGAACCTGAATGGTGAGATTTTCTGAGGTTAAGTTACCATCAGTTGCCCTTGGGCACAAGAATGAGATAAATATACAGTTAAAAAAAAATACACACACCTTTGTCACGCAATGTGACTTGAACAAAAAGGCATTTAAGTTTATCATCACACTTCCTGTAAATGTAACGTGCAGCAGGCCCATCCACTCCCAAGTCTTTGTTGACAGAAAAACAGCCAGCGTTTAAAAAGAAACCTTAATGTAAATTACTTTCTACATTATAGTAAAAACGTCCCGTTTTCATGATTTTAAACAGGGAATATACACTACAGGTAGACACATCTTTAATCCAGCACAATGCTTATGTAACAACTTACAAGGCGAGTTTCAGAAAATATCTTCTGTAAATTATATGAGCTATTCAGCTTTTCAGCGAGTACATGCCCCTTTATCTGGGTTGAAGAAGACTGTCTTTCTTAGCCTGGCACGCCAGCCTGACCAACGCCACGCACGATATACACAGCATATCAGTCTGGGCTCCCTCCATTGGAAACTGATTTCCACCTCGGTAAAAATTTGACCGGACCAATCACAGCGCGGGACTTAGCGATACGTCTTTTTCAGCAATTCTGTTCTCTAACCATAACAGTCGAGATTGGTGGCCGTAAGGGAATGCCGATTTAACGATGCCTTGTCTGATGTCTTAACTGAGCTGCACATGTCCTTAAAACCACAACAACTTGCTGCTCTGACAGCTTTCGTCTTACAAAAAGACCTTTGCGTCACTTCCAGGTTTCTCTAGTTCTCTCCAGTTCACTTTGTTCCTATTTGTCCCACCTCTCATCACAAATTTGAAATCGGACTCCAACGGAGGGTACCTAGGCTGACTTGCCTTGTATCATGGCATTAGTCAGGCTGACGCGCCAGGCTATGTCTTTCTATCCTGTGGAAATCTTTAAGAGCAAGCAAATTATGTTTCATATAATTTGCATTAGGATGTTTAAGTTTTAATTACACTACAATGTAAGCTTGGCCTGTTGACTTGTAGTTATTCCCACCACTCTGGTGAAATTACAGTATTACTGTAGGTGCTCGTATTTTGAAAGAACTTCGAACTGAAAGAGTGAAAGAAATTAATGAGTCCCATTCCACTGAGTGATAACTGCAATACACAAAAACAAACTGAAACAAAATTGTTTTATTTCAGTGAAAATGACACAACTCTACTGCTAGCACCCATTTTCACACATCCTGTTAATGTGCTGACACTCTCAAAGACATGCACATACATTCTGGTTTGTAAAATTATCTCAGTTTCCGTCTAACATGTTGCTAACTAAAGAGCATGCACTGATATATAAAAGGACAGCTAAGGCCTATTTTTACTGTAAAAATATAATTGATTATTTAAATATTTGATGTCAAGTTCACAGGGCAGCGCAGGAAATTCGGACACCATTCGGAATTGCAGCGTATTTTGCAGCACTCAGCCTGTTCAAGGCAACAGAGAGAAACGTGAGTGGAAACGTTCTTTCCATGTTTTGAAGCGTTCTTTAGTGCTTCATAACCCATTAGTATAAAAAAAATGGACATGCATGTTTAGTTTTATTTAAATTCCTGCCTCAAGTCCCTTTAAAGAAGTATGAAAATGAAAGTTTTCAGTAAATGTGACAAATCTTGAAAAAATGAAGGATTTGTAAATGCTGTAAATTTATGTATATGAATGAGGAAAATGTGACGTAGACAATGCCTTATTATCAATTGATGGCAATTGTAAATAAACACTAAGAAATGAACCGATGTAAAATGGTACTAATGTTGAAGGGGGCAGATATAAGATTGCTCTGCTCCCTGTTCCTTTTCATTCAAGTTGTACTGAGTTCATTGGAATGCTTGTTTTGAATGAAAGAAAAGAAAAGAAAAGAAAAGAAAAGAAAAGAAAAGAAAAGAAAAGAAAAGAAAAGAAAAGAAAAAGAAAAAGTTTCTCCTCTCGTCTTATGGGGAAAAAAAAAACTCTGTGTGAAGTTGCCGTATAGACTACAATATTTAGGGAGCCAATTCCAGAGGATGAAAGCTAAAACATAATTCTTTTGCCTGCATCCATACAAACTGGAAAAATATCAATCTGACCATGTTTTGAGCTCATGTTGCAGCTTTTGATGCAGAGGTTATTTTACTGGTGGTGGTGGGGGGGGGGGGGGGGGATGGGGGGGATCAACTGGTTTAAAGCCATTTGTGAAAGCAAAGATCTCACTGTTCCAAGGTTAATATTGAACACAATAAGCACATAAAGAGTGAATCCTCAAGCAAGATTTTTTGGGGGGTTAAATAAGTTTTAAAGAGTGATGCAGGTTTGCACCAAAGTCCAGTCCACACCTCACCTCTCCACCAAGTTTTATGATAATTGGCTGGCTAGTTTGTGCAATCTTACAGAAAAACAGACAAACAGGAAACTCCATGCGCATGATTAAAAAAAACAACGTCCCCTAATACACTACTGAAATATACAATGGTTATAGCTGCATTCGTTTGCCTTCACTGTGTGTATGTCTTTGGGGGTCTACAGTTGGCCAACTGTGTATGATTTGTGGTGAAATAACATATAAAAACAGTTAAGAAATTCCATCAAGTGCTGTACAGCCAATCAACTGATTGAGCTTGGATTGGTAGGACTGTTGAGTCCTGGCAATTTAAAGAGATTGTGCGAGTCTAGCATGTGTACCAAGAATGGACATGTTGATTATGTATGCTAGGAGTGGTACAGACTTTTATTGGAAAATTTACACCCGTGCAGTGATTTATATAAATCAGTAGTGCCCACAAAGCAGTAAAACTCTAATTGTTTCTTCCATTTTGAAAGTCTTGCGTCCATTAAGGATGCAGTGAGTAATAAAAAGGACTTTTAATCAATCCTCTCTTGTTGATGAGCTGATGTGTGAAAGGATTATCCTACCTGACAGAGCTACCATATGTTGATTTCTTTTTCTAATAGTCAACAAAGACAGAGGGAGCTTATGTCATTGTAGTTTAGGTGAATGCCTTTACAACATAACTCAAATAAAGCACTCTGTAGAGGGAGTACAATTTATCTGAATTGGCAGAGCTTCCTCATATGACTTAATACTTTTTGCTCTAGTTCACTTTTTCATAGAGTCACTGAAAAGTACTCAGGGATTCTGATGTTTGACACGACCCAAACCATAATAAATAGGCCAAATAAATACAGCTTCTCTAATATTTTCTATACAAGAAATTTGAATAATCAAAGCAAACCATCTTAAAGCAAGTGCAGTAGTCTCTGTATCTCTGCTGTGACCCTTTCTCGGTCAGATTAGACTGGCCGACCCTTTCTTGACCGGCTGGCATGGTCACAGTAAATCCTGGAGACTGCTCATGCTAGGGACCTTGGGTAATTAATAAAATCCCCATTACATGCCTTGTGCCCGTTGTTTGCTATTTCAACACCCCATTTGTGCCACGATTACAGTCATTATCAGTCACCGCCATTAATTCTCTACCCGAAGCCAGAACTGCATACTAATAAATTGGGCTCTAAATTTTTTTTTTTTACCTTTCAAGGAGTTGGTGTTGGAACTGAGCCAGGAAGTGCCACTCCAGATTAGGAGTCATCTGGTGACTCTAAAGGAGCCCTTTGAATAGAAGACTGCTGCATCTTTGGAGATAGTTCAAATTTCCCCTTTGATTATTTTCCTTTCCTCTCCAAAATGAATCTTTATTAAGCTTAAATCCTGAATAAAATGAAATTAGCAGACTGCAAAATATAGCTTTCTTTTCTGACTCTATTCCCCTGTGCATGCATGCAAATTATAATGCTTATTTATGTAAATGAGGTGTCGTCTTTAATTAGTTTTGCTTGAGGGCATTAAAATACATGTATTCTTTCCCCAAAAATGATTTGTTTTGTTGCTCTGTTCAGTTTAAGTTCAAAATGAATGATTATGCCAACTAAAAAGGTTTATTAATTCTCTGGTTTTCCTTTTTTTTTCCGCCTCTTTTGGAGAATTAGCTTCTCCACCCACTTCCTGGGAAGAGAGTATTCTCTGTGAAATGGAAAGCCTCTTCAGGCAGTACTCTGAGCACTACTCTGACAAGCACTTGTAAAAGGTCCCAGGTTGAAGCTGCAAGGAAGAAACGCACTTACACTTATCAAATCTGAAAGCTGTGCTCCTGAGCAATTCTCCTATACCTGCGAGTTTTGGTGCATGACTTCTTGTATGATGATAGGTTATCTAATGAGGGATTTGATGCATTTTACGTTTGTATAGCGTACATAAGAACACTGTGTTCCAAGCATGCGTTGATTAGCTTTGCATTTTGTTCACACATCACAGACATTCACGCTGAACATAAACGGTTTTCGTGTTAACAGGTGCAATATCGATCAAATGATATTATTGATACAAATCCCAACATCCTGTCTGGTGCTGTGGTTTCACCCAGACCTGAAGTGAGTATGCTCAGTAAAAAGATGTTCTGATGATTTGGGCCTTATTTTAATATTTGTTTAGAAGGATCTGCAGTGTGACCATAAATCCTGGGTTATGCACTGTTTTTATGCATTTACTGTTGATTTATGGTCTCTTGTGGAGTGCCTATCGAACAGAAAACGGCTTTATGTCATTGCAGAAGGTGTTGGGTCAACTTCGGTTAGATGCAGTCACTAACTGTGTCAAGCAGTATTTCAAACCACTTCAGGTTGAAAGTGACCAACTGCGGCTCTGGTTATTGTTCAATATCCTATCAGTATTCTGCATCCCTTCAGCTGCTCAGATGAGCTGAAATGGCAAGTTAAGATGCCCCCTCCCCAGCCTGCATGTATGATTTATGGAAAGGAAGCTAAAACCATTACAGCATTTTTATTATTATTGTTCTTTCAAGGCTAATGCAACAATAGATTTTTGCATGATTGATGTGTTATACTAAACATTAGAGGATTACATTAACTTTGCATAGAACAGCTAAATGACATGAGATTACTTATTGTTATTTTTCCTCCACCTGATCATACAGTAAACATCGCACTTATAGTATTTCTTGGCACTTATTGATTACGGAATGCACAGTGTGCATACACACTGGATAAACAATGTACACTGATACAGCTTTAGTTGTCTTTCAACAGTGCTTTTTAGAGAGGACATAAACTGTTCTCTCTTGTTCTCGAAAACTTTTTGAATGGCAGCGCTTCAGAGATTAAACCAAGTGACTTTGATAGCCTCTCATCTGCCCCCTTCATTCTGCAAATTATTAAAACCCAGGGCTCTTGTGGGAGGGAATATGGCAGCAATATGCTGATACTTCAATCATCTGGGAGGAAATTCCACATGTAATAAGGAGGAATCGCATACACTATTTAGTACAGTCATGGGTTCCCTTTAATGGCATGTGTGATAGAAAAACTCTACAGACCACATCAAACTTCACACTGTTCCTCACACGTTAAACACATGCACAGGCAGAGTCTAAATACTTAGCCCTCAGCATGTGTTGTGTTCTCATGACATTATTTACTGTTCAAACGCTTTTATTAGTGTTTGCAGTTCTTGAGTTGTTGCAGTTCTTGAAAAGATGCTTTGTGACTTTAAATCAGAACATTCAATGGCATTATCTAAATATTGACCTTGCTCAAAAAGAGGAGTTTTTACTTAGTACTTCAACACAATCTGCTTCTCAAGGTTTTTCCATTTACCTCCATAACAGTCTGTTTTTAACATTTGCTTAGAAGAAAAACATAAAATTAGCAAAACTCACCGAATTAAACAGGAGAAGATAATGCTTCATAACAATCTTAGCTCTCATCTGGAACTCTATTAAAGTGTTGATACACTCTTTGGAGGCTTTTTACAGGCATTTGTCTTGTGTGTTTATCATGTCCAGGCGACGCAAGCAATGATGGGCATCCAGCCAACTTATTCTTCCTCCAAAGTGCTAATTTGTGCCACTCTGGGACACACAACACTATAATTACCTGAAAACGTAAACTGGAAGCTATGCCTGACAAAGACAAGAAACTGTAATAAAATTGAGCTTTTGATTCTCAGTCGTGGTGAATCTTATAAGACATATTAATGGCTTGTTTAAAGGATATGGCAGTTTTCCATTTGTCTTGTGGAAAAATCTTGAGTGAAACACCTGGTGTACTAAGTGCCTGCAGTCTGAACGCTGAAGAGCAGCTAGCAGTCATGGCATTCTTCTATAAAGCACTGTCACTTTTAAAAGATTTTCTATTAGCTATGCACTGCTGCTTTGTAACAGTCTTGTCATTTCTTGATTGTCATAATGTGGCAAGTTAATGAACAACCAAAGTAAAGATTTTAGCACATTTGACCTTATAAATGACCCCAAAACGAGATAATAGCCACCCGTTTAAAAAAATGTTCAAATCAATCACATCTAGCTCTTTTTGTCTTTCATTACAAATACTAAATGCATGAAATGAATGTGCAGGACTGCATGTTTGCTAGTTATTTTGTGCTGATAGTGAGTATGTTTCAATTTAAAAAACTCTTTTCATTACAAATACAGTACACTGACGTGATGTTTGTTCTAAACTGTATATATATGTGGTGTATAGGGAACAATTACTCCACTAAAAATCAGAAAGGACACACATTCGGCAAAAGTATAAGTAAAGACAAAATGAATGTTGGTCTGACAGCAACACATCTCCACCTGCACACAGGCTTAAAAAGGCACTCAGGCCATTGTTCTGTGCTCTTTTTTTTCTTAGTTTTGTTTTGTTTTGTTTTGTTTTTTTGTCTTGAGGAACAAGTTTTTGCTCAAGGGAACACAATGTTATGCCTTTCATGTGTTGAAATCCATATCTCTTCATGAATGCAAAAATATTACAGTAGAGACAAAATACTGACACCAGAGCTCAAACCGCCTTTACGGTAAAAACCTGTGGGTGTGGTTGCATTTCTCTGAAAACAAGATTCTTTTTTTTTTTCCTCAATGACGCAAAAGGCCAAGGACATATTTTTGTATGTCTTCTGTGCCTTCTGAAACCAAACAGCATGAATGGAATGCTGGTTCTGAGAGATGCCTCTGAAAACACTGTGTTTTACTTTTACATCTCCGGTAGACAAAGAGTTTGCTTGTATGGGCAAACCCAATGGCTAAATTACATGTTAAATATCTGCTGAGAGCACATGTTTATGATATTATATCAGATTTCAAACCCCTGATGGCACTTCTTACCCTTTTTTTTGTCAGGTTAGTATTCTATACAGACATAAATCTCTGAGTAAATGAAGTGAAATAAAACTGTGGATTTAATTACATTACTGACATAAATTTGTTGATTTACTAAACAAATCCTACATTGAAATATACAATGTATTGCATTAACAACTAGATTCAGTTATATATAGTCACAACTAAAAACATCAAAGCAACCAGAACAGAAATTTCCATTTAAGAAAACTGGTACTGCAACTTTATTCTGGGTTTAAAAAACAGACAATTAATATGCAGAAAGATAAAACATCACAAAACCGGGCAGACGGGTTAAACTTCTGTTTACTGTACAAAGATGTAATTAGTGTAATAAGTGTTCAACCCAACAACAGTCAGTTTCATACCAGTGAAAGATCAAAACTAAAAATCAAGAATACAGAAGAAGTGCTGCTCTATCTGTAACAGAAACATCAGTTTTTGTCTTTTACCTCAGAAAAGCAGTATACTGTAGATACAGACAGTTGTGTTTTGTTTTCACTGTATTTGACCCCATGTGTCACAATTTCTAATTTAATGGCACTGGCGACCCTTTTATTCCCTCAGTGGAAGCATGTGGTGACAGCTATGGTAACAAACAGCCTCTCCACCCACATGCAACACATATGGCAGGGAGAAGACATCTGTACAGAAAAGGTGATCTGAAACAAAACTGTGTCACTGTGTTTTGCTTTATTCTTCCCGGCCATCAGAGTCAGTTCTTCAGCATGGGATGACTTATGACGCTCAGGAAGGTCATGTTGAATGGCTGTGCGTTTGTAAAAGGCAGATTGTTTCTAAGCCGTTTTATGTGCACAGTGTGCAGCAACATTTACTGTATGAAGGTGTTCAGCAAGATGAAGATGCAGATAGACTGCAGAGATTTACACACATTAAGGATGTCCAGGAGCAATAAATTCAAGGGAAAACGATTTTCTATAATTGATTTAACATTTTTCTTCACACATTTAAGTCACTAAAACCAACATGCAAAATTATAAAACAATCTAATTACTTCTGCTTTCATATTTCAAGCTATCATAAAAAAGGATGTCTTTTTCCTGATAATCCAGGTGGACAAACTTTCATATCAGCCATAGCTGTCCCCAGGTTCAACTGCAGATAAAGGTTTTCATCTATAGTTTCCTTTGGTAATACAATACAGTACATTCATGATTCTTCCATCAACTAACTGGAGAAACACTTTTGCTTTATCAAGAATGAAAAATACTCAGTATAATAATAAGACGGCTCTCTAAACTTTAACTTCAAGTTGGTTTATAATTCAGAAAAGGTCAAATTCTATTGTTTAAATGAAAAACAAGAATATTAATCTAGCCAAAAAGATATTTTGTGGCATGCTAGTGGTTTTGACAGAAACATTCATAGCAATTCTCACTCATACTGTTGTTACTATAGATAGTGGAATTGATTTTTAAATATTTACAACTGTAAAACTTTACAAAAATGTGTCATATTGTAAATATTTAACCTTAGTATTATTAGTATATTCTAAAAAGTACAAAGAACCCAATGTGTTCAAAAGCATGTGTTTTCCCTTTCATCATTTGATCCTGAATGCACCATTAAGATATTTATAACACTGTTATCCGGCAGATGGAAAAAAACCTGAAATGTTTACCTGCAACAACTGCATTGGCTGTATTGTGTTAAACCAATTACACTGCGTTTTACCATGGGACTTTTTACATGATATTCATCATTGTTTCCGCATTTTGAGATCGCTGTTGAAATCGTGATTGTACTGCAGCATCACTTAATAATGTCACCATATGTTTAAGACAACATCTGTGCATTTTACCTACATTTAAATGCATGATGATCATCAGAAAATCAAAAGTCAGTAAATGTTTCCAACATTTTTTCATAATGTCCAAACTACAGCGGGACCAATTCGATCCACTATTGGTATTGGGCTCCAATACTGACCTGACTTACGGATCTGATACCGAACTGAATTCCCTAATCCACTTTACTAATCCAAAGAAGGACTCCTATGGTCCCGCTTTGGATTTTATGTTTACATATTATAAGTATCATGCAGGTTTAAAGTGCTGATGACACTTTTTTGATATTTTTTGCCATGTTTTATAGACCAAAACATTCTTCATGATGATCTATAGTATGTAACAGAAACAAGCGTGCCTGCATAAATGAGTTATTAGGAAACATTGCTGTATTTCATCACATCTGACCAGACTGTGGCGCTGTTCGCTAAAACGTGACGTCAGTCAAAGAGCATCTGCAGTTCATTTAAAGGGACTTGAGGCAGGAATTTGAAAAAAAACAAACATGAATGTCCCTTTTTTTCATACTAATGGGTGATGAAGCGCTAAATACCAAAAATAACGTTTCCACCCATGTTTCTCTCCGTTGCCTTGAACAGGCTGTGTGCTGCAAAATGCGCTGCAATTCGGTGTCCGAATTTCCCGCGCTGCCCTGCGGACGTGACGATACATCCGCTGTTTTGATATAGGATGAAGCCGGTCGCGGTAAATTCAAACACTGTAAGCGATTGTTATGGATTATTCTGCCGTCAGCAAACGATCCAGGTCAACTGAAAGACACTAAAAAGTATAACTAGAAAGAGAAAGGTGAGTAAACAGCATCATAGCTTCAGTTTGTGCACGCTCTCGTGACGGCTTGGCTCGTGGCTGCAGTTACCTGAAGCGCCAGTCGCGGCAGTCGCGAGTTTCGTCTCTTAATCTTGCCTCAAGTCCCTTTAACATTGAAGTCAATGGGCTCATAGCAGTTTTTAAGTTCCTTTTCCAGTTTTACAGACGAACAGTAAAGGCCCTTTCAGATAGAACATGGCAAACCCATTCAATGTGTATGTGGTGCCGCCGCGGCAGCGCGGAGGTGGACGCACATGCCGCCACGGTGTCACTGATGCTGCTGCGCCCGAATTGAAAATTTTTCAATTTGGGCGCAGCGCACTGTGACGACATCCTAGCGCGTCCAATAGGAGAGGCCAGTTCAGGGGGGAAAAGTGGTCCTTGGTCAGCTTGAAGTAAACCTGGAAGCGGTCTGTGTGAAAGAATGCAGCTCCCGGATGAGCCTGAACTCCCCCAAGTCCTGCCTTGTTATCAGGTGGACCCACACCCTTTTATCTGCTGCTGATCTTCTCCTCCTCCTCAGGAGAAAAGCTCTTTGCTGCGACGATGAGAGGTACATCTTTCACATTGAAGCACACCGGGGAGAAAACACTTCCTCGTCTGTCGCTTAAGAACACGTGCCTGACGTGCTCGCTGCCGCTATGCTCTTTCACTGGGTCTGTGCCCTACCCCACGGTGAGCGCAGCAAAAAATGCGTTCTATCTGAAAGGGCCTTAACAAGTACGCCTTCAAGTTTTATTGCCAGTTAATGTTTAAAAGCTCATAAGGACGATGTCAGTTTATTTAAGTTTCCTACAGATCCACAATCACTTCAAAGAGGATAAAGCAGCAGGTTGGACTTACCAGTAGGAGCCTCCTGCTCACTGCTGCCTTCAGTCTGTTTACTGGAGCTTCAGCCACCAATGTGTTGAGACTTCGAACACATGGAACTGCAGTCATGTCCACTGAAATAGTCTTTCTCCACCATCGTTGCTTAATCAGATCGGTCATACAGCTGTATGGACAGACAGATGCCCTCAGGATTGCCAGGACTTCTGCGGACATCACAGATCTCCTCCAGCTGCTTCCAAAGATGCGTCCTTCCCTCCGTCCTCGTCTTAATAAACAGGAACTATTTAGAACTTGTCTGGAACCATGTAAGTTGTTATCTTCTCATTTTAAAGGCTAATTGTTTGCCACAAGTTAGCTCACGGCTAAAGGGTAGCTGCGAGCTAACGCACGGAACAAGTGCCTCTCCACTGTCACCTGACTCTGCAGGTCTAAGGTCTAACAGTTTTGAGTCCGCTTGGTGCTGTTCTGGGTCCGCTTCTTACAGTTCTGAGTCCGCTCGGTGTGGGTCTTGCAGGCTTTTAGCTGAACCAAGTGGACTGGTCGCTGGGAGAATAACTTGTAGCTGCAGGCAGCTGCCTACAGTTCTAGTCTGGTTCTAACCTGTAAGGTCTGATCCTCCCATATTCCTCAGCATCATCACACTTTTCTGAACTGGCTGATGACCCCACCACACGAACCAGTTCCAATCTAGCTGTTCTGGAGAATCTTTCATGTTTTCCACGGCTTTGATAATACATATAAAGCAATGAGCCGACCGCAGCTGCTTATCTCACTGACGTCATGTCACAGAAAGGGGTTTCCTAGCTAAGAGCTAGCTGCTAGCGAACTGGGCCTCTTAAACATCAGATAATTACATGACTACATGTCTGACTGACTTCTTACTGCACAGAACTACTTATTTGGTCTTGGTATGTTGTATTGCAAAATTACTTGAAGTTAAGGTTGTGTCATCAAAACTTTAAGGCTAACAAAAATAAGTGGATGCAGAATCAATTCATGAAGTATTTTCGTAGAACTTGTATATAAGCATGGTTATTAAGGTTTTTTTTTTTTCAGTTTTTCCAAATGTGGGTATAGTGACCAAAAGAAGGAGTGGCCAAAAGAAGGAGTGGCCGAAAGAACAAGCGGCCAAAAGAAGAGCGCAAGAACAAGTGTCAAAAATATCTCGATTTGAGATATGGTGAAAAGCTCTGTCATTCGAGACGGGCTCAAAGTAGTGCCACTGCTCCTCTGCATTAAGAGGAGCCAGATGAGGTGGCTCAGGTACCTGGTTAGGATGCCCCCTGGACCCAGGACATGCTGGAGGGATTATTTCTCCCAGCTGGCCTGGGAACGCATTGGAATCCTCTCAGATGAGCTGGCGGCTGTGGCCATGGAGAGGGAAGTCTGGGCTTCCCTGCGTAAGCAGCTGCCCTCGCAATAAGCAGAGGACGGTACGTTACAGCACGGTACGGTACAGTTTTTCCAGTTTTACCATGCAACTGCGCCTGAACTGAATGAGCTGCCTTTGCTTATGTAGCAAATCACTAACTGTGATATATTTTAGTCTGGAAACAAAAAAGCAAGCCGGCAACTTAACCCACGTACAACCAAGGTTTCCAGGTTAAAATGTTGCTCAGCTAAGAAGGGAAGAGAAAATTGTGCACCAGATGCTCCTGACATATTCCAGCGGAACAATAAACTTCCAGCATACAAGGGAGAACTTCCAGAAAACTGAAGGGAGTAGCCCACAGAAAAGTTCAATTTTCGATTTTTTTCTCCAATTCATCATTCTAGCTAATCAGTCTTTATCAAGACAAAAATAATTCTGGAAAAGTCTGCTGGCTAAAATGATGTAATCTTATATGACAATACCATTCATATGAAGAAGGTGAAGGAAGAAATTTCCAGCTCAGCTTGTTTTGCTCATACGCTGCAGCTTGTTGAGCGTGACAGGTTTATTTCACAACAACATTTTCACTTCTGCACGTAAACCTGTGCACCTTCTTTAAGCTTCCCACTAGTGTAGTCCTGTTTGTAGGATATTCAAATGGAAATAAAGTTCTTGCAAACTGGCTCCATGAAGACGTTTGAAGATTTAGCAGCAGAAACAAGACCTCTGAGCCAATAGTGCAGACCACAATCTGCCTGCACCACTGTCAGACTATCTAATGTAGTGTTCCCAGATTATTCTCATACATCCTGCATCCCTTTAAACACATATATTTGGACCTTAAGTATTAAAAGAGCTGTTGTTGCTACTAAATTATAACTACATTTGTTTTTATCAAGATTACAAAGCAATCTTCAGAAGTTTTTTTTTAAAACTGTAAATTACTTCATAAAAAAACATTTGAATAGGATTAATTTTATTTATTTGCTGGTCTGCTTGGTATCAGGTTTTGTGGGGTTGGTAGCCTAATGTACAGAGGTGAGCTTTAGACAAGGTGACCTGGGTTCAAGTCCCCTGTGTCATGCGTAAGGTAAACCACTGTGGGCCCGTGAGCAAGGTCCTTAACACCCACCAACTGCTCCTTCGGCACAAAGACATGGAATCCCACTGCTTCCTACTGTAGTAAAATCCACAGATTGGTACTCTACAATGCAGAGACCAATTAGGATTAATATAATATATGAAATGAATGAAAATGAAAAATACTTTATTTATCCCAGAAGGGAAATTCAACATTGTAAAAAAGCTCTCTTTTTTTTTTCTTTTCTTTTTTTTTTAACAAAATAACATTGATAGGAAATAACAATATAACAATAATAATTCAGTCAGTCAGTCAGTCTTGTTCTTTAGGGTGATGGCCGCTGGCAGGAATGAATTTCTGTATCTCTCCGTCCTACAGTGAACCTGACGCAGCCTCCCACTGAACACACTGCTGATTCTTCACCGTGTTGTAGAGAGGATGGGAAGAGTCCTCCATCATCTTCATCAGCTTGTGCAGCATTTTTTTCTGAACGATCAGCTCCAGCGGCTCTAGAGTTATCCCCAGCACAGAACCAGCTTTCTTGATCAGCTTGTTTAGTTTCTTCAAGTCTCTGGCTCTGATGCTGCTTCCCCAGCAGATGGCTGCAAAGCTAATTGCACTTTCCACAACAGACTTGTAGAAGATCTGCAACATCTTGGTGCAGACGTTGAATGATCTCAGCTTCCTTAAGAAGTAGAGTCTGCTCTGACCTTTCTTGTAGATGTAGTCAGTGTTGCATTTACAGTCGAGTCTGTTGTCCAGCTGAACTCCAAGGTATTTGTAGTTCTCCACCACCTCCACCTCCTCTCCAAGAATGTAGACAGGACTATGCTGCTTATTCTTGCTCCTCCTGAAGTCAACAATCATCTCTTTAGTCTTGATGGTATTTAAGATGAGCTGATTGTTACCGCACCATTTCACAAACTGACTGACAAGTTCCCTGTACTCGGCTTCTTGTCCATCACTGATACACCCCACAGCTGCAGAGTCATCAGAGTATTTCTGCAGATGACAGGACTCAGAGTTGTACTGGAAGTCTGAGGTGAACAGTGTGAAGAGGAATGGTGAGAGTACAGTTCCTTGTGGTGCTCCAGTGCTGCTGACCACCATCTCAGACACACAACCTTTCAATCTCACAAAATGTGGTCTGTTAGTTAGGTAGTCGTAAATCCAGGTAGTTGTGGAGGGAGTTGTGGGCTGCTACTTAAAGCGCCCGGGGAGCAGTTGGTGAGGGTTAAGGACCTTGCTCAGGGGTCCACAGTGCAAGGTCCTTAACCATAATTCATAACAAACGTCGACTTTTGCGCCGTTTTGACTAATCGATTAATCAATTAGTTGTGCACATACCATATAAACATATATATATATATATATATATATATATATATATATATATACACTATATTAATATAGCATAAAAAATATGTATATAGAATAAATTCATCCATAAAAAGAAAAAAAGCTTATCGGTATCGGCCGATATCCAAATTTCAGGTATCGGATGATCAAATCGGTGTGGATCGGAGCATCTCTAGCATCATGGCCGAGGAAGCTATGGTTAGCTAGCTTGGCTGTAAGTATGTTTCTCTTTTGCAGAAGCTGAAAGCTGTTGTCTTTAAATTGGCACTAAGCCAGCCTTCATCCATACAAATAACTTAGACTGATTTATTTTAAATGCTAACGTTAACGTCTGGGTCAAGCCTCTGGATTGGACGGCAGTCTGGGATCCTTTCTGCCGAGACTGATAAACACGGTCTGGTTTTTTTTGTTTGTTTGTTTGTTTGTTTTGTTAGAAATTAAACCAAACTATATGTTTGTTGTCTGCATCTTCTATTCACTCAGTACTGTTTTCCTTCAATTCCTCCATGATGCAACCTGCTCTCTACGACTCCCTCCTGTACAAATGGCTGTATATGAACCAATTTCATGAACTAAGCAGCACTTCAATACAAACAGTAAACATGAATGTAGATACTGGAGTTTCTTGAGGAACTTGTTATCAATGACAAAAAAGCAAAAACTAGAAAGAATTAGAAAAACTGTACTTTAGAAATTCCCGTAAAAATATAAATGTAATACTAAGCATACAAAGAGAAGAAAAAATTATTAGTATCTACTAAGATTTTAACAAAGGAAACTTCAGTTTTACCTTTAACAGGTTGTTTTATTTATTTGCTTATTTTTTTCTCTCTTTTTGTTGTTAATTGAAAGAAAAAAATCTTTCAGCTGCCTCAACTTCAAATCATTTTAAAAATATCTAGAATTCAAAATGTAATTGAAGAGAAATAACTTTCTTTTTCTTGATCTTCATCTTGCAAAAGCCACAGGAATTTGAGAGAAAACAAAATGCCTGTCAGGGCGAGCATACAAGAGGCAAAAGGGGAATCTGGCATGGCCTAAGCAAAGTCATAAAAATATTTTCCCTTTTATTTAATGTCGTCCATAATTCATTGCCAGGAAAAGCTAATCAATAGCACCTTAATGAAAACTTGAGCCATATTTTATTTTGCCGCAGAGAAGTCCCGGATCAGCATTTGTTGCCTTGTTATGTGCTGGTTTTCACCCTTGGGCTGTTTGACAGATGTGCATCACATTTGCAGATACCTTAAATATTTGCTCTCTTCAACCACATTTGCTTTATCAGAATACTAAAGAGCAGGAGGGAAATTTCTGATGACAACAGCAATATACACCCAAAAAATAAAAAGTGATCCAAAACGGTCTGTTCGATACATTAAAGTTTTATCCTATAGCAACAACTTAAGCTCAGCATGGCTGCTTACATTAAACCAACTTATATCACAGAGGTAAATACTGACACAGATGCAGTTAAAAGAAAAATGATTTTTTTTTCTTTTTCTTGGATTTGAGGTTTTATATCATATTGCATATAGTTTATTTACAATCTCAATGACTACTTCAGCCAAATGCATTAGAGGGTCCTAGTAATTATATGCAAATTGCAAATACACAGTAATGGCCCAATTAACCCAAAATCTATCAAATATACCTTAGACATTAAAACAGTAAAGGATAGAGGCAGGATTGTGACAATAATGACAGATATAAAATGCATGAGAAAGCTCTGGATTTGCATATTTTTAACAGAAAATCACACATTATTCTAACAAATAATTTTTCTAAATACCTCAAAAAGTTGGTCATTTATGGCAACAAAGACATAGTTTAGAATAACCTGAATTTGGCTGCAAAACTTAAAGGCATATATGATCACAAACTAAAATAAATCTTATGTAAATCCACAAACTGCCTCTCCTTGAGGTGCTTATGATTTAAAAAAAAACATGGAATATGTATGGCTGTATGTGTGTGTTTATTGTTATTACAAACCTAACTACTGCAAGATTGTTTAGTGTTTTTGAACTTTGAATAATGCACACTTATTTGTTTTACTTCTGTCACATATTATCAAAAAAGACTGGCATTTTTGCACAAATGTGAAAAAAGAGTGAAGACCGAGCTGCTTGCAGACAGTGATATGCACTGCTAATTGTTTCCAGTGATCCTTGTCAACATACAGAATGCTCCGGTTCCAGTCAACTATCTGAGAGCTCAAACTACAATTACAAGGGAAAAGGTCATTTTTCATGCTCTGGAAGGCTTCCTAATGAACTTGTTGCCATCTATTTAATGCTACTCTCCAGTCCACTAAAACAGCCTTTCTAATTCCACTAACAGTGGGCTTCACTTGACAGGGGAAATGACTGCAAAACTTAAGGAAACTTGTTTAGTACCCGCTTTGAGAGTAAACAGTTATTCATCAAAAAAATAATAATGTCTCAAAGGTCAGGCCATAAAAAAACAATATCTGCCCTCTTTCCTTTGCCTATTGCATTGGTAACTTTTTGATGGCAAGAGGTTGAGTTTAAAAAAGGCAAACTCCAAAGGTTATATTGTCAGGAGCTTGAGAGATTGTTTTATGGCTTGAAATTAAATACTAATTCCAGTGTCAAAACAGCTGACTATCATTGTGAAGAAGACCATCATTATAATGATCAGCTTACACCACACTGAAGTTCTCTTTCATATGGAATTACATGAGGGTATGCAGAGCTGTCCAGCAGCTACACATATTTTGCCTGTATTTGCATTGTCAGCCTGAGGTGAGAGGGTGGAGACCTGCCAAGTGTAAGGCTCTGGGCCAGTGCCATGACAGCTGACAACTCAGGCAGGCCCTGTGTGCAGTGTTGCACTTCTAACAGCCAAGATCCCAGATCAAGTAAATCCTAATCAGAGAGTTAATATGCCTCTAATGTGAAAATTCATATTTCTACTCTGTAGTGTTTCATGTTCAAAAGGGAGCGCATGTCATTTGGCACGCCTTCATATAACACTAGGGCTTCCATCAGTCAATGATTATTGCAATGAGGAATTAAAATCCCTTAACACAAAGCAGCCAGCACCACATTGCACTGGCTGTCAGAATTAACTAGTGGAAGTGACCTCAGCTTATACATACTGAAAGAGGAGGACTCACATTTGATTAGGAAGATAGAAATATTGCATCAGACATGCGTTCATTGCTGATTAATATAGATACAGAAGAGCATGTTCTATTGTTTCAAATCCCTGCCCTGTCCTTACTTTCTTCATACTGTATATATCTGGTGATTTTTAGTCGATATGTTCAAGTATCTGAGACAACCAACAATCGCAGCCACAGCAGTGATCTGTTAGGATGCAGCCAAGCTGTCTGGTTAGAGTCTAGTTTGTCAGTGAAGGCTTGCTGAGGGAGGCTGTGCTGAACTGTTAGTCTTCTCCCCCTTATGGCACGCTGTGTTTACACCGATCCCTCAGGCCATTTGTTTGCAGCACTTCCTTGCCCCACAGCACCATGCATAATGCAGGAATGAAAATGTTAACAGTGGCAAATAAAATCGGCAAGGTGCCCCCACAAATCAGGGCAGTTTAGGAGCACATTTAATCATCCGTGCATTGGGGACAACGCATAGCAATTAATTGTGGCATTTCAAAGAAGATCAGGACCCAATTTTTCCAGGGCCTTTCAAGCGTCTTGCTCAGTTGCCCCATCCATTTCAGACCAGTGTCAGCAGCCTGTGTGTGTGTGTCTCTTTGAAACATCTCCACATTTTAGCCCAATTATGTTTATTATCTCTTCGCTCTCAAGTTGATGAGAAAAGAAGTCGTGTAGTGAGTTGCATAGAGTTGCATCAACAACGCCCACCCAGCAAAAGAAATAACAAAAAACAGGCATTGTTTGAAGAGGGTCTCACATGTATACACACAAGAAGTAATTTCAACTTGGTCTTGCATTGCTCCAGTATGCTCCAAGACAAACAAGTAACAGCACCATATGGTGATGTCAGGAAAATAAATAATTTAGAGAAATTCATGTGCGGTGCACAGATGAGCAACCGCAGAAATACCAACACAAGCTTTCTCATACTTAACCCGTCTAATAAGAGCCCTCAGCAGGGGGGCCACAAAGAGACAACCACAATATCGAGCCTTAACTGGATTGAAAACTACTTTGGAATCTCAAAGACCGGGACTGGCAACTGTCTCTGGACGTAAGGACGGCATTTTGTGCAGATACGATCTGCAGTGCCTTTCAGCACTTCCTGAACACGAGACAGTCTAATCTAATGAACTGGGAGGTAGGGGTGGGGGCAAAATCTGCTCAGGCTTTTAGCCCAGTGCCAGGATGCTCACATCTTGCTGCAGTCAAAAATCCACTTGTTATTTTTATTCCTGCTGAATTTTCCCTGAGGTGTGCTCTGTGTGGCTTGAGTCATCATTGTTCGAGTCTTTAGAGTTGGGGGAAAAAAAGAAAAAAACTACACAAGCACACACAGCTGATGGCAAGGTTATAGCCACTCAGACACGGGGGCACTCGTTTTCTGCCAACCCCAGGGAAAACTCGCAGAGGGCTCTGGAGAGGGAGAACAGAGATGTGCCATGTTGCTGACATGGCAGCCGTCACATCATACTAACTGGTAAGAGTGATGTGCACAGACAGCGCTGAGATTTGTGGAATACTGTAGGAGCTCCCAACTATAACTGTGAGTGGATTATTGGACCCTTGACAGCCTTTTTTCACCTCCAAACATCAAAAAGCAGCATAAAGAAGGTAAAAGCTGTGAGGCAGAATGTGGTCATGAACTCCAACAGACAAAACCAGTGAAAGCTTAAGATGACTAGACAGTGTGATGACTATTTACCTCTAAAGTAATCTCTTGATTACCAGATTTTAACTACTGTCATTTCAATTGAGTATTTTTAACACATCTTGGAAATTTTACAGAATCTAAATTATATTTAATATTTTACCAAAATGTGCAAAGATTTCTGTCCACCTGCTTGATTAGCATCTTTTTGTACTGAGAAAGGAAAAGAAGCTACTCCCCATCAGGCCTGGAGAAACTATGTGCAGTTAGTAAAAGACTGAACAAACAAAACAAACAGCCTCACAGTCTGACCGCACTAAGAAAGCACATGTCCTTCAAAAAATTTGCAACAGGCAATTTTAATATCTTTTTCCATCTTAGAAACAATGAGACTACAAAATAATAGGAATAATGAGGAACAGCAACGGTGCAGTAAGCATTCTTTAATAGGACAGTGATAGTATATAATTCTGTTTAAAATAATTTAAAATCTATTTATGATGATTTTTTCTCTTTCCCCCACATTATTATGGACACAATGTGTAATCTCCATTTAATAACTGAAGTACAGACAGAAAATATTAAATCTGGATTGTTGCTGAACAAGAAACCTGCATCATATCTGTGTAAAACCCAGATCTTCTGGAACACACTCTTGTCACTCTAAATGACCCATATTTGATGCTAAATTTCCAATCCAAATCAACCAGAATAATACATCAAAACCACAATTCTGCATCACTTTTAACTCCTCTTTAGAGCTTGACTTTGTAAATTATAAGGATTTGAGACATCACAATCATTTTGTAACATTACCAGCGAAAGTGATCATTATAATCTACAAGAAGCACAACAAGCACAATTTTGTTCTGATTCATACTAATAATTATCTACTGAACACGGTCAGTGAACGGATATTACAGTGTGACTGATACTGTGGACAGCGGATAACATTTCTTTTTGCTCAAAATAAGCTCCAATTAAATAGTCAAATCACAGACAACAATTATGGCTTCAAACCTGAAAGCTTGTGTTAGCAAGATCTGCGTAACATGGAATCATTTAGATTTCTTGATAAACACATTGACTTACAACCAGTGATATCACAAACTATAAATGGGTATGAGAAGCTTTAAAACTTTAAAATGCTATTGCCATACATCACTCTGTCTTTCAAGGACTACAGGTACAAGAGTATGTGCTGCTATCATTTTCATGACTTGTGAAACTGCAGGCTTTTAACGTAATGTTTCTCTCTTTAATGTGCACATCAGAACAAAGCAAGCCAACAAAATAAGCAAAACAAAAAAAAGATGGCCTGAGTTGCTCCACATCCATGATAAATCACTGCCACTTTTATAGCCTCTAATAAGTTGATGCAAAGCCATTTTTCTTCCTGCCCATCGTTCAAACATTTAAGGCATATTTACAAGGAACTTGTTAAAATATTTAATAATATTTAGTGGCAATTTTGGAGCAGCCTGTCACAGTGAAATTTACTGCCTTTAAGTGTTTATAAAGGTGATGACATGAATAACAAAGTGTCAGAATTTCCTCATTTGCATGGACAGGCCATAACTCCTGATACCTTGCATTAAAAAAAAGAGGTTTTTAACAAAACGAGTCATAAAAGAAGCATTCAAAGTGAGTGATGGCAAAGACTCTTCCACAAAGTCGCACCACAGAGACAGCCCCTCCTCTCACACTACAGATGCCTCTGAGATCAAGTCAGCCAATAAAAGGACATATATCCTGCTGCTTTGACTTATTTATCCTGTGTGGATGAGCTCAAGATGGAACATCTCCTATAGGCAAGCTTAATTAATTGTGATAAAAGGGCTAATTCAGAGTCTGCACAAGAAAAGTGAGCCAAACAATAATATTCCCCACAAATCATCTGTGCTCGTCAAACATTTCCTCCATAACTTTCTATTTCAAAGTCACTCGGACGTGAGGCTTTTGTTAAGGAACCTTGTGGAGCCGAGCAACCTCCCACACAGCTCTGCCATTCTGCCTGCGCTCCTGGCTGAAATCATCACATGAACTTGCAGCTGCTTCATGTTAAAATCCTCTTGTCCACTGTTGGACTTGGACAAGATGATGGCTATGTTACAGGCCGCTTCTTCCAGCAGATTCAGTGGTTTCCACAATAAGATGCAGTGACCTAGCCCTGCCCTGGTTGTCCCAGTCAGAAAAGGGCCCCCGTTGACACTGATTGCAAGGCTATGAGTAGTCTCTCCCCTGTGCCCTCTCAGTGCAACTCTAATTAATAGCCAATTCATCTTCTCTGATCTGAGCCAGCACATGGAGTAATATATCGTTAGTTTGGCAAGCGAGCTATTAAAGTGTAATAACCAAGTACCAGCACTCGATTTGGAAGAGTAGCACATACTTAACCATGAAGTGGAAACAATTAATTTATTGGAGGATCTCCTGTAACCAATCATTTACTAGCTCTCACACTGTGATGCAAAAGCCATCTCCTGTTGTGCGTGGCACAAGTCAGTGACATATTTTGGGCTCAGTGCCTCAAACCTCTTGCACTATGACCAGTAATGTAAGCCTCATTTAAGCACCAATGTCACACATGGTGCCAACATAAAAACCCTCCAAATGGCCATGTGAAAGGTAGAAAGTTCATTACAAACGTACCCAATCAATCACAGATTACCTAACCAATAGAAAGTGCTTCTTCAAGGTTAATAACAGTTAATTGCCAATGCTTTAAATGTTCCTTACTTTTTCTTTTCTCTTCCTCTTCCTTTGTACTAATCTAAACCACCAAAGTATATAAATGATGCAAACAGATAAAAGAAGGCTTGGAGAGCAAATCAGGCTTGTAATATTCAAACTATCTCTGCTGACCAAAAGTCCATTTTCTATCCATTTATCAAACATAAAGATGTACAACAAAAAAAAAAAAAGCTTGGATCATCTTAATTCTCCCCCCCCAAAAATAAAGATTTTCTTCTGCAATATTCCATCCATGACCCAGTGCTGCACAAACATGATGAAAGAATCCATCTGTCCGATATCAGTGTAGATTCCCACTGTACATGTCTGCAAGCTTTTCACTACATTTATTCAGCAGAGAAAGTCTGAAACAAAAGTACACATTCAGACTTATTTCAGACAATTAAGATGGACAATTAATAGGAAAGGTAAACCCACTGTGTCTAGTTCCTCAATAATGTACCTTAGAACAATAAATCCCTCCTTCAAACTCTGATAATTGCAGGAAATAAATGAAAATACATAAGGCTCACTGTGCTTTTGGCCTTCCTCTGAAGCAAAACATTTAAAACCCATTATTCTTTTTGCAAGAACTAATGACGTTTTTGTCTCTTCAGCTTAACGCACTAATTGACACTTTTTTGGAGGATAGCCGAGATGGAAAAATAAGTACCCCCTTAAAGACCCAACTCCCTTGCTCATTCTTCTAGCTTTAAGTCCCTTATTAATTAAACTTTCACCAAGTCAGGAAATTTTATTAAAAAGATAAAGTCTGCTGTACCGTAAAACAGAACTAGCCTATTGTCTGAAGCTAAAATTTTATTTCTATAAATAAAGAAGACTTTTTAATACCATCAGAGGGACTGGGACCAAAGGATCCACACAGTACAGTAATTAGAGGGAGATTTTCATCCCAATACACTAAAATTGGTCAGCTTTAACCAATACCCTTTGCTGCAACTGAATAAATACCCTAAGACTGTTCATTTTAGCATCATGGGATATTATTTACTGTATGGCAAACAGAGGGAGCATCATCACACTCAGGGAGAGACAAAGAGTAAATATGTGTTTTGCCATCACCGCCTGTCTAGCCATACATGTCAGACGTCCGGGCACACTGGTGTTCAGAGAGGAAATAAAGCTGCAGCCAAATATTGACTGCAGTTTTATGATCAGTCATCCACATGATCAATCAAATCCCTCTTGTGTCATTAACTTTGCAACAATATTTGTCAATCAGCATCATAAGGAAGTGAATGTGGCTCCACTTAAGATTCTGGTGCAACTGTGTTGTGCAAATGTGTTTATTTACATGTTCAATTTAGAAGTTTTTTTTAGTGTCTAAGATTCTACAATACATTTTTTAATGATGGGGGGGGGGGGGGGGTATATACAGCCTATTGTTCCCTGAGCGATTCCAACTTCTTTCAACCGCAAACACTGGGTTAGTGTATGGGATCTCCTGGGACTTTATGTGGTTGCAAGCATCTGTGAAGAAGCTGGAGAAGGTCCACATTCCATCTATTTAGTGTAAGTTTAACCTGCAATGTGTTATGATGCTGAGCGGCCAACAACACTTAAGCAGAAGTCTATGGATACATCCAGCGTTAAGGTGCATTAATTTGACAGAAAAGTCATGTATCATCTGCAGAGGATCACTGCGCCACTTGCACAGTCGCTGCTACACAGCCAGCAAATCACAGCCAATTAAGAACCCTTTAAACTTACAAGTCAAGCATCACTTGTTGTGCTGTCCATAATGGGGTTTTATGGGTAGCAGCAGTTGCAACTGGCAGTGCTGGTCCTGTGATGAATGGTTAACTTTGCAGGAAATGTAGCCTGAGAGAGAGAAAGTGGTGTCTTCGGTTACTCTGGGACACAAAAAGGGAGGATAAGAGAGGTTTGTGGAGGCTGCGCGTTTGATCCAATTCCATCATTTCATGAGAATCACACTTTTAACTTATTCTAAGAGATAAACAATTCAGGCCTGTTTCCCAAATTTTTTGTGGCACTTTTCTGTTTTCTGCAAATGAGATGTCACTAATATGTACTGGAATGCTGTGTGAACAGACAGTTTGATTGGCCACGAAGAACTTAATGATGTATACCAAATGTGGGGGGACAGCTTCTAACCGCATATTTTTGTAGACAAACATAGCTGTTGACAACATTTTCCACCCAGTTTGCCATTTCTGTCAGGCTGAAAATCTGAAATTAAGGGCAAAATCTTTCCTAGGTAACACACCCGTTAGCAAATCATGTCCTATTAGCATTTTGCTACAAATGGTCAGATTGTAGGGACATATTATGAAAAGATGCCACTCGACAAGAGGGAGAGAATAATTAAAACGAAAACAGAATTCCTGCATGCATTTAGTGAAAACAAAGATGTCTACTTCATCTTGTTTTGCATAATTAAAGAAACCATAACTCAAACATTGCATGTTCCTTTTTTTTTTTTCATAAATCCATCCACCTTTTCTTCTGGGAATTTTGCTGCGCTGTTCTTCAGCGCACATATTTGAGCTTAATTTGTGCCATGGTGTCTTCCTGTGAGCAAACCCGAGTCATCTTTAAACGGCTCCATTTAAAATGCAATTTGATTATCTGCCAAATTGCTACCAAGTCTTTCCCTCTGCAGCTTGGGGATGGGTGAGGGGGGTAAAAATTTTAATTAGCATTTATGCATAAAAGAGAGGTCTTTGTTGCAATGCATTTGAACACAGCATCCCAGAATGACCACCACTTTCAAAGAGTCATCACCCAAATGATTTCAAACTAATGGATCCAAAGGGAGTGGAGCGGTCCTGGCACGGATGGGTGTTGGAATCACAGAGGTCTTCGGTGGCATGAAAAAAAACCCACAGGACATGGCATGTTTAAATAATCCAAAACTTTTCTTTAATCATAGTTTAGAAAATTGGCTGGGACCTTCAGCAGGAGACAGCTGCTCTGCCCCAGAGCTATTTAATGAGATTCACTGAGGGTTTCCCTTAAAATATTTACGCTGTCCCATGGCACAGCAATATTGTCTTAGAATGAGGAGATAAGAGCCAAGGAGGTGTGTTGAAGTTCTCCTAATCAATTTACTAATTACTGGAGCAGCAATAGGAGAGGGGAGAGGAGTCCCTTCTGGCAAGCTGTATTCTAATAAATGCTGAAAAATTTATTTACTCCCTTAGCCAAGAGGAATTCTGAAGTGGGATTACAGCAGAGAGCTGATTGAGAAAGAGCAGTGCTGTGGTTGAGGTCGTAGTCAAAGGAGCAAGGAGAGGTCTCCAAACATAAAAGGATCTCTCAGGACCTGCACCTTTGCATCTGCTCGGGGAACAGAGATGGCAGACTCTTACAGGCTTGGCATGAAAAGGCCTGACTGCAACGGCTACATATCAACAAATATTAATGAGACTTCTGGCTCTTGCATAATAAAATGGGTTATAGTGGGAGTTGTAGTATGCAGCACATGGCAGTGACCCTAAAATCTAAATAAAACTGAAGAGTTTATAATGTACGCTTGTAATTACTTAGATAGGACTTTGATACTTAATATTATAGAAGCAATCAGTTGGTTTCTTTCTTGGAGCAGGAGGGCAGGAGGTTCAGACATTACACCAGACGTTAGGGTTGGGTGTTTGAAGTCACCTTTGGGCCCCTGGCACAGGTCTCATCCCTCCTCACAACCTCTGGGACTGAGGGCAATCCTGTATCTGTCATAGGACAAAGCCCACATCTTCCTCAGGGTTGAGGGCAAAAGCTGCTCCATCTTTTCAATGCCACATTTTCAATAAGACTCTTCCCTCTCCAAGGTGTGTAGCCAATAGGATCCAGCTTGGATCAAGAGAAGTTAAAGGTCATCGTGAACTGAACCCACAAAGGGCATCATCATAAACACGACACTATGGAGGAAGTAGACGGTGGGAGTTAAAGGGGCTTTTATCATAGCATTTTAAGGGGTGGGGGTGTCACATTTTTGCTTTCACACTGATATGAAACATTATGAGAAAAAGGCTAAATAAATCAGAAGACTTCTAAGTATTTGCAGTTTCTTTCCATTTCACTTGTTTCCTCCAATCAGCTTGTTTCTCAACTCCCACAGTCTCTCCAGTGCGAGAGACTGGATCTGAGCACGGTTCCTCTGAGGGTTGATGCAAAAACAAAAACACAAAAAAACCTGTTGCTGTGACATTTTGTTCCCTCTCACCTCAACGCACGCCAGTCACAATGGACCAGTGTGTGTGGGATCTGTGTTCACATCACCATGGTGATGGCTCTCTGTCTCCCGAGGCTCCCTGAAGGTTGTTGGATGGTTGGCGATGGGGAGGAAGGGGCAGTAAGGGAGCAGGTTGCCAACATTGCCTGAACCAAGCTGTAGATAAGTGGGTGAAGAAGACTTCTATCTGCAAGCCTCTTCCATACATAACAGCCCATATAGGGTTAAGTCCACTATGACTGAAGCATCTAACCTCAACTTGCAGTTAAAGAGAGAAACTGACACCAGCGCAATCAAAAGAGCCTGACATGTTGCAGGGAAAGCGTTTCACACCTAACCTTTAAAAGAGCAAAAAATAGAACAAAATGGTGTAGGTTCATGCGCAAAGGTCTGAGAACATCTGTCTCGTGGTAAATCATCTTTACATGACAGAAAGGCACAGACATGGCATTACACTGAGCAAGACGACAAAAGGGTACACCGGCATTACACCATTACCTCCAGTTTCATTTGCTTGTATTTCAATGTTGTCCCCTTCTTGGTCAAAAGAGCCAAAACAATTCAAAACACATCCACAGAGTCCTTTACAGGACTCATATTTACAGGCAGTGTAAGGAATGCCAAATGACAGAATATCCGAGGGATACGTTTTCACTTCCTTAGAAAAAAATATCCTGAACTGTCACCATTTCCAGTTCAAATAATGGCACGGATGCCAGCTCTTCTTCAGGTTTTCAGCAGTTATCTGAGATCCAGCGCTTTAGAAAAAAAAATGTATCATGACAGAACATAAGCACAGCTGGAAGTCTGATTAAGGATATACTGCTTTTAAATCAAGAAAGCTTTGGGAAAACGTTCCTTTTTCAATTTCTAATTACAATGTCTGCATGTGCGGTAGGTCCACTGCTGGATATGCAGCCCAAATACTACTGTACAACTGAATACTGTCAGATGCACACATGGGTTACACTGTTTGGTGCATCAAAATTATCTTAATTAGATGGCATTTTAGTTCAACTGAAATGTCTTTTTATGTCTTATTTTAATTTATGTACTGTTTTGAGATAATGGCATGCATGTACTACAATGAAAACTGCTTTATCTCTTCAATATTTCAATATATCGAGCAAGAAGAGGGGAAAATGAAAAAAAAAAAGTTATTCCAATGGAATGCAGCCATATTCTGAGTTTTGTTTTTCCATGATTGCATTAGTTGAAAATGGAGTGAGGGGGGCAAGAACTCCCCCAGGACTCCTCCATCCACCCCATCATCCCATGCTCACACACATACCTCAACAAGTACATCTGCAGTTACCCATTGTTTGATTAAAAGTGACCAGCTGAAGAATTTGAACATTTCACCAAAACCTAACTTAAAAGAAGCTATAATTAACATTAATATATGTCCAAGTTGCAGAACAACCTTAGTCTTATAATAAGAAAAAAGGTGAAACATAAACAAAGACCATTCATTAGTTCTCAAAGCCTGTATGCTGCAACATGCAATATACCTGTCCAGTACTGCCATGTCAATATCACCACCAATTAGATAAATGCTTCAATATATGGTGCAAATCAGATGTGTATTAATGAGGGTGGCATTCCTCCTCTGTACCTCTGCATGCTTGTTAGCTCCAGAACATGGACAAATAGAGAACTTTCTCAAATTGGAATGAAGGCTTCAATAATACACCCTATGCTCGTCCTACTGTATGTCATACTTGATACTGTTTTACGTTAATATGTTTGATAGTCAAAACAAACCAAAAAAAAGGACAAATCAGCATCCAATATTGGTATTACCTTGCTATTGCCAATATAGGATGCATCAGTATCGGCAATACCATGAAGTTTCTACTGTAATCAATGACTGCCTTCGTAGAGTTCCCTCTTTGATCTGATTGGTTGAAATGTGTTCATGGTAAAAGCTTCATCAAATTACCTCTTTAGTATCTTTTTAAGTCACAATCCATGTTCCACTGTTTTTGAAGAGGGCCTTTTCAATGGACGTCCACTGTCTGTGCGATCGTTGCAATTCCTAATGTTCTTGGTCATCAGTTACTCTCCATGCGCAATGTCAAAGCTGAGTGGACACACATTCAAATTTCAGGGTCAGACTCAAACAACACATCTCTCTATCATCATGCTTGTATTGCTTTGAAGTAAAATATACAAGGAAAATTACCTGCACCTTTGTATTCTATTTTATTTTTTTACTTTTTTTTAATGCTACTACTAAAGTCATATTGTTGAGAACATATGTGTGCTAAGGAGCTATAATCTAGTCGAATGTCATACTGGGACACACATTTATTGTCAGGGAAATATTGACGAATCTGAGGCAATAAACAAAACCTACATTAATACAATAAGATAAAAGATACATATCTAGCTCAGGAAGAGTGTTTCTAAAACAGAGATATACAATTATTCATCAACAATATTCCCCTGGAGAGACTGCAATCAGTGCATACACTTTAAAACAGGGTACTACACCAAGTTTGTTTCGGGTTTTGTTGTTATTTTTTGGTTTTGCTGGGGATTTTTTTGTTTTGTTTTGTTTTGTTTTACTATCTTCTAATGTGGTTTTGACAGCGACTCTGATTGATATACCAGATATTCTTCCATTTTATCTGATTAATGATTAGAAACATTTTAATATTACTAGCACGGTTTAATTTATGGGCTGGCACCAGACCAGACTGTCAACTTAGTATAGTATATAAATAAGCACTGCATTGGATTTCCATTAAAGTAACATGGCTGAACAACCACTACAAGTGACTGGCAATTTGTTAAATGAGTTAATTGGTCACCAGTTCACCCAATTCATCTTAAAGCTTGCTTCTGGACCACACCCAAAGAGCATTGAGTTAGCATGCGCTGCAGTCAACTGTTACTTTGAGTCTAGATGCAAAACTCGCTTCAGGAAAAGCTTCACTAAGATTTTTAATCAAGCCTTGTTATTCCCACCTTTCCAGTTCTTCCTCTAAATTATTATTGACTGCACCCAGTATTGGAGTCAAATACTGCTGTTTTCAGTCTGATGTAGATATGTTTACTCACTAAATGCCAGGTGGTGCAGGCACTGAAAAGCTACAGGCTGGGGGAAAGGGCCTATAACCTTTAGTCACTGTCTAAATGTCCCCACTTTCTCCTTGAACATCTATCCTTAACTGTGCTCCCTGTCCCAAAGTGGCCAGCTGGGAATGGTGCGCGTGTGCTGACGTCCCTACTAACCTTGACCGGTGTAAGGATTACCGTGCATTTACACTCAATGCTCCTTCTTTCCTTAAGACTTATTAAGAATGATAATGAGCTCGGAGAGGGGCAGCTTGTCCCTTTTCCAACTCTGCGAAAGCTCTTCTTTCTGTCTGTTTCTCGTTGTTCACTTGTCTCATTCTTCTCTTTATCCTTCCTCTCCACCCTCCCTGCAGCCTCTCCTCCCCAGTCCATGCCTCTGTCTTTCTCCATCGTATTGAAAGGACCCAGGACAAATTACCAAAAAGGCCATTTTCATCTATGAACTGCAGGATTTAATCGATACTTATTTCATGCCTTCAAAATCAACCCTATATTACTGTTGTCTGTGTGATTTGTTTATTTTGCTCTGGAATATTCCTTCAGTTAAAGGGGGAGGGGGGGTGGGGGGGCACGGGATGCAATTCACCTTGAACCTCTATTATATTGGATTTCTCTACTGGCTGATCAAGCATGCAAAAAGGACATTTCCTCAGCACTAAAATAAAAACAATAATGATGATTAAAAAAACATGTGTGCTCTTTGTGCCGGTATAACAGTACGTGTCGAAGGCAGTATATTTTTACAAGGAAAACACTATGGTAGTGGCAGTGTGCATTTGTATACAAAATCATTACGCTGAGGGCATTTGATAAAGCTTATGTGCTGGGAAACAAAAGTAATGGCTCCTGAAGCCTGTCAAACGCCGCCTGGGATTATTGATGCTTATTTGACATCAAAACCTGGGGTCCACAGCCAAGGTCAAACAGAGGAGGAATACACGTGGGTTTAATTCTGCACACCCCTTGACAGATGCAGATGGGTACTTATGCGACATGAGGCATTTCAATGACTGATAGAGATGCATGCAGCAAAAATGCAGGTGGCATCAAACGCTGATTAACCAATGAGATTCTTAACCAGTTTAGTGAACAAGAACGAGGGCACTACAGACAACACTTCAAGTCTATTTAAGAGAAACAGAAACTGAAACCCGAAGGAGGCCACCCTGAATCACTAAGCTAAACACAAAACTGCAGAAAATATACAATGAGCACTTCAGCTTTTTCATCTCCTGGAATTTACAGAGCTTTACTTTTACCTACAGCGACAATGAAACACTGTAAAACGAAGGAAAGCAGAGGAGCAAGCGAAAGATGAAGAGGGGCAGTTTCTTTGACAGATGGATACTGCAGCGTTTCATCAATGCTGAGGAGAAATGAGAACCTGTACCACCAGTCTGACAGCGAAGGCTGGATGGTGTCCAGTTAGAGATGGACCTCCGGACAGCAGACACATGCCGTCACATTCCAGGGCAACACTGAGGGAGCACACAGGATGAGAAGCTGGAAACTCCTTCCCTTTACAGCTCTCTTTAGGCACACTGCATAAAAGTGCATGTACAATGCATCGCACTGAGGTGAGCTGTTGTTTCCTGCAGTGTCACCTGCTGTTGACTATTATTTTCGGTGACCTCATAAAATAAAAGGCATCACGAGAGCAAACTTACCTTTAGACTGGCCAATGGTTGCTATTCAAAACACACAAAATGCAGGCTGATTTCATGTCTAAACATGTGTTTTTAAGCTTGCCTGTGTAAGTGCCAAGTGCGCGCTTGCTTTGCATGCATGAATACATCTGCAACAGTTAGGCTGAACAGCTGCTGCATCATGAGGATATCATGAAAAAATACTTCAAAAGCACACACTGTGTGCATAATGCATCTCTTCTTTTTTTCTTTGTCTTCCTTTCTTTTTCTCTTTTTACAAGATAAAATCTTGATCTTGAGATGATTTGTTAAACAAATCAAACCACAAAAAGGACACAAGAACTAAAAAGCTGGGAAAAAAAAAAACTTTCATGTTTACCTTGTGTTGTACTAGCGGATGCATTTTTAATATAGAAGATGGCTTTCCTTGAATGATCTGTTTAACCAAAGACAGGAGGGGAGAGAAAAAAGGATAATTAATTACTTTTGTGAGCTATTGCACAGGAGAGACAATAAACCTGCCTGGTCGCCATGGATATGACATATTTGCTCTGAAAACAACACAATAATTAGCAAAGGAGAAAGATCCGGCGAGAATATGAAAAATCCGGGCTTAAAGTGCCAGTGATCTATTCCTGTCCTCATCTTCATCCCTGAGAATGATCACAAACATAGTGGAAAGCACACAGCAGACTTTTATAAACGCACAGGAGAACAAACAGTGACCCTTCATAAAAACATGTTGAATTAAATCTCATATCATAGTAGTGTTTTGTAGAGATGACAACAGACCAAACATGCACAGTTCACGCAGTGTTTTAACAGACTGTTTGTTCTGCAGTTGGTGGAAGTCAGAAAATCTGTCTCACACTCACAGGGGGCAGGAATAGGAATATATTTAACACAGCAAACACTAACTGCGCCTGTTTGTGGTGTCAGAGAGGTGCCAGTTTCCACAATATTTAGGACAAAATGACAAGATAATTAATACTTGTTAGACGTTTTATTTTATTTAAGACATGCATTGATTTAGGCTATTTTAAGAGGCAAATGTGTCAATTAGACGCGCATGATAAAGATGATTTTTTTTAACTCGCTGACAATCTCCAACATCAGAACTTCCGCAATACAAGCTTTGAAAATTGATTACATTTATAGTAGTTCCTCTGTTTACAGTAAATGATGCTGTACGGAGACTACTACCTGTTTAGGGGCAACCGAAAGAGTTTCACTAAGTTTTTCTTGACTATAACTGGGACTTTCGGCGCTGAAACTGCGACCAAAAGTTGCTCATTTGTGTCTTTTTCTTTATTTTTTTGTTTCTTTTTTTGTTGTTTTTGGACGAGTGTCCTTTTACAGTAACAGCCAATATTACAGGTCCAGGCTGCTGAATAAATAACAACAGCCGGCACGTTTTCATCTCGTCTTTTATGCTCATTTCGGAATGGCAACGATATATTTGAGTTCGCTTTCAGAGTGGAAAAAAGTACGAACTAAGGAGGAAAAAAAAGTTTCATTTATGTTTCAACTTTTTAGGTGAAGTGGCGCTTGGCTGCAAGCAGTTTCCCTCCGATTTTTAACGGCTTTTCATTTGATTTATCAAAGTTTATTGAAAGGCTGGTCCTGTTGCCAGCGTTTCCAAAGGTACAGTAGGTTCATGAGACTGCATGAGTCGCTCCGGACCTGCTGCTGCTGTCGGCGCTGCCGCTGTTTATCGAGACTGGGAGTCACATCGTGCCAACCGAAAAGTCCTCACATCAACTCTATTTAACATCTTATAAAAATGTAATGCTCCGATATAATTATCCTTGTCGCTGTCACTGCTGGGGCGAGTAAGACTTTGATGTCCATTTCTGTGTAGTGTAGGGAAATGAAATGAGCATGTACAGTAGTTGAGAGGAAAGGAAAACTCTTACCTGTAGTACTTCACGGTCTTTCGCTGACTTCCAGAAAAAGGTACCTGTGTATTTACAGGAGACGGGTTGAAAGCTGTCATTATTAAACTTCCCACCTTTTTTTTTCAGTTTTTCAGGTTTTATTGTAGCATTTTCTAATTTCTTACGGGGCGAGTCGCCCGGAAGATCTGCCCTGGAGACCGGCTCCAAGTGGGAAGAGGAGTCCGTAATTGAATTTCTCGGTTTGCAGGTGTTGCTTGGAAAACATGAACTGGAATTTTGTGGTTTTTCCTCATCTCAGCTTATAACTCATAAAACAGCTTTGTCTCTAAATAGGATATTGTGTAATGAAGGGATGTTTTGTTCAGGTTAAGTTGCAGTGTAAGACATTAGTTTTAAATGTCTTCTTTATACTTAATTGATACACTAAAGTGCATAACCAGTTTAATAAGATAACAATGTACAGTTTTTTTCTTTTACTGGCACTGACAATGCAGTATGTGTTTGTCTGCCAATAATGATGCATAAACTAATTTGTCATCTCTAGCTAACACCTCTCTAGCTATATGACAAAAGTAAAGAAGCAATGCTAGTTTGCATTAACTTATTTGGGGATGGGGGGGCTTGTTTAAACTGGGGTTGCAACATCCAGGCAGTTTGAGTTTTCTTTTACAATGAAGGTCATTCAAACTTCACAAAAACATACATTTTTGTTGCTGTTTTAAAGTTCTCACAGCCTCGGTTTGCGGGTTCTTGCAGAAGTTCTTCCTCTTGTGTCCAAAAACTGTTACATTGGTCAGAAATTTGAAGGTGTAGCTATAGTTTGGAAAAGTGGGGGGTGCAAACAGTTGTCATTTCCACTTTTCAGCTGTTGTGAAAGATTCAGCGAGTTTGAATGGATAGTTTTAAGGAGCAGCTGCTGGTGCAGGGAGGGGGACTAAAAGAGGCACAAAAAGGCAGAACAGATCAGAATCTATTTTCTTAACAGTGTCAAGGAAATCTGGTAGGACTTGCACACATCCTGGCTGTTCAAACAGAAGTGGAAAACTTTTAATTTTGGTTTTAAAAAAAGCGAATGCAAAGATCATGGAGGCCGTTGGATTTCTGTAGCACATGCAAGGCATACAGACACGTCCCAGCACAAACCCTGATCCACCGCAGATGAAGCTTCTTGTTAACTTTGAAATAACTGGGCCAGAATAAAAGATATTCTTGTTTTTACCATCTTGAGGAAACAAACAATTTCTCACTCCTTGGAGAGAATTTAACAGGTTTTACTCAAACAAACTGAACCTTTTGAATGACATATTTCCCTGTAACTCGAGTAGATGATGTATTAAGTATTACTAAAAGGAAAGACAACAAACAGCAAACAAGAATACTCGTTTATCTGTTGGCTAATGCAGGACAACAAACATTTCTACCTTGTAGATTGTAGTCTACTTCCTGAATTTGGTTTGTTTGATAAATGTGTTCATATAAGCGAATCCCTAAAATAATTGCCAGGCTAAGGAAACCAGCATATTGCACTGAATCTTCTCTTTGATTCAGTCCTCATCCTGAGCATGCACAGGGCAGCGGGTGACAGTGGAAAGGAACAGGAAGGGAAAGTAAGTTCCACCTTGATGCAAGTGAAAAATATCAATAGAAACTGGTCATACTTCATTTTTACCAGTTCATACCCCTAAACACCACACTCAGTAATTGGGTGGGGGAACTTATTTTCTGCCTCAGTTATCGTAAAGTAATAAATGAAGGAGAAAATTCCAAAAGTATTAAAAAAAAATTTAGTTGCAAATTGGAAGTTGGGATTGTAAATTAAAGAGCAAAAACTTGAATAAGACAGAGAACTGGATTTTAAACCTTTTTTATTTAGTTAGGGTTGTGGTTGTCTTCTGAAGGACCAGATTTGCAGCAAGAACTCTTTTAAGATGGTCATAATTGTAAGCTTAAACCACAGGTTTATTCAGCTGCATCCATTTGAAAGCTATATTTTGATTAATTCAGCCTTGCTGATTACATGCGATGCCACTCTTTCAGAATTGCAAACTGAGGGATTTATTTTCTTGTTCAAAAATCTTTTGTTTTTACAATGCTGAAACCAAAGGCATATTTAAGCATTACATTTTTCCTCCAAGAATTATGCATTTGAGTCCTATTAGTTGAGCTGATTGTGACTTGTGAAAAATCTGAATAATAGAAATATCCATTAATCTATTTTCTGGGTCTGCTTTTCCTGATGAGGGTTAGTGCGAGGGTTTATACTGTGATAGGACAAGAGGTGTGGTACACCTTTAAAAGGTCAGCATAGGAGGGAAAATATAAAGCAACAAAAATATAGACATATTCACACTTGCACCTCTTACAAACTCATTTGTTAACCTAACATGTATCTTCTTAGAGTTAAGGAGCAAACCACAGGGAGTATATACTCCACACATACTATACCGTAACTCCCAGCCAAGGACTGAACTGGGAACACTCGTGCTTTTTTATACTCAATTATTCCCTTCAGGATCAAGATGGGTGCTGGGGTTCATTTCAACTCACACCATTGTGGTAAAACGCCAGAGTACCTGGTGAGAACCCATACTGTACATGCACAGACTATGCAAACTCCACCCAGAAAGAGACTTTTTGCTGCGAGGCGACAGTGTTGACCACCGTACCACGTGTAGCCCTTCATTTACTATCGATAAGAAAATATTCATTGACAAAACTCATTAGAAAATACTAAATTAAAGTTTTCCTCATTCCATTTAAAGTCTACCTTTCTGTTGGTACAACACTAATGTCACCTCCTCTATTTGTTTTTTCCCTTCACACCTTTCCCACCAACATACATACATCAATAATTTACTGTGAAATATTCTGAGCATGAGACTCCTTGAAGCTATTCCAGGAGCAAAGCCCAAAGGAATAGTGGGGCTGTGATAATGTATTTTAAACTTGAACTTTCCTTATCTAAATTCTGCAGTCTTGTGAACTATTGACAAACAGATTATTGCCAATTAGCAGTTTTGTGATGTGTCCTCCTGTACATAATAAAGAATCAAGAAGATCGATAGCAAAGTCAACTAACAAGGTAGTGCTTTAATGTCTACCCTTAAGGTTTGGGATTCAAAGTCCATAACCCACTGCTTGGTTTGTGTCCAATACTTCTGGTAGTGGCTGACTGATTTGTCATCATGCCACTACTTGATTCCCATAACAGACAAAAATCAACTTTTGTGTAACAGTTGTTACACAACTTTAAAAAAAAAAAAAAATCAGTCTTAGGCTGAATGATTCTATTGGAGTCTCTTTTTAAAGGATCATTCAAAATGGAGAACATTTTACATATGGAAAAATTTTATTTGTATAAATTCACCAAAGAACATACACTATGACTTTTCCCCATGGGGATAAAGTATTCATCTAAAAGTATTGTAGCAGGGTTACATACTCCTGTCATCAGTAACTTTACACTAAGTTGTTCCATGGTAAAGCTGATGAGGCCTCCTTCACCAGAAATATTGCCTGAATATCAGTGATAGATTAGAAAAAGCACACTTCAAGACATGTAAAACTACTTCTTATTTAATGCAGCTTATACTCCCAACCCTAGGATGTGTTATATAAACTACATTCTTAAGCAAACCCACTGCAGAGGTCTCAGCATCCCATCCATCAGTGGGTTCCTCCTGATGTTGCAATACTGTGATACAGAATAATAAAGAAGTAAGAAAGACCAGAAAATCAATAGATTATTCTGCAGATCACTTGATTCAGTAATGATCCAGTCCATTTATCGCCAGCCGTTTATTCATAAGGCGGCTCTCAAGGGCGTACCCACCCCACCTCTGCCCTGCTGACTCCTTTGCCATTGGTACTACTAATTATAAAACATTAAAAACAAATCACACAGCACTCCAAGGTTAGAAAAGACTTACAAGTGCCCTCATACAAAGTGCAGTAAACAGAAATTAATCAATTGAAAGATTTGGGTTTTTACCTTTTTCAATGCAGCACTAATTTTCCTACTGTTCTTGAATTTCTCCAAATATTACAAAGTCCTGGAACAACTTATCTTGAGGGTTTATTGGTGACACTTTCAACACAATGATAGCACAAATCATAAGCTTAACTAATGCATAACACATAATGAACTAATGCATTAAATAATGCAGCATCTATCATGAATTCCTGTTGCTCATCAAACTAATGATGATCTCAGTGTGGATTTATGTGATTGCTTCACACTTAATAGATTAACTGATCAACATTAATTCATTGTTAATTCATGGATTCATCGATATGTCAACAAATGTTCCAGTTTAGATCAAAATATACTATAATCTATTTCAAACTGTTGATTTATTGTCCTTATTGTAAAACTGTACAAAAACTACCCTCATTTATTGGAAAAAATCACTTTTTTTGCGATTTTTCCAATAAATAAAAAAAAACTTTTACACTGGAATAGCCTTTTTACTATATTACAGTATACTTTAAATTTCAATGTGTCAACAATGTATCTTTCATCTTTGTTTCTTAATACCTTTTCAATTAAAAAATAAATTTTTACTTAAGATACTCTGCTATCACTTTACTTTCTATCTTTGATACCTTTCTTCCCGGATTAGTTCTCTTTCCTGCTTTTCTCCTCTCCTTTGAATTCTCCGTTTTTTCTCTTCTCGTTCTCTTTAGGTCTCTCCGATCCCTTATGATTGCCCTGTTGCGTCCTCTTTTTTCTTATGCTCTTCTTTTCTTTTGTTAGTTTTGTTTCTGGTACCTCGCGTCTCTACTCTAGGCCTCTTCCCTTCTTCTCCCTCCCCCCCCTTTCCCTCACTAAACCCCCCCTTCTCCTACACCCTTTCCTATGTCATCCTGTTTCTTTTGTATTTTCCCCGCTTCGCTTTGTATCTCCAATCGCTTAATTCCTCTAAGTTATCTTATTTCCTCAGCTGTCCTTCTTTTTTTTTGGTCTTTATCTTCTTTCATTCTTCTCGGGTTTTCTTCCCTCCCCCACCTACCCTTCCCCCCCTTGCATACTCCTGTGACTGCGTTTTCCCCTTCCCCCTTCCCTTCTCCTCACCCCTCTCTTTTATCTCCTCACCTCTCCTCCTTCTCTCCCTTTCCCATGTTCCTCTCTTTTGTTGCTACCTTGCTGGATGCCTTATGCCTTCCTTCCTTACTTCTTTTTCCTTTCTCACCCTTCTTCCCCTTATTCTTTAACCTTTTCCTACCTTTCCCACCTCTCCCCCCCTCTCCCTCTCCTCCCTCCTCCCTTCCCCCCCACTCTCTCTCTCTCTTGCCTATTTTTGGTTCTTCCAATCAATCTTTTTTACCCACCCATTAGACCCCATGATAAGATATATTATATTCCAGGAATCCCCTGTATTCTTTTTTTTTTCTTTCTTCTCATTTTTTTTTGTGTTCTTTAGTATTTTTTTTATTTTCATCTCAATCAGAGTGAGTTTGGGCATCTGTAAGTCGTTTATTGAAATATATACAGGTTGCAAATTTTCACTGTCATTCCACGGTCACAACTACCTCAGTCAGTACACAAGGACAGTGGTAACAAATAAATATACATTATTAATTAATTAAATGCTCAACCTGGATGTCCAGTACATTCAGATGATCAATCCAGGTGCCAGGAAGTAAAAATCCTGCCATGTTTTAAGACAGAGAAGGTGTCTTCACTAATGAGCTCATATACTTGCAGAGGAGCTGTGCTAATTACATTCAGCTGGTTTAGAGATTGGTTGAAACAACTGCTGGACAGGATTTTCACTCTGGACCAGGGATGTCTACCTCTGCCAGTACCCCAGTCTGGGAAGTGATGTGAATCCCTGGCACTCCAGCTTCTGCCTGTTCTTATGAAAATGGCAGATTTACATGGCAAATGCCATATGATCTGGCCACTTCTCTGACTGATTTGCCCCTCTCATCTGAAGCAGTCTCCAGCAGAGGAAGTGAGAGTCCCCTGTTGGTCTTCCTCTTTTTGATATTTGGTATGCTGTAAACAAGCGTTTCCATTGACTATTAGCATGTAACTGCTTATCATTATCTTAACATGTAATCTAGTTTATGGGCCTAATATATTTTCTTATTGTATATTGTTTCATTTATCTAATGTTGCCCCTGTTCTTCTTATTAATGATGAATTATGCTTTCAAAATATGAATGGAAAATCACTGTCTGGGGCAAACTCCACTGGAGAACAGTGAAGCTTCCTGGTTGCCCAAAAATTGTAGTTCTTTCTTCATCTGCTAGGGGCTGGCTCCAAATCAGACCAAATCCCCAAAGACTCCCATGTTAAAAAGATCAACTTCACAGCAGAAACAAATGTGTTTCCGTTTTTTTGTTTTTGTCAGTCCTTCTTTTTTATTTCATTTGTGTGTGTGGGGGGGGGGAGCCGGGATTTTTATTTTCTTTATTATATCTTAAATTATACATAACTGATTGTCCTTTTGATTGACAGGCGGCAGACTGGGTACCGATTTTAGCCAAGGAAGCTAATAGTGAGCTCCCTGTCTGCTCCCAGGAAGGCCTCAGCCTGTAGCAGAGTTGCACAACGGCAGTTTTTAGCTGGTTAACAGCAAGTCTGAGCATGGCTTACCTTTGTCAGCCTGTCTTCGTTTGTTCCTGTACAATTCTGATTAGCTTGGTTGCCATTAGCTTGACTGTCAATCATTTGCCCAGTGGCTTGGAGCAGCCCTGCCTTTGTTCATTTTAGTATTTTCTGGGAGTGACGACACACGTGACCAGTAATGGGAATAACAGCGTTAAAATAAACAGCGTTACTAACAGCACTACTTTTTCTGTAATGGGCTAACCTAACTAATTACGATGTCTATCATTACAACGCTGTTACCGTTACTGTCCTTCACTGACAGCGCATTACTATTGTTATGTGAGATTCATTTTTGTTCCTGGTGAACAGAAGTTTCACATTTGTTGGGACTATATTGTGCAGGTGCTCTCGCGGAGAGGAGATGGAGTGAATACAGAGAAACCTGGAGACACTCATACACTCAGTAGTAACTTATGGTCTCCAGGGCTGCACACGTGCCTCTCCATACACTCATGTTTGAGTAAAAAAAAAAGTTGTTGCTGTGTTCCATTGAGAGCGGCTGCATGGCAAGCTTGAAGAGGTGCGTGTTGAGCCTCTGTGGACCTATACAGGGCGTATGGTGATGACGTCACCAACCTGACACGGACGCAGATGCAGCACGAGTATGAATCCAATTTAAGAAGAAAACACCATCATAGTTCGAGCAACAAGTTTCCCTGAATTATTTCTCTCACCCATGACCCGAATTCAGTTAATAATTAACACTAAAGATATATTACACTAGTTCTGCACATTCGATCTGTCTTCATCTGACCCGGAGCGATACAGAAACAGTGATGATGATGATGGACTGATGAAATGTCATTGTAAACCTGAGTCAATGTGCGTAGCTGAACACACGCATGCACAATGGGAAGAATTGTGTAATGAAATCATCACAAATGAGAATTTCCCCTCAGAGATAAAAGACATGAACATGATGAGAAACGTTCATAAGAAACTACGTGTTTCTTCATGATGGCTGGAAGCTGTTACAACGCAGACCTGAAGCGCCTTCCCTGAGGAGGAGACGGAGCCGCAACATTCATCAATCTGAGTGTCCATGAATTTTCTGTTTCAGTAATTTATTCTGTAAAGTTTCCATTAATCTCATTCATTAGTCAGATCTAATATTCACTTTTATATTAATTCAACATAAAGATTAATGTAATAGATTAATTAAGACTAATTTAAAGTTAAATCAAAAGGAACATTAAAAAGTATTGGAATAATTACTTTTCCAATTAATTAGTTATTTCTATAAAGCTGTGACTCCGTTACTAACGGCATTACTTTTTGGGAGAAGTAATTAGTAACTATAATTAATTACTTTTAAAAAAAATAATGTTCCCAACACTGCACGTGACACATCAAGATGCCGTTGGTTGGAAACGCCCAACTGGCTTCACTTTTAGCTCTTCAGATGTGACCATGTACTACATCCATTTTTTTTCAGTCTTTGGGTGTCATCTCATGTAAACTAGCTTGACTGCTAGTTTAGTCATTTCTATTTTTAGCTTACAAAACCGTGATTCTAACAATACTTGTTTGGATTCCTAGACATTTGATCTCAGGACAGTATCCAAAAAATACATCTGATAGAAAAGTTGAATTTTATATAAAAAAAAGGCACTTTTAGTGTTAACTTTGTCAGGCAGTTTCAAATGTACTGTAGCTTCATCATTGCTAGCAAAAAGAAATTCTAACTGTGCATGTACAAAGTAAGTGTAATTACTTTTTTCTGATTGGAGAAACTCAAGGTGTTACAATTGTCCCATGTCACAACTTTCCCTGGTCTCCCTTACCTGACAGGTAACTCACAAAACAATGTTTTGAGGACAGAAATGACAAAGTTTAAAGGAGCAATAAGCAAAAATGAATCATTTGCAGGCTGAAGAAATCAAAGATTTGCACTGTGAAGCTATAGCTGTATAAGTCCATCAGGAACATAGCAGAACATCACACACCATCTCTCTGTGTTGATATTGAGTCATCCTTGTGTGTGGTCTGGGGGCAGTCTACATTAGGCGGTGTCCGTGTTTTTAGATGCCTCATGTTGTGTATATTAGTTGTTTGTCCCCACTTCGATCATTCAAACAGTTCAAATGTCCGACCAGTCACACAATAATCAGGTCTGTGAGTTGCCTCAAGAACCAGAAGAAGAAATGCTCGCTTTTCATGGAGTATGAAACTGACAAAAACTGTTAATCATGACACACTTTGTTTTCATTTCTACACACTGTTGGAGGAATCCAGAGTACTAACACAGAACCTGGCTAAGAACAGGGAGAAAATGCAAACCTCAGAGAAACAGTTAAGTGCTGCCAGGATCTGAATCAGGTCACAATACTAACCACAACAAAACGATGAAGACTTCAACTTTTCATGTTTTCCCTATTTAAAAAAAAAAATTGCAGAACTTTTGCTTTTTTTCATGAGAAAAAAAATCTGTTTTAATGATAAGAAAAATAAATGGTCAGCCATGTCCACACAGCTTCAAAACAGCATCAGAATGGCCAAAAATACTTCAGATAGAAAAGGGATGTAACTCCCTGCCACCCACTTTAGACACACCCCTGCTGCTGCCAGGCTAAAATACACCGTCCTTGACCTACGTTTTATGAAATTGATATCAAACAGTCATCTGATTATTTATAATGTATTTTTCCAAAATGTCAAACTACCCCTTTTGAGACTCTGATGTCAAACATCCATCTATGTTATTCACAACCAATTCACCCCTGAACCACTCAGGTGTGGGGGAAAAAGCAAATTAACACTGCAAAGCTGTATTTGTCTGCATTCCATTAAATTTCAATCAAATTTTCCATGTTGCTTATTTATTTTAGACAACAGCGTGTCAGAAAACAATATAAAAATGAATTTTCCACAATGTCCTGGCTTTTTGAAAAACAATGACAAAAACCAAAACAGAAAAATCCAAGCAAAGTTGGCTGAGAGCTCTGTGTGCCCGCCATCAGTAAGTATCTGTTTTATGATCATCAGAATGAGTGTCACATTGCAAGTAAGTGATACTTTATTGCCCTGGGCAGCAAAATTACTGTTAAATATAGGCATGGTATGGTATATTTGAGTGGAGTAATGCTGCATATGGATTTGTTTAGATTTTATAAGGACATTTTATAAGACGCAAAGTAACTTATGTTGTTAATCACACTACTGTATATCCACTCCTCATCTGGGTGTAGTGTAGTTCTAACATTGTAAAAAGCTAAACAACTACAAAACCTAAACAACCATTTCATAGCAAAATGAATAATATGATAAGTAAAGTAGACGAGCGCCCTCCACAAGCTCCCAAACTGTCCACTTGCGAGAGGCTGATCAAGGTCGACTTATTTTCAGTCCCGTTGCATGAGGGAGCCAATGAACTGGCATTTGCCTTAATTAAATGAAGACATGTACAAATGTCCTTTAGCAGGTGGCTGTCTTATGGAAGTTAACAGTGGTGGCAGCTGCCTGTGTATGGTAAACAGGGAGCATTTTTGAAAAGTGATGGTGGCTGTTATGGGGAGGAGGGGTGAAGGGAAGATTGGACAGCTGTCGCCATACCCACCTCACTATGCTGACTTAGAGCTAACACTCGATCAAGCCTTTGTATATGTTTTTCCAGTACATTTCAACACTGTGTACACCTAGTGTTTGAGACCGCACAGAGGCACATTTGGTGTGACAGATGCACACAGCACATGAGCAGCAGAGGGCAAGAGCTGAAACGCCTCGGACAGTGAAGTACTTTCTGTCCAACTTCACTAATAAGCATGCCTTTTTTTTATAACCTCAAAGAAACGAGCTCTCAGTTTAATACGGATGTTTTTATCTTTTATAGAAATAAAGCATGCGGATACAAATGTTGTTTAAATGTATTTCTGAACTTGGTTGTTTGTCTTTTCATCCAGGTGCAATATGATTTCTCCATCTAAGATATTTACATGTTTAGGCAGCAAACAATAAGAGGTAGGTGGCTACTTCCTCAATCATTTCCAACAGGAAATTAAGGTGTGGGTCCGCCACAAAAACTGCAGTATCACAACAATCTCAACTTTTCTCGGCGCAAACTGTATATTCTCAAATAACAGATCCATTTAGGTCTGTGTTCAGGGCTCATTGTGCGAAATGATATCTCATAGAAATAATTACAGAAGCCGCATTCACGTGTCTGAACTAAGAACAAATGCCGTCGTCAACAGCTCTGGTCACTGCACCATATGGTGATGATAAGATGGGCAGGTAAAATCTAATTTTAATAAATTCCTAATCAGCTTGGAGGGACACAGAAACAGCATAGTTAATGGAAATTTGTAGAGTCAGCAAGGTCTTCCACAGCTGCGATTTTAATAAGATTTGAGAGGCATTATAACAACATTGCAGTCAAAATCATGTTGAGCTGCTCCCTCTGTCTGCAACTCCAGCAGAGGGGAAACAAGAACAGACAAATAAGGGAGGCAAGGGGAGGAAAACATGGTCATCTGTTTCAAAAGAGCTCAAATCTGATCTCCTGGGGGAGAGGCACAGGCAGAGGTACTGTATAGCACATATCATCTCCTTGTGATCATTCATGCTTTCTAATTACAGAAGGTGAGGAGGGCCATAATTTTATCGTATTTGTTTTGCATCACTGCAAAAATAGAAAATGAGGGCTTGCCAAGCTGCACCAATTTACTTCATTTCGACCTTGATTAAAAGAAAATTAATTGCCACATCTCTCATTATGTTGCAGGCAGCATTTGACGACGCGAATGGAAAAACTCAAAAATAAAATGCAAAGGCTCAAAGGGACTGAGAGCCGGACTTGGATGTTCAAGAGACAACGCAGTCTTCTGACAATGGAAATAAGCAAAGCCGTGTCAGGAAAACGTTATAGTTCAGTAATATAGGCATATAAATAATGAAGCTACATGATGCTTGGCTATTGTTTCCATAAATGATGTTTCATCTATAAAGTTTTTAAATGTACTGTAATGGATGAGTTTTTCAAGATCCAAACTGTCGAATTATATGCCAGCAAAACAGATCCATTCATGCTGTTCCATAAAAGTTTTTCCCTATAAATGATAACAAACCAAAACATCTTTCAGATCCTGTTTACATCCCTCAAACCCCTGCGGCTCCACCTCTCCTCAAGACACCATATGTCTCAGTGGATCAACTTCACAAGTTTTCAGTAACCATGGTGTATGATTACATGAGAATTTCTCTCAGACAAGGCCTCCAGGAGGAGCAAAATGCTAAATGCTATTTTTGAAATGAAATTCTCCTTCATGTGGCTGCACCTGTTTCCCTGGGAGAGTAAACAGAGCAGACGCCTGATAGAGAAGGCCTGCCCCCAACACACACCTTATTCTAAAATATTTATTAGCTTTTGACACTCTTTAAAGTCACAGTCTGGGACAAAGGGTACCCTGTTCCTCTTGCACTTGTTTGGCTATACTTATTCCTCTCCCCACCTCACTGTGCTGCTTCAGCTGCTTATCAGTGACCACTGTGACAGAGACATTAAATGCAACTAGCTCTTGTACCCGCTGGTACTGACCTCACACGGGTTGAGTCCACATCTCTCACGCAGTTGGGTTCAATCAGCAAGACTAAAATTAGCGTTTTAGTGTTGTTATGAACCTGGACATGTGAATTTTTCATGATCAGCACCATCGTTGTAAGTTAGCGTGCGTCCCAACTTGTGAGCGTGGAGCAGGGATCATTATTCGGCATGCCTCGTCAAGCCATCATGAATGCAATGGGGACATTTGAATAATTGATTGAAATAATGTAAAGTAATCTGGCCAGCTTTCATTCTTGGCTCACCTGCTCCTAATTCTGAGACGGCTCTCAGTTGACAGGGGACAGGAGGGACATTTAAGGACATGGGAGAAACATGGGGGAGGACATTTTACCCACCATTACCCATCGTCTCTTATTTCTCCACCGATCTCACCGGTGATGTTGTGGTAAATAAAATGCTGTGTTAAACTCCCCTTGAGACATGCAATCAGTAATTTGAGAAAAAAGAAGAAAACATAATATGCGCACAAGTTCGAAAATTCTTCTAAGCTTGACGGAGAAATCTCAACTGATAACAGGAAACTAATTTCATAACCTTTAAATAGTATGTCATGCCTGACCAAGCATCTTTATTCAGAGTGAATTTGAGCAATCAGTGCAAGCTCTGCAACAGTTTTCTCATATTTGATAAAGTTTATGACTGACCATAACTATTCCCATGGCGTCCAAAAGCTTCCTCCACTTTTCTTTTATCAACTCAACATAAGAACAGCTTTTTAAAATAAAATTTCTCCTCAGGTAATAGTCTCAAATATCACCTCTCCTGCTATTTCAGGTCATTAACTGATCTAAACAAGTACTCCTGTACTCCACAGCCACCTTGTAATTCTGGTTTTCTTTATCGCACTAAATTGCGACCTACACTTTCACTTTTGCAGAAGTACAGTTCCCCATATGCAGCTTTGGTCTAGATATTGTTGAGTAGATTGCTTAGATATTCCTTCATAATGATAATTCTTCTAAATTAGTTCACATCTGCATTGTTTAGGGGGTTATTTGGGGAGTTTAGTTTCTTCCTTTAGTGAACCTAATTACTCCTTGAGTAGAAGCAGGGACAATAGCTGATAAGTGTGACTGAGTCTATATGTGTAAAAAAGACCTTCATGATTTCACCGTCAAACCTCAATCCACCTCCTGTATTTGCTGAAACACCATGGGGACGAGCTGCGTTCTTTTCAGTGTCATTCTGAGCTCTGTTTGGTACAGTATATCACCTGATAGCGTGTTTATCCTTGAAAGCCTCATTGAATACCTCAAACTCCCCAGGCAGGAATACAACTTGACATGTCTGTCCTCACAGCAGCTGCTTTTGTACGTGCAAACTGGTCATTTTTAGCTCAGCATCATAATTCAGATATGATGTAAACATAATAAACACAGAAATAATAATGCTAGTAATTGTAATGGGGAGGGGGTGAGGGTGTTGGGGGGGTACTCAAAGGAAATAACATAATTAGAAGTTTGTCCCCCCCCTCCTTCTCCTCTCTCTTACTAAATAGCAGCCAGCCACTGAAAGTGTTCAGTTTTAGGACACAGGGGTCACACCTGTTGTGGAACTTGATAGAAGGCTTATTTATAAACTTTCTGAGCTCTAAATTCCTCCTTCAGAGAAAACGCTGACATTCAACGAGTGAAGGAGGGGTGGGTCAGCTGAAAAGCTTCGCTTAAGAACACGGCAGCAACTGTATGGCACTGAAATGAGGAAACGAAACAAGCCGTAGACTGATCAGAGAAGGTTGCAGGTATTTAGGTGGAAGGACGAGAGCGGAGGACAACTGTTTACTCAGAGCCAGCAAGTGTCCTTATGATGATCCCAAAGTCAACAATGCAAACATTATCCTTTTGGCAAAAAACTTCCAAAACACAATGTTATGTATTTTGTCTTTTTGGGGCTATAAAAGTGTGTGTCTTCTGGCTGCGTTCAGCTCTCAACTGTAGTGAAAACACTTTAAATCACGTCGCTTTGTGTATTCGGAATGACCTTCACTGAGTCTTTGCGGTAATTTGAAAACTAAACACCACAGAAAGACGGCCTCTGTTACTTTGCTCCCTAAAAAGGCAAAAGTCACAATCGGGTCCACTGGGGAGCGTCTTAATATATTGCCTAAATTTAGGTACTGAGTTATAGCCGAGGAGATATCTGGGTGGGCTCATGTGACGTATGAAAAGGTCTGGAAATGCTGAGTGGATTTTGAGTGTAAGAGGGAACACATTATGGCTGTGGGGGAGAGCTCTGAAGTGACTGATAGCATGACAGGTGCTGCGTGACAAGTGCATGATAAGTGCCTTTTTGAAATGGGAAAAAAAAAATGATCATTTTTTGAGTTTTTTTCTCTTTTTTAAAGTTTAAGTTGAAACGAATGAATGTGTATCAATCTGAGCAACATTTTTCTTGATGTTTTTTTTTTTTTTTTTTCTAAAAAAGAAAGAAACAACACAAAAACAGACATCATCTCTGCATCAGAGGCGTCACATTCTGGTATAATTTGTAGAATTGTGCTCCAAGTCCTTCAGCCGGAAGACACTAATAGAAGTGTCATCATATTCTGCTGAGCCCCTCTCTCCGTCACTCTTGCTGTGCCATGTAATGTAATGTTGTTCCCTTAACATTTAGCAGGGTTCAAGTCATTCTGCACTGGTCAGGAAGTTGTAAGGACCAGATTGCGCACAAGTAAGCAGATACTCCACACTTTATTATAGACATCTGGGTATAATATTAGTCATCCCTGCCAATACCAGCAAACCTAACAGGCAAACCATGTGACAAGGCGCAACACCAGACAAATCGATGGCACAAAACAGATTGCATTGCAGAGATTCCCTTTTGCTGACAGGCCACGGGATAGTTTGTGCTTTTAAAAAATAGCGACATCTTTTAAGGTGACCCCTAGAGTGCTTCTTACAAAATTACAAGAGACAGAAATCCATTTGCAACTGTGCTATAACACTGAGATTACATTGTTACTTTAGAGCCTCAGTGCAAATTAATTTGAGGTTCATTTCATGTATTATATAAATGGATGGTGGTGTGAAAATTAAATCCCAGTATTGCGCATTTCTATATATTGTTTTATTTCTGCAGAGGGTGTTTTGGATCACTGTGCTTGCCATTCAATTGGCCAGCAGGGCAAGGTTCCAGCAGATTTAACTCTTTTATGGCCTTGGCTGTCAAGAGGAGAGAAGGACAAAAGTCCTGCATGGGGTGTTTGGGTAAATACGGGTGGGACAAGGCATTTGTAGATACATTTTTATTGTCAAATTATTCAAAAGGGATTGAAATGACCTCAAGTGATGTTTAAAAAATCAAAAGTTAATATTTGTAGAGTTTCATGTGTGTTTTAAACACTCACGTTCACCTGCCACTGAGGTCCAGTGAACGTCTCCTGATGATTTAAGATCTATGTACTCAGAAGAAATGGCAGCACTGTAAAAGAAAAGGTGTATTATTGGATTACTTGGTTTGCCTTAGAGTTTTATTTTCAGTGGTAAATCATGCTGTAAGTGCTGGTTGTCAGAAAGGAAACAGGTAGAGCATTTTAAAAGTTACAGCAAGTGAAGACACTGTTTGCTGCAATTTAATCAGAGAAAAGCTGACTAGTATACTTGAGATTGATAGAATTTCATTTATCTAGTTATCTCAAGAACCAATTTTTGTCATATCAGTGTGTCTTTAATATGAATTTCTCACATCTTACAATAAAACAAGATAGTTCCACATGTGTTTTCACACTGCATGTTCGTAGTTAGTAACAAAATGTCACATTATCAGACAACTCCTCTGTTCTTACACTGATGTCTCACCTTTCCAGCCTATAGAGCAGGTACCTGAACTGGTGTAGACTCTTTGACTGGGCTGGGCACCCTTGGACCCAACACCAGCCAGGCATATGGAAAGAGTTCACAGCGTGTCGATGGGGCAGCCCTGTCAGGTAAGAATATCTGAGCATCTCATACCCTATCTAGGGACCTTGGAGCCATGTGTCGACATGCATCGCACTGTTAGCTACATCGCCTGGTCATATTGGGGACAGGAAAGAAGTGGCGGAACAGAAGCGCTCCAGATGTTCTTCATCAGTGGGCCACAGGGGAAGTCTGTTACCACAACACCTGGCTCATTCTGCTCGGAGCTCAGAGGCAGAGTGGTGACGCTCTGCCACAGTCTGGCTATCTGACTAAAATAGACTGCTCCAGGACTGCACAGGATCCATCGTTCACATGGACTGTGTCGTGCAAATTTTGTTATGGAAACTTAACCATATAGATTTAGAAAAAAAAAAAAGTGGCAGCACAGTGCCAGACTGAGCAAAACTTTTGAAAAGCTGCATTTTTATTAAATGACCTGCTATATATCAAAAACATCTAAATAAGTGCTCTACACAGCATGCAGCCAGGTTTAGTGACTGAAAGAAAAAGTCCTTTAAGTTGTGGATGCTATGCTCCGTACATCAGTAAATAAACATCAGGTAAACTGAGAATCTTCCAAAGTGTATTTTTGAGTGTGATGTGCAGACTCGGCACCACAACTGTCACCTTGCCAGCAACAGATCTGGAGCTTTCATGCCACAGAAAGAAGCATTTGTTTTCATTGTGGCAGAAGAGAGCAGGGGAAAGTGAAGAGGGCAGCAGCCCAGGTGAAAAACGACAGATGCCACGCTCAATAATACCAATGTTAAAATCTCCTTGACCTGCAGGTCATCAAATAGCAACCCCAATTCGTTTCATATTTTCCTTGCTCGATCAATGGTGGCATAAATTTGGGGCTCAATGACAAGAATAATTTAAAACAGATCTATAAACGATAGAATGCTATTCCCTATGGTCACAGATGCATAACATTTTTTCCAGATTGACAGGATGAATCCCCTAAAGCGTTACATAAAAAAAAGAAAGAAAAAAAAACACGACATTGGGCATGTGTGTGCATGTGCTCAACTTGCCCTGTTTGGTTTCTTGTGTCTTTATCAGGTGAGTTCAAGTACATATTGAGAAATCAATGTTTTCTGAATTTCTTAGGCTTTTCTGCTCTGATCAGCAAAGATAGGAAGGACAAATTGTTTAACATGTCTGAATAAATAATTCCATCAATGCTTAGCCCCCCTCCTTTCCTTAAGTCAAACGAGTCTGACTTTCTGCACCCCCGGGGATTACAAGAAAAGCAATAAATGCATGAAATATAAATAGTTACTAATGGGCCTCAGACTTTTCTTTCTTTTTTGTTTTTAGCCTGAAAAATCCAAATAGTTCTATTAGGCAATCTGTTTTGAAAAAATATATATAGTAAAATTAAGATTTGAAATCAAAACTAGTTATCTACTTAACTTATTAATCCCACACCTGTCTAACCAAGCCTATGCAGACACCATTTTCCTATTTAGAGGACAAGATTATTGGACTCCACGCTAATACTGTTTTGCAAAGCATAAAAGCCTCTTGCTGATAAATATTAATTTGAGCCTTCATGATGTATTTGAAAATTCCAGCTAAAATGTCACCACATGGAACATTAATGTAATATTTCAAGGCCTGAGAGCAATACTCATATTGATTGCATTTATTTGACTCTGGGGAGGAGAAATAATTCTTCAGTGTGGAGACACATCTGGTAGCCAAAGATGCGAAGCAGGGAATGAGAAAATGCAAAATAACAATAAAAAATAATAGGACTTGTATTTAAATGCATTATCCCGGAATTGTTTGGATACCAATGCCTGATTATAGCCGAGAAAAGACAGATGCACACGGGTCTTTTACTGCTACCTCTGAAAGGTTTAATTTTCTATAAAGTGTTTAATACCCAACAAGAGAGGAGCAGATCGTTTGCATTCAGCTATTTTCTCTCCTCCCTGCTATTTGCAGCAGGTGCCCTGTGATAAAACTCAACAGCTAAATGACAAGACTCCCCTTTTCTTCACACTACTGAGCTGCACTTTGCTCTTGTGTTTGCGTGAGTTCAGCGCAAGACAACTTCAAGGCGTTGTCGCACAAGGCTTCTGTCCTTTGTTATCAACGATATTGACTCGCGGGGAGTCGAGGCGTCTGACTGTCTTTGTGCAAATGAACTGAAATCTGAGAAACAGCACTTTGACCCTGAGCCCATCCGTCACCAGCTGCGCTGTCTTTATTAAGTGGATAAACAACATTTGTGCGGTTGGCTTTTAAATAAGTGTCTGGGGTTTTTCTGCCTTTAACTCTTAGAGCTATACCTCTCGCGCCACATGCATCCTTTTGTTATTTTGGAGACTGAGCAATAATTGCGTAATTCATTAAGCAAAAGGCAAATGATTAAAGAAAATTTTAATAATCTACAATATAAGTGTCCAGAGGTCAAACTGGAAATCAGTCGATAATGGCAAACACCAGGTGTTCGTTGCATTAATGCAAGAATGCCGATCTTGTACTTCTGCGCCGCGCAAATATTCTACATTTTTATCGCAAAATGCGCCTTAGAGCTTGGCAGTTTTCCACTTTGACAGCACTGCTTTTACACTAAATAACTTGCAATAATTGTAAAAACAGGCGCAAATGGGATAATGGCTTTGTTTAGAATGTAGAAAATTATGGAAGCGTATCAGAAAACTTTTCTTGTGTTGAACAGACTGCATCTCCATCCTGCACGCATGCAGGCTGCTGATACAACACGGTTAAAGCGCCTCCCGCTGGCGCATCTCAGTACCAGAGCTTCTCTGAAGGCTGCATCACATGTCTGACCATCCTCCTCAAGTAGCCTATCTCACGACTTTTTAAAGATGGAAATGGGGTTTAAAGGTAAAATGTTTGTGTAGATTAATTCCATGAATATGAAAAGGACGACGGAGGGTGTATAGTGCAGACAGTGTTGAGACCCCATCTGCTGAAACATGACACAGTGGAATTATGTCAAGTCATAACAGAAAATGCACATTTTTGCCTTCAGTGTTCTGTTCCAGTACGTGCCCCCCATGAACTATGATACTAAGAAATATCAGCCAGCATGGTCTGATGGGAATGATGTCATTTTTTTTGTTGTTGTTGCACATTACATTGCTTCTCCTGATATGACAAAAGGTGTTGTGAAAATTATTTGTTAGCGTGCATTTATGTTCTGTCTAGTACCCTCTTTTATCTTCACATATTACTCAAAAGGAGCCAGACTTTCTTTTAATATTTTAAAGTGCATCAACATTTAGTTTCTGTAAAGCCAAATCCACAACTGTAAACTGAAATTTCAGTAACTCACTGGCAAAAATGCACTGGCATGTCTAACAGAGTGGTCTTGATCAACAGTTTTCCGGCTTCTAGTCATATTAGCATTCACCACATTATTGCTCCTCAGTCCTGTCCCTGTTCTTGGGGGTTAGAGGGTTACTATGATTCCGAGAGTAACGTGTAACGTAAAGAACAATCTTTTCCTCGCAAAATATGAAGAAATGAGTGGTGGTTGAAGACTTTTGCACTGTAGCGTAAATACATTTCTGTACATATTCTGAGAATTTTTGAAGATATTGTGTTTATGTGGAAAAGGAACGTCTTTGCCACCATCCAGTGTAATCTGACTGTTTCATTTGTTCCTTTTAATGCGTGTTAAATTCAGACTTTGGTGGTTTGGGGCCCCCCAAAAGGTCGTTATATGATACAACTGGTCACTGTCTCTGTAGCTCTTATTAATAAACAGTGACAAAAATCAAAAATCTGTTTTAAATCATGAATGGCATCGAAGTTTGTTGAGCTGTAAGAAACAGTGAGTTAAAAACAGCTTGTCTGTATGAATTGAAAAGGCTGGTATTTATGTTTACTGATCACAGAGATGAAAGCTGAGACAAAGGTCCTGTTTTGCGTTGACAGTCTATCAACTTTGTGAAACAAGTCAGGATATTTAGGTCCTGGTTTAGTCTGAGCCAAATCACCACTGAGTCCCACAGATCTGTTGGATGATTATAACAGATATTCCCTCTCTTTGGTTGAAAGTGCACCAGTCAGCCCAAACAGCTGCTGTTTACAAGCAGGGTTGGGGACGGGGGGGGGGGGGGGGGACAGTATTGAGGAATGAGAGTAGCAGACCTGCTGCAGATAAACTACTGTAATCTTTGCTTCACTTTTTGATTAAAACTTTTTAATCTGCACAGTGGCACAGCTGAACTATCGAGAGGGCACAGCTTCGCTCTTCACACCGCCAGGAACCGAGAAGTTTTCTCCAAATTCATAACAATAAACATCCAGCCAAGGATATCCTAAATAATGGATTTATATAAAAACCCAAGACAACACCTTCAAAAAGCAAATACCTTTTATCGCCATCTGTAGCCGGCACCTGGGACGCTGGGTTTTCTGTGTAGCAGAGTGAGGAGGGAAATCAGAGTTTTGGCACAAACAATGTGAACATTTAAATAAGAAATGGAATCTGAGTCTCACTGTTTATTTCTCAATTCCCACATCGGTTCATGAAAGCAACACAAAAAAAGAAGAAAAGAAAACATTTTTTACCCTTTTTTTCAGGTGTAATAATCAGGAAGAGTTTCTCTGCAGGACGATATCATCATGATATTAGATAATTGTAGAAAATGTCCCTGTTTATTGCATGTAAATTTTATCCTCCTTTTGCTTGACTTGATCAGTCACAAAGAAGCCCTGCCTGTTTCTGAATAGCTATTACATGTGACATAAAGCAGAAGTCTGTAGCCTTCTGTTGGGGCTAGACGGGTCACCCAGGCATCAGCAGCAGCATCACTAAAGTGGCTGCACAGTGGCAGGTGATTTAATGGTTGTCACGGTGGCAATAGAAGTGTACAGAGACAGGATTCCAGTCAAATCTAATACTTGTGATGAATCACTGTCATGCTAGATGTAAATGTAACACTAATAGACATAGGGAGATCTACTGTTAGCTGCTTTTGCTAATGAGCATATTCTTTCAGAGGGGTGGTGTCACTTCTGTGTGCTGGTTCCATACAGTACGGAGAGAAATGAGGGGGCTTATATTGGATTGGGTGTAATAAGAGTCTCGATTTCACATAGCTGTGAGAAGCTCAGTCGTGAGGCTCAAACATCTATTACAGTAAGGCCTGAAATGCACATATTTTGTTGGAAGATGGTCTATAAATAAATGTTCAGAGCAGCATTGAGTTGACTTGCATTTAACTTAAAGAGCTCAATGCTGGATGACTGAGGAGAGGTAAGTTCTCTTCTGGAATATTGATCATACTTTTCCTTGATTTTTTAGAGATTTGTTGGAAATATTTGCAAATCTAGATCTATCTGTGTGAATGACATATGTTAAAATATGAAGTTACAATTATATTCAGCGGCTTTGTGAATTCTGAAATTACTTTCACTCCGAGACAAGCTTTGCGCTTATCTAGAATATTTGAGATGGTTGCAGCGGCTACCACTGAAGTTTTTTTTTAATTGAAATGTCTTCCTTATATTTCTTTTTTTTCCCCTGCCGATTCACCATATTTAACACCATGAATCTCATCTAATTTTACTGTGTTATCATGGCCCTCTTGATAGTTTTGTTTCAGGGAGAAGCTCTAGGCAGTAACACAGTGTTTGCATTGCAACAGGTAGCACAAAATACTTCCTCTGCTTAAATTAAGTCCTGCGATTCCTCTGAAAATCACAAGGAGAGAAGGACAGAAAACTGAAAGCGAGTTAAAAATTTAAACCCCTTACTTCTGTCTGTCTTCATACCTCCATATCCAGCTGTAGGATGTTAGACAGGAGCTCCAGACTAAGTGGTGAAGAAGGTGGAGGGATTGTGCTATTTGTGAATCAAAGGTGGTGTAATCAACGGTAATAAACTCATCCATGAATCCAGAAAATCATAGAACAGAACCTAGAGACATTTTAGTCTGAGAAAACTACATGTGGAGGACAATCTACCATCCTCTCCACAACACACAGCAGAGATAGTAGAGCTCATTTTCCTGCAGCTCTTCTGTTAGAATGTTTTAAGACATCCTTCTCAATTGTCAGCATAACACTCTACAACATTTCCTGCTGTGTAACAGGTGAACACACCACTGCACTTCACATCTGTGCAAGCTGTTAATGTAAATATGTAAATTCTTTTTTGCCATCTCTTGCACTAGCACTTAGCAACAAATTAAGAAAGTTAAAGAGAAAATCAGATACTTACAAAAGTAAAATAACAAACAAAATGAGGGTTGGCTGCAATTCCCTAAAGCCCTGACCACAAAGTAATAAACTAGCCCGACCAAAACCAAAAACAAGACTACTGGTAACTCCCAACTAGGCTCATCCAGAACAAAACTACAGAGGAGTGAGGAAAAGGCTAATTAATCAACAAATAAAGACAATACACTGACAGAGTAACACATCAATAAATCAATTTTGATAATGAAAATAAAAATTGCTTGGTGTTTAATAATTGCAAAGAGTAATTGGTTTGGGTGCCGTAGAAGAGATGGTGTCAAATGGAAAACTTCACTTTAACTTGATAGTTTCTACAACTTTCCCAGATTTATCACAAACAATTTGGAGAAACTTCAGTCCGGCCATCTTATCAGACCCCTGATACCTTGGAGGGCTTTTTAAAGGCTCTGAGTCGTGCCTGTCTAAGTTGGAGGGGCTCTGTTTTGCTGAATGGCAAGTGTTTGGTTTCCTGCTCACATCAGTCAGCATTAAATCAGGTGCAATGATACTGAGAGTTTTTCAAGGTGGAAGGTCACGGGAAGTTAGTGCAGCACAAAGACTGAAACAGACTCTGCCAGCCAGGTGGAATGGCTCTTAAGCTGGCTTGTAAATGGTTTCCCTCTGTGGGATCAGATGTGTTGCATGTCAACAAAGACGGCTGTCTGGTGGCGTGATAGCCAAGTTAGCTTTTCAGTTTGCACAACGTTCAAATATGTTGTAAAAAGAGACGACTACAGTTGGTTGGAAAGGCACAAAGCCAAAAGAGGTAGTTACTGGTGCAGGCGTGAATTTGTTTCGTTCTTTTGTATTCACATTTTTCTGAGGCACCAGAAGATCCTTGCTTGCAGGACTCAAGTCTCTTTTTCTGTGACAAATTCTATATTTTTCCCACCTGATCTCATGAAAAAACATGTGAAAGCTGTGATGTTCCACAGCACTAAATGTTGTGGTTCTACTGTAAAGGCAGAAATTGTAGAACAGTTATATTTTTCTTTATACTGTATCTTCCTGCACCCCTAAACGATGAACTTTACACTTGTTATCGCAATACATACCGTGCCAGTCAAAAGTTTGGACACACTTTCCCATTACATCTAATGGAAAAGTGTGTCCAAACTTTGGACTGGTTCCATTAAGCTCACTCAACACTGTTCAATTTGCCACAAGCAGTCATAAGGAAGAAGTAATGAATGGCAGACGGTGTTACATTGTGGACACCACAGGTTTGAAACCCATCCTTCACAATTTTTTCATCAGTTCTCTCACTTTTCTGCTTCCATCTTAGTTGTAATTCCTCCCTTTTCTATATAACTGTCAATGGTTATGGCAGAGATTTATTCGTTTGTGGTTAGTCAAAAAAAATCATGCTTTAGGCTATATATTACTATTTCTACGATATAATTTCCCATCCTGTCACGTGAATGCTGCACTGCATAAAACAAACATCACAACCGGCTGTTATCACACAATTTAAAAAAATGTGATTGTGACTTGTTTTGGAACCATGGGCATATATTTGGATTCAGCTGAGTTTTCTAAGCACACTTGGAACTCACATGGCTGTCATACTCTGCCAAAAGAGAGAGAGAGAGAGAAGAAATTACAATATTTGTTTTTAAACACCAAATGTAGAGGTTGTTACAACCCTTAAATAAATGTGACTGCTTTCTAATGTTTGTTCAAATGGACATTCAAGATTTTTGCTTCTCATGCCTAATTTCCACTATTCCAAGTAGCTGTAGTGAGATCAGAGTCATTAAGCGATCGTATTTCATTTTCAAGTACTAATGCCAATGTAGATTTACAAATATGCCGATATAACTAAGAGCCACAAAAAAGCAGAACTCACTGATCTCACAATTACTTAGTCCCCTTGGCCATCCACCCAGTCTTTGAACTGCATGTTGTGAACTCAGAGCGCCTTCCTACGCTGTAACGATATGTGGCAACACCACATCATATTGCTCAATCCACTGAGTATTCACAATTACAATGTAGTCTGTTGCAATTAGAGAAACCAAAAGAAAAAGAAAAAAAAGAGTCCAAAAGCCTGTCGGCCTAATTTGTCTTGGTGGGGGTCTCATTCAATCCCCTGCATCCAAGTAGCACACCGTGCACTTTTGCTTAGGACTCTACCCTCACCCGCTTCCACCCCGCCCCAACACATTCAGCCTGAGCCCTCAATTGCTTGTTTAACTTGACACATAATTACTGTGGAAATATTTGTGTATTTTGTACGAGTGCCACAGACTGCATTGCAACTGACTGCCAAGTCCTTGCAGCTCCCACTGCAGCAATCGCAGCCAGAATCCCTGATTAAAACAAGATGCTTTCATTTGGGCCAGCTTTGGAAGAAATCACTCTCAGAGATGGGCCTCTCCCTGCCAAGCCCTGCTGCAGTTGTGCTTGCCATGTGTGGCAAAGCTGACATGCTCATTCTACCAAAAAAAGGCCCTTTTTTTTGGTTTTAACCCAAATGTGCTACTGAATCAAGGCTCCTCCATCGATGTGGCGCTCTAAGAGGCCACAGTGGAACTCTGGTCAACATGAAACATTGCTCTTAAAACTGGAGAGAGTTGTTATTACTCTAAAACCCCATCGAGTTTGAAGTAATATCTATAATTTTTTCACACAGAACCCTTTAATTTTATACTTATTTAATAGCTTTTTATATTGCAATTAAGGTAAATGTGCATGAAATAAGCGCTTTTTAAAAGATAAAGTAAAATTAAGTAGACCCCTTAATTTTAATGATGCTCCTTGGTCTGTGCTTGCATGAATGATATTTTAATTTTAGGATTTTCCAAGCAGTCTTTCCTCATATATCAAATCAGAGGAAGTTTCATTTCATTTTGATGCTCTTTAAGAGATCTAAGGGGATAATGCAAGATGTGCAGGTAAGTCATTCATAATTTTTGTAATAATTTGTTCACCAGCTAAGGGATCATTCAGCCAATGTAAAACAAGCTTAACACCTCGCATTAAAATGGCTGATAAATGCTATTATGATTTGAATTTTTTGGCGAAACATCAGTTTCTGGATCTTATATCAGTTATAAACTCTTCTTTTGTGTTTGCCTCAAAGTCTGTAAAAACTTTGAGTCTGCAGCAGTTAAGCTCTCTGGCTTCAACATATTATGAGTGATCTTTAACTTTAAATATATTGCGAATAAGCAGTTTTGTGAGAGATGTGACTGTAGCAGGTGAAATGCTCTCTGACAAGCAGTGAAGTCACTCTCATGAGGCAGTGACAGGATGTCTGAAGAGTCTGGCTCCGGCTGACCTGTCAGCTTTGACTCATCAGTGGCCCAAATCATCAAAATTTTCAGTCACTTGCATTTTTGCCCGGACATCTATCATGCAAGTGGAGATCTTAGTTTGTGTCCGTTCGCTTGTTCATTTAAATAATTTCTTAACATAGTATTAAGACGTTAAATAGCAATATGTTTGACTGTAAGCTGTGAGATACGGTAGCATATGGCAACACACTCCAGCAGGAAAATAAGTAAACACACCACTTCAGTCAATGCTGGGGGCCACTTTCATGTAAATTGGGACCTCATTCACAATATCCAAAGCAAATTATCTTCATTAGATTTCCAAAACCATACCAGTGATTTGTCAAGCTGTGAATGATAATGAAGTTGTCTGGTTAATGAAGGACTGGAGATGCAGGCTTCCACAATCATGATCATCTTCTATATAACCCTTATGAATATTTAAGGATCTTAATTTTGCATACAGTATAATTGTGCACCAAAGCTTGGTATCTCCTTAGACTTCACAAATAAAGTATGTAATAGAGGAGGTAGACCTTGATATATTTCATTAATCATTGAGATTAATTAACTGGTGATAATTTAGGATGTTACAGGATCAACAGGGAACTGTGAAAAAGGAAACGTGAGGAAGACACACGTTTCTGTGAAATTTTATGTGTGAGATTATTCACAGAAACTCAATTAAAGTTCATGTTCAGATCATGCATCCTCAGGCAGTGACTTTAAATGATTTTTGAAGGAGGGGAAATGAGCACATGACAAACTTGTATTGCATTTAACCAAATTGTGAGCTTTCCCTCAGACAAACTCTGGTAGGACCTCTATCCCTTCGTGTTCTTTTGTCTGTGAGATGCACGTGTGACTCAGAGCACTGGGCTGCAGGAAGTAAATAAATGTGACCGTATTGTGATCCAACCTGGTGCTTGTTCCCAGAACAGCTTTGGGAGTAAACTGGAGTGGATTTGAGTGTCATGGTGGAAATCCTCAGTCAAATAAAACAAAGTGGGGCTGCATCGATGCTCTGTCTTGTTTTATATGATGGCTTGAAATAAATGAACTTTAAATGGAACCTTGGCAGGGACTCGAGCTATTGATCGATTGAAGAAGGAGCTGAAGTTTAAGGGCACAGCTTTCCCGGGGCTGGGGCTGTAACTGGAGTAATGAAATTGATTAGGCCAGGGGAGGGTGACAAGCCAGTAGAGTCAAGCCCTTGATGTAAGGAAACAAGAGTGCCATCTAATTGGGGTGTAATATGGGTCTTTAGAGGACATTAAGCACACAAGTGGCGGAAGGGAAGCCACTCTACTGGATGGAGCCAAGATGATGTTGCACGGGTGTTATTATTTGGTAATTATTCACTAAGATGATTGGATTATGGGAGTCAAAACTGAGAGTCCAGCCAAGGGTCATCTTATAGCCAAACAGTAGTAGCAGTCAGTGCAGCGATGGCCACTCAATTCAGTACTTCTACAGGGAAAGTACTTCACAAAGGAAAAGAAAAATGGGGTTTGTACTTTGTGATGATGGTCATCAAGGTGCTATTACTGTTTTCTTTCTTTTTCTTTTTTTTTTGTTTTTTTTTATCTTGTTTCCTTGACTCTGTAGCCTTCTTGCAATATTTGAAAGCGTTTACAACTGGCCAGCCCACAAACTTTTTTGTGCAAATTACACGCTTTATATTGAAACTTGAACTTAATGGTTCTGAAAATCAATTCATCATGGCTAAAAATGTTTGATTTTTCATCAATAAAATATTACCTAGACAAACCTCCATATTGAACATTTAAACTTGAGCTTTTGAAATAGTCATAAAATAGAAATATTGTCATTTGTGCAGGTGGATCTCTATGATGCATTCTTCCAGGACAGCTGAAAGACTGTCAAGGTGGTGCATTTCAGTGGGAGGCTTCTTCTGTTCCTGCTCCATGTCTTGTGTCAATTTGCAAAGAAAGCAATGCTTGTCATTTCAAAGAAAAGAACCATTTAATTCATTTGTGAAGATCAAAGTTAAAACATGACAGCACATTTTTTAGTGCAGCAACATACCAGCTTAACAAATCAGCTTTATGTTTATGACACAATTCTCATCAGATTTATGACATAATGATTTTATGGTAAAATTTGGGAAGAACATCTTAACAGTGAGGGACCTATGTTACAGGACTAAAGGCCAGTACACACTCTCACAGCCCTGGTTTAGCAGTTCTTGTAGCTTGTTCGCCTTACATATCTAGGCCAAACCCTCTTCTCGCATGGTGCCTGACAATTATTATGTGATTGGTCAGAAATTTGAAGTAACCAGGGTCAATGTGGAAGAGTATCAAGTTGAAAGTTGCCATTTTCCTGCTGATGCAGAGGTTCAACTAGGATGAATAATAGTTCTGAGGAACAGCTGGGCAAGACGGTGAGGAAGCACAAAATATATATCACATGTAAGAGACACTGCTCCACTCAAATCCCCACCACTTTTTATGTGAATATGTGAATATCCTGGCCAAAAACAAACTTTTTATTGTCCTTGCCACCTGAGAAATTAAAAAAATGATTGTACGAAGATAGAGGGTTGAGGATCATCTCTGGCATCTGTCTTGTTTGTCACCTGGCAGTTTTTCGAGTTCTTCTCAGAGATAGCCATGATTAGCAGATGCACCACTGCATATACAAACACTACTGCAAATAAAACAGCACTGTGGCACTTTTCATTTGTCTATTCATGCTTGGGAAGGAAGCTGTGATGTTGAGGGCTTGCAGCAATTTGAACTGATGCTATTGTAGCAAACACATGTGGGTATTTAATAAAAAGTTTGAGAAGGAACTTTGGCTCTAAATTTCAGCTAGTTAAAGGTGCTGAAGCAAAAGTGTTACAACATACCCCATCCCCTCTATGTAATTGACAATTTGTCATGCACAATGACAAGAAAGGTTATTCTGATTTTCATTTGGATGACAAAGCCTCAGGTTTAATTGCATCCTAGGTCACTTGATTCCTCTTGGATTTTTTTTTTTTTTTTTTTTTTTTTATCATGCTGGTCTGGGCCAAGCTCATTTTTTTCTCCTCAAGTGAATCCTGTGTAAAAGGATTTTAGTTAAAGAAATGACCAAATTTTCTTTACCCACTTCCACAGCTACCATTTTCTTCTCAGATTCTGCTCACATCATCATCTGCTGGCTTGCGCATTTGGACACCAGGGGTGTGATTTTCATTTGCAGGTGTAGAATCAATCCTATTGGGTAAATAAAGAACATAAGGCGATACAGATTGGCAAGGAGCACAGAGAGCAGCATCCCAAAGAGGATCTTGGAAAAAAAAGAAAACAATAAGAAAGCAGCTTCAGGTCAAATGTTTGCCAAAAGTTGTATGTCTCACATACACTACCAGTCAAGACCGGCACTTCTCACAGTGTTAAAAAACAGACACTATTCCTGTATGAGTACTTGCTTTTTATGTACTTAATATTTTTTCATTGAGTATTAATTTGTTTAAGGGAGAAATTCCACACCCCAAGTTAACAAATCACCACTGGCTGCAACTTATTTTTGTTCGAAGTGCAAAATTTTAGACATTTTGCAATTAACAGCAGGTAAAATATGGTGCCAGACAGAGAACAGGCAACTACTGTACAAGCCTTGACACCTGAAGAAAAAAACTTTTTTTTTTCAGTCAGTTTGGTGCATGGATCTGGATACCTTTTTGACCTGCAAATGAACACACACTTACTTGTCTGTCACTCTTTTAAACTTCAGAGGAACTCTGGCTGGGATCACAGGAAGTACAGTGTCCCCCTGTCCAGTACAGGAGCATTTATCTCATGACTTGAACTGTCTCACTCAACAGGATGGCCAGAAGTTACGGTGCATTACAAGCACTTAGCACAGTGATATCAAGGTTCACCTCCGATTTCCAATCTCAGGCCAGAATAGTGGGCTGGGAGGCCGTCATTAAAAAGCCATTACATGCCCATATTTCATATACCAGTCTCTCCTATGTTTCAAGGTGTTAAAAGCTCAATGTATATTTCCTCTATATTTAAGCAGCAGGACAACGGAGCAGCACGCATCTCACTAGCAGCCATTGACCTTGGCCTAGCCAGCCTTCATTAGCTTTTAGACACTTATCAGTCATAACTGGGTTTGTCCTCTCCGCAACGTTTCCTCCTTCACTTCACTTAGGCTGGAAAATAATGGCTGAAATCCATTTATCTGCCATTTCCAACAAGTGCGCGACATTAACAAATTATCTACTTTTCACTAAGTATGGCTAAGGTACCCTCTAAAGGATTCCTCCAGTCCACCGGCCAAGGTCAGACCTTTTTAGAAACTGCCCCTTTTCTCTACCAGAGCTATTTTCTTTCCTTCCCATCTTTAAATATTCATTCTCCTTTTGCATGCTGAGCTGAGATTTTATGAGCACCATCAGCCATATTTCTCCAAACACACATCTTTATTTGTTTTTGATTATTTATGCTCCACTCTGACTTTATAACTCACATCCCTAGGAAAACATTGATCCAAGAGGCAAATGAATCTAATTAGGACCTCTTTCTTCTGTGCAGAATATTGACTTGTTTTGAAAGGTGCCTCTCCATTCCAAGCAAATGTCTCTGAAATGCTCATTCCCAGTCTCTTTAAGGAAAACTTCTAAATGCTCATGAGATGTTTTAGCCCATAAAAGCAGTTCTGTTCAGCTACACAGTGGCGCCTTTATACCATATTACATTAATTGCAGGATATTATCAGTGAACTCATTTCCAGTTCTCAGCAACTCCTGCAGTATTTTTTTTTTCACTTGTTGAAATCTTTTCCTTCTTGTCTTTTATTTCTTATGCCTTGATCCCTAAATTTCTTAACCATCCAGTCTGAAAGCAGAGACATGCTGTAATCTCTGCAATGCACTCTTGCACATTCAACGCTCCTCCAGGCTCGACCCGTCAATCTGGTCAAAGAGGACACCACGGGAAGTGATGATGTACCATTAGTCAAGAATCATCTCAGCTGAGAAGAATCTTTGTTCTTGACACAGAAAACTTGTGCTCCGTCTCGATCAGTGAGGAAATGGGGCCTGGCGAAGCGTGCGTCGACTTGCATTTGTCTTGAGTTGCTGTCCCAAGGCGCCAGCGCTTGTTCACAGCATTACGCAGTCAGCTTTTGATGTAAAGCCTCTGCATTTCGCCATTTCACACAAACCCAATTCTAAAATATTCTGTCGCATTCCATGTAGTTGATTTCTATTTAAAATGGTCATGATTATTTCATCTTGTAACATTAATGGAAGTACATTTGGGCTGGAGGAGGGTGGTGGTGAGGCATTTGCAATTCATATTCCCCTGCATGATTACATTAAGAGTATGTTCTGTCATATTTGATTAATGTATTGTGTTTTCTTTAAAACAGGATTAAAATATGAAAACAGACAGAAATTATTCTATTACAAAGAATGATCAATTTTTAATAATCCACTCAAGGAAGGAAAAAGTAATGGGCTGCTGAGAAGGATTCTGCAACATTTTGTTAGCAGATTTATTCAAGTCAGAGACACAATTAAAGGCTGCCAGACCAAGCTGTTATTATGTGAAGCTTGACTCAGACAAATGACTAACAACCACAGCCAGGTGTACACATTGTTCCTCCCTGCATGGCATGTTTGTGTGTGCTTGTGTCTAAAAAGCTATTTTCAGTATGCAGCTTTTTTTTTTTTCTAAAGCAATCTTTGTATTTACTATAGATATCCCTGTAATTTTACAGAGGCAGTCATAAAATTTAATGTGCAGTCTTTAATTTCAAGCAGTGTCCACTAATAAAAACATAAATAACTGAAAAATGTGTCCTTAAATGTGGTTGTGAAAAGTGCTAAATGCACATGATGTAAATACATTTTTAGTCATTTTTATCATACATAGAAGAATACATCCAGTGAAATGCTTAACTTAAATATTAGAGAGTTGTAAGTTTTTCTTTTTTTATTCTGAGTTAGGAGCCATTTTTGTAACAAAGTGCGTAAGGGTATCAACGCAGGCCTCCACTCCCACAGTCAGCCATTTAGCCTGACCATGGGTGACTGTGAATTAAAAAGAGAGGCCTTTATGTGCGACCCTGCTGCACAAAAGGCTACATCCATAACTTATGGAGACAGGGAGGCCATTAGCCGACACCGCCAGGCCACCTTTACATAATATGGAGTGCGTGGACTCATCACTGAGCTGAGGAGTCAAACTGCTGTAGATCTGTACTGTACAGTATGTACACCGATTCCACATGAGGGGATCCATAAATGATAAGAGATTCACTGACACTTTTTTAAAGAACATTTTCAGGAAAATCCTTCCCCCTTTTTTCTGCTCCGCTCTGGACAACGATTAAAGTCTGCTAATCTTCAGTAAACTTCAACATATGAGATCAATTGACCGTTAGTGAGTGAGTGGAAGCCTGTTTCTCAAAAACAAATCACATCCACATGGCTTTCCAAATGTGGGGACAAATCAAAATGTCTCTGAAAAGCCAATTATTAATGCTGAAGCTGTGCTTTTTCTGAGAGCAAATACAGACAACAAAGAGTGGCTGCTGAACCAGAACCACATGGACCGGGGTGAGGACCCTTAAAGTTCCAACAACAAACTATTAGCAGTTGTCAGTATGGAGCGTGAAGCCTCTACATGTAGCCCCACTGTAATTACTGCTCAAATGACGTATACCATTTGTTTTAAATGTGTCTGCTGTTATTACTTCTAGATTTTTCTCCTGTTTCTCTGTTTAATGTCCATATTGTGTATTAACTCACAGCACAAAGCAAATAACCACTACATGCAAGAATGAATTGTTTTGATATTGCCTTGCCGCGTCTAATCTTTCAAATAAAGTGAAACATAAGTGCCCTTGATTGTGCTTATCTAAAACAGTTATACTCCCTATAAAGTTGCTAGTTGTGCAGAAATCAGGTAAATGATACTGTGTATCCTGCTTAAAAAGGATTTGCAAACCATTTGGCCTGACTGCTCTTCATATTACCTTAATGTCTCCCAAAAGGCCAAAGCCAGGGATGAATTATTGATAGCCATCATATGGATCGCACGCTGTGGCTCCACATGCCTATTAGAGGGTTTTGTTCATTCATTTACGCTAGCTTGGACGACTGCCTCATCCAACGCATCACTCTCATTCTTTTACTTTTATCCATTAACTGTTAACAATAACTGACTTTGTGCAGGTCGCTCAGACTCTATCAAACAGTGAAAACAGAGCGACGATGTTGGGATCAGTTTGCATGTTCGGGTTGTACTTTCACTGCCTGCAGCTTGACCTTTGACATCTTTGGTTAACCTGCAGACCATTTAGGCTTTCTTTCACTCCTGCATGGAAATTAGAAAGGGGGAGACAAGCATTTCTGCTGAAACAATAGCTGGAATACTAATTGCTAAGTTTAAAAAACAGAAATCTAATTGAGTTGCTTCCCCCTGGGAGCTAATATTGGACTATCTTATAAAAGGCCCACAGTATCCCAGCAGTGATTTATTGCTGAATTCCAGTCATTTTCAATACATTATAGTTTCCAAATTGTGTTTAAATTGAGTGTAGAGGAGAAAAGGCCATTAGGAGATGCAGAAATGAAGATTATATTTAAATATTCATGTAGACGGTACCTTATTATTGAATCTGTACACTAACAAAATCAATATTAAGTGCAGCTTGACATAAATTTATTTATGAATTTCGACTTTCTAAGTACTTGCGTTTTTTCACTCAAAAAAGGATGAGTATAATGCTGTAATGATATCAAAACAGTGTGTCAGGGTGCATTAGTCGGGGAGTTTATGAACCCACACATAAAAACTCAGGAGCGTCCCTGTAGAAGTGCTTACCAGGCAGAAATGTCGCTTTTTACAAACATCAGTCATTTTACAGCCTCTGTATCGCAGAGCGCTCTTCAGCTGTGGGTGATAGTTAGAGAAAGATGCAGTCATCTTGTTTGTCCTAAATGAGATCTTTGCAGTAAGCCTACTTGTATTAAGGCCTGGGAGTGGGACTGTGTAACATTTAATTAAAATGGATGTCTCTCGTTGTGCCTAACCTGTCCCCCTAACTCCGTCTGGTTTCCAGGCCATGTCTTTGTTTAGACAACAGCCCAATGTGACACTTATGACATGAGGACGCTGTGGTTCAGAGGATTTTCTTCTTGCATGAGTCTTAATATGGCAGCATAAAATAACATGTGATTGGCTGTCCCTTGCCCAAAGCCTCAAGGAGAATAAATAAATGTACTACCAGTAATAAAACATCCGCGTAGTTTCTTCCTCTTTTTTTTATTGTGTCACTGACAGCAGAGGAATTGCAACAATTTTCTTTTATATCACATGTTTTATGCACACAACACTGTTCACACATAAAGGATTGTCATGCGTTTTCAAAACAGTTTCTCATTCTTTTGTTTTTTATAGAAATGTGAGCAAAGTTAAAAGGCTCTTTATTGGGGAAGCTACGTCTCTGGACACAAGATGATGCCGTAAAAGCAGGAAGGCATGGAAAAGCAAAACATCAATCTGAACTAAGAGGGGGAAGCAATAAATCAGTGAATCATAGCCTTCAGCCCCGCCTTTAAAATCATTTAAACAGATTCAAAAACCCTGATTCTGCTCGAGTCTGTCTGTAAGCACCCTTATAAAGCCTTTATGTGCCTCAGACACAGAGGATAAAACTACAAAACCTTATTGGAGACAGAAAAATGACCACTCTGTTCCTGAGAAGTGGATGCTTTAAACGTTAGTATCTGTATCAGGATCACAGAGCGGAGATGAGTAAGTAAAGATCACGGAAGACATCTATCCAAAGCATTCCTCTAATATGCTTTACAAACCTTTTCAGGTCTCTGTTTCAATGCTGAGGTCTACTCATATTTAGAGTTAAAAAGATTTATATGAGTTTATCAGATGCTACGTGCATCTGCAATTTCCTTATTTCCCTGTTTAGAAACATACCAGCTGCTCTGTTTAAAGTCACTGCCGGTGGCTGAGGCGGAAAAATGGAACAGTGTGAATAAGTCAGCAGACAATCTGATCAATACAAAGTTTTGCAGTAGAAGGAAAACAATACACTGCGTATCTATACTTTTGAATAATAAAAAAAAGAAATTAATCCTGCATATGATTTTTTTTTTTACTTTATATGGTAGAAATAAACCAAAGAAACAAGATGAAATGATATAACTGCTCCAGAAATAAACTGCTTTAGCCACTTTTTCATTACACCAGAGGTTTGACATATTCATTTCAGTGATACATTACTACCCCGGAGCACCGGGGCCCTGGGCCCCGGTGCTCCGGGGTGGCCCCTGCCTCCGGGGCCGGGGGACCCGGCTTGGCGCTGGGGGGGGCGGGCCGGCGGGGCGTGCCTCCTCTGGATTTGGCCGGTCCTCACGACCTGGTGACGTCTGGTCACTGCGCCGGGGCGCCTCTGCTGTGTGCGTGCGGGTGTGTGTGCTGGTGGGGGGTGTGTGTGTGGTGGGGCTGGGGGGTGTATCGTTGTCGTGTCTGTGTCGGGATGTGGGCATCCGGGATGTTGGTGTCGCGGGGGCGGCCGTGTGGGGGGTGTGGATTTCCCCTGTGCTTGTCCTGCGTGTGGGGCTCTGGGGGTCGCGGGACGGAGCTGCGCTTTCCGCCGGGGTGCTTGGTTTTCGGCGGACCCGTGGTCATGTCGTGTCGTATCGATGTTGGGGTGTCTGGCGTGGCTGTCGGGGTGTGGGGTTTTGTCCATATCGTTCAGCTCTAGTGTGTGGAGGTGGGGGGTTGCGGGGTGGCCGGGTCTTTTCCACGCCGGGTGCCTGTCCCGCCTGGCCGCTGTGTCGGTTGGGGCTGGCCTGCGCTGGTGGTCTTGTACGGGTTGGTCTCGCGTGGTCCGGGGGGCTGGGGGCGGTGGACTTGTGGCGTGGGGGGGGCTGGTGGCCCCGCGGTCCCCGTCCTTGGTATGTGTAGGTGGGTGTGTGACTGGAGGGGGGCGTGAATGCGGTTGTGTGTGTGTGTGGCTGCCTGTGGGGGGGTGTGGAGATGGGGTGGGTGGGTGGGGGGTGCATGGATGATGGGTGTTTGGGTGCGGGGGTGGTGGTGCATTGGTGGGGTTTGTGTGTGTCAGGTTGGGGGGGGGGGGGGGGGAGGAAAGGGGGAGAAAAAGAAAAAGAAAAAAAAAAAAAAAAAAAAAAAAAAAATAGCAGCTCTGCGTGCCTCTTGGGGGGTTTGCGAGGCCTGGGGATGTTGGGCCGGTGACTCTGGCCCCTCCGCCGACCCTTTCCGCTTCCGTCCCTTTTCCCCCTCCCTGGCCTGGCGTGGTCGAGCGCCCCCAGGGGCTGAGGCTGGCCCCTCTGTGCTGAACGCCGGACGCCGGGCCGTGGGGGCGGCCATGCCTGCCCTTTCTGCCCTGGGGGATCCCGGGAGGCAGGGGGTACCTAATGCCGGTAACGGCTCTTCTTCCAGGGGGGAATTCATACCCCCTGGTCTCCCTTCCCAAGACCCCCCCCCCCCCCCTCTACCCCACACACACACACGTAGGGTTTTGGGGAGGGAGCGTGTCAAGCGGGCGTGGTGAGGGAGGGCACCAAAGTGCCTTTGCTTGCCACGTCTAGAGGCAGCCTGCTCCCCAGTTTTAACCACACTTAGACACCTAAACACATAAAATAACAACAGCTCACAACCACTTCTGAGGGGCGGGCCATATAGTGTGTGGTAGGAGGGAGGGGCCGGTTGGGGGGACATGCCCCCTACGCGACCCCACTCCCGGCATGACTTGGCACTGCCCCTTAGTTTTAACTGCAAACAACACACATCTTACACACACAGTCATGAGTGGGGGTGGGGGGGGACAGGGTCCTTTCATACCCCGGTCTCCCGGGCGCTACTGGGGGGAGGGGGGACAGTGGCTACTTCACGCGCCAGTGGTTAAGGCTGGCTGCATTGCGGGGGATCTGCTGGCCTGGGGGATGCCTGGCCTGCTGCGTCCGGGGGTGGGGGATGGGGGTGGTGGTGGGGGGAACGTGTTGGGGGCTTGGAACTCGCGGCTCCTTCCCCGGCCCGAGCTACCACTCAGGAGGCACGAGGGCAGGGGCAAGAGAGAGGTGGGTATGTGAGAATAATGAATGAGAGTGTGAAGGAGGAAATGTGGGAGGGAGGAACTTGGGCTGGAAGAGGGAGGAGATGTGGGTAAGTGGTTGAAGGAAAGGGGGGATGGAGGAAGGAGTGGCATGCTCGTGAGTGTCTAGTAGGGATGGTCGTGAGGGGCTGAAGGAAGGAAGGGCGGGAGTGTGATAGGTCAGAGGGATGGGCGGGGCTGGACATGTAAGGGGGGGACTGTATGGGGTATTGGGGGTATAGGGAGGTGGGGGCGTATGTGTGGGGGGGAGGGGAGGGGTTGGTGCAGTTATGTGGGGGGAGTGCATGTGTGTGTTAGAGGGTATGAGGAGGTGGGGGTAGGTGTGGACGGTAGAGGGAGGAGAGTGTTGGGGGTGGAGAGAGGAGTGAGTGTGGGTAGGTAAGGTCAGAGAGCGGAGTGGGTGGGTGTATGCGTGTGTGGGGGGGTACACGGAGGTGTTGGGTAGGGCTGGGCGGTGTGGGCGGAGGTTCGTACCTCGGTATTCGTGCCGGGCATCTTGGTGTCGGTGCGGTGCGGTGTGGCTGCGGGTTGGTTGGGGGCCGGGCGCTTTGGTGGGGGGTGCGGTTTTGTTTGTGGCTTCCGGGGTTTTTTGTGCGGGGCGGGCGCAGGGGGGATCTGTATCTTGTATGTGGTTGCTCTTGCGGTATTGATGTCTTGGGTGCCTGTGTCTCGATGTGGGGGCGGTGACGGTATATCTTTCAGCCCCAGTGTTGGGGTAGGTGTGTGGGGAGTGTGTGTGTGAGCGTGGTGGCGGGGTAGGGGGTGGGAGAGGTGGTGGCGCCCTGGTGTCAGGTGTATCAGGGACTTTGGGGTGGGGGGCTGGCCTGCCCTGGGGGGCGTCGTCTGGGGGGTCCGGTCCTCCTGGGTTTCGGTTGGGCCGCCCGGGTCCGGGGGGGGTGGCTGCTCCTGGGCGCTTGGGCCCTGGGCCCGGCGCTGCTCCGCTCCGGGGGACGCCCGGCGCCCGGTGGGGTCGGCAGCTGCTGGTCTTGGTCCGCTGGGGCCTGGGCCTCCAGACTGCGGGGGGCTCCGGCTGGGGCCGCTTGCCGCCCTTCGGGGGATGCATGTCCGCTCTTTGGGGGGGGTAGCTGGGATCTGGGCCTCTGGGTGGCTGCTGGGGGCCTGGGTCGCGAGCCTTGCGGGCTTCCTCCTCCTTGCAGAGACGAGGCTGCATCTGCATGACTGTATCACCACGGAGCACCCTTTATTATGCATGTTGACACTGTGACACTGCTTCCCATTGCGATGACTAGGTCGTACCTCTTCTTTACTTCCCATTGCGATGACTAGGTTGTACCTCTTCTCTACTTCCCATTGCGCTGACTAGGTTGTACCTCTTCTCTGCGTAGTTCTGCGTGTGTTTGTATGATCTGAGGATATTTAAGCCACCTGCAGGTACTCCTGTAGGGGATTGCTTGTTTTGTTTTCCAACAGAGACCTTGGTTGTTTAGGGATCGCGGTACAGATGTACCAGTGAACTGTGTAAGTGGATTCATGTTTTCTCTTCTCTCTCTCTTCCTCTTCCTTACTCCTCTCTCTCTGTTTCACTTTCTATCATTACCTCTATTCACTTTCATTTCTCCCTTGTCAGGCCCAGCAGTATGAAATGGAATGGTGAATAGACAAATGTTTAAATAAAGAAATAAAATGAATAAACATGATATCAAGTGGAGCCTTATGTTCATAAAGCTCCGCTGATAAAGCAAAACTGTTCAACAGAATAAAGCAATCAGATTTCCATTCTGCTTGGTTCAATGCTGGACAGGACAAGTAAAAAAAAAAAAAAAAAAAAAAAAAAAAAAAAAACTATAAATGATCATTTATTGATAGATTACTATCTTTTTTATTATTCTATTTTATTTTGTCTTATTCTGATACGTGAGAGAAACAATTTACACCAACAAGACACATGTAAGTGAAGCTGGAACATCAGTTGTACCAAAACTAAAAATACCAACTGAGAGACTGATTTCTCTGGATTTCCTGTTTATTTTCCTATTTCTCTGGATTAATTACAGGCAAAATACTCCCACTTCCAAAATATACAAAAGCTATTTGGTCCAAACATAAAAACCTAACAGTTTCATTTGAAATGATAAAATTTTTGGACTCTAAAATTATTTCATACCACATTTTCTTTGTTTGTTCCATGTTTTATAAATCAGAAAACTGCCGCAAATCTGTAAAGTTATCATATTACTGCATTTCAGGTCTCCAGAATTAATCCATAGCAACATTTTGATTTACTAACTGTAATGTGTTTGTTTTGCATCATGTTTATAGCTGTGATAAGTGTGATTCTACATGTTAAAAACCACTAACAAGAAGGCTTTTTACCTCTGTCAGTCGATAATGGTTAAAGTTAGACGTTAAAACTGTGGAGGTTTGGGTAACATATAAAAACACATGGTTTGATAACAACTACAGTAATGAATCCACATTTCCTTTACACCACCTTACAACCCAGAACCAAAAAGGATCCATCAAAACAAAGTTACTATTTCACAATTTGAAACACCACAGAATTGTGGACATTTAGATAAAAGTACTTATTGCACGTTTTTGTGGTTGTTGGTTTGACTAAATAATCAAAGGATCTGCATGCTAGCGTCTGGGTATGTTACAGGTATAGGAAGCAGGAAATGCTGTAAATGTTGCTGGATGTGAAAATCTGTTTTCAAATACAAGGTGAAAGGAAGCCAGTTATTTATAGAAAACAGGATAAGAAATGTATGTGATGTGAATCTACTTTCAAATACTGTTGAAATTAATTAAAAGCCACTGATCCAGCTGATAGTGAGAATTTGTCATGTTTAGAGGGAACGTGAGAAAATACATTCACCCTCAAAAATGTGTTAAAGATTGTGAATAAAAGCTCAGTGTGATAAATGTGATGCTTGACAAGAATTAGTTTTACTCTAATAATATTCAGCTTTACTCCAAACATCCCAGATAAATCAAATCTGATAATAAGGTAATAAATATGTAGCTTCACTAAAAACCTGCAAACTGTTCCTAATATTTACAGCTGTTCAAGCTCGTGAGCTGCAAAGCATTTCACTGCCAGACTCATGCATGTTTTTTTGCCTGAATTCCAGTTTTAGATGTCTGTGAGGATAATTAAGACATTTTCAGTCAAAGCTTTTTCTTTCTTTTATTACATTTTAGTGATGATGGAGTCACAATTAAGCGTTCCTCTGTGTTCCTGATGTGTCCTCTGTCTGTTTCAACCTCTCAGTCCTCTTTCATCCCTGTTCACCCAAGAAATGGAATCATAAAAACCATTCATGCTAAATGAAAAAGGGCACCATAAAGCTGCATTACACTGGAGTACACTCCTCTGCACCTTCCATCCTTATCAATATCACCCTTCGTCTCCTCACATATCTCTCTTCTTCCTGGTCCTCTTGAAACAAAGCATAAAAGCCTTAGAAAGAGGCACAATCTGTCATTCCTGTAATATTAGATAAAAGTCTTTAAAAGCTAAAGGACCGGGGTGTTTTTCTTTTTTTTTTTCCTTCCAGCCAACAGCCTTTAAGACTGCTCCTCAGGATTAGCAGCATAAAGAACTATATATTATTTGCAGAAGAGCTTAGTGAGCACAGTCTGAGTCCATATATATGAGTCAATTTATATTAGAATTTCCATACATGCATTTTCCTGTTACCGTCAATATGCAAAAATGGTACTTACTAACAAATTCTGCATAATGTACTGGAGGCAGGGCATCAATAACTGTATTTTAAGATTTAAGAGAAAATGCAAAAAGGCAGAACATAAAGACGGGCCGTATAAAATGTACAGCACATTAAACAGGAAAACGTCAAAAATATAAAGATGGCTCTTTGCTCCTGAGACAGCAAGTCATTTATCTATGAAGAGGAGGAGGAAATAAAAAAGCTTCCATCGTGAGCTGTTGTGTATTTCATTTGCTAACAAAGTCAGACTACGTGTTTACAGACACCCCTTCCTCCTGCCTGTCCTCCAGCTTCCGTCAGACACCGGAAGGAAAAGAAGACACAGCAAACAAAAAAGACATTTTTCACCCTCTAAGCACCACTTTTAATTCACAGACAGCTTGTTTGTTTTTCTGCTATCATGTTGCGAAACCTGTGAAAAAGGAGGCTTTCCTCTAAGAATCATGAAGAAAAAGCTGTAAAGAGCAGCAATTTGGGGAAAGCTCGCTTGAATCCAAAACCTGTCAATGTACACCTCCTTCGGGCACATTGGTACACCACATAACACATGTTCTCCTCTGCTGGCTGGCTCAAAGAGGATACGATGCTGTGTAGTTTTGTGGTGAGGTGTACTGTTGCTTCTGTTGCATTTTCTCCCACTGGTTTGACATTCAAGATCTCTCAATTATGTATGAACGGCAAGCAATATCCTTTACCATCAGGCCCCGATGTAACATATTTCATTTTCAAGGGCTGCAGAGCACAATCAGACCCTCCGTGTAATTACGACTTATTAAAAATGATTCCAAATTATCAAAGGATCTGCGTGCTGGTGTCTGGGTCCAAACTGAGAACTGTTTCACTATATAACTCCCGGATAACTTCCAATGGGTGGATGCTCTGTGACCAAAGATCCCAGTCCTTATGACTATAAATTACAGTACTAAGAGGAAAATCAGAATTATTGTTGAATTTTTTTGCTTTTATAATATGAAAGTGATCACTTATGGAATCTGCTTTTTGGCTCTCCAAACATGATTGGCTTTCCCTAACAACCATTACGGGAAACGCATCCCCAACGTTGTGTTTGCAAAGCATTTTCGTGACCAGTTTTTGCTCCTTATACACAGTCTCATAATGAGAAAACACAGTTCAGCACAGAAAAGACATCTCAAACAGCATGTTTACCCTTCACACAACATGGAGGAATTAAAAATGAATGAGTGCCCCATCCATTATTTCAACCTCCAAATGGCAAAATCTGTATAAAGCACTGAGTATCCGTCTGGGTGAAAATAAATAAATCAAATATGCACTTCAGCTTTTCCTGCTCTTTTTCAGGGCAGGATACGTGTTCATGCAGGGCACAGCCTGCTCTTGAAAACATGATGAGTTTTCTAAACAGTCATAAATAAACCAAGAGTTTTCAATTAGCTTTCACATCTTTTTTGTTAATTCGAATGATTTTGTCACTTTTCTGGGGCAGTGCATATAATATTTAGACAACTCTTCTATTTCTCCCAGAACCACTTTCCCAGCTGAATCCTCACTATCTGAAGGACTCTAATTTGTGAACACAGCTGTGTCAGAAGTGATTTTGCTATAAAGTCACTAATGATATGCAACATCGATGCGATGTGGGGAAAACGTTAAAAATTTAGCATCACAAGACAAATGGAAAAATGCATGCTGAAACAAGGAAAAGAGGCACTAACATTCACAGTTTTCCAATGAATAATACATGTTTTTTTTTCTCCCTGCTTCACCAGGACTCGCCCAGACTGGCTCCAGTGTCACTCTCATCTCTGTCCCTAAAAAAACATGTGTTTATGACTTTTCACATGCAGCACTGCTGTTTGCATCCACTCATTAAAGGAATAGTTTACCATATGAGGCATTGTTCTATGAGCTGATTTCATTAGCAGTCTGTGTGTACAGAACTGGAAAAAAAACAATAGGAGGAAAAAAAGATAAAGTGAGTTCAGTTTCAAACTAATTTGTGCATGACCAAATCTGCGCCTGTTTTCTTCCTCTGCATGAAAGTATTTTAAACCCAGAGTACAGTTCTAACCTCATCGCTCCTGCAACGTAACGGATGACAATAAAATGTTATTTAAACATAACTGAGTATTTCTGACAGGTCTCGTTGCACTTATTAGCTGGATTGCTATGTTTTGTTTTATTGTGGCTCTCCTGACACTCACCAAACAGCAGTCATGTGTGCTGCATAAAGGTGAAAAAGAGTCGGATAAACTGTTGGTGCATTGAGTTGACAGCAGCTAGCATGACCCACCCTCTGAACTGTGTTACCCAGACTGACATAGTGGGCCACTGTTGGAAAGACAAACAACTTTTTGAAAGCATTTTTCATAGCTCCCTTTACACAGTAATTATATTCTAAATCATTATGTGTTGTAAAGTCTATTGACCCCTGGTAAACTTATATTTACCAAGCTGGAACAGTTAATGGAATAGTCTTTTAATTAGCACTCCTCTTAAGGGTGGAACTTCTGAAGGGGTCCCTGCTTTGTCTCGGCTCTGTGGTTGACTGAAGTGCGCAGATCCACTGTTCTAAGATAAAACAGCAATATCTTAATTAAGACTTGCTGTTTACAGTCTAACTCACCGGTGCCATTGCACACACCTCTGTACCAGGGGACGGCACCTGCAGTACAGGAGTATTCGCCACTCTGCCAATCAATAAAACAATATCATAATTTCTTCTTTTGTTGTTTTGTTTTTTGTTTTTTTTAGGGCCAGGTCGTTTTTCAAGCTTGACTGATTGAAAGTGGTCCGACTACTCAAGGTAACAACTGGAGTGGGGGCAGGTGGAGGGAGTTCTTTGCTGCTTGTATAATGCAGTCTTTGGCAGGCTCTCTCTTTGTATTAGATACATTAGGATGGAAATGTGCACTAACTTAAAAATGCTCATGTGAAAAAACATGGAATGTATTAAATTAATGGTCTCTTTTGCCTCGGGGCAGTAATGAAAAGGGACCCCCAATGAGTTCATTTTTCACGGCTTTGGTTATGCATTCAACACTCTAATTGAATTTCAATGTAAGTTTTACAAAGTCTTTATTACAGTGACTCTTGATGTAAATTACATGTGATCTATCGCGGGACTTTCACCCATTAAGTAATTTAATTGTGACATGCACTTTCTACGCACCTCATGCTTTTATGCCTATTCCTCCTCATCTACATTGTCAGTTTCTTCTATTATCTGTGCTGTTTAGGAGGTGAGGAAAGAAGCTTGCTATAATCTGGATAAGGTTCAGAAGAAGAGCTGCTAGGAAGAAGCAATGGGTCGTGTTCTCCACGCTAAGACCAGGGGAGAGGTGAAGTATGCCGGGGTTTGCACAAGTCGTGAGGAAGATGTTTTCAGATGGCTGAACAGAGCACATTTTAGGGAAAAACAGATTATTTGATTTATCCTGCAGAGAGCAAAAACAGGGCACAGAACAAATGAAATTCATCATGTTTTTCAGATTTCTACATAATCTTAAAGGGGTGCATAACTTTTCATTTTTATTGACCAAAGATATGAAATAACCACAGATAAACCCAGATCCAATTCTGTGTTCTTAAGGATGCTCTGTGTTATACTCTTACAACAGCCTGAAGAGCTGCCTTGGAGTCAGTTTCCTCTGTCTCCATCTAGTGTTTTAGCATGAACGGACCTCTTTTTCCTAACTGTCCAACATCCAGAACATAAATAGAAAACCCCACCTCTCCTTTTCCTTTAACATTAACAACAAAAAGTGGTTTAAAAAAGAAAAACCTGCATACAGAAGACGGAAATCTTAATCAAACCCTGTATACAAATCTGTATAGACGCATGTGAATGTGCATCTGAAGTACTGTGACTGAATTGACCTGATCATTAGAGGGAGGAAGAGGCTTGACCTGATATTTCCTCTGTTGTTTGGTCAGGAAAAGGGACGTTATTGTAAAAGGGCTGTAAAGATAAATAACCCTGCTGTTTCCATGGCAAAGGCACAAACAGTGAAGGCCAAAGACAAAAGAGTGTGAGACAATAAATCCAATACTGTCAATTTTGTTTAGTTTTCAGGGTGTTTTCGAGGGAAATATGGTCGCAAAACAAAAGGGCCACGTCCATTTTTCCACAGAGAAAGGGAAATCAGATCAGGGTTTTTTTCAGTTTTTTCTGAGCAGCCCAGTTTCATCTTGTGCATTATTTTCCAGGCTACGACATCCTGATTGGTAATGGGAATATCTGACAGTGTATTTTGCCTTTGGATCAGGAAACTCCTTGTACAGCTGTATACATGTTTTTATAGCCTTTGGAGGAAAGGGTATTGTCTTTTAAGAAGAAGGCTTTTTCCAGCCTTCAAATTTAAGTGGAAAACCATCCTTGGCACTATTTTTTTTTTTCACAAGCTTAACAATGATGAATGAACACGCACCTCTGCTTCATTTTTCAGGTCAGCTGGAGTTCATCTCATTAGAAGAAATCCAGGCACAAACGTTCTGTCATCAGCCATTCTCATCATTCAAAATATAAAAGGGGCTAAATTAAGGATGCTCCTCAAATATGAGGCTCAACTCTTATTCAGAGGGTTTTTCTCTGTTCACCCAGTCCTCCTGCTGTTCAACACTTCCTCCGATGTCCTCTCTGTCCCCCCCAACTCTTCCCCATCATCTCATCGTCAGGGGAGACGAGCCTCGTCAGAAGCTGATGAAGAGCAGCCTTATCGCTCCAATACAAGAGCAAACACAGGAGTCTTTACAGCACGTCGTCTCAGGAAGCTGAGATTACTGCCCTTTTAGAAGCGCTAAGACGCCGCAGTCCTGAGTAGTGTTTTATCTTGACAGTTTGCGGCACTTTGTTTGCCTTTTCTGTGAATGGATAAAAGAGCAGCTTCTGTGAGCTGTGTCTGATTAGGATCTAATTGTTAACATTCAGTGTCATTTTTATTATCAACCCAGTGTTGCCGTACATGCAGCAGGTAGAGGCCTTTTCAGTGTTATGAAGGACTCTCCATTTGCTGCTCTTGTGTTTTACTCAAGTACTAGTTAGCACTGAGGTGGCAGGAGAGGAGCCCCCAGCTCGACATCATCAACAACAACAACAACAACAACAAACAGGAATTGATGGCGAGTGTTTATTATCTGGTTTAATTGCTCCTCATCTGGAGGATCTGACAGTTGCGGTTAATGAGAGAGGGAGAGGAGGCACACACTGTTGGCAGGCAGTTTCATGGTGTAAGATGTGCAAGTGTGTGTGGGTGTGTGTCTGTGGTGAAAAGAAAAAAGGATAGATCACATTCCAGCTCAACAAAACATCAAACTGTATCAGACCACTAAATCAAGAATTTCAAGTTTGCACTGAAGCCCGCGTATTCTTGCTGTTATCTGTGTGCCGTTATACACACACACACACACACACACAAACTTTAAATCCCACATCACACTAGATTTTAGCTCTGGTGCAGTTGTGTAAAAGAATACAATTCTAATAGGATATTACTAAAATCAGGTCTCATTCTCAGTTTTTCATCTGCTCACATTCAGTCAGGGGCCTCCTTGGCGTTGGCCAGTGCCATGGACACACACCCAGGCATGGTTTGACACAGAAGGCATCAGGACCACTGTGGGAATCCTCAGAGACAGCCTGAAGGACATAAGTGATGCTCTGTCCTCAAAAGAAAGATGAACCTTGAAGAGAAAATGGAGAAACATGTTTCACTCCATTGACAGCCAAACACACATTAGCACAATATAAACACACAACACCACAACTACCATCAGAGGCTCCCTATCCCATTCATAAATTTCTCTTGTTGAGAAACACGGGCATTCCTTAAACAGGGCATACCCAGCCCTTTTACTACTCTAGCTCAGCAGACCCACATGGGAACAATTAGGGTTGTGTGCAAGTTTGGCAAAGATCCGTAGCAACCAGCCGCAGCTGTTTTTATTTACCTTTTTTGCTCTGGTGCTGGATAATGTCAAGAGCACATCTGCTACTGTGCAACGTAACCGTGGTTGCATGCGTGGTTGACCCATGATTCTGTAATTACCCGCCGAGCGAGATGAAGAGGCCCAGCAAACCACTCAAAGCCACACATAGCCTTCCTCCCCCTCTTCCTCCCAATGTCTCTCCAGTGGCATGAAACCCCGTCTGCCTAAAAGCTGGAGAGCAGAAGATGCTGAAGTGGCATTTAATGACCCAAAGTTGCACACAATAGTGATTTTGACTTCATTTTGGTGTCATGAAATTGCCAGTTGATGACACCACCTTTCTATTACGTTGCATTAAATGTTGTTATTCTGAAATTAGATGAAATGAGATCCACTAAGCGAATATCCTGATCTGATTGTTTGTAGTCATGTGACACAAGCTGCACAGTTTGTCGCTGGGTCTTTCTGTTAGCCTACTTCAAAAGCTCTAGCACAGAATGTTAGGTATGAATATATTTGTTTTTAGCTTGATGGTAGCATTTGCAAACATTCGGTCTCAGGATTGGATGTTTCACAGCTCTGAAATAAGATTAGAAATAGTTTCACTTTCTCCAAAAGGTTTCCCAACCTGACGGTTTATCAAGAAGAAAACTTAAAGTGACCAATCAACAGAACTTGTTTATCATAATGATGAGTGATTATGAGCAATAACAATGACGACCATATATGGATCACTTCACACAAGCCGTGTGGGGGTTGGGTGCCACCAAGCTTAGCATCTCCCAGATGTGCAAACCATATGCTCCGGCTGAAATTAAAACAAAAAAGAAACAGTGAAACATGAAAGGGATTTTAAACTTTGTAAAGACAGTTAACAGTTGATACTGATATGGTAATGGCCAAGAGAGGCCACATGAAAAGAAAGGAGGATGTTGGCTTGCTTTTTGCACCACTTATTCCATTTCCTGCTCATAAGTTCACTGAGCAGATGGGGACCAAAGGCACAAGGAAGTTTAGATTTTCTGCCCCACAGCCCATTGTATATGATGCATGTAACTGCGTAACACTGCGCTGTTATCATTTACCGAAGCTTTGGTGCATACCAGGAGGTCACAATAACAAAGGTGAAAAGACAAAGGCTGGAAAACAAAAGTGAAATGTCTTGAGCCATATTTGTTACCATATTATAATCCATATCAGTGATCTTGCTCAAGCTAGTAAAACATTCAAAACATTGACAAGGATAACCAATTAAACCTCCCTCTCTGCTACTTATGGCAGTATTAATCATCTAATCAGGAAGTTTTAACCAGAGTTAATCATTCATATATAAATGAATAAATATAATGAACTCGAATAAGATTATTTCTATAAAGATCTGCTAAAACATATAAAACTGGTAAATTTAGATTAGACCATCTGGAGGCAGGCTGTAGTCCATCAAAAGAGACGTTTGAAAACATATTCAAGAGTGCCCTCTGGTGTTGGTTAAATGTACTGCAACAAACATGCAAAACCAAACCACCACAGATGAGGTCATGTCTTATGACTGAATTTTTAAAGAAAAATCCAATTTAAACCGGAATAAATCTCTGAGAATCATCACTGAAGCAGTGTGTCTGAGTCAAAAAGAAATGTAATGTTTTCTCTTAAAGGTGAGATCAGCTAACTGCCTGGTCTTCCTCCCGTCCGCCTCTTGTCCTGCTTCAAAAGAGACGTGTTTATTTTCCACCTGCATAGTCTGTGTCTGGATGATGTCAACCCTGAGGCATCAGCTGACAAAGGTCTGCCCGTATTTCTGCTTATATAATCAGCCCTAACTGCCCACAGCGTCACCTTACATGAGTCCAAAATGACAGCATGAAGCATAAACCAAAACAATCGAAAGGCCTTGATGCCAATATGTGGAGCTACACTGAAACTACTTGAAGGCAAGTTTGACTTAGAAGCAAACAGAATTAAGAAGATTACTTTTGATATTCCATGTCAAACTCTTAAAAATAGAAGTGGCCTGTCAGGATTTAATCCTTTTCATTCTTTTGTGGTCCAACTGGATATTCACTTCAGTAATGCCTGATTTTGCCAGTCTTTTCATTTCACTCGTGTTTCATTTTTGCAGTTCAGGTTGTAAATTTCAGTTTGGACCGGGAGACGTTTCTGGGGCGTCAGCTGATTCTTTTGACTGAGGGACATTTGGTTCTGTGGACATGTTTGTAGTTGTATGTAGATATGCAGCAAAAAAAAAAAAGAAGCAGCAGCTCATTTCAAATGCATTAATAGAGCTACTAGTAATGTTACCCTGAAGACACATTTCTAGCTTATCTCTCAAGTAAGCTGCTGCCTTCAATGTCTTTGTGGGGTTCATGTGTTTAACGGTAACCCCTCTGTTAAATTCTCAGGTGCAAACTTCAGTTGTTGACCAGTGATATCTGTGTCAAGATACACATTTTAAAACCCCAACAAAAACCTTCATGATATATAAAACACCAAAGAAAAAGTAATAAAGCAAAATGAAAAATACAAATTAAAATCTTCAACATTGAAACCTCGACGCAATAACGAAACAAAACAGAAAATCACAAATGTAAAAAACACTTTCAGATAAAACATTTTGAAAACATAAAAACATGTCAGAGAATACAAAAGAAAAAACATTTTATAAAGCACAAGAAAATTTTTAAAAGTTATAAAAAACGCATCCTGAAAAAACAGAAAAGAAGCAAATAAAACAGCACAGCAAAACCAGAAGTTGTACATTTGCAAACATGACAAACCAGATCCCACTACATTTCAATTTCCTGAAATATGGTGTTTCTGCTTTGTTGCTGGGTATTTCATTTAGCTGTTTTCTGAAATTTTGTTGCATAAATGGTTTTGTGGTTGTCCAATGCTTTCTGATTTTGTTAGTACTAAAATATAATTCTAAAAAAAATACCAAAAAATGCAAAAGTTAGAATAGTAAATAAACTAAAATTAAGAAATGAATGAGGTCGACTTTTTAAAAAGCTTTTTGAATAGTTTGAAGGACAATCTCAAAAACTACATTCTGTCTGGATTTTAACATATTATATCACTGTTTACTTTTTTAAATTTACTGCAGTGCAATTTAACTGTGACAAAGACAGAAAAACAATAACCCGTACCACTTCAACAAATCCCAAGACATAGTTAGTGGGGACAATCACATCCAATAATTATCCACCTCTTTAGTTTTACTGTGTTCATCAGCAGCACACTCACCTTTGCATGGCAGTGTGTTCTCCATGGTCCAATGCATTTTGTGATTTGTCTCTTTGAAGGTGAGCACAACATTCTGCAGAACAGCTGCAGATCTGTGACTGCAAAACAAACCTGTTTTGGATGTTTTATAGCATAACAAGCCATTGCAGGCAATGAAATGCAAGACGTGTTGAAAAAATTCTAATCTACATCAGAGAAAAGGCCTGTGCCTTTAATTTTATTTATTCATTGCCGCTGTACCGACCTTGATCTGGAGTTCTTGAGTAGTGGGAATGGTCTCTGGTTCACGCTCATTGAGGCTACATATCTGGTTAATAGACAAGTCTCTAAGGCTAGTGCTGCTTTGTGATTGCTGCCTCATCTTGTCAAACCCGCATGCTATTTGGAAGGTAGGGTGGCCCTGTTTGTAGGTGATGGATGATGTCGCCATTGGATGGGGGAATGATTTTACGTGGACATGTTAAATGGTAACTGACAATAAATACTCGCAAATAACAATCTTTGTCTTCAGAAAGTGACAACAGTCTTGGACCACATATTCTGTGCCGTTCTGTAACACTATTTTTAAAAAATCCAGCATGTTGGAAAAATGTTCAACTTTGGGGTCTACGTTACAAATTATTTACTGTCATTTATTTTGATATGTAAATATGTAAATACACAGCATACATGAAATGTGATGACTATAAAGCATATCTAACAAATTTAGAGAACACAATGAATGACTTATTTGTTATATCTACTTTCCTTTAGTCCCACCTGGTCCCCCCAGAGACGCATCTTTAAGTATGAATTCCATATCCAATACAGTACCTTATTCAGGGAGTAATATTCAGGACAGCTAAAAAAAAAAAAAAAAAAGAAATAAAAATGGATAACAGAAGGTTTCTCAAGTCAAAGTCAAAAAGCAAAGAGAGGAAGCTGATGACAACCCCTCCTCCTAGAAGTCCCTCCAAAAGCAGGACTTGTAGTCTGCAAGATTGCAAAGTATGGATGGATTGTTATCAAGTTATCACAGTATACGCAAAATATTCATTTTTATATACATTTTTTAATACATGTTATGGGAGGACAAAAATCTAGCTGTTTGTGGGGAATAAAACTGATTTTTTTTCTGTTTTTGTTTTTTATGTTGAATTTTACAATTGTTTTACAGTATTTTGTCTGTTGTTATTGTAATTAGTGTCTTTAACTGTGATTGTCTTGTGCTGGTGCTTTTCCTGACCATATTTCCCTTCAAAACAAAGTCTGTGATCTCAATGGGACTTTACTTAAGACTGGCTAAATAGCCCTGTGATAGGCTGGTAACCTGTTCAGGTTGTGCCTCTTGCCTGGTAGCTACTGGGATAGACTCTAACCCTTTGTGACCCTGCTTTGGAATAAGTAGGTACATAAAATGGATGGAAGATTGGCTAAATGAATAAAGGAATTTGAAAAAAAAATGTTATGTACTTGAAATAAACGTTCAAAGGTCACTGGATTTTTTTCTTTTCTCACAGACACTTAAAAAAAATTGCTAAAGAAATGGCCAAGGAAACAAGCTCCAGTCTTTATTCCTTTTAAGCTTATCTACTTTTAGGACTATTTTCAGATGACATTTTAGGTCATTTATACAAAATATGGAAGAATTTATTTAAAGGGGATGCAAAACTTTCACATACCAATTGAACAAAAGGGCCCAGGGGTGGCCTGGCCTGAATTTGGGAATACAGTATAATCCACCCTTGACACATTATAAGTGAACAGATTATTACTGCTACTATTCTTAGAGGAAATTGGACAAAAAGTTAATTGACAACAACTGCGCAAACTACTCATGGTACCTCAAACTACTTTTTGTTTGTTGTAGTTGTTACTGGATCACATAACTTGGTCTAGGACCATTATTATCCTTCATTTTCTCTTCTGTTTGCTTTCATTTTTTTCTTTTTTTTTGACACATCAGTAGATTGCTTTCCTTCAAGCATAAATACTTGCAACAGACTATTGATTGTTGGCAACCCAGTGTTTTTGCCATGTCCCCTAGTTATTATGCTTTATGTATTCTTGTAAAAGAAAACAAAAACAAACAAAAATAAAAAGATAAAAGCATTTCAAGTGATCTATACAGACATATATTAAATTTGAAGGAGTTCACAAACATTCAAACACCCCTTCAGAGCAAAGGGTGGGTGACGTATTCAGATTACCTGAAGGTGCTCAAGTTTTTCGGTAAAAGCGTTTAATTGAGCTTTCTTTCTTTAAGTGGCAAAAATGTGGGGGAAACAAAAAATAGCATTGTTACACAAAATAACAATTAATTTTAAATGAATGACGCATTTGAGATAATAGTTAATCATTCCAGCCGTATTTTCTTCAAAACTATTTCACATTGTACACCTTTTGTTTGGGCTTTTAAGATAAACCATTATGGCTACACGATGAAGGGGGATTGCGAACACATAACTTTGATAATTAAAAGCTATGAGACATTCCCACATACACTCAAAGCTAAATTCATTGACGTGAATAAACTGTTAGATGATAATAAACGTTATTCTAAGTTGTTTGTTTATTGGATTTCTTTTTTACTTCCCTATAAAACATAGCAGTGCGCCCTCCCAACTCGATGATGTCATCTTTACAAGGTGAGCGGGCCGCGGCCATTTTGTTAGCTAGTTTGAGGTTAACAGAGGTTAGCTGTGTGCAGCTGTTGGCATTTCGTGTTCAAATTAAACGGAATGAGATAGTTTGTCATTTATTTGATCTATCGGTTTTTTTGGCCAAGTAGCATTAGATAAAAGAAGGACTCTTGAACTAGTTGACACTAAACATTACTCGAGACTGGATGGTCATTCATTTTTACAGCTGTCTTGAGTTTGCTAGCTCATTAGCTAGCTTGCTAACTTATTTACGCGTGCCGTCCAAATATTCCGCTTTTATGGTCGCAAGGTTTTAAATATCACACTGCTCGAGGGATTGTCTTGCATAGTTCGTCCGCTTTTGATGGTTTTTGCTTTATGTTCGCCTCATCTAGCTAACAGAAGCAAACTTGAACCAGGATAAACATCTGAAACTCGTGTGCAGTACTCTAGTGTTTACTAATAACTTGAGCTCCATCAGCTGATTCCAGTTGGACCAGGGCTCAGCCATCCAGGACACCATGTCAGAACTGTACATTCGGGTGGCTGAGGATGAAAATGAAGAGCCCATGGAGATCCCCTCGGAAGATGATGGTACAGTTTTGTTATCATCCGTGGCAGCTCAGTTCCCAGGGGCTTGCGGGCTGCGGTACAGGAACCCAGAGTCCCAGTGCATGAGGGGGGTCCGGCTTGTAGAGGGAGTCCTGCATGCGCCCGAGAACGACTGGGGAAACCTAGTCTATGTTGTCAATTATCCCAAAGGTGAGACTGGTCTGTTTGTGTTTTTTTGTGTGTGTCAAACTTGCATCATAATGCAACTACTTTCACTTCTCATCATTTTTTTATTATGTAATATAACCTATTTAACTGCTGTATGTTACACTAGAAGATACTTGAAATAATTTTCCCAGCATCGTAGACATGTCTGTGTGGTGGAGCAACCAACAGTACAGTGTGGCAATATCATACATTCCAGCTTCCATAAAGATCATAAATTAGCAACATCTTATTAGGGCTTGTGTTGAAAGATTGTGCACTTAATCAAGTATGCAGTTGGGCCAGGATAAAATCAACTGACCACATCAAAGCTGCAGCCATAATCCCATCAGAGGCTCTATGCATGTAAGGTCCTTTTGCAAAACATTACCGCAAAGCAAAATTACACCAGGAGGGTTGTTATGTCATCAAAGAGAAACTAGACTGCAATAATGCTATGTTATTTCATTTTAACTGAATTATATAGGAGATCTTGTTTGTTCTCTTGCTAATGTATTAGTTGTGCATCACCATTATAAAGCGACGTTCCCACAAGAGCCAAATCTGGTCTTTAGCTCGATCTAAGTTGTGTAATTTAAATGTTTTTCTGATCTTAGGGTATCTTTAATCTTTACAGATAACAAAAGAAAGATGGATGAAATAGATGCTGCCTCAGCTGTCAAAATTAAAAGGGGCTTTCAGAAGACATCAGATCTCATTGTCCTCGGATTGCCATGGAAAACAACAGAGCAAGACCTGAAAGATTATTTCAGTACCTTTGGGGAGGTCATCATGGTGCAGGTATTGAAGTTTTATCCGGCTCTGACTGTTACCCAGTCGAAAAGCATTTTGAAATAACTAAGCTTCCCTTCTTGTTCTTTGTTCACTCTAGGTAAAGAGAGATGCAAAAACTGGCAACTCAAAAGGTTTTGGGTTTGTCAGATTTACTGACTATGAGACACAAACTAAAGTTATCGCTCAGAGACACATGATTGATGGACGATGGTGTGACTGCAAACTTCCAAATTCAAAGGTACATTGGATTCTTGGTTTAAGTTAATAGAAACCTTTTCTGTAAAGCATCAGCAGATGAGAATTTAGTGATTTGCTTTTTAGTTCATATGCAGCCATACTGTACGTTAACATTGTCTTGCATTTAGAAATTACCTTCATTTTAGTCTATAAATTATGTTCCTTAAACAAGGTTTTGGCATTCTAGTCTATCAAGACACATTAATTTCTAGTTAAAATTGCTGATACTTGTTATGAATTGTTAAACAGTTTGAAGAAGAAATATTGAAGTATTATTTAGATCTGTGTTTTTGTGTCCCCTCAGGCATGTCCTGATGAGCCCATGCGGAGCCGTAAAATCTTTGTTGGCCGCTGCACAGAGGACATGACGACTGACGACTTGAGGCAGTACTTCATGCAGTATGGTGAAGTTACTGATGTCTTCATCCCCAAACCTTTCCGGGCATTTGCATTTGTCACATTTGCTGATGATCAGGTAAGAGTTGGCATATATGAGAGCCTTTGAATATCAGCAGATGGTTTCCTTTAAGATATCAAACACTACCTATGTTAGAAGTATTAACAGAGGAAATGACCCCCTCTCTTCCTCCACAGGTTGCCCAGGCTCTGTGTGGAGAGGACTTGATCATCAAGGGTGTCAGCGTGCACATCTCCAACGCTGAGCCCAAACACAATAATAGTAGGCAAATGATGGATCGAGCGCGGTTTGGGGCTGGTGGGTTTAGTCAGGGCTATGGCAGTAATCGTGGTGGGCTAGGCAGCGGTAGTGGAGGGGTTAATTTTGGGGCTCTGGGCCTTAACCCCGCAATGGTGGCAGCTGCCCAGGCAGCACTGCAGAGCAGTTGGGGAATGATGGGCATGCTGGCCAACCAACAGGGTCTGACGACAACAGCAGGCACAGCCACTACAACCCGAGATCAGACCTATAGCTCTGCCAGTACCAGTTACAGCAGCCCCAGCTCAGCGAGCCTCGGTTGGGCTGCAGGCACTAACACCGCCTCCAACAGTGGCTTCAGCTCCGGCTTTGGCACGTCTATGGAATCTAAGTCCTCTAGTTGGGGAATGTAGATAGCTACAAGTTGACCTTTTTTTGTTGCTGTTAGGCGAATCTGGTAAGTATGCCTACAGGGAGGAATGACTTATATCTTATTTAAAAGAAAAATACACTGCCTTTTATTTTATTAAAGAGAAGAATTTATACTTGTGTGACTGACTGTGTAGTCATGCATCGAATGGGTGAAAGGTTTAGTTTGCTAGTGGAATCTCCCACACTACATTTTGTTTGTGAGAATACGCTACAGATGACTGTGCATGCTCCGAAATTATTTATCGACATGCACGAGCATCTTGAGACCCCCCCCACAGCCCACTGTAAGATGGGCTTTATATGATTATGTATATATCTGTATGCATTTGATTGTATCCTTCTATTTGTTTTTGATTGACATCTTTTGGAAACGCCTTCATGAAAGTCTCTTCTGCAGTTCACCAACTCTTTCGCAATTTCCCGGGAGGAATCGCGTCATTGGCAGCAATGTTCGGCAGATCTCAGTATCCGTTCCCTCCCTCCCATGTGTAAAATGCTTTGTCATCCAAGAACAAAGCTTCACTCTGCGTATACTGTGTTAGACGGTGGGTGTTTTTGTTTTTTGGGTTCTTTTTTTTTATTATTATTATTACTTTTTTCCCCTCCCCTTTTTTTGGGATATAGAAGTCTTGTTTATGATTCACTTTTCAAGCTCAATGAGTGGGATTGATGGACCGAGTGAGAGTGAGCGAACGGGAGAGCAAAATGAAAGAAAGCAAGTGTGAGAAGAACTGTTTGTGCAAGTTTTTTTTTTTTTTTCTTTTTAAATAAGAGACTAAATGCCTGGGAGAGTTGAAGAACCTGTGGCTTTGTGCGAGTGTGAGGAAGAAGCAAGTACGAGTGTGTTCCCAGTGATCGTCACAAGGACAGTTCTTACATCTCAAGCTCCCAAAGCTCTGCTTTCTCACATCGTTTTCTATCTACCTTAATTCCTTTAAAATCACAGTAAAATATGAAGTGCTTTGAGTATTTGTATCCTTCAGTAGGTCTTTCTTGCTGTCCAGTTTGATGTGAATGCCGCATCTGGTTGTGTGCTTTAATTTCTTCTTGTTATCACCCTTTCTGTGTGAAAATGTGACTTTGTGTTAGTGAAGTCTGTGTGGGGGGGAAGAAATACTGAAAGTGTGTTGACGATTGAAAGAAGTAGATGTGGCGAATGTTTGACGAGTTCCCATTGAAAGTTTGAAGTGGTTATGAATACATTTTCTATGTTTTGTGAATCAAAGGAAAGTGAAATAAAACTCAATTTGACTAGGTATGATACCCTCTTGACAGTGACTTGTTTTTTACTTTAAATTAATTGAACTGCCAACACTTTAATTTACATGTATAGGGACATCGGACATGGAAAGCCCAGGTTGGAGTCGGTAAGACGGAAGCTGAAGCCGTTGTTCGGTGAGCTGGTGCAAACCACAGTGGAATTACTGCACAGCTGCCTTAATCCTGAAAAGGATCTTCATCACCTCACTAGCAAGAATCCTTGGACCACAACATTTAGAGCGGACCATAGTTGATCATAAGCAGCTGAGGTTTTTGTTTTATGTCAGCACAGTTGGGACCACGTTTGACACAAATTCTGTCTGTTAGATGTTTTCTGTGTCTACCTTACAATCACTGATTTCTGAGAGTTTTAGCCAGTAAGTTGATTTTAAATGTCAAAACATGTCAGTATTGTGGGAAGTTTTAATCATTTGTCTACTCTTTGATAGAGGATAAAATGTATGAGCTGACGTTTTGTTTTTTCAAAGCAACTAACCGCTGACAAAACATGCCAGCATGATTTTACACCTTGTGTATTGAAATATGAGCCTTGTAAAATAAAAAGTTTGGAGTTTTTCATCATCTGTTGTCTCTCAGTGTTGACAAACGTAGTATTTTTTTGCTGGACTCCAGCTTTAGCTGTAGTTTTTCATTCTTTCAGTTTGGGTGCTCGGATATTGTGTGAAGTGTGCTGCTTAGAATTTATGCTGGCTGATTAGTGGGTGTAGTGTTGACTGCCTGCCTGCAGGTGGTGCTGCTGTGCTTTTTTTTATTGTTGCTCTAAGGAAAAAAGAACAAGGTGGTCTTTACCTTATTTTACTAAAAAGAAAAAGAGATTGAAGGTTATTGGATGTCATTGAAGATAACAGGTACCAACAAGATGATCACACATCAATGAGAATGTCCACTTGAAATTATTTCTTTATAGCATGAGGTGTATGCATACAAACCACAAAAACTAAAAGTAGTTGCTGTATAAATACAGGTACTACTCAAAAAAATTGGAATATCCTGAAAAAGTTCATGTATTTTTATAATTCAACTTAAAAGGTGCAATTTAGATATTGTATAGATAAATAATATGCAAATCAATATATTTCAAGGTTTTATTTGTTTGAATGTTGCTGATTAGGACTTTCAGCTTAAGAAAACCTCAAATTCTAAAACTCAAAAAATTAAAATATTGCATGAAATCAATTAAAAAAGGACATTGAATACAAAAAAGTCAGGCCTCCTAAAGTAAAATCTTGCATCTGTACTTAGTACTTGTTTGGGGCCCCTTTTGCTTGAGTGACTGCCTTAACCTGGCGTGGCATGGATGCAACCAGCTTCTGGCATATCTCAGGTGTTATGTAAGAAAAAACGTACTTAAATCACAGCCTTGAGCTCTTCTTTATTGTTTGGTCTCTTCCCGTTCAGCTTTCTCTTGAGAATGTCCCACATGTTTTTGATGGGGTTCAGGTCAGGTGAGTTTGCGGGCCAATCAAGCATGGTTGTTGAACCAGGATTTTGTACTTTTGGCAATGTGGGCAGGTGCTAAGTCTTGCTGGAAGATGAAGTCTGCATCCCCATACAGCTGGTCTGCTGAAGCAAGCATGACGCGCTCCAAAATGTCCTGGTAGATGGTTGCATTTATGCTGGACTTAATGAAGCTCACAGGTCCATTCCTGATGAAGTCCTCCACACTTTTGAATGGCCCTTTCCTGACCATCTTCTCCAGGCTGCGATCAGCCCTCCGGCTTGTACACCATTTTCTTCCACTTAACTGTCCATTAATGTGCTTTGAGACAGCACTCTGAGAACACCCATCTTTTTTTGCTATCACTTTTTGTGTCTTTCCCACCTTGTGCAGGGAGTCAATGATGGTTTTCTGCACAACTTTTAGATCAGCAGCCTTCCCCATGATTGTGAATTCTTCTAAACCAAGACAGGGACTTTTTTAAAGGCTGGGGCACTTATGGAGGTGTTTTGGTTTACTTACCTGATTAGAATGTGACAGTCTGAGCCTGCAATACTGGAGCTTTTCACAGTATTCTCATTTTTTGAGTTTTTGAATTTGAGGTTTTCTAAAGCTGCAAGTCTTAATCAGCAACATCCAAACAAATAAAAGCTTGAAATATATTGATTCACATATTATTTGTCTAAACAATATGTAAATTGCACCTTTTAAGTTGAATTACAGAAATACATGAACTTTTTCAGGATATTCTCATTTTTTGGGTAGTACCTGTATTTTCAAGTTCCATCAGTTCTCCTCACTGTGAGACGTTCCAAGGTTTTTATTAGTTAGTAGATATTGGTTAACACAGTATCCACACAAAAGACCAGACAGATTGGACTCAGACATTCATAATGTGTGCTGTTAAATCACGTTATATTTCTACAACTCCATTCATCGGTTTTAACAGAAATGTAAATATTGAAGTTAAACCTTTCTCCATTTACCAAAATACAACTCCTTGTCTTTTTTTCCTCTTGTTAAACATACATGCAGAATTATTGATTTGAAGTTGTATGTTAATGTGTATTCCTGTCATATTTAGGGGAACCAGAGTAATTAATGGTGATTTATTTTAATCTGGAACAGATCAGACAAGCCTTTAAGTTGCAAACTTATGTTTGATGCTGAATCTTTAAAGGAAATATTTTGTCACTTTTTTCTTTTTTTTTTTTTTTTTTTTACCTGTTAGGTTTAAAGGAATTGACCATCTCACATGTAGCCTGAATTCAGAAGTTATAAAATATAAAAATGTGTGACACCCTTGCACCTGCTGACATTTTGTTTGTTAAATGTCTATATAAGGTATACCTAAAACAAACAAAAACTTGATTTAAAACATGGCTGCAACCTAAAATAAGAATTTTAAGAAAAATTGTTGAGATCCTATCCTTATCTTTTAAACCACACCATTTTTTACCTCAACAACTACCAACTGTACCACCAGTGAATCAGCCTTGCATAATATTGCATACAAATCTGTTGGTAGTCAGTATTTTTCTGTTGTTCCAAGACAACGGTTACTAAAATAAACTACAGCTCTGATAAAGCAAACCTTTAAAATCTAAATGTAAATGTCATTGTCATTTTACTATGTCAGTAATTACATTGTCCTTTATCAGGGATGTGAGCAAAGGAAATAGTAGAAAGCCCTACATTGTGCATCATCTTGTGTCTGCAGATGACCATTCCATTTTCACTTCTCTCACTTAAAATATTGATCTCATGCTCTAGTATCTGCTTGCCATCAGCTCTTGCTGATAATACAAAACAGTAGAAGTTCACAGTGATCCTCACACTGGTAACTGAGGAGCCTCCCATGGTGTTGGATATACTCATTTTATTGTTCTGCTTTGTTCCCCTTCATGATCAAAACTCTGACATAATGTTTCTTTACATTCCCATCAACATGGCAGCAAAAAATTCCCAGCACAGGTACTCCGACATGTTGGGGTTTTGTTTGTTTTTACTGCTCAGCAGCAGGTGAAATAACTGATGATCCACTCCCGTCAGGTACAGTACCATTCCAGTAATAAACAACGGGTCAACTCCCTGAGAGGCCATCAAACAGTACAGTCCTAAAGAATTACATTAAAACCAAGTGAATGGTGCTGGGTCAAATCCCAGCTGGATGTGAACCAGCACTGTTGCAGTTCAAAAGGAATCAGAGGGCCTCCTCTCTGCCTGAGGAGGGTGCCACAGATCATTTGCTACACTTACTGTAACACTTACTGGACTGTTTGATGTGGCTCATCACAAACTACTGGAACATACAGTAGTGAGCTGGTTGGGTTTAAATAGTTGAATGTTTTAGGGATTTGCTGTAAATAAAAACTACATAAAAAGTAATGTTTATTTCCACACACAATTTTTAAATACTCTCCTAAAGTACTATGCAGTTGTTGTGAGGAAAAGCACGATGTTGGAAAAAACTGACATTGGGATTTTTTCTAACCCTGCGATTTACACTACTCACAAAAAGCTAGGGATATTTGGTTTGGTTTGGTTTTTTTGTATGATGTCAGAATGAACCCTAAAATCCACTACAACCGTTCCAGTTGAACTGAATCAGATTTTCTCTAAACCTTTCAATGGCCATGTACATTGTTCAGTGGTTAAATACTTATCGCACATCATGCTGTTCTCCAAAAAGATGACTTACCATAAAAAAGTAGTGTCTTAACCGTAATTTGACCTCTAAAAGTTCTGGTTTAATGACATCTTGTTTTGCAAACAGTCCTCTTTATCATCCTGTTTACATTTAGACTTCATCAGACCAAGATGACACCGAACACAAGTTATTGAGACACTTGTCATTTTTATGTTGTGGTATACCCACCATTGTTGCTAGCTTTTCTTTCAATAAATTGTTTGAGATGGAGGAAATACCACATTATAATTCCAAGTTAATTGTCCAACATTCATGATATAATATCAAGAAGGTGTGAACACTTTACATTTTCCTTAAATTATAACCGAAAGTTGAATATAGTTTTTTGTGAGTAGTGTGTATCGAGATGACAAAATACAGGAATTTTCAGGAGATGACTTGAACAGCTCTGTAAGTTATGCTGCACTACTGCCATCTTGTTGACAACCTGCAGTGAATGTTGAACTTTTTGTGAATGTTGCAAATATGATGATTTTTGTCTGTATTTGAGTTACTGTATATTTTATGACTTGCTTTTATTGTGCCAGGACCTGAGTACCTTTCTTTATGTACAAATCTAAAATGCATTTTACCACAAAAGTTTGTTCTTCAGCTGCACGCAGTGTGTCAGGTACCCTTGAAATTAGATGAGAGCACACTTTGCTCATTTGCCTCCAACATTGCAGAACCTACAATGTGACAATACAATGTCACAATGTAATGTAATACAGTATGCTCTCGTGCATTGCGATAAAAATGCTCAAACAGTATACTGTGCAGCCCTAAAAGATGGGAAAAATTACCAATAGAATTAATGCAGAGGCATTGCACGGCCCCCTTCATTACACTGGATCCTTTCTTGTAGGATTTATCATATTGATTTCTATTTTATTCCCATGAACTATCATACAGTTTAAAGTGGGCTTGGGTCCATCTGCTGGACAACATGTGATATGCCTCAGACATTTCTGTTATTAATTACAAGTTATTATATCCACTTAAGGTGGTTATATTAATAGTTCTGTCTCATTTTTTTTAAAAAGCTACAATTAAAATATTGGGATTATGTAACCATGAAGACGATCTGCATTTGTATATTGATTTTGTTATATTGATGTTTAATGTTTTATGTATATATGCATTTCAAACATGTATTGATACACACTGAGAGGTCATGTGGTACAAAGTGTGTCTGCCCTCTTAACTATATATCCTGCAGCTTCGGTAATGTATTGCCTAATTTAGTGCTACACACAAACATACTGCAATCCTGTTTACACCTGCCAGAGAGTAAAGGAGTATTCAAGCTAATTATAAAGGGATTGAAATCTTTATTTAGCGTGTTACAGTACAGTGCAGGGGTTCACCTTAATCCAGCATTAACACCGTGAACCCTGGGCCCAACATGACAGCTGAACATTAGCCTGATATCCAGATGGAGTCAACACCTCATCGCTCTCCCTCAAAGCACACAGCAAAGGGGAGGGGAGGGGGTTCAACACACAATCTATTATACCACTTCTTGATAAATAAATCTACATCAAGTCTTTGAGGGGAGTAAAAAGTTGAGTGATGGTGGGTTTATGGAGTTAGAGGTGGAATGTCGAATAGCTTCCCTCACAGCTGATGTTTCCTCATCCTCAACCTTTTATCTTGTGTTTTTCACTGGTGTGACCGTCATCTTTAAGCATTATATGATGAGGAAGAGACGCTTCCGCCGTGGCCTGTCCAGTTGGTGTGGATGAAATGACCAGGGTTTGACAGCAGCTCATATGTGTGGGCTCCAAAGTAGTCCCTCTGGGCCTAGAAAACAAACCCATCATCAGCAAAGCAAGATGAAAATTTCACTCAGAAGTCCAATGATGGTTAATTCCAGCTTGGCTGATATAAAACAGATATCCAAGCTACAATTTTAGGAAGCAAGGACTAATATTTACCATTTTTGCCTCAAAAGTGATCAAAATTGGCAAATCATTTCAGACTTGCATCATTATGCAGATTCAGGAAAAGTCCTTTGACAGATGAGTTGAGCAGTGACATCAGCACACTTCACACTGTCAGTACCTTTAAGTCCTAAGATCCCAGCACGTGATCTTTTTTAATCTAATATGCTCAACACTTGGCCATATGTTCAGTCTTCACTGCTCTGCAGCTTTTCCTGTTTCCTACCTGGAGCAGGTTGGCGGGCAGCTTCTCGTGTCTGTAACCATCATAGAAGGACAGAGCTGTGGTGAAACATGGCATGGGGATGCCATGCTGGACGCCGACGCTGACCGTTCTACGCCACGACTCCTAAAACAAAAGCATGAACTGAGTGACGGTTTGTCTTCATCGAGCCTGTAGCTTTCAATTAGAGATTTCTGTTTCTAATGCAGCCATATTTGTGCTTACACCGAACTAATTTCTGTGAAGCTAAATCTGGCCACATCCCATGTGTTTTCTCTTGGCTGAGGTGTGATTAAAAAGAAAAAAAACCCATCAAATTAAATCACTAAAACTTTGCTGCCGATTGGGCCAACAAGCAGAAGTGTTGCTTCACTTATTTGCTCTCTAAAAGGAGGAAACTAGTGGTTAAATGTCTTTGTCAACGTAGATATTGCAGGTTTTGTGTTTGGCCATTTCCTCCTTTCTCATACCTGACAGTCTTGCACAGCATTGCTGAAGAAATTGTCCAACAGCAAGTTCTGGAGGTCAGCATCCCTGTCAAACGCCTCTTTGATTTTGCCCAGGAAAACACTGGTAGGGGAAAGAACAGTGTTTTCAAACTGAAGCAACAAAATAACAACTGCAATCCACACGTATAATGTTTCCAGCTGACTAATCAAACCTTTAAATGAGCTCAAAGCCATTTGAAAACCCATTTCCCACTGGTTGGTTGGGTTGCACCTACACACTGAAAGTCATGCTGGGTGTTTTATTTGATCTGGATTTACGCAACCAGATTACAGAAAGCAAACCAGTGGCACAATCATCACTTCCTCATTCTTCTCCAAATCTGATTTTACAAGAAGGATCGTATTTTACTTTTCATGTCAATTCTCACTTTAGCATCCCCTCCCCCTCAGACACAAACTAATGTTCTGCAACTCCAGTCTAACCCTAAAAAAAATCTCATGTTAATTACACAACCAAAACTTCTCATTTTAATGCTCTTGCTTCCTCAATGCATGATCTCTTGTACAATATAACCACATTTACATTTACACCATCGTTGTTTAAGAACTTTGCCCAAGGCACCAGTGAGGCAAACTTGTGGTGTTCATGACACAGTTATGTTTAAACATACCTTCGGATGATACAGCCTCCTCTCCACATCAGAGCGATTGCGCCATAGTTGAGTGACCAGTCAAATTCTTTGGCTGCCTGTCGCAGCAGCATGAATCCCTGCGCGTAGGAAATGATCTTGGAGGCATAAAGGGCCTAGAGAAGAGGAAATTAAATCAAAATTATCCATTTATTAGCTTATAAGAGACGACAGTTAACAGAAAGATGTGCAATCAGGTAGAGGTCTGAAAAACCAAGACATTTTTTTGAGGGAATAGTCTCATCTTTTAAATCCTGATCAGACTGGAGTGGTGCTACACAGTTCTGATGTGCAGGAACAGTAATCAGGACAAAATGTTTCCTACGAGCTCATCAAAATGTCCAGCATCCCAAATGATCAAAGCAAGTCTAAGAAGGATCGACTGATACATCAGCCGGCTGATATTTGCGTTTATTGCTAGTATCGGCCGATATGTCGGGTGCGTTGGCCGATACACCCCCGTCTGCGGCATAATTTACAGACAGGCATCTGTACAGGCAGCAGTTGCTGGAGATGCTGTCAGTATCGGTCCCAAAAAAGCTGTATCGGTCGATCCCTAAAGTCTAATGCCTTTCAGAAATAAGTTGAGACTTCAAGAAGTTGCAAATATTGCAAGCATTTTTGGAGATTTAAGGAAGATGCTGAATTTCGAAGCACAAGTTTATGACTGTTAAACATGACTACTTTAGAGATGCACCGATCCGATACCTGGTTCGAATATCGGTTTTAATTTTGAAAAATGAGCTAGATCGGATATCGGATGAATGTGGCTAATCCAGCATTCCAATCCAGTCATTTCTGTTTGTATTAATAATATAATAAATGTACACTTTGTTATTTGTTAATAAATAAAAAATAAGTACATTTATACCGGTCTTAATTTGTCACCTTTTTTGTCAAGCTTTATGCCTTCACTCACGTTGTAAGGTATACAGTTCATTCATTCAACAGCAGTATTGGATTGGTATCGGCCAATACGCTCAGCCAAGGTGTCGTATCAGACTGGATCAGAAAAAACTGGATTGGTGCATCTCTAAACATGACCGGATTTAGGTCTCTGTTGCTGCCAGAAGCACAGGGAACATTTCACTTGAGGCAGGAGGAAGTGATTCAATTAAGTAGCAGCAAAGAAACAAACCCTGCATTATAAAGAAAAACAGGAGATGAAAAGAGAATGGCTGCAACAACAAAATATTCACCCAACACACCATCATCCAAAACAGAATTCCTTAAAGAGGTGCAAGCTTCGGTTTTGTGTTGACTCTCTGGGCATAAAAAAAAAAAAAAAAGACTTAAAGAATCTCACATTTCTAAAAAATCTGTCACCAACAGTGCCAAGTTTCCTAAACTTTATGTTAGACACTTCTTTTTGAGATATGCTGAAACTGTGAAAGATTAAAATGAAAACATAACTGCTTGATGCCCAAACATTTAAATGCCTGTGGATGCACTGATTAAAAATCTGCTAAGAATTGCAGGTTTGAACAGTGTTTGTAGATGTCTCTTATTCAGCCATCTCAGATTCTGATTTATGTTTTTCCTGCTGATCAGTGGTTTTTGTAAAAACAATTTTCCATCTTTTCTTGAATTACAACAGTATATCTAAATCCCACAATGCTGCTCATGCTAGATGTTGTGCCTTTACTCTGCCCTACAAACTGCGTATATTAAACGCGAATTCTACCTTTCTAATGTCTTCCAGGAAGGCAGCCTTGTCACCGCTGAATTTGACCCCCTGTGGCCCCGAGAGGCTCCCGCTGGCCTCCACTCTCTCATCCTTTAGAGAGGACAGGCATCTGGCAAAGACAGCCTCCCCTGAGACACAAAGGGAGAGAGGAAGGAGGAAACAAATGAATTAAGATGGGTAGTGTTAGCTTTCTGCACACGTCACTGTGCGAGAGCGTCACAGAAAAACAGACAACTCTTCAAAAAAAAAAAAAAAAAAGCTCTTTAGTAGTTATTTAGATTATCTCAAAACAAATTATAACTGAAGCTTTTTACAACACCAAGTAAGAGCAACAATATGCAATCATTAAGGCAATGTCCAAGGACCAGCATGACTCAGCACTATTTATTACTGTTTTTAAACAGGTGTGTCAACCCCCCCTTGGAAATAATACTACAGGCTTGTCAGCTGCTACACTAAAACAATCATTTCCTCGTTAGCATGTCTAAACAAGGGGAAGAAAACCAGTTCAGTCAGCATGACTTGCTAAATCTGCCCAGCTACATGATACAAGAGAAACTGTCCAAGAGGGGAATGTTACCCCTGCTGGGCCTGAAATCCAGCCATGCATACAGCTCTATGCTGGCTGGATCAGTTCTGACACAATAAAGCCTTTTGTAATACAGTCATCTCTGTCACAAGAGGATATGCAGCTGTCCTAAAAAAAATGTGCACCAGTTTGTAATCCAAAACAAGTGTAACAAGCTTTGCTTATAATTTTCACCCAAGTTGTCTCAGAGCAGATTCTGCGACACCCGGTTTGTGTATTAAAAATGACTTTTTGACTTGATGAAACAGTCTGTCATACAGCCACAGCAAACACCAAAGCCAAATCCCCCTTATGTCACTTGAGATGAACAAGCCACTAGAAAAGCCTTCAATCTTCTTACAGGCAGCTTCATATTGATCACGTCCCTTAGAGGAAGTTCAGTTGCAAGCCAGTGCATCACCGCCTTTAGTTCTCTCTGATTCCTAAATGGCGAAACGTTAACAGGTGTGGCCTAATGCTTTTTGTCATGTCGTCATAAGGAACACAGTTTACTGAAAGCAGCCAGCACTTGAGGAAATGAGAAGGAAACAATATACTTCATTGTCTACAACCTCTTTTCTTCCTCTTACCAATCAAAGTGACAGGTGTGCCATACTCCAGGGCTGATATTGCCGTCCACTTCCCTGTGCCCTTCTGTCCAGCACTGTCGCGGATCTTGGGCAGCAGGTGTGCGCCATCAGTGTCTTTGTATTTCAGGATGTTGGCTGTGATCTCAATCAGGAAGGAGTCCAGCTCTGTTTTGTTCCAATTGCTGAAAGCCTGGGCATTTAAGTTGCAGAGGGATTAGATCCTGTCAGCCACACTGGTTTTTCATTCAATATCACATCATGAAAATTCTATCACGGAGGCACAGTGAGCTCACCTGTGCCATCTCATCATGATCCATCCCCAGAATATCTTTCATTAGGTGATACGCCTCACAGATTAGCTGCATGTCTCCATATTCAATGCCATTGTGGACCATTTTTACAAAATGACCAGCACCCTCATCTCCAACCTGCCAGAGAAATGCATGTGGTAAATAATTAGCACAGTCAGAATTGCATATACACAAATGGGATAAATTAATTTTTTAAAAAATGGACTCACCCAGTCACAACAAGGCTCTCCTGTTCCCACTTTGGCAGCAATGCTCTGGAATATATCTTTTATATGTGGCCTTAAAATTCAATAAGAGCACACGCTTAAATTCATCAACTCCCACAATAAAAAACAACAAATAAACCCTCACTAGTGTTCAGATTTAACATTATCCTGCATGTAACCAACATTCTGAGTTAGTTGTGACTCACCAGGCCTCTTTATGTCCTCCTGGCATGAGTGAGGGTCCATAACGTGCACCCTCCTCTCCCCCACTCACTCCACTGCCAACAAATAGCAAGCCTTTCTCTTTCAGGCTCTTACACCGCCGCTGTGTTACACAAAGACAGGCGAACTATGAGGACACGCTCTGAGGAATAATGAGTGTTTGACACACTGACTTTCAGTGACTTACTGTGGTGTCTCTGTATTCAGAGTTGCCACCGTCAATGATGATATCCCCAGCATCTAGAAGAGGAACCTGGTAGAGAACAAATACAAGACTAAGTTTGTGCACAAAGTCCCTTATAACTGGATTGTATGTTGTTTGATTCCAGTACCAACCAGTTTGTCAATGAAATCATCTACAGCCTGTCCGGCCTTGACCAGCAGTATGATCCTCCTGGGCTTCTTTAGCTTGGACACCATGTCTTCCAGAGACTCTGCTCCGATCACTTTGGAGCCCTTAGCCTCATTTTGCAGGAAGTCGTGCACCTTGGACACAGTTCGGTTGTAGGCGCAGACCTGGGACAGAGATATTTAGTCTACTAAAGAGAAACAACAGTGGAAAACATTTGGCCCAGCTAAGTGTAAACAGACGGAGGTCATGGTCTTACCACAAAGCCATGGTCGTTCATGTTCATGATGAGGTTCTGGCCCATGACAGCCAAACCAATCAGCGCAATGTCTGCCCTGTGAAAACAAGAGTATGTAGGGAACCAATGAGCATCATTAGCATCTGACATCAGGCTGCCTTATGGCATATCCTTATCCAACACAAATAAAAACATACACTTGCAAGTCTACTTTAAAGCTCACTTCATTTCCCAGAGTCCATAGCGATCATCGTCTCAGTCATTTCATTCAGTTTTACGTTCGTGCTACATGTATGTTTCTGCTAAATTTACAGCTGGTCGACTATAACAAGCTAATACTTCCAATGTTACCTGATAAAGAAGATTACTATTAGTCAAAGAGACCAAACGAATACAAACTCTACGACTTATCATCAGATATCCACACATTCGTCCATCTGAATAATGAAAAAAAAACATTTAAAAACTTACTCTGCCATCTTCTTTTCCGGGTAGAGCAACAGTAAAGTAATAAATGTTCTACTGAAAGTCGAGCTCGCACGCTAGTCTTTCCTTTCTGATTTCCACTCACTCGTTTTCCACTTCCTCGTTCTACGGCTATCATCTAAACTGACTGAGACGATTACGTACTCACGTACAACATCAACCAATCACAAAGCGTCCAGCAAAGTGAAGCGATGTTAGTTGAGATTTTTGATTGGTTCAGAACCCTGAGCAGAGGGAACTGTGTTTTGATTGGTCAAAGTGGCGGTCATTCACGTTGCGTCAGCCACACCCACATAAATTGTGTAATGCTGCATTTGTGGGAACTTGAAATTTCCGAATATACTTTGTATTCCACGATTCATTTAATAAAGTAAGTAAGTAGGTAAGTAAGAAATTAATGATAATAATATAGTAATAAAAAATAACAACAACAATAGTAATAACAATTAATGATAAAAATAATAATTAGGCCATAGTATTTCCAACGGGAGGAAATTCAAAGAAGTTACTGTCAATATTTAACATATTAGCTAAATAAATAAATAAATAAATAAAGTACTTTTTGAGCATTTCAACAAACATTTCATTCACTGACTAGAACTACAAACTTGTTCATCTCTAACCAGCAAGCAAATTTTTCCCCACTATTATATTTTATGTACTTAAAAAAAACCTTACATACTATGTACATCAAATGCAGCATCAAAAGCTGCTTTTAATCTTCTGCTTTTTTCCCCCATTTCTCTTATCTTGCACTAACTTTGACCAGTGAGGCTGAGGACACCACTGATGGCCACTTGGATAAGGTCAAAAACCAATATTGAATAGCCATAACCTGTGGGATCTCTGACAGTGGTGGGTCAAGGAGTTTTCAAAGTCAAGGTTTAAATAGGGACCATATTTATTATTATTATTAATAATAATAATAATAATAATAATAATAATAATAAAAAAGTAGCAAAATATGTGCTCAATGTCCATGTACACTTCTTTTTTTTAGAAAGGTGTGAATCTAAACCTTGAGAAATATATTCAACCTCTCAACTGTTTTGCAGGACCTGCACCTGTGGATAACCTCTGCTCAGATTGTGTATTTACTACTTCAAGATTGAGTGTGTTTATTTGTTCATTGCATACAGTCTTTGCTCACTACAAACAGATGGGCTCAGAGCAGAGGTCAAATTTTTTCGAGTAAAAGTATGAATGGAAAACCAAGGATTAAACAAATTTCACATAGTTTTTGAATGTATTGCATGAGCCAAATAAAAAAAAAAGCATTGATGTGGTCAAAACTACATTTCAATACATCGATACTACGTTTCAATATGCAATATTTAATTTGGAGAAGGTTTAGATGTTTTGCGAATGTCTGCTCTCTTTTTCATCTACAACACATAACACAGGGTTGTAATCAACAGCACTAAATGAACCATAATCATTTATTCTTGAAGTATCTCAGAGGATAGGTTGGGTACTTTAAAGTACCCAACTACTTCCTCGTCCAATTAATTTCACTATGATGTCCTGGCTTTACAATCTGCACATCTAAAAGCCCAATATCAGCTGACATGTGACTTCACTACTGATCTTGAGGGCATGTGTTGAGTAATGTAGCCCTCTCAAAATGTATGTGTGTAAGGGCATCTAATTTTTTTTTTTCTTTTTGAGGTTTGTTACGATGCAGCTGCTCCTTTTGGTCCTAAGCCCATAAAATGGCCTAATACAAATGCCCTGAAAATTTCTATTTTTTCGTAGAATAGATGAGTTGATAAAGATTTGATTTCACACTCTCCCTTGTTACACAGTTGTTTCCCAGTTTATAAACTGTATAATTTCTTGCTCTGATTGCTGTTAATTTGTGGCAGATCACGAGAAGACGACTGTACTTAACCAGTTTAACGTCAGATCAGCGTGTTAAGCATGGAGAGCCTTTCAGAGTGAATAATGCAGTTGTAGTGCTTTGAGGTTTATTTTCTGTGCTACAACAGTAATCGTTAACACTTTAGATTAGTTACAGATGCTGTATGTCTGATAAAAAACTCCAGCAGTAAAGAATTAACTAAAATAAATGACAAGGACGGTAATAGAGACTCGTTTCTGCCAGAAAATAAGAGAGAAATTAAGGATCATGCATGTAAATGCACCTCTGGTAAATGATATAAAGTAAAAAGGATATAATGCTTACTATATTTTAACATCCGGAACGTATTCAGATGGTGGAAACATGTATTATATCAAAAACATGAGGACAGTAGTGAAGCTGGGCGGAAAAGAAGGGACGTACAGGCATCACTTGTTCTGCTAATGCACAGTTTGCACTTTTATTGTTGCCTCATTCACTAAACAGTTCAATGGTGCAAGATTACCATACACAGAATTAGGATATCTGCATGACACATCTATGCTATACAGCGAATGGATTATAGTTATTACAAATACAGTAAACATATTTACATTTTAGTTCAAGCTCCATACAACACGGATATTTACAAAATAAGTATGAAAATGAAACCAGTCTGACAAATAATGTACAGCGTTAATGTCACGGTTTGTCCTTTTAATCTTTAATGAATCAATGAATCTGAAAGGGAATGAACACAGGTGACTAATATTAATTGTCAGAGGGGAAGATGGAAAATATCATGATTAGTTTTCTTTGAAAGGCATCAACGGAAAAAAAAATCAAAATAATCAACCCTACCTAAATCCCAAAAACGTTGAGGTGAAGGACACGTCACATAAACAATAGTGTCCTGCCATTTTATTTATCACTAGCTACTTTGTATTAGATTCCCTGATATTAGAAAAAATTAAAATGCGATAAAAGCCACTGCTGTTTTGTTAAATTTCAGACAGATGGCCAGCATGAGCATTGAGCAAATATTCTTCAAAACAAACTCAGACCTAAAATCAGTCATACCACTTTCTGATAAAGAGGAAGCACTAATGTAACTCATCTTCTCCTGAAAAGGTGCGGCGGGTTACATCTTAGGTCTCTTTTCCCTTTCTTTTTAATGATGGGAAAAAAACACATTTGAAAATCGTACATTCAACTCTCTCCCAGTTCAGACCAGAGGAGGCTGCCACACCTTCATTTGGTTCATCATGAGCAGAACAACTAAACCGCACAGACTTTATTTGATTAGTTAGTTGAACCTTTTTATTATTATGTGCAAAAAGCTGCAAACTAATATATACATTGCAAAAAATAAATACAGAATCCAAAATAATATACTTCTAGAAATTAGCCACTCAAGTGAAAATGTTTGCTCCGACATGTCTTTGTATAAATATGTATATCTTCCTGTTGAGGTCCATGTGAGGTATGCTGCACTTTGAGCCTTAATAAGTGCATAGATGCTTTGATAATATGTCTTTTTGATTTCCTTGACAAATGTTTACTCAGAAAACAACAGTCCAGCAGGTTTTTGCATCTCTGACCAGCAGGTTGACTGACCTGAGGGCAGGGATTTTCTGCATATCTCATGTTGCATCCAAGACCAATATTTTGTCTTTCCATTAATAATAATAATTACATAAATGCTTTCAGCAGGCACCTGTTTTCACCCTCATGTCCCTTTCAAAGTGGCACAGTGGGCACACTGCTGGTTGGTAGGCCAGAGTTTAAAAAATGCCCATCTGTGCTTCTAACACAACTCTAAACAGGTCTAGAAACAAAGGCGCCACAAATTTAACCTGCAGCCAAATGTAGCAGCTGCAGCACGACGTGCAGAGCAAATATTTTCATAAACAATATTACAAATAAAACCTTTTGAATATGTCATCCCTTTAATATCTCTTTTTAGTAAACCCTTTGAGAAACAGCTTTCATCCAGTGTAGCCTCGATATGTGTTCTCATCAGTGTTCCTGATGCTCGGACATTTTCCTGCCTGATCTGCCTTCGTCTTGCTATAGATATGAGTTAATGTGCAAAATAAGTTGAAACACCAATAGATGCTGGTTACAAATCAAAAAACAAATGCCCTGTTATATTTCATTAAATAAAAAACACCACTGCAGAATGATCGAAAGAATACAAGAAAAGTGTTAAGATATTAAAAAAAAAAAGAAAAAGAGGATTCAATTCAGGAACAAATAGAAAATGAAGAAGTGGTAACATGCTTTGCTTTAGAGGTTTTACCCAACGCTGGTGATGCAGCGAGGGGGTCATGTCCTCGTCTGTCCTGCAAGTTGAGCAGCTTCATCAGCTAACTACTGGTGTCGAGGCTAAAACACTTCATCCTTTTCCTCTTTTCTCACCATGTTATGTTTAGAGCATCACATCTACGTGATGGGTAAATAACACATTTCTGAGGCCAAGCATGTTAGTGTACGCTAGTGGAGCTAAGAGGAATGCTTTAAATGGGAGATGTGCTGTTACACTGATCCCAGAAATGACTTCATTTAGCAGAGTAATTCTCACTTAAGAGCATCTTCCTCCTCCTCCTCACTATCTCCTCAAAACCCTGTTTTTTTCTTAAGATGAAATAGCAAAAAGGACAAATATTTACTCCTGCAGGAACAACCAACCTTGGTGTTTCCACTGCAGAGATACAAAATCAGATGTTTTTGCTTGTTTTATCCAGTTAGCATGTTTTTTTTTATGTTGACACAAAAGCACTGACTGACACTGGCACTATCAGGGGTTGAAGTTGGTGTATGTACAGAGGCTGAGGAGTGGGAGGGAGTCTAAACATGGCAGCAATGACAGCGGAGATCCAGTGCTGCCATCTTGTCTCACCGAGCTCGACAGGATTTCCGTCAAAATTTAGATTTCAACGTTTTGAAGACGTTTCAGGGGAGCTGCTTTTGAGACGATGCAGCAGCCTGATGCATTATTTTAAGATTAAAAAAAAGGAACAATGAATTTGTTAGCAGCAATAGTTCATGTGGGGGAGCATTATCCAGAATATTTGGACTTATTTGTTGATTTTCACTTCATAATTTTAACTGTAGGTTTTCTGATTAGCTTCATTTTTTCTTTCAGAGCAAACCCGGTCTTCTCCTGAGGAATGCTGCAGTTACCATGCGAGCTCGTTATCAAAAACATGGAAGCAAAAAATGAAATAAAACTTGTTTTGAGAGACAAATAACACTGATAAAGACTTTTTTACAGATGATTGGCAAACTCAAAATTAGTCTCTGAAGAGCCGTGCACACACAAGTAGACTACTACAACATGCTACTAGTAAGGGAGTTCAGGAATGACAACAAAGCGAAAACGAAATTAGACCCAAACATCTTCATAAAAATAGAAACACAAAAAGCTGGGGGGAGGGGAGGAAAGCGAAGTTGGCAGAGGGTTGGTGGAGGGAATGGGGAGGCAAACTTCTCTGGAAATGAAACTTTTAGTCGCATGAAAGAAGACTTAAGCCACAAAGTCTACTTACAAGAGAAAACTGCCAAGAATCACAATGATTAATAAGTGTTAACACTTTGTTTGTTCAAAGGCTGTTCAGAAAGAGTGGGAGCTGTGGGTTCCAGTGCGGCGCTCCACTCAGTTCTTCATCAGGCCGCTGCGCCTCCTCGCCAGCTTAGATCTGCAGGGGGACGAGTCACAGTGAGGTGAAAATGCCATTTTTAACCTGCTGAATGTAAAATGCACGTTAGAGGAAGTGTGTGTGTACCTTATCGTCCCTGCAAGCAGAGGATTAAAAGCATACAGCCAGTCGTTCATGTCTTTTTCATTGTTGGCCTGAAGGAGAATTCCTCGATGTTTTGTGCACACAGCAAACGTGTTGGGAGTCTGAAAAGAAAGCATGAAATATTTATCATGCAGCACATCTGTCTATCAGATAAAGTAAGCACACATATCAGAGAAGTTAAATAACAGGTTTTGAGTTTATAAAAGGTTTGCAGAGATACAACTTAAAACCGCTCCTGGACCACCAGAAACATCTCGTTTATAGTCTTTAGTTTTACTCTTTTACTTAATAACGCTTAATCACATTTGTGTAATGCATGCAATGGTGGCTCATCATGTTTAACCGATCAGAGCTGAGAGGGCCTTTCATATCAGGAACATTTCAGACAGAAAAATATAAAGGAAAAACATTTTTCTTTCACACATGAATGCTACACGAGCTGTGTGAAAGTGGTGATTACTCTGAAGCATGTTGGAACTTTACCTTCAGCATGGCCTGCTGGTCTTCACTGTATTCCACCTGAGCCGTGGAGAGGTTGAGGACGCCTCGCTCCACAGGGTCCTTGTCACTGTTGTAGATGAAGACGTAGGGCCGGCGAACAACCACAAAGTGCTTCACCCATGAGTTAGAGCGTGGCTCCATGAAGCTTAAGAAACCTTTCTTGGACACAACAGACCTAAAATAGGGGAAAAAAAATCTTTTAATTCTGTTTTGTTTAAGCGGGAGCTTGTTTTCCTGAAGATGAGTCAGACCAAGTTAGTTTACATCCAGCTGAAATCATCCCAGTAAATTCCCATCCCTTCTGCTTGAGTTAGAAAACAGGGTTAGTTATTAGTGCTTGGGCTGCAAGATATGACTCATATTGACTGAACCTTAATTTGTCTGCTGCACACAGAGCCGAACGGAAAAGCAAACTCATAGCAACAGAGTAGAACAGCAGTACATACCCCGGCCTCATTTCTTCAATATCAGGCACCAAGTTGAGGAACTCGTTCTTTCCAGCCCGTGCAAGGTAAGACGTTTCCAGAGTGGGAACCATCGGGAAGTTTTCATAGTCCGAGCAGGAAGGACTGGAGGCACGAGAGCAGTTCTCTGGGGTCCTTGGAGACGAAGCATCAAGACAGGATTAAGGTAATGTAACTGACGGTAAGCTCAAATATCCTGCATTTCTGGGTTCAAATATCTTGTATTAGCGTATGTTCAGGAGGCAGATTTACTTCTGGTCTAAGGAGCTGCAGCGGGAATCAGACAGAGAGGGGCAGGTGGAGGAGGGGGTGAGGGTGGCGCTGCTGAAGCTGGTCACTGATGGATCGCGTCCGATGGGTGAGATGTCAGACAGCTGGAGAGAAAAGCAGACGTTAAAGTGACGCATCACACACAGAAATCCATATAAAGTCTAGCCGAGGGGAGATTTGTATTTCCATTTCATTCTGCGCTTTCTCACCTTGCAGTCACTGATGCTGTTGACCACTTGGTTATATTCACTATTGAAGGTGTGCGTCAGGAGGCGCAGGCACTAAAAGGCAACAAGACTGATCAGTTCACGGAAGAGGAGCAGCAGCAGGTTGCTCTGCAGAAAGAAGAAAAACTATTTTGTGGACTGTTTGTGTTAACGCAGGTTTCCTTCTCACCTTAGTGGCCAGCTCCTTCTCACGATCCACCAGGCTCTCGATGTCTGCAGAGTCGTAGCCGCTGCTCTCGCTGGGTGTGATGGCACTTTCAAAAGTGGTGCTGGAGATCTGAGAGGAGATGGAGGTGGAGGTGGAGAGAGTGCCTGAGCTCATGCTAGGGGAGAGAGACTCGCTCAGGGACTTGGTGGTTGGAGCCGATCCTACTGGAGCTGCTTCTCCCAGCTTCTCCCTCAGCAGGAGGAGGTGGCGGGTCTTTTCCACCTAAACAAAGGACAGGGAAAGGGTTAGACATAAACTAATTTCTAACTCTATGAAATTACTTTTTAAACATATATTGACATTTTACTATTTCAAAGCAAAGCAAGAGAGCATAAAGCACAGAAAGATGGTCCCACCTCATGCAGCTGCTCCATTTTCTCCAGCTCCCACTGGTGCTCCAGGATGAGGCTGTCTCCTCTGGGCCTCCAGCCGGCCAGATTCTCCTCTCCACGCACATAAGCCACTGATGTATCCAGAACCTTCCTCCTCCTTCGCTGCATCCCTGCTCAGGAGAAAAGCTGTTGTTATTAAATGCTCTCAGAATAATCATGATAAACCAGACACTTGTTTCCAAACATTTCTACTGATACTTTTTTCCTGCTCACCTGGGCTCCCAGTGTCAGACATCTTGCACAAACTGAGCTCATAGATGCCAGTGACCCGATTGCTGTAATAACGCAGAGAAAGTTCTGATTATAGACATTGTTAGTGCGATAAAATGAGCCAGAGTGCTGCAGGGTGCAGTTGTACCAGTCAGGAGTTTTGGAGTAACCACTCCCGAAGAGGTTCCTGAGAGAACGTGGAGGGGAAATCTTTGCGTCTCGGGAGTAGAAGACCATACAGATGTCTTTAGTAATAATGGCAGGCTGGATGCAATGGTCCAGCTGTGAAGGGAGGACACAGAGTAAGCCGGCATCCAGAGAGATAAACCTCAAGCTCAACGCAAACAGGTATGACACGGTGAAGCAGAGCAGACCTCAAGATATGCAGACAGAGTCATGTAGATCTTCTCTCCGTAAGGAGTTACTCGGTTTAGGAGGAGGGAGTTGTGCAGGGAGCTGTCCCACACCGCCTCAAAGCGATAGAAAGTTCTGAGGGGGAAAACCAAAGAAGGATGCAGATAAGTTTTCCCCTGTAGATTTATTTTCAGTGAAGACTTAACAACTACTGGAGTTTCAGGGTCTGTGTGGACAAAATAGGGTAGATTTTTGTGAAAGAGCTTAAAAATGGGAGAAGTCTGTTGATGATGCAAACACAAATCTGACAGATTAGATTGTGACAATTGTGTTGTGGCTGACGCTATCCATATTCAGTGAAACACAGCGAGGGGAGACCTTGGCACAAAGACACAAAAGAAACCACAGTGTCCAGTGGCACAAACCAGGAAAATAAGACTAAAAAGTTGATGTGTTCAGTGCACTACTTCATAAATTGCTACGTACACTGCTTTAAAGACATGTGAAACAAAAGGAATCCATGTTTACTGATGTTTTTGAAGCTCTCGGCTGTCAGCAGCAGGGGGCGCTGTTAGTTACACACAGACAGCCAGCACTGCCCTATTAGTGCCCCATAATATAGGCCTTGGTTGTTATTGAGGCAAGACTTATACAATGGGAAACAAGTGAGAGGAAAGCAGTCATTTAGAAACAATTTGGTGCCACAAAACAAACACACTACTGTAGAATTGGAGCTACAGAAATCACATACTTTAACACTAAATACAAAGAGGGGCTGCATTTGCATACAAGATTGCCTTTAAGTGCCCACTAGCAATTTTAAATAGAATATTTAGGAGCTATATGTTGACGGGGAAAAAAAGCAGATCTTGTGCAACATGCTGGCAAATTAAAACAGAAGTGCAGAGAATTAATTTCTAAGACTCTATAGGACTATAAAGAAGCATAAAGGTATCTTCAGGGAAGAAGCCTTATGTTCTCTAATCACTGGTACCTATCAATATCCTTATCAATAGAAAGCCTGATCACAATCATGAGTCCAGCCGCAGCAGGAGGAAGGAGTGCACAGAAAAAAAAAAGAGAGAAGCACAAAGAGTCAGGCCACAGAGACAATGGAGCAAATAAACAGCAGTGAAAATGGAAATGGTCGTGCAATGATTCTGATTTGCCTTCAGCAGAAATGAAGGCAAGAACACATGCGTGTATATTCCCTGATGCACTTCCTAAACAACATAATAATTAGAATAAATCATAAAGCATCATTTTATGTATTTGTACTGTTGGAGTGTCAGCAACAAATCTACAATGAATAAATACATCTGTTCAAACTTTAAATGTTGTGTGTAAAGTGTTTTTTGGTGTGGGTTAATCAGAGCCAAACTAATACCCAGTTGGAAGTTTTCCTACCTGTTCGTGTTGTGGGACGACTTGATGTTCTTGGCAGATATTATATTAAGAGACAGGACAGCATCAGCTGCACTATCATCCACTTCAGCCTTGCTCCTGATACGACCTGATGAGACACAGAACAACAACTCTATATGGTTAGAACAACTACAGTTTTCTTGGATGAAACATGAAAGCTGTAACAAGGATCCCGGTCAACAGAGATTAACAACCAATTTGTCCGTTAGCAGCCATACTGTCACAGTGTGTATCCTAACTCGCAAGCCTGTATGGGTAAGTGTCAGCAGCTCATTGTCTAAAACATGAAAAGCACGCAAGTTACAATGAGAAGCAGCTCAAAGCAAATCAGAAGCATCTCTCTAGATATCCTCCACACTGCTACGATGAAAGTGTTGTTTTTGTGTCTCTGCTTCCTGCATGCTGTAGTGATGTGGTAATCCTTAAAGAATGATCCTCACCCACTACAAGCTCGCGAACATCCTTCCAGTGAAGCTCGCTGCCCTTCTCATGGATCAGAGTTACTGTGATCCTCCGCTGGATCCCCTGTAGCCAAGATATTAGGAGAGTAAGACTGCAGAAATAAGAGTAACAACTAAATCATTTCATGTCTTAAAAATATTATAATCTCTTTATTCTAGCCAGTGAAAAGGAATACGGTCTGAGTTGACAGAACTGGTGATGAGCAGTAAGAAAGGTGGAGCTCTCCAGTACCTGGTGCAGCAGGTATGTGCCATGACAGGGCAGTCCTCCACTGTGATCCACGATCGCTGGGATGTACCTGTGGAAGGAGATGCATTATCCTAATTATGGATATCCACATCATGAGTAAATAGGAAACCACTGCCACAGGTGTGTAAGCTGTGTTTAGGTTCAAATTCTTGAAACCATTTCATTCAGCTTACACTAACGGGTAGTTTAGATCTGGGTAAGAATGATGTCTGGTTTGTTTGTGTATTTAAATGAAAGATACACAGATAGACACTTACTCTCCAGTGGGTTCCAGCTCGCTGATCTCAAACCAAACCAGCAGGTCATACTTGCTGACACACTGACCCAGGTTGGATTTGGTGATGGTGTTCAACTTTGTGGCTGGAACTGAAACATCAACATTCAGAAATGTAATACTACCAAATCAGAATTTGAATGAATAAGAGGGGATGCATCAAAGCAAGGGATAGTTATTAATTGCACCATTTGGATTACTAAATGGAGGATGGCAAATGGAGGAAAAGTAGTGCTAACTTCATAAACTGAACTGTGAGCTCACATATACACAGAATATTAGGTGTTTAAAACAAATAGATTGATAGAAAACAGAGGTTGGAAGTAACAAAGTTTAATTAAATTACAAAAATGTTGTGTACTGAGGAGCTAAAATCACAAATTATGCCATCACTGACGGCACCCTGCAGCCTGAAACCACATCAGGATTACGTTGCTGTTGAACAGGCTAATCTGTAATGCACATCAAAACTGCTATAACTGGAATGGAGCTAAATCAATCCATCTAAGTTATGTCAGTAATGTTCTATGATTAGTATTCATTTTATCATTTGGCTTTAGATTCTGCAAATGTGGCGCATCTACCTGAAGGTGTCAGCTCAGGTCAGTTTCTAAGCGACAGGGGAAGGTTGGACTGAGCTGAGTGGGCCTAAATGCACCTGCAGTGAGGTGCAGCACACACACTGCAGAGCTCTGCTGTGCAACTGACTGCAGTCACAGAGCATCACAAGAGCAAAGCGCTAGTCTATCCACTACAACACAGGTGCATCTAAAGCCTGGCTTGGCAGCTACTAACTACAGCATCCACTGTACCAACCATGGTGCCTGGGTACAATTAGCACAGGGTCGTGGGTCACTGCGAGGAAGGGGAAGTGTGAGAGCTGGTCAGCCTCATCCTCCAAACTGGCCACGGCAGTGGAGGCAAGGGCGTTGGCGTGCTCAGACAACGTGTCCAGCACTTTATCGTTCATATATCCGCTCACGAGGTAGCGGAGCAACTCGATCTTGCGGGTATGGTCTGGGTGTGCGGTGTGGTGTAAATGGTGAGAGAGTTTGGAGGGGATGTGTGAGAAAAAGATGTGAAGGAGGAAAGAGTTGGGTAAGAGGATTATAGATTGAAGAGTAACGATTAAATGAGAGAAAAAAAAAATCCAAAAGGAAGCGAGAAATGGAAAAGTAGAAGGACATATGAGGCATGCCTGTGTGACGCATTCATGCAAAATTGAGCTGAAATGATGTTGACAGAGCTCAATGCTCTTATAGTAAGCAGTTTAATTGAATTTCTCACCTGGCTTAGACAGAGGCATGGGAATAGGATAGTATTTTCGTGAAGGTGTTGGAGGACTGTTAAGAAAAACATAATTGTAGTAAGAAGAAACAGGCATTTAAAAAAAAAGCAAGCCATATTCACAGTGACCTAGAAACCAAACAAAAAACAAAACTGCATCTCTATAGCCCACCAACCTGATGAGGTCCTGACCATGAACATGGAGTGGATGCTGCTGGTAGTGGCCAAACACCTCAAACACGATGGGCTTGCTCTTTATGTACTCAATAAAAGATTCTGTGACCTCCACTGAAATCTGCCCCACAGTGGGAAAAAGGAAGTTGTCAGTCTTAGGTAACAAAGTACAGCTTGTGCATCTTCAGATTAGTGTGCGCGTGTGTGACGACTCACATTCTGAACATGGTAAAAGCCCAGGGGGGCTCCTTTCCCAGTGTTCTTCAGAGGCTCAGTAGAAAATGCCTCATCATGACGATGAAGGAAACTTGAGGAAGAATGCAAATGAGTATCAGTGTGTGATGTTCATTTTTACAATCACAGAAACAAGAAGCATCCTTCTAGGATTCATCTCTAACTTGTTTTTGTTCTTGTATACTCTGCTGGTTTAATCTGCAGAAAACAGGGTTGGATTGTTGCAGACTTACTTGAACTGGCAGAAGATATCAGCATACTCTGGAGGAACGCCACTGGCTTGGAGGACAGTAACACGGAAGGTAAAGATGCTGCCCACCTCCAGCTGGTCTGCCAGACCCTCACCGTGACTCAGCTTGGTTTCTGCGAGGTTGCCCAGTTTGAGGTCTGGAAAAATAAACCCAAAGGGGAAGGTCAGCGGAACTTGTGCTGTGATTTTAATTAAAGTGACCAACAACTGCAGCTGTGACTGTGCTTTGCAATTTGCATGTGAATCTAAACCCTGCAGGTATTTCTGCTCATTTCACAGCTTGTGATTTGTAGAGGATTCTGGTATTCACCCATTATTTAGCCTTGGTGCAGATTCCTTCATAGATCAAAAGAAAAAAAAAAAAAAAAAACCTGTCCAGATCTAATTTCCATAACAAAATATTTTAAGACCTCCTTTGCATCTAACAGGACCATCTGCCAAGAGTAAATCCCACTGGGCTGAGAGGCTGAAATTTACGAGCAGAGAGGCGAAGGTCTGGCAGCCGTACCCATTTCGTTGATTCTGTTGAGCTCCTCTGAGGGTGTGATGACCTCTGAACTCTGACCCTGCCCCTCCACAATGCGCAGCTCTTCCAGGGACAAACCAGACCGGGTCATTACCGTGGACGGGAAATCATTCTGATTGGATGGAGAAAAGAGGCACAAGAGTAGACAGAGAGAAAACATTAGCATATAGCTGGGAGAGGAAATATATTATCTAAAGAGCCGCATGTATAGATGTGTTGCTGTACTGTGCAGTATTGACTGGTGGAGGCTAAAAACCCTATCAGTCAATCATTATTTGTTCAAATAAAATAAAAACAAATGGGTAAGAGACAGTTTAAGACTTAAACAAGATGGTACTTTCTCTGCTCATTTGATGTATTAACCCAAATATTACACACCCACTTCCTCACGCACACAAAAAGTGAATCTCTAAGATTTAAACTCCTTTTATCTGACTTTGGGCTCACCTTTTTGAAGTATTCATCATCAAAGGAAATCTTGGCGGTCCCCGACTGTCTTACTCCTGACCCGTAGTCTGGAGCCTCTTCGTCAGCTACAAAGAAACAAACCTTGCTTTTATCAGAATCTGCCCCAGACACGGCTGACTTACACTGTCAAAGCACATCAAAAGGAATACATAAAGGATCTAAAGGAATCTCTGCTTTGCAGGCAAATAAGTCGTTGGAAGGGGCCTTCCAAATGTTGCCAAACTGTTTTTAAAGCAGAAGAGCCGCACATTTTTCTAGTTATATGATTTGACTAAATCTTATTATTCCAACAGCACAAATAAAGCCCAAATGCATATACACTTACATAATTGCCAAAACGCTAGTTTACATCTGTGCTATACTAGTTCTACACATTAAAAAGACTCTTTAATTACTCACCGGCAATAGCCTGGACCCCCACACGCAGGAAACCTCGCACCTCACCCTTCTCTGTTACTATGGCAACACGATGAACCAGTGGCACGGGATATAGCAGGTTACTCAGGTACACAAAAGCTCTAAGAGTAAAAAGGAGGAGAGAGATATGAAAACCTGAGTGTGGTGCAGCATGGAAAGACTGCAGCAGTGTTCAGATGGAGCAGTCGTTAACACGTGTTTATCACTGCTATGTTATCTCACGGTTTCAATGAAAGCTTGTTTACAGACGGACAAATATGGCATTAAGTGGTTTATACATCTAACAGAGGCAGAATTATTTTCATGGTTTAGCATCTGTCAATGACTACGATACAATAACATATTAGTAACATTGTGAGAAGGGACAAGCAAATAAAAAAAGGGGGAAAAAAAAACCCAAAACATAACTTCAAAAATGCTCAGGGCACTCAAATCAACAGCAGCTGAAACCCATGTGTTTTTTTTTTTTCCCACTGCATGACTTGTATGACTGATCACAAGGATGCAGCAGAGATGGCTGTAAAGAAGTGGTTTACTGTGTCGTGTTGTGGCCATGTCAGGCTCTCAGTCACACCCCCAGTAACAATTTATTTTAAGGGACTTGATTTGTTTTTGTGGCACTCTTAGTGACCTGTTCTTTCTGTCATCCTCCCGAGACCATCTCTCCAACCTTCCATCACACCAACCCAGTGCTGAGAGAGTCAAGGCCAAGATGGAGGAGAGATATCAATCTGTGAAACCTCTTAAGTCACAGTGACGCAGGTAGCTGAGCTACAGCTTCTGCAGAATCTGTCTGGAAAACCAGACCATCTCTGAGGCTGGCCCACCGTGTTTATTACTAAGATGTTTTGTTTACAGTGCTGAGTTACATCCTAGATGCGCGTGCTGTGATTTCAAATGCTGCTGGATACTATTTAGTCTGGATAATGACCAAAACAAACACAAGTGAGCATGATTATGTGACTGTCAGCTGCTAATGAGTAAATATAAACTGCAAAACATTTCAAATACAAACGTTAACACAAACAAGGTTAAATACAGAAATGGATTTCAACAGAATCTAATAAATAAAAAGAAACAACAAAGGTTTAAACCATATAAAACAAACATAGAATGACAAATATTTAGTCAGTTTGTACACAGTAAATACATGCATCTCACACACAAATGGGAGTTAATACAATCAGCACTGTGGTGGTGGCGGAGGATGAGACATCGCTTTGGAAAAAAAAACATGGACAGAAAACGATGCTGGCTTTTTAATTATCACGACTCTAAATTAAAAGTATCTCATTAAAAGCCAACCTCAGAGCACAAAAGTAAGACTAATATCAAGTACAATAGGGGGGACTGACGGGAGATAAGAGATATGCTCACAGCATACAAACATTTCTTAGTCCCCAATTCGTCATACTTGAACAAAATACTGTATATAAACCAGTGAGCTACTGCTGCTCTCAGTGGCAACATCAATTTGTGCATCTACATAAGAAAAGCTAAAGTAAAGCAAGCCAACATCAGCGCTTCTGTCCTAGCCCGTGTGTGTGGACGATGAGGCAACACCACAGTAGGTCACCAACCTTCCCACCAGGATGAACCAGGGGGAGCGGTCGTAGAAGGGGTCTTGGCCGTCACTGAAGATGTCTGAGCCCTCCTCGGTGCCGGCGTCCGAGCTGGTGTCATCCACAAATGCCTCGTCGTCTATAAAGTCCGACATCTCGCTCTGGCGTTCGTCCGCCAGCTCGGTTATCTCAGAGTCGGTGGTGGAGAAGGTGGGCGAGGGCGTGCGGTCAGCCAGGTGCTCGTTGACACAGCCGTGGAAGATGGGGGAGCTGGGAGGGATGGCAGTTTGGGAACGATGGCAAAAACCAAGGAAAGGTAATGGTGGGGTAATAGAAGAGTTAAAACAGCTCTGCAAGGCATCAATCTGAGATTTCACAGTGGCATTACTTTCTCACCAATTACTTGATGGATCATGGAACAAATTTTAATAAAAGAAAAAAAAATACAGCAATAGGAATAGGAAATCACTTCATAGAGGCCAGCATTTAATAGCAGGTGTCACGGAGGTTTATGGAAATGTGACCATTTTAAACCAAAATGAAATGCCACTTTAATGGATTAACATATAAATACCCTCATATATGCTCAGATAAGGCGGATGAAATGTAAAATGCTGCACATTCAGACATTATCCAAATCCAGCACAGTGTTAACAAGCTTCTCTGAAAATTATGGGGGATATCAGCATGAGAATGGCAACTACAGAGATGGCAACATGAGGCACGGGATAAAAAAACAAACATAACATCTGACTATGACAGGAAGGCACAACTCAAAGTGTGATGCAAAATAAAAGAAGTATATTGATGTGACATTTATGCAAATAAAATCACAGATTTAACATAAAAATGTACCGAAACATTTACATGAGTGATGAAAGGGACCACAAATGATAAAACATGATGCCAGAAACATATCAGTGATCCATGAACCTCTAATGAGAAATAAAGACAATGGGGGGGACGGGGGACGAACACAAAATAACTGAGAAAAAAACAACCTTAAAACAAAACAAAACATAGATGCATTTTGAAATAAAAAAAAAAAACATGCTCCAGTTATGTCTCAGTAATCTGCTACCACAACAAAACCCACTCATACAGGCAACACTCAGCACATCAAACACTTTTCAATCTGGATATTTCACGAGTTTGATATGTGTATTAATGTATATATTTATTACACACCTCCCAACAAGCTTAAACCAGTGGAAACGGTCGTAAAAGGGGTCATTTCCTGTCAGAGTGCCCTCGCCGTCCTCCTGATGACTGGAGGCCATTTCTCCTGCGCGGTCGTACATCTCTCTCATCTGCTCCAGCCTCTGCCTGCAAACCATGACAGAGCACACTTACTATAAATGGTAGCAGGACGAGAATATACTATTCGCTAAATAGCTGGAAGGGAGAGATGTTGCAAGATGTGATGACAGTCGACAAACTGATGATGTCCACATTTCACATTTCAGCTCAGACTGATGTGCAACACTGAATGATCACACTCCCCCTTTATTTATGTAAATAATATTGTTTATTTTCAGACCCATCAGGAAGAGCTTTATATATAATCTAACTAAACCCAGGAGGAGAAAATGCAGGTAAAGTACGGGCATTACTTGAGTTTTTCAAGGGACCAGTAATGTGTAGCTCCATTCTTCAGGTCCTGAACCTCGACGGCCACCACGGTGCGAGGGAAAGGCCTGGCGTCGCGCTCTTTCTCCGGCTCTGGGGGCAGGAGTTCCGGGGGCAGCGGTGAGTACAGCGTATCTGTCAGCAGGACGAACTGAAACTGCACCTGAAGAATGGGGGTGGTTGGGGAAAAAGCATTTTAAAATGTCATGTTGAAATATCAAACACTAACTGCCTCTTCCTTCCCAGCATCCTCTAGGAGTAGAGTGCTACACCAATTAACAAGACCAGACATAAATCACACAGGGACAGAAACCGAAAGATAAAAAAAAATTCTCTGAAAATATTGTGTGACAGATGAGCTTTGTACAAGATCAATCATGTAGGATCTAGACTACAGAGTGTAAATCACACTGGTCTCCTGATGGGGAAGGTAAACTAGAGCAGACCAGCTTCTGATATGTAACCAATTCAATTAGGCTGTGTGACAACTAATCAATGCTGCATTCTGGGTGATTTAAAACACTGCGTTGTGAGCAGTCCACACTGAGTGGACAGGAAAGTTGCACGTGTTTTGTTTCTAAGGCTGTTTCAGAGAATTTTGTTTGAGAGGAAATCAATGATGCAACTATAAAGTGCCAATGTGATGGCAGATGTTAACAAAACTATCAACCTAAAAATTTGTGACAAGTCCAGTATTACAACCATTGACATCAGCAGACACCTTTTATATTCCCCTGTGATGCACTCCATGGCCTTACGGCTTTATCATGTGGGTTTGCGTTTAAATATGAACAGTGTCAACATGTCCCACGGTAAGATACCCATAAACCTGATGGGTTAATGCTGTGAGTTATTCACCGACAGCAAAATGTGCAGCTTGTAGAGAACGGAGGGATGGGTCATCCCAAAGCTTGGCAGACTCTTGTTTATAATGATTTTAGATTAAAGCAACATTAACAGGGTTTAGAGAGCAACATACACTAGATTGTTTAATTTGGCTTATATGAACATAGTTATCTATAGGACTCATGAGGATCATGTAATGGATTTATTACTACTGTATGAATTGGACTGTGTCTAAAAAAGTTCGTCAAGATGATTTTGTTGGGAATTGGTTCAACTATCACAGGAAAACCGCAGCATCATTTCACTTACTTTCTTCTTTAGTTCCACACTAATGGCGTTTGCCTCCTTCAGGTAGACAGCGTTCCCCCACAGCTGGTCACGAAGGGAGGTGAACTGATGGTACCTCCACTTCCTGAAGGCCCACTGAGCCAGCTCAAACTCATGCTGAGTCCACGGCACTAAGGCGACACAGACGACAGGGGTGACATTAAAATACTGCATACAGTAGAATTTAAAATACAAACACACAAAGCAAAATACGTGCTATAATCCAAAGGACCATACCAGTGGTTTTGAATGTTTCAACTCCACCAGATCAGATCAATTCAGCTTCTCAACTGTCACGCAGAATATTGTTTCTCCTTTTATTAAATCAATATGTCTTATAATGACTGATGTCACTGGGAAGTTCATGTGAAGAGTCCAGTTAGCTCCAGCAGCACAACTTACCGAGTCAGCTAGTAAAGCATCTCTTATACTGTATATCAAACCAGTCTGTATCATATAAAATGTGCACAGCATAACATTGAGCTACATGGGAGCATCAGAACGTTCGAAACATACTTATCAAATAATCATAAGTAGTGATGCACTGAGGTAACCATCATCTATCCAGGGAATGATCCAAGGTGTTCCTGTGAAATGCTCTAGAAATTGGCTGCCTGATTTAAAAACCATTTGTAGTTGATGGGCTAAATAGTAAAAACCTTTAAGTATGGTCCTTTAAATTTTAAGTAAACTGTTACAGATAATTAGTTGTGTATTCCACTTAAAAGAAATTAGATTATGTAGTATTCATGGACTATTTTGGCTTAATTTTTTTAATGGGTAATTAGTGTGGTACTATTAATACATTTTATATGAAAGGTGATTTGGTATGTATAATATCACGTATAAATCTCTATACGCACATCCCAGTAGTTTAGGCTCTAAACAAAAAGTGGAAGAAAACAATTATACAGATTACACTTGTGGTTTAAATAAAATGTGCACTGGAAATGATTAGTCTTTCAGACTGAGGACTTCTAATTTACACACCTTCCTCCTCCTCTTCTTCCTCCAGCTCTTCCTCATCAGGTGTCTCCGCTACCAGAGAGCGGGTTTCCACTTGTTTCTGAAGTTCCTGCAGTTTGCTCTCGTAAACCTGAACGTACGACAGACAGGAGAACATGGACAGCTGTTCATCAGCTGCAATGACAGGCGAGCTCACTGAGCCATCAGACCACATTCCACATTTCAGCTCAGATACCAACTGTGGCTGATGCCAGGATTGCCACGCAGTCTCTGTGAAGTTTTACTTCTGAAAGATGAACACTGAAGACCTTCATCATGAGTCAAAATGAAGCCGGCTGTTTCATGTGTAAATGAGGCAAATTAACATGGAGATAAACTGACGTGTAGCATTATGCAGAACAAGATATATTTAAGTCTGAACATCAAAAGCTGCTGTTATACTCTCTAAAAGATAAACCGTGGAAAGAAGGGGTGTCCAAAGTTGGTCCTAGAGGGCCACTGTCCTGCAGGACTTGGATGCTTCCTGATGCAGCACACCTTAATCAGACTGACTGGCCAACATGTTTGGGCAGAATTTGACAAGTTATTAAGGAGAGCTATTCAATTTGAACCAAGTGTGTTGGATCAGGGAGACATTAAAAATCTGCAGGACTGCAGCCCCAGACGTTCAGAGCTGGACACCCCTGCAGTATGACATGCATTACTTGGAAATCTGAAGAAAAACAGTTTACAAAATGGTCACATCTGCTCTTTAATCAAGATCTACATGGCAGAAAAGGCTGCTGAGACTTAAGAAGGAGCTTTTGTTAACAAAATAAAAACTATACACAAATGGTCAGTGCAAAATAAAAGACAGATTGTTCTGGGAAAAGACTGAATGAATAAACCAACATTTTCATAGTAAAAAGTGCTGCAGTGGAAGAAGTGAAGCGCTGATTGAAGCTGAGTCAACTGTAATCCAATGAGGGGCGCCATCATCATCATCAGAGAAGGGTAGGCTGCCGTCCCGATGACCTCATCCTGTTTGTTCAGTCTTCTGGGAAGACAATGCAGCCTTTTCATTTGTCCCTGACCTCCTCCCTGCTGAAATCCTACCAACTACCCCTCACCCAAAGTCCCTGCTTTACTCAAAGTACACTTGTCAAGTACATTTCTACACCATATGGCACACAAGTCTATTTCTCATTATTTACTTGAAAATACCAATTTCCCTAAGATTTTATTAAACTTCCTCACAGATATGTAAATATGTGCAATGTGGGATCAATGTAGAATTCTGCAATAAGAAAGAAGATGTTCACATTTTTCCATCTTCCAGAGAACCAAATTTTGTTTTAGCGTCTTAAACTGTGTCTCATGTATATTATCTACACAAACATCTGATTCTGTCCCTAAACTGGGAAAGGAAAACAAACACCCATTTATAACGAATAACTGCACATGAAGCAGGTCATTTTATTTCATTCAACTTTTGAAAATAAACCTCCAGCAACACAGAAGGGGCAGATTTTTTTTTTTTTTTTACCTTTCAACATGTGAACAATACTTTTCAAATATGTTTGCAAAAGAAAATAGCTTGATTAAGAATCAGCAAAAGTCTGTACACAGCCACGATGAGGCACTTGATACTGAAGATTCAAAAAGGCAGAAAAACAACATTCAGAACTGAGGCATGGCAAAGAAGTTTGCATTTATCCAAAAGAAGAGTTAACTCTACACAGTTCAGTTGATATTGTACGCTTTCCAGCTTGCATGGTTGCCATCAGCACCAGAATAAAAGCTAAATAACATTCTTTAATGGAGTAATTAGTAGAGCTGACGATATGTATGCTGCTGCATGCAAAGATAGTCAAAGTGGCAAGCTATAGTGTACAACTAAATGATTTAATCACCCCATCAACATATTGATAGTCTAAGGCCTCTCCCACGCCGTTGAATTATAATACTTAATGGGATCTTTTAAGGCTACAAATGCAGTAAGAAAAGGGAAAAAAAACAGAGGAAGGAAAACCTTGTGCTAATCCAACGGCTTAATCTAAAGCACAGATACAGACACATTGACATGAACAACTTATTTATAAAGCATCAATCAGATGTATCTATCAAGAGGTTGCATGTGTACGGTATGTATGCAGCAAAAACAAGGCAGTACTCAAAATCTCATTTGATATGGACATTTCTCCTGAATAACAATTATGCAAACATTTCAAGTCTTTGTCCGTCTTCCAACATTTTTAAAGGCCAGACTTTGGGAACCATGACAACACTCAGTGGGTATCCATTTGAAACACAGCTAGCTCTGTGTTTACTCGATGAACCACAAAGCTAAAATTTTAAGACTGGTTTAAACCAAAATCATAGATTTGTTCATAGTGTTTGGTTCATACAGGAAAAAGAGATGGCCATGTTCTGGTCTGGACAGTTCAAGGCGACACTTTCACACAGGGATCGTTTTCTTTAAGCCGTCAAGCTAGAATGACGTCCAAGCATTTCAGCATAGTGGTTCATATAGAGTCCTCAGTGAGCCCCAGGATTCAAAATCAACACAGTCGCAATGAAAGGTTTTCAAAAGGAGTTAAAAAAAAAAAAAAAAGAAAACATTAAAATGACCATTAGTGTGCACCCAGCTTTATCATGACTGGGGAGTGCAAAAACTAATGCAAGTGGTAGAGGTTACATTTTTCTAATAAATCAAAACATTTAAAGAAAGGAAAAGAAAAGTTATCACTCAAGAAAGTGAGTGAAATAACAAGAAAATAAATAAATGAGTGTGTTATTACACAAAAGTTAGCTCTATTTAGGTGATTCGGGTAGATTTTTACTAAATTCAGAGGAGGTCCTGAGCACACACTGAATTAAAAAGGAAGAAAAGAAAATACTGAGTTGCAAATGCATAGCAGGATTAATAAAGTTAGTGCATTCAAAGGCACTTTCTGAAAACCACTTGCATTTACTGGTATTTCAGTCTCAGTTTAAAAGGCACACAGTTGACTGGTGCATCAAGTTATCCCAATACAAATTTTAAAATGGTCTTTTGACTGCTGATGAAGGCCAATAATCACGAATGACAGATGTTTTCTAAGGTACAAAACAAGATGTAATATTGCAAAGAGGACTTATTCTCCCATCCGAACATTCAGTTGAATCATACATAGAGGGAAATAAATATAGGCTGCCTTCTGTTACTCACTTGGGCAACAAGTTTGGATCTAAATGAAATGTGTTCATAATGTAGTGGCTAAAAACATTCATCACTATTCAATGCTATAATGGCAAAAAAATGTAAACTCAGAATGTCAACTATCAGCGTCATTTGGCAAATCAAAGCATAATTCATGAATTGTCATACATGCTAATTTATGAACAGATGTTTTGCGTCTCTTCTCCAAAAGTAGTCCACGTTATCATCTGTTGGCTTTAATCCTTATGACAACTCCCCAGTGCTACTGATGACAACACACACAAAGCAGCAAAAACTGATAGAAATGGCAAATGTGACGATGATGATGATGATGAGAAAATGTCTTTTTTTTTCTATAGTACAGTACATATAATACTTGGTTCGACCAGTAACACACTGATCAAGTGCAAAAGTCAGAGTCAGTTTTGCTGTTGTGATCTGTAATGTGTTTGCCTACTTAAAAGTGTATGAAACTAGCTCCTCACTCCACAGTTCAGACTGCCGTCTCTCTGCTGGCTTTCAGATTGGGAGCAGACATTTGCCTGCGCATTCGTGGAGGTGCCTGAAAGCTGGCTGGATGGTTAGCATGGTCAGTGTGACGATACTGCTGGTAGCCATTGAAGCTGGCTTCTGCATACATCAGGTTGTTATAGTGGCAGAGCTGCTGTTGATGGGGAGGTGGGAAGTGTGCTGGCTGGTTCTGGTGCTGGCGGGGCTGGTAGAAGGCCTGAGTGTGCCTCCTGTTCTCAGACTGCTGCAGTGACTCCATGGAGCCAGAGGGCCGCTGACGGTGATTAAAAGAGTTACTGCGGCCTCGTTCGTGGGGCTGCAGGTGTTGGTTGTTCCTATAGTTATGTCTGTGACCCTGGTTTAAACCCTGCTCCAAGTCTTTACCTCTGCGCTGAACTGACGGGCTTGGTAGAGGAGGAGTGATGTGGATAACTGAAGCAGCCACCTTGTCCTTAGGCTGTACTGCTTCTTCAGCCTGGCTTTCTTCCTCATCTTCCTCTACAGCTTCTTTGGGCACCTTTAGCTCTATGACTTGCTCATCTGTAATTATGATATGAGTACCGGGACTCCATGAGTTGCGGTGCTTGGGGTTACTTTTGAAGGGGAAGCGTAGCTTACGGTCCTCTGGCGGTATAAAGCGATGTGGTCCGGTATGCCGGCGGAGCTGCTTAGAGATCTCTTGTTGCTGAAGACTCTTGAGGCGAGCCTGCTCTTGGCGCATCCAGCGCATGTGGCCTCGCTTTAAAGTGGAGTCATCCCCTGCACTTTGGCCTGTTTGTGAATCCACATCTTCTACATCAGGCTTTTCGGGTAAAGGAGGTTTTCCTTCTTGGGGGCCGGGAGTTATGCTGGCGCAAGTTGAAGCACCCCCGTTTGGAGGCTTTTCTTGGCCCTCTGGGGTGATGAGCGGGAGAACTTTTTCCATTTTCACCATCTTGTTCCTGAGAGCACGGATCTCCTCATCCTTCATGTTGTTCTGTTTCTTCACCTCCTGCAGGATGTCCTCAAGTTTATCAATGTGTACTTTTAGTTCATCCATAACAGCCCCTCCAGGTCGAGATCCATTGGTTATGACATCCTCGATGCGCTCATCACCAACTCCAACAGTGTCCCAAACGTCCCGAGCTACTGCCCTCCACGAGTCCCGCTCGTTGGGGTCTTTCTTGCTGTAGCTAGCACAGAGCTCCTTCATCTTCACAATAGCCAGCGCCTCAATTTCCTGCCTTGTGTGGCGGAAGTCATTAAGCGCGACTTCATAACAGATCTCTTTGACTGCCTGGATCTTAAGGTCGGAGATGGTCACCCACTTGGAGTCCTTGGTGATGCGGCGCCGCTGAGGGATCTGGTACATTTTAACAGGCTCTCTTCTTTTCCCACTGCTGGGTAATCCACACTTTTTCACAATGGTTTGCAGCTTGCTGGGAGGTAGCTTTTCCCTCAGGGAAGTGATCAGTCTCCAGCTCTCCTCACAAGACCTCTTATCTGAGTCATCCCCACTATCAGAGTCTCCATCCTTGAGAAAACAACACAGGACACAAACCAAATGGTTCCCAAAAAAACAAAAACAAAAAGGAGAAATTAAAATGTGAAATCAGGGAGAGGATGAAAAGATGGTTTAAAATAAGAATGAATAAAAGGCATAAATATGCAACATGGGAACTTAAACCAATAGTCAAGTCAAAGTTAAGTCAGAGCACGATGATTTGTTTTCAAGAATTTCAAAGTTTTGAAACTTGATTTTTGCCAAAGATAACCGTTAAACTCTAAAATAATCTCCATATGTTGCATACATCATTACTGTACAAGATGTATGGCGCCATGCACTTTCATTTTAACATTACACTCAAAATGAAAATGGAGGAGGAAAAAAAATAAATGTAGAACAAACAGTGGCTTCATTGACTTTCTTCTCAGTTTTTCCTTTTTCTTCTCCAGTAAATTCTAAATATAGACATGAATTCTTACATCTCAGTGATGGGAATACTCTTTAAAAATTTGGTTCCCAATGTTGCATATTGATATTAAAAGTAAAAGGTAAAGCATGTCTATCATGATTAGAAAGGAAATTTCAATAGATGATAATTACTGATTGGAGCACCTCTGTAATGTTTTGTAATATTCCTCTTCTTAATTGAAAATTTTTTGCGATTTGACAGCTGGATCCAACATGCTACAGTGGCATGCATGGCAGTGGACTTTGGAGCTTTCCCCCCTTTAGTCCAGAAGGTTTGAGTTGCTTAAGTATTAGCGGTGAGTTAGAAGACAGAGTGTCCTTGCAGCTGATCAGAAAGCCAGTAGAGAGGAGAGGCAGAAGTGAGCGCAAGTGTTAATCCACTACAAGAAAGTTGTTAGTTGGAAACAAAAATGCAGTTTCTCATTTGTTTTTTGTAGACAAGGAACATTACAGATCACAACCAGTAGGTACAGATGTTCAGCTCTTGTGTATGAGTTTGTGCCTTTGGCAAGAGTTGGGCTTGTTATGCCCCTAGTCTGAAACCTACGCCTGTAGTTCCGCTCATACAGTAAACCCGCCAGAATATAAGAGAGGTCAGTGATTCATTGATTCAGTTGTGAGACGTGGTAACTGTGTGGAGCCGTGCCCCCATCTGTGCTACACAAATGCCAAGTAGGGCTAGCAAAGAAAGGTAGCCAAAGAAGTCAATGAGAAACCACATTGTCACCATCTGGCAAAAACTACAGCAGGAATTTTTGTTATCACAATGCATTGTACATGTCAGCAACTGCATTGAAGAGATGAAACTCAGGACAAAACAGAGCAAGGAAACTAGAGTTTAAATCTAATTCAAGCAAATCAATGGCCACATCAGAGTTGACCTCCTCAACAGCAAACACTGCAACTTAGTCCAGAACCAGTACTGAATGAGTTAAGAAAACATGCTATTAACATGAACCATGCAAAAGCAGCATCTTTTTTTTTTAAATCTAGGTTTCAGTGCTGACCAATACTGAATCAGTTTTAAAGGAATTTTGATCTCAATATCAAATTAAATTAAGCTAGAAGTTGCTGTTTTGCAAGATTCAGATCCACTACAGAAGACACAAGAAAAGGGAATACAGGGATTTGAAGAGGGGAAAGCTTTACAGTCTAACTCTCACTCAATCAAACTGCTACAGAAAAATCAGTTGAACTCAAGAAAAAAGGCAAGTAAAAGCTCATCTGTCTCAAACCAGAAAAAAACTTCCATGCAAGAAGAACAGGCATGCACTAGGAGTAATAGTGTGATTCACACACACACAAATCTCAAGTGTCAGAGCTCAGAGTGAGAATTAGTACTCGATTCAAATTGACCAAATTATACTATCATCCAAAAAACAAATACAGGCATTCCAATTGTAATTGACCAGGGAAAAACCATGCTTTAACTTTCCTCAAAAATCACACACAAAATGTAGCTGGATATCTCAAGAAGCTGCTTCTAATTATGATCTCATAAACTTTATATACAAAAACTGATCTAAATCATATTCTGACAACTCTTAAACCCACTCTGCACTAACTTGTCTCAGACATCTAAAATGACAGCAAGTGAAAACAAACTTAATCCTTTAAATTCACAAAGTGGGTCAGATTATGTTCCAGCTTATTTGAACTCACCAGTCGCTGCTGCTCCAAAAGCTGGTCTGCTTCTTCCTTCTCCTTTTTGTACAAGATTTCCATCTCGGTGAGCCTACACAACCAAATCAAATATACTGTAAAACATCATGAAAATAAATTATACATAAATATTAGAATCCATACTGGAAACTAAACAACTATAAAGAAACCTCCAAATAATTACTTAAAGGCCCTGTACCTGATTTTATTTTAACCTCAATAAGAAAAATGCTTTCTACACAGTATAATATGTGGTAAAAGAGGTATTTCATGGAAATAAATCATTCATTGATTGCATTATGCATGAATCCAGGCCTTTTTGGTTAAGGTTTCTAACGCTGTTGTGACGCTCTTCTCATGCCAATGCGGTTCATTCTACAGAAGCTCCGGTTTACAATCAGCCACTCACAGCGTTTCCTAACGAGAAGGACCCTCCCCTAGCGCGTGCACGGCAGCACTTGTAAACAGAACCGCATGGCGTCTAAGAAGGGAAAGTCGCGATATCCCAGCAAAACAGCTTGAAAGCATCAAAACTGAGGAGGAGAGACTTAAAATGCAGGAGAGACCAAAGAAGGAATAAAGTTTGTGTTTTCGGTGGATTGTACTGAAGGTAGAGAGCAGCGGTCTCAGATTGAATGTGGACTGGACACGTGCTGTAATCCGACTGGACAGGTATTTTTTTCAATAACTTTCTTCTTAGTAACATTTTATATGTCCTCGTGTGCTGGTGCTGCCTCTGCTGGTCTACCCTATATAATGCATAGTGATATTTACACCGTAACGCTACGAAGCTTTACATCACTTCCACTCGCAGTGGCGGGTTAGAAACTTTATTAGGTTGGTGTTGGTGGACATGTAATGTCGCCTTTAACATCATAACGCATCATAATTGTGCATCTGTGTACATAACTGTAGTTACGGTAAACTACCAGTTTATGACAGAAAATGTCATTTAGCTGATCCGCAGCCATTTACTGCAACCAAAACAGTAAATTCAGTAGAAGATGCAAGTTTTCTCTGGGGAGTTTCTATGTGCATGAGTATGATGTTGTGCACGTTATTTCATGCATGTTGAGTGGGAGGAGAGAAAAACCAGAGTAGGAGCATTTCTCACTGGGAGAAACAGTTAGAGGCGGGGCTTACAGTTCAAACTACACTTCACCTCGCTTATGGTTCGGAAAATGTGCAAAATCAGGTACAGCGCCTTTAATATGAAACAAACAGGGCAGCTTGAATACCTTTTTTCCATTTCCTGCTTCATGTCGATGCCTTGTTTCTCCAGCAGCTCTCGCTGAGCGAACGTCCAATCCACGGGCTCTACGGGGGTTTCTGCAGATGGGGTCTTCTCTCTTTCAGCTCTGGCCTGTTCTGGGTGGTTGAACCTGAATACATGGTTCTTTCCCATAATAATACGGTTGCCTAAACACACAAGTGCCGCAGGGAAAAGCACAACAACACGAAATTAGTAAAGACAGGTTTCCTTTAGGGCCATGATGATCATACAAGTTTTTTGGAGTAAATTCTCAGTGATTCAAGTTAAGGTCATTCTCAAAGCCTGAATAAAGGCAACTGGGTTGTTTTTTGGTTCCTAAAAGCACCTCTAATCTGAGAGGATTCTTCAGTTCAGTTTTAAATAAAAATTCTATTGCCTTTATTCAAACACTTTAAGGAGCATGCTACTGGCTTGAATATGAAGCCCAGTGAAAGGGCTCAGAGTATAAATTCAGCTATTAATAGATATCATTGAATAAAAATGCTATGAACAGGTCCTTAAATGATGCAAATACTGCAATTAATTTCTTATTCTATACACAAAAATCATTATGCACCTGAACGAAGCTGGATGGCATCCTCAACACGTTTGCCATTGACGTAGGTTTCTGATCCCTCGCAGGGCACCAGCAGGACAATAACTACAGAGAAAGCATATCGACCAATAGTCATTCAGTCTGAAAAGCTCAGATTCAAACAGTAAAGTCAAACATCTCCAGTTTTCATTAACAGAAAATCTAAATTTCTACATTGTATTCATCGACTCAGCACCAGAGGTAGCTTTTGTTTCAGCACATCTTTCTGTAAACTACACTGGATCAACATATAGCATGAAAAATCCCATCTCACCGTCTCCATTTGCATTTCTTTCACTGCGGAAGATGCAGTGTTCCTCCTTGATGTGAGCTCCGCTTAAAACAATGTCTTGCCTTCTCTCTGCATCAGCCTGACCCACCCTGAAACAGTCAGAGGCCATTTTGAGAGACTGCATACTGCTCTATCACGACATCAACCATTTCAGGAAAAAAGTCAGCTGCAGAAGTAAAAATGAACCCATTACTTAAGAACACTAAAGAACAATTGGTTTTTTCATCACTTTTAATGCCCCTGCAGAGCAAAAGTGAAAAACGCTCAACAGGAATAGTTTGAAAAGTTGACTGAAAGGACAGAGGGGAGGAAATTAACATTAGACTATAAAAGAAATTTGCAATGACTGGCAGATTTTGCAGCTCTGACTCTCAAAGTTCTTCTGGTTTGACATAAAAAAGGTTCACTATCCTTTTTTTCCATATTTGCTGCAGCATTTCTGTTATTTACCTTGTAATGCCATCTTTGATGTAGTAGAGCAGACACTCGGACATAAGAGGGTCCTCATTCAGGTTGACCAAATGTGGAGTCTGCAGATAAAAGTTAAGACAGTAAATGAGAACTCTTTCATCAATATGCACCATTGAAATGTCAATCAAATAACACTAGTTTGATTGCATTTCATTGCTCCTCTGTCAGTGACACACACACAAACATGAAAACATGAGCAGCTCTAGAGTCTCAATAACTACAAACAATCCTAGAAATGACTCCTGTAAACCACCAACCTTTTTTGGGGAAAACACCCCATTAAAGTCTGTATAGAGATCACAAGGCTTCTCACTGAAATGCTAATCCATGAAGGGTGAAAGGAGAAGAAAAAAAGAAGGGAAAAAAAATCAAAAGGAAGAAAAAATGGATGTGAAGAAAGGAGAACAAACAGCTGTAGACAACAGAAAGATGAAGACAACGAATATGAGCGAGGAGTTTCTTAAGACAAACGCTATGAGGTTAAAATCTGTCTTTGTTACTGTTGTGACTCTGCTAACAGAAACACATCTATTGGTCTTTAAACTGATGCCATGTAGCATTGCCCCTACTTGCTGGGAAGATTTAGAAAGCAAAGGGAAAATATCACAGTTTGTAATCTAATATGTTTAATGATGGCACCAAGCAATCTAAACAGCTACAACAAAGGCTTGAATTCCCTACTCAGCACAATGTGCTACACTGAAACAACACTGGTGGAAGATTATCTGGTTTTAAGGTCATTCAAACTAGTTCAGATGCATAAAACATCTAGGTGTGGGCCACGTAAATAAACACCTTTTATCTTAAATTCCTACTAACAGCTTAGATTAAGCGCCTGTTGGGGCTAATTCTAGTGGAGGAAAGATGTTTCGTTTGTTTATCTAATCAAACAAACCTTCTTGGTGGAAAAACATTCAAACTGCTCATCAAATGTCCGGTCATGGCTGAGCTAGGTATGTGAAGAAAATAAACCAAAAGTGAAAAGACAGAAAGATGAGAGTGGACAGTGATAATACACTGTAACAGTACAGGAAGGGTTCTCATGGGAAAGAGTTAACAGAGGAAAAAAAGTGATGGAGGACAGGATATCACCACCCACAGGAAATACAACAGTCACCTTTCCATCAGTGCCTGAGCTTGTGTTTCATTCTTTGCCCTACAGTCTCTCTTACCTTTTTAGGAGAGAACACGCCCAAAGTACCGCCATCTTCACGGATTGCAACACCCATCTCTGCAAGCAAAGCCTCCCTGTAATGAGGGGAGAACATGCAGACTCAGACATAGTAGCTTATTATGGTATATGCTTTTTTTTTTTTTTTTTTTTTTTACAGGTGCTGCTCATTACAAGTGGATGAGAACTAATGGTAAACAACATTAGAGAGTGATTTATTGTATGGCCCGACAATGTCTGCAGCTACAGATGAGTGGATAAAGGGGGAGAAAGGGTAAGAGAGGGGCGTTTGTGCAGCAGAGTGTGACGACCAAGAAGGTAAGGGAAGACGACAGAACTGGTGCAAAGGAAATGAGACAGATAGGTGAAGAAAGAGAGACAGACAGCAACAGTGAAGTAAAAAGACAACGACAGAACCTCAAGGGGTTGCCTAACAGCTAGATTAAAGTCACAGAGAACAAGCTCTAAAGGCATGCTGCCTGATAATGTTGAAAACAGAACTGGGCTAGTAGTTGTTTTAAATAGCCACAGAGAGAAGGAAGATACACAGTTTACAAACAAGGCTAAGATACAGATAACAGCTGGAGCACAACATCCACACAGCTTGCTGATAACAGCATGAGCAGGCAGGGAATGCTGGACTGTCTGTTCTGGAAAGTTACAGAGTGGGTGACACAGACTGCTGCTATTTGACGTCACAAAAGTATGAGGGTGGGGGGAGTTTTCCAGAGCTATCAGACCATCAGTTCAGCCAGTCTATGAATCCCAATTAAGACTGATGAGGTGGATGCGCACGTAGGTTGCATGGAGATGTAAATGAGCAGACCGTGTCTGATGATGCTGACCTCTCCATGCGGATTGCTTCCGTCTTCCGCAGCTTCTCCTCCCAGGTTTCATTGAGCTCTGCAATGATCTTTTCTGATTCCTAAACACAAGGGACAAAGAATGAGGAAAACACCAGCAGGGTAATGAAACTACCTATTAAGAAGTGAATCATTAACATTTCTGAATTTGCTACTGTATATTAGTAACAAAACTGCTCTTGTGGGGTTTTTTGTTCAGTTTAAGACATTTAAAAACAACAACAAAATAAAGAAGACTAACAAAATTCTGTAAGCATATTTACAACCCCTTTGACTGTGTTGTTGATGCTCCTGTTAGCATACATAGCAGGCACTACATTATCTTCAGCATTTGAAAGCAGAGAGAGCCATTACTTGCTCTGGATATTGATTTATATAATGAAACACTGAGTTGTAAATATTTAATGAACCAGAATATACCAATTTAGAATATAACAGCTCAGTAGATAGGACCATCTTTATGGGAGCTGAAAAGGTCAATTTTCTTGCAATGCTTCCTTCTGTGTCCCCAAAATAGCTTTCAACGCATTTAAAATGAGAATATCATGTGCCTGACTATCACAGCAAAAAGTCAATATGACTTGAATCTATTTTCGTCCAATTTCCTCCGTATTTGCGTTGGTGCTTGACGTCACTGGGATGACAGACAGACTGGGCACCATGGTTGCCATGGAAACAGCAGCTCCTCAAGGCTGGCTGTTGCAGCCCTGTGTGCTACCTTATCTACAGAATGAGTGTGCACACACACACACACAGTGGAAGAGACGCACAACTCTCAGCCCGCATGTGGACTGAGATGCCAAATAAATCTTATTAAGTCTGTGTGGGGGCTTAAATTAAAACGGTCATATTGACGTTGAACGAATGTAATTAACAAAATAAATGTCCTGTGCTGTCAACTTTGTTATTTCAAGTTGGTGTGAATTACATTCACTTCTTACCAGTTTCTTAAACATTGCAACAAACATTTCAACAATTCATCACATAATATTATTGCAGGACTTTCTTCTATTGATTAAAATAAAATAATGTGACAGTTTATTTTCTCATAATAAAATTCAACATTTCTTAGATTATCATTACAATATTCAAATCTACTTTTAAAAAGATCATATTTTTGGTGATTTAAGCATACTTAAAAGATTAGATCTTTATCTCGGTATATAGCTCCTATTATGATTTACAAGAAATCCTGTTTGGCGAAATGATGAGAAAAGGGAAAAAATGGATTGAGTAGAAAAAAGTTCAATAGTTTTCTGTGAGTGAGAAAACATCTGTATGCCTCTTCTTTCCTTGTAGAAATGTGAGTGCTCCATCCCACATCAACTTTACCTTGAGTCTTTCAATGGCCTCCTCTCCTCCAGGTGTGGACATGATGCGTTCCTGGATGCTGGTGACTGACTGCAGGCCCCCCTGGCTGCACAGAGCGCCAGAGGATGGAGAGGCTGTCAGGGAACCAATAGGGGCTGTGGAGAAATGGCCAGGGCGTTGGTTCTCTGAGGCTATCAAGTATCTATGCTTATTGTTCTGTATGTCTTTGAGGTCTGAGCCAACAACAGAGAGAGAGAGAGAGAAGGGGGAGCAGAAGGAGGTGGGATAGGCCCAGGAAATAGGATATAGGGAGTAAACACATAGAATGGAAAAACAAAATACAAAATTGGAAGAAAGGAAAGGGGAAAGAGAAGGGACAAAGGGGAGGAAAGACCCATGTAAGACACACATTGTACGCAAAAGGGTTAAGACAAACATCCAGTATGATGGTCAGCTAAAAAGAGCAGCAGTTTTCACACCGAAAAGTTGAATCTTATTCTTTATCTTGTCATTGGAAAAAAAAAAAAAGCTTCCATAAAGAGTGTTCAGAGAGAGGCTTTTTATGAAGGCCAGAATTAAAAGGTCAGCGCAATTAACTCCAAGCACTTAATTTTTAGTGTGGATACAAATCAAAAGAATGAGGTGATACTTTGGCCTTTTTTCTTTGAGTTGTAACATGAATGAAAACACAGAGTGAAAACTGCCATCAGATTATCAACTACAGGATGAAAGGAAGATGGAGACTGTATGAGGGTCCAATGAGAGGAAAGAGGAGAACAACAGACACATGCTGCCAAAGTTCAGCCCGCAGCTCAGTAAATTGATTCACGCCACACGTGCACTTGCAGATCCACCATGACAAAGCCACAGCAGCCTCAATCAAAGGTTAGGTAGATTGCTCAAAAATGCCTATGGTGTATCACACTGCACTGTCAAAGAGTCAACAATAAAATCAGAAAAGTAAAGATTAAATGACTGGATTCAAGACTTTTGAACATGTGGGGCTTTCTTAATCCCAAGAAACAGACTCAAAGTACAGAGCTACTCAACTAAATAAGAAAAACCCAATACATGAGGAAAATGTATCCTTACATACTGCAAACTACAAAACAATACATGAGTGTCGACTTTTGGTCAGAAGCATGTTAAAATATGTGTGGATCATTTCCACACAATATTAGGATAAGAGAGCAAGAAGGCAGATGTGTTAGGGAAGTTTAAGAAAAAAAAACAGCACACTATCAAACTACTCAGCACAGACTATTAAAGCAAACTAAGTTAGTCAAGTCTGAATACATACACACGTCTGGTGCAGCTACTTAGAAATATGAAATTATGCACCTTTCCGTCTGTGGCTCTGAGCCTCACTTTGAGAACTCAGAAGTTGCATTCTAAAGGTTTGAGCACTGTCACCTGCGGTGGATGATTAGTGAAAGACAACACAATAAAAAGCAGAAAGAGCCACTGGCAACAAAAGAAGCTTCAGAGAGTGAGTGACATGGTAAGACATGGCTATAAAATTATGCATTTGCATTGGGGGTGGGGAAGACTGACACAGTATTCTCAATTAGGTTTCTAGAAGGGATATTTCAAAAGTAGTTTCTAAAATAGTTGGATGCGAGCCTGCAAATAGCTGCCTCACCCCCATCATTTTGAAAAATAACAGTAGAGCAAAGCACAAGGCATGCTAATGTAATGGCATGCTAGCCCCTGCCAGATCAGCACACCTACAGAAGCCTTGCATGTCAAAGTTTTATTCTCTTAAGCAATTGCTTCTTTTTTTTTTTTCTAAATGCGATTTTACATGCAAAGCTGGCAGCAGTTTTGATATAAAGGTAATGGGGGGTCATAAGCAATGTTAGCCATTATAATTGGGGCATATAGTGATATACAATGCATTTCTGGCACACATATACACACATTTGATTCCACTTCCTGGGCAATCATCCCCCATAGGATCAACTGAGGGGAGGCAGGAAAAGATGAGAAGGGTCAGAAGTCAGCACCAATAGAATGGGAGGAAAAGGTTACAGAAATTTCTTAGAAAGCTGGATGGAATCAATGATGAAGATGAGATTAAATGCCATGGACTCACTTGTTTAGTGCCATGTTATTACACATCATCAGGGCAGGCATTAGCGAGTAGGCAGATCATCAATCACTAGCTTTTAGAACTTATTAATGGGGATATTATGCCTCTAATTGCCAAAACTATGAGCCATTAATCTGGTGTACAGCAAATTGAGTGTGATGTTTAAATGTAGCTCTGAAGCTACCATTTGTGTCATCAGTCAAAATTAGCCACATACAACATCAATTTTCACGACGTTTTATAAAGAGTTTTGTACACCATGTTTATATTTTTTAGAGTTCTACATGAATCAGGACATATGATGAAGCCCCAATTCCTTGAAAGTTGGGATGCTGTGTAAAATTCTAAATAAAAATAGAATGCAACAACTTGTAAATCATATGAACCAATATTATTTTCAATAAAGTTTAAATGAGTACAAAGGTCAGGAAATGAAGTATTACAAAGAAATAACAACTTAGGTCAATGGGCAACAGGACCATCAAATAATTGGGTATTAAAGAGCACATACTCCAATCAAGATGCAGATGTCTTTAATGGGGAAGGTCTTCCGTAATAATAATAATAATAATAATAATAATAATAATAATAATAATAATAATAATAATAATAATAATAATAATAATGCAGAGCTTTATAGTAGAGTAAAAAATTATAGAAAAAAATAGAAGAGTTCAGCTGCTGTAATGGCCCTGCCCCAACCTTTTTAACATGTGTTGTTGCCATTCAATTGAAAATGAGCTGATATTTTTACTAAATTGCCTCTTTGACTCACAATATTTCATATTTTGTCAGAGTTATATTATGAATAAAATATTGGTTCATGAGAGATACAAATCATTATATTCTTCTTTTATTTATTTACATTTTTACACAGTGACTCAATTTTTTGGGAGAATTGGGGCTATATTTAGAAGGTGGCAAAATAAATCAGTAAAGTGGGGTAAAAATATTACATTTGGTTTAGTTTTGTTTGTTTTAACCAGGCACAAGTTCAAGCTCTGCAATGAAACAAAGTTTGGATGGCTGAGAGGTATGGGATGGTAAAGAAGATGGAAGATGTTGCCAGCCTGTGTAAGGCCCCGACAGAGAAAACAGAAGCTTTGTAGCAGTACAGCACGTATTATGGCCAACTGTGATGGCATCAAACTCACTGTCCAGGATGTCTCCAAGGCCCTGAGCACGGAGCAGCTCCTTCAGTCGAGCCACTTCATCCTTCAGGTCACGCACCAACTTATTGTTGGGATCTTCATTGATGACAGCATTGCACTTGATGTTCTTAGCTCGGTCAGCATAGCTAAAGATAATAAGATTAAATGGTAAATACTTAAATATCTGCACATGCAGTTATGCTTTTATGAGCTAGTATCTCTGTATGGGTCCTTAATCTTACCGCAGTGTGCTGAGGGTCTCATCGTAGTTGATATCTGCAGGACTGAGGGCAGCAACCATGGCTGTTCTGGAGTTTCCACCTGATTTATAAGTTGAGTGAATTAATCAAACATGCAACAATGTGTGCGTTTGATTGAATATGCACTACATCGCTCTCCTCCATACATGCAGGAATCAAAAGGAGTGTCCTTGTCTAGTTAGGTTGAAATACAGTCTGCTGACAGTGTTCCTCTTAAAATGGCAGAGAGTAATGTACACTAGCTCCAGTCATTTTTTTCCCCCACTCCTTCATATTCCATTAGACAAATGATTTAGTATATCTCACTGTACAGACATGAAGATTTCACTCAACGGTTAAGACATATGAATTCCACTAGTAAAGTATGTTTATCACACAACACTAATGTTCATACCGAGATTTTCCCTTAGCAGCCAGGTCAGAACAGAGTCTCTGTACGGGATGAAGTCAGTCTTCTTCTTCTTCTTGCTCTGCAGTAGAAAAAGGCATTATATCAGGCAAGGAAAAAAACAAAAACAAAGAAACCCCAGATGATGCAAGGCTTTGTGTCTTCACTCATAAAACGATGTTAGGCTGTGCAATATAATATTGCAATATAATGCAATATAATGTGTCAAAATAGTAAAATGAGTAGAGGATTAATATGATGCACTATTGCTCCATTGTAATTGTGTAATTGTGCATGGAAGCATAGCACTTAAGGTGATAAAATGGCTAGTCTTTTCACAGTGCACATAGCAAAAAGCTGTCAAATCTGTCTCATGGGATGAATTAGAGGTCAGTGCTTTAGCTGTCAAAGGCTTTACCTTGCTGGTACAGTTATCCTGTGTAAGCAGGCATTACAAGGACAAGAGAAGAGAGAACAGAGGGGCAAATATTACAGCATGCCAGGCTACAAACACCAAGACCTGACCAAGACAGGGTCAAGTTGTTGAGGGTAAGAGATGGACTGTAAAGGAGGAGAAGAAGATAAATAAAACATGGAATCCAACACAAAATACTCACCACTTCAGCCAAGGCAGAGATAACTTTTCCTAACGTGGTGAGAGATTTGTTGATGTTTGCTCCCTCCTGAAAGCATAAACAATTATTCCGTGGGCATCAAGACTGAGGCAACTGTTTGTTAACCCAAGGTGCAAGTCTTACCTTTAGCCTGGTTCCTTTAGCTCCAGTGGAATCTGCACGTTCACTTCCTGCCAAGTCTACCAAACTGATTTTACTGACCTGAAGGGAGGGAGTAAATGCATGAGATTGATCAAACATATAAATAATATCAAATTAAATTAGGGGTAGCTGGTAAATTACTCAAAAAATAATCATAAGGCTTATCTGCTTATACTATGACAAAAACGCATCTTAATGTTGTCAAACTGAGAACAGCAGAGCTTCTTGGCACCACAATGGGTTGAAATGATGGCTTTTGTCAATACTAGTCCTACAACAGGAGCTGTCCTCCACTGCTCAAACTTTAAATAGATATTTTTTGCTTTTAGAAAGCGCATTTAGCAACTGAGTTGGTAATAAAATTATTCTTCCATTTCGTTATTTTGTAAACAGGAAGACATATGACAGATGATTCCAGGCTAGTGCAAAAAAGTGAGATAACAACTTTAAATATTAAAAGGCAATAACCAGCTGTTTTTTCACCAGCAAAACTATTTAGCTTAACCGTCAGCAACATTTTCAACCTCAAATCAAAATGAAAAAAATATCCCCCTTATATGAAGGAAAAAAAACACACACACAAATCATTCTACAATTTGAAGATTTATGTCAGAGATGTAGAACGGCAGTAAAATCTGATAGAGTTGTAGGATACAATAATCATTGTTTTACAATAACACAGTGGTCTTTGTGTCTCCACAGTGAGAGGAAATGTTAGACGTCCAATCTAAAATGGCTCTCTTTCTCTTTACTTCTCCATTCAGATCTGAATGGACTTGTTTTATACATTTGCTACACTCCTGGATTTTTCAAGACAAAATTCAGAAGAATTGCACAAGAAAACATGAATGTCCAAACCCCGGGGTGAAATATCACGCCGTTTTCAACCAACTCTGACAGAAAGCTGCATGACGTCTAACAAGGCCAATGTGTGAACAAAGCTGGTAATTGTCTGGAGACGGAGTGTGTGTTCTGATGACGTTTCTGTCATACGATTAGCTCTAAACCGGAAGAAACACCCATGTGGACGAAGAGAGTCATTTAACGCAAGGCTGCCGCCGGAAATATCTAAATGGACAGATAGCATTAGGTCCTGCCTCCTGCATGTTCCCAGGGGTTAATTCCTCACACACACCTAATGGAAGCTTTCCAGCTGTGACAGCACATCTGTCACAGATGACTTCCTTCTGTATGCTACGTGTGCACATAGACTCCAGGCACTGTCTTGAAACTCACATCATGTGTGAAAACAGCTTAAGAGGACCAAAATAAGACATCTATTTTTTTTAAAAAGAATCCAAAAGATGGGCTGTAGGTGAAAAACAATGAGGCAATGCACTAAAAAAAATAGATCAGGAACTAAAGTATTAAAAAAATATTAATATTTCATTGCTTAAGAATAAAAGAAGGCCGTTTTCCACCAGCTCTGACCTTTTCTGTGGAAAGGTCTGTCTCACTGTCGTGTTTCTTCTGTGTGAAGACGATGGTGAAAACGGCATGGGACCTGCTGCTGGTCTCATTCATGTTGGTGGCAGCCACAGTTCTAGAGGTTGGCAGACAGGGGCAGAGTTAGGAAATACAAAGCAATGTTAAATCATATTGAGCACATTTATCATTCCTTCTATTAAATTAGCCACTCTAATTCATGCTGAATACTTGGTTTTGGCCATTATGAAAGCTATCACCTCTGGGTTTTACACCTATTACAGTGAATTCAGTCCGAGGGATTACTTTGTGCAGCGGACGTGGATAATACTGTGAGGACACCAAACAGAAATGCGCAAGGCGCACACAGAAGGATGGCCACAGGGGAGTTACGGGCTTTACACGCCACGTTCTAGAAATAAGCCCTCTGAGTCAGCACAGAAAGATTAAAGAGTTCACTCCTTCCCACAAGAGCTCCCATGACACACATATTACATCCACTTAACAGCATACACTCATTTCATTTAAATAAAATTATTACCTGTAATTTTTTCAAAAGAGAATCCAAGTTATCCAACTCCAGCTTGATCTGATGTTTTATCAAAAGTAATGGATACAACATGTGGAAGATTCTGGGGTCCTGAGGTATTCAATCTATCAAAACTGATGATCCAGAGCATAAATTCTAATCCCTTATCACCCAGAATGATTAAAGATGTAGGTTACATATCTCATCCCATGATCGCAGCATGATCCTTGTGCTTAGCTCACCTGGCCTTGTTGCCTGCATCCATTAAGTCAGCGATGTCTGTGTAGGAAGTGACAGCTAGCTTAGACAGATCCTCCACGTAAGGACCCAGCAGCGGATGCTCTCGCACTCGTAGGTTGCCTTTGTTCTTGGGATTGAGCAAATCTCGCACACGCTCACAGTAGATTTCCATGTAACTGACCTAAAAACAGTTTCCAAAGCAAGTATTAGTTCAGGTGCCCCAGAACAACATTGCCTTCCAGTAAAATAAGGCTGAGTATATAAAAAAATATATCATAATGCAGCTCTAGTGCAGCTCTAGCAGCAATAAAGTAAGTTCTGTGACATTCATTACAACAAATCCACAAAGAAATCATCATATGCTCTGAGACTCTGAAAAAAATGGGGTAAAAATACGTGCAGAAAAAAATCCAGCATCTTGAAGTCAATATGTGTTGGATGTCTAACTATTGACAGATACACAGGTAGAAGCAAGGTTCATTAAAGAAGCAGAAAGCAGGATTTAACAGCTGGGATTACAGACTCAAGCTTGCCAGAACTTACCTCTACCGAGTAGGAGAGCTCCTCTTTGTTGCTGTCTTCATTGATTTTCTCAAATAGATCTTCACAGAGCTGAGAGGCAGAAAGAGAGAATTTTTAGGCCAAATTAAGTGCATGTGGAGCGATGGAGGTCCAAGGAGCAGACACTTTGGAACCAAAAGACAGAAAAGCTAAAATCATTTTGTTTTGCAAATTTCACAGGTCAGGTAGCGACGACAAGGGTGAGCAAGTAAGAAATTAACTGAACGCAGTGAATTTATCCAAGGGACACTAAGTAGAGAAAATCTGCAGAGCCATGGAGATGCATCATTACTACAAAGATTAAAAGAAAATTATTTTCCCAGAACCAAAGTTGAAGCCTCATAATTTTAAGAAATAGAGTAATATGTCTGAAGTCCCAAAGAATGTTTAAGCAGGCCAAATATTTTTTTCAAAAATGACGTAAAGTGGGGTTTGTGGTCGTAGAGAACAGTTTATGATCTAAGTAAACAGGAAAAATTGATGGTGCATAAGGAAAGTGGTTCAAGTTACTCTTTAAAATATAAAAGATGTATTATACAAACCATGGGAATGATTCCTTCCTGTCCTTCTTCCTGCTTCCCCATCATCGTATAGGATTTGCCAGCTCCAGTCTGGCCATAAGCAAAGATGCAGACGTTATAACCTTCAAATGCATGCTCCAGCATTTCCTTGCCGATGTCATTGTACACCCGATTCTGTGATGCAAAGCAGGGGTCTTCTGGCTGCAATGCAAGAAACAGGTCAAAATGTGTATAAGAACAAACTTATGGTCTTTAAAAAAAACTGTACGTGAAGCATCATGTTAAAACTGCTCAGCTCATTATACTGGATACTTATAGCAAAACTCACTGTTGTGTGTGACCAGTAGGAATAATCAAAACTGAAGGTCTTTGCTGGTTCCTTTGGGGCTTTAGGGTTGAGGATAGCTGGGGAGGAGGAGCAAAATGAGTAATGTGGTTAGAAACATCTGGTCTGAATATGAATTTGAGCATAAGTCAGCAACTACTCTATGTTCTTATAGAATAATTTGAAAGCTGCCTTGAATATAAAACAGTAAATTGTCTTTTATCTAAAGAGTAAGCGTAAAAAAACTTAATGGCCCTGCTAGTAGTAACAATGTCATTAATTCAATCATGTCAGCAATTTTAAAACACTATGAACTGCAGTTATTTTCAGTTGTTTTTTTCGTCAGTTTGACTTTTTTTTTCAATGTGAAATAAATAATGTTTATTTCAGCTTCAGTCAATAGTCATTGCAAGTGGGCACCTATACAAGCTATTTTCAATGAACGCACCAAGCTAGGAGCAGTGAAGGTGAGTGCACACCCAAAATGTGTCTTAAAATCAAATTTGAACACTTTCTAAAAATAAAGTTAACCATGCTTCTTATCGCAAAAATTAAAAGGAAATTCATCTTGTGTGAACTGGTGAATGTGCATGTAAAAAACCCACATATATGCACTTCATCTGAGGTAAAACAGGAATTATACTGCGTTGTCTTTTATCTTTAAAAGCCAAAGATAAACACTTTCATGAATCCCATAGTGCCAGAATTTCTAAGACCACATTTTTTGATAGCCCAAATGGTTATAATGCTAGGTTATGCAACAATGGTTTCCTTATCAACCAGTTCCTCAATCAGAGGAGTCACAGTGCTACATTTGGAACTGAAAGTCACATGAATCAGTGGTGCATTTAGTCGTCTGCTTTTTTTTTTCTCTTCTTAGAGATTCAGACAAGTTTTACCAAGCATGCACTCTTCAATCAGTAGCTTAACTTTTATTATATAGGCTGATAGCACCTCATGAGTTTGAGTAGCACCACAGACTACTTCTGCTGCAACATTTCACCTGTTGTACAGCTTCTGCTGACAGAGTATTTCCACACAACACTGCCATTCCCTGTGGCCACACACATTTCTTAATGAGAAAGAATCTGCTACCATGCCTGGTATGTTGTTCCCCTCAACCATGCAGGTTGGTACCCGTGGGACAAGTGTACTAGCTCTCAGACTGCACACTGGAAATGTGACAGGGGGAGCATGATGCTAATTTATTGCAAGATATTTCTGGCCATACTCCTGCTGTCCCTCACACCTCCTTCTTAGACAAACTGTACTTTGATAAGTTAAAGGTGCCTGAGTTTGTGGTTAAAGTAAAGTTTGCTCAGTCTGGGTGAACCAACTTCCACTGTCACAGATGAGGAGGAAGGGGAAGAGGAAGGAGTGAGAAAGAGGTTAAAAAAGACTGCAATGTGAGGTTGGGGCCTAGCAACAATCCAAACAGATTTAACAATGGAAACCCAAGGCTGACAGAGGGAAAAACAATCCACCAAAACACAAACAAAACAATCTGTATGTGTCAAGTATTTAAAGCATTTTCACTCTTTCTGAGCAAATCTACAACAACAAACTCCAAGTAATTAGCTTCCTTTTTTGTTCTTATTCTTATGCAAATTCTGTGCTTCGTTAATGGGCAATTTAAAGCCAAGTCTGTGCTTTTGCATCAAGATGTCGCCAGCAGAGTGCCTTATGTGCTGTGAGGATTTCAGCGCATTTATCAATAATGCAGGAGAGGTGGAGAGACAGGGATTGCATATCGCCCTCCATGGGTCACATCATGCTGACAGAAAAGCACAGCATGTCCTCAGAAACCAGCACACTAACTGCTTCACGCTAAATATGTGATGATTCTAGCAACTGTTACTGCACAGAAACATCCCAGGACAGGTAAAAATAATGCGTTTGCTTGTACTGTCTTGAATCTTCAGGTTGAGGTGCACAGAAGCAGCTTCCATATCGGGTACTGGAAGTGGATACAGCAAGACAGGTGGCTAAATAAAGCCCATTTTCACCCCTGACCTGCTTCCAAAGGGAAATTAGAGACAGGGCACGAAGAAATGAAGGGAGGTTTCGGTTACCGTTGCCCTTATTCCCCTTTCCTGGAACAATCTACAGTGGGTATTAATGAGGAGACAGCCTCAACTCTGATTCAGTGCCAGGGACCATGCAGCAGTAAAAACACAAAGATGGTGAGACGTTGGCACATGGGGGGCACATGGACAGTGAAATGCCCATTACAAGCCAGTAAGCAGACTGATGGTGACAGAATAGCCTTAAAGGGAATCACAGCTGTGCTCTAGCAAGACAAAGAATGATGGGAGCTTTTTGACATCTGAGTCTGTCAAGTTCCCAGTTCATTTTGTCACTCTTATCAGAAACTAGACAGGATTATATGCTGTAAAAAGTATCAAACGTGGCAACAACTAGGATACTGCTCAGCTCCATGAGGTGAATCATGCCCATGTGACGTGAACATTTCATTCACTTGCCCACTCAAAACACATAGGTCTTGTTGGCGTGTCAGAAGAGTTGAAAACAGAAGCAAGGATGCACCATCTACACAAACGGCGCTGTGAAGTGTGTGCCCTTTTAAGGAAAAGATGTGAATGGTGACATGTACGACCCATTGCCTCTCTGTGTACAAATCAACTACATGCCAAACACAGATGAATTGATATTCCCCTAAATTTTATCTAGAAGCTGCTGAATTGACTGTATGCTTGAACCTATAAATCACACTGAATTGAGCCCAGATGTCAGACAATGAATTCTTCTATGCATTCCACTTCTGGTAAATATAGTAAATATTCCACCCAGAGTCTCACCCCCGCACTTGAAATGGAAGACATTCTGCTGCCTCATAAACAACGTCATCAATTTGTCTGTCTCAACCATGGCAACAGGTATAGGACCAGACTCTGGTTGCCATAACAACTTTAACTTGGCACAGAAGGGGAGGATGCAGCACACTGCGTTCTCTTTTCTCTGCTGTCGTGCATTCCTTATCACTGCTCTCTACAAATAACTTATTTACTTATTTAAAATACAGATTTACAGACAATTAAAGTCTTGATTTAAAGCCTCTCATGGTTAGAACACTGAAACATGAGGAAAGGTCTGTCAACAAAGCTTTAGGATTTGTAACTAAGACATTACGCCACTCATCACATTAGACCCCAGAAGCAATAAAACGACTTTCAATACATGAACCCTTTTGCAAAATGTGGAATGGAAAATAAATTAAAATATGAAGCAGAGGAAATAATATCTAACAACACAATTGACACAAAAAGGATGCAGGTACTGAGTCATCATCAAACCATCACACAACACAAAATATCCATTAAAGCTCCAAATGCAAAGGCATGAGGACTACAAAAGATGAAAGATTCTGTCAAGACAGAAATTTACTCATGCTCTGCAAGACAAGCCAGAGTGTGACAAAAACAACAACTTGAATGTTAAATTACCGTACATTTTTAGATCATGATTTTGTTGAGAATATTAACAGAAATGATGCTGGAACTCCATGGGAGCTCTCCATTTCAAAGCAAGGTGGGTAGCAGTTAACTAACCATATCCTGCCATCAAAAGAACATCACTAAGCTGGTTGTAGCTGGCAGACATTTTCTGCTACTGTGTTCAACATGGGGCCTATAATCCAACCAGGAAAGTGAAAACACCCTTTTTTAATTAGCTTATTAGGAGGTCTCCGAGCACCAGATGGGGCTAAAAGCTAGCCCCTTTCACTTGAGACAAGCAGACATGTAGAGTCTAAAATGGATGAACCCATCAGCCCATCTCTTCCAGTAACCATCGACGGGCCAGCTAGCTGTTCACTCAAACCAATCAATGCCTATTTAGGATCACAAGAGGAGGATAATGGCACCAAAGAAATCCATATTTAACTTTTAAGGGAAACCAAATGGGTGAGCTGATGAAGGTGGGCAAGCATTCAGTAAAACCGTAACATGTTAATGACATGAGACTCTTTCAGCAACAATGATGCATTTTAACGACATCTGTCTGCATGTGGGCACCACTGTGATTTACTATACACTTGACTTCCATTTCAAATCATTTGATTTATAATAATGCGCTCACAATGTTTATCATAATTGCTAAATTTCTTACAAATATAAAGGACTACTCAGAACTTAACGGTCCAAATGTGTATCCAAATCATTAACAAGAAAGCAATGTGAGCGGCATGAACTAATACAATTACAAGATGACCTCATACAGACAGTCACACTAAATAACACACAGACAATCATATTCTTTTTGTAGAAGCAGTAGATAAAAAAAATTCTCCTCAAAGTTAATGCTTGTGATACAAGATACAAAGTTTCTTCACATCTAATTGTTAAATATTGCTTGATACATGAATAATTAATTTGAGCATATCACTGCATTTTAATTTATGTAGATCTAATTCACAAACAGCTGCCGTGAACAGAGATGGAGCTTCAACTCAATTTAATAATATTTTGCTTTGCTTAACACATAAGTTCAGAGTAATCTTCTCTCCACGCTAATCAATAGTCTGAATGGGAAGAGGATTTACATTTAATTTAGATAATATTCAGATTTTTTTCCACCCTTCTCTTATCCTCTACTCTCTGTATCACAGAGGATAAGAGGGGGCACATAGAGGATACTTACTACCCACATAAGTGCAACAAAATTCAGAAGTAAGAGGCAATACAAGTTTATTCTAATTGTAGTTGAACAAACAGAAGATACACTTAGAATGTGAATGATGCCTTGAAGCAGTTGGTGGGTTCAGTGTTGCACTAGACTCAGCCCATTAAATCGATAAAAATTAGTATAGCCACTTAAATGTTTAATAAACCTTTAACCAAGGAAGTAAGGTATTTCATGTCATTGTATGAGACATATAAATGTACAGTAGAGGCAGCAAAAGACTGATTAACTGATTAATTAGAGCATTATTTGGCATTTTGAGATAATCATCAACTCCTCATTTCACCGCTACATGTATGAAACTTCTGAGCTTATTCCTGTTTGCCATGCCAAGAACATAAAAAGAGAAACCAGTCTCATCCCAGCCCAATGCCCAATCCATTGCTAATGCAAAGCAGCTGCTGACATGAACCAAAAGTGTTAGCTATGGCACACTAACACAAATGTGGTTGTTCAGTCTTAAACAAGAAGCCTAAAGACTAGATGGGGTGCATGCTAGGGTTCCTACAGAGATGCCCCGCGTGTTCATTGCAGTGTTTTTGGCAGAGGGTGTGTTATGGCTAGGTTACCGGGGCTGCAGCGCAGGTGACAGAGTTATCACTGGATGCAGCTCAAGTCTGAGGGCTAAAAGTAGCATCTGAGCACTGCTGCACACATTTGACAAACAGCTGAGCTTGTTGCAACCACAACACAGGATGTACAGCATCTCCAAAACAAAAAAGAAATGATGTGGGTTCTCCGCTGGCCCACTGAATGCGGAGCACTTTCACGTCTGGTGACGAAGACGTCATATGGCAATATCCACAGAGCAAGTCAATATTCCACTCAGCGGGGTTGATGGTGGAGGAAGACACTACGGATGGGCGATATGTTATCATGTGCGATATCCCAACAAAGAAATTCCCCATGGTAACAATGTGTCATCTCAGGATGAAAACGATAAATTCAACTTATCAGGTTGTATTTTCAGTTGCACTACTTTGTGATTTTTATAAGCCAAGTTATTTTTTCTGTTTGCACTGTTTGAATAAATGTCAAATTTGGTCTAACATTTCATACTTGTTTTATCGGTGTCACTACAGCTTTGCAATATAGGTGTAGTATTTGAGCTTTATTCATGTGGTTTAGTGGCCTCTAGTATTATTTTAGGGGTCTCAATGCAGAATGTAGTGATAGATGTATAATAAAAAAAGATTAGGCTGATATTGTTTTGTTTGTTGTTGTTTTTTTTTAATCATCACGCATCACTGCCATGGTAAAAACCAGAAATTATCGTGATACATTTTTTAGCCCATATCGCCAGAAGACACCAGAAAGCACTGAATGCAGGGTACTGCAGCTGACAACAGAGACTGCACAAAACATTAGGTAATCTGTTATGACAAGGCTTTATGTGCCCAGTCCCCTCTGTAACAATGACCCTTTTCACACTGCCTCAACCCCCTCTTCTTTATAGAGAGAAAAGACAGCCACACTCAGAAAAAAGAAACTTTTGATGTTTTCGTTAGAACGTGACTGAAGTCAGCAAAATGCAACCATACAAAAAAAACAATAGGGACACTCAAAGATATACATTTTACTATTTCACCTGTCTAAAATGTCTTCATGCCATGTACAGGTTATTTTAAAATATCCTGCAAGGATGTGTTTACATGCAATGTACTAAAAAGCTCATGCCTACTTGCATCTGGTCAGCGATCATATTTAATTCCTACCATCTACCAAACTTAAGAGGATTTTGTTAGGCCATTTTTGGTGATAGTACAGTGAAAAGACAACCGATGCATTAGGAAGGTCTGTTGTTTTCTCTTAGCATGTGGACATAACGAATAACAAGGATTCTCTTGAGGCCTTACCCAAGTTTCCTGCAGGAAATTTCAAATCATTGTCTTTAAGAATAAATAAATACACTAAATTAGCTTTGTTTCATTCCAATCAAGCAATCAGATTTGCTCTGAATGGTTGTATCAAGCATTTATGGGGAAAAAAAGGTGACATTCATTCCATATAAATCAACTGAGGTGGGATTGCTTGTTAAGCTAGAAAGCAGTAAGAGAGGTCAGAGTCTTGGTCTATATGCCAGCTGTTCCAGCTCTGTTCTACTATCTATTTATACAGCAGCAGATGGCAGTTAGTGCTTTGCATGCCGACAGACTGTCAGTGACAGGAAGGAATGGACAGATTTCAGCCGCCCAATCTTTCCGCTGGACTCCAAGCCAAACCATACATTACTCCCAGCTCACAGGCACGGATACCCAACCAGGGCTGTGAGTGATATTAGCAGCTTCAAACTGACTGTCACAAAGTACAGGATAACGGGCTCAGGGGAGGCTTCTAGAAGCCACCAGACAAAGAAAACATGCAAAGCCAGCAGGACTCTATTCAGAAGCTAAACAAACACAGAGATAAAACAAAGAGGGATACCAGACAGTCTCTCAGGTGATGACATGAGGGGTTAAACCCACAAGGTACAAAACACTACCATGATATGAGAGCTGAAATAGCAGCTCAACTATAAATTAAAATGAACAGAATGCCTTGTGTCTTTTAATTTTAAAACACATCTCCCTGCTTTTTTAATTTGTTGCCAATTAATATTAACAAACTGTAGCAGGATCCTTGAACTCAGCGAGATATGATGCTTCATGTGGCTCAGGCCGACAGGGTGCATTTTTCTCTTCTCAGGTGTAGCCTCAAAGGTCATAGATCTTTTCCAACATATCCTGGGTCATTAAAAAAGCGGCAGCAACAGCATCTTGGACATGTCTGGTATATTCTTGATCAAAAATAGCACCTAATGTATTGAGAGCTGAATATTGCCTGAGTTGGTCTCATTACAGTCAGCTTTGATGAAGTAGGCCTGCCCATGCTGAACAAAGAAACAAACAAAACCAAATGCAAAGCAATTCTCCCATAGTTGTTCCAAAGCCTGCACAATTTTGACATAAAAAACCTAATTGTGATTTTTCTGACAAATATTGCAATTTCAATTTGCGATTTTTACATTTGATACTTTTAAATGCATAAAACTAAAATTTTTAATAAAAAAAAGTCGTTACTTTCACAACAGTCTTGCACAAGTTGACACACTTCACAATAATGTGTTCTCTACTTGTAAGTAGACATGATGAAAATTTTTGAGCCAACAATGTACGATAATTAAAATTATTTGTGGCCAGCATCCTCTTCTGACTTTTGTCTGCTGTTGAACCTGAGAAATCTCTCATAAAAACTACAAAGTGGTTGAGGTTGTTCAATCTATTGTGATTACTAAAAAGTGATTATATTTACTAATTCCTTCTCTAAAAAGTAACAGCATTTATAACCGAGTTACAGCTTAGTAAAAATAATTACTTGGAAAAGTAATTATTCCGTGACTTTTTAATATTCCCACTGGCTTAACTTTAATTTTTATGCTGAATTATTCATGATAAAGTGAATATTAGAGCTCACTGATGAATGAAATGGAAACTTAAAATTCTAGCTCATAGCGCAACGCCACGACACGTGCAGTATTTGTGGTTCGCTGCTGACTGCAGCCGGTACAGTGAATACAAACTCGTTTTCCATCACAATTTCTCATTGGCCAGCAAGCCAGGAACGCGGGGCTCGACTATTTTTATTGGCGAATAGGTTTGTCGCTCAAATGTCAGAGAGGCTCATGAGGTTAGGTTATTGCAGTAGTTAAAACCTCAATATCGATACCATTAAGGTAGGGATGCACGATGTAATCGGCCCCCCTATCAGTATTGGCCTATATCGGCCATAAAACTGAGTATCGGATATTGGCCACCCCACCAATATTTAACCGATCAGGCCGCTGTTTCTAAAGTCTAAAAAAACACTTTTGTTTTTCTTCAAAAACTTCTTTTTACAGACTTTAAAACTTCTAAAGACAGTTTCTTTTAGGATGTTCTGTGTAAACAGTTTATACACGGTCATTTGTGTAAATAACCAAATATCCCCTGTTTTTGGGTTTGTTTGTTTGTATTTCCTTGAGAAGAAGAAAATCCAGGTCGTTAAAGGATATAATGCACATATCTTATCAGTTTTGTTTGAACAACTGTCATTAAGTTTGACTTGTTATACATAACACAAGTTGAGGTATTTTTTTCTAATTTTGCATAAGTAATGAATATTACATCATTTTATTTTTCAGCTTTGATATTTGTATCAAAATCGGTTATCGGCCACATGAGTTTTAAAATATCGGCATTCGAAAAATTCCAATATCGTGCATCCCTACATTAAGGTTAATCGTGCAGCCCTAGTTGTTGCTCTTCTGGAAATTAAAAAATAAACAATTTCTTTCTTGTTTGCTCAAATTTAGTCTTAAGCATTGCTATTTATGATGATAATCATGGCAACCAATAGCAGGAACAGTGATAAAAATCATGAGGAATTTGTGACTTAAAAATGACCAGACCATCCATCTCTAAAAAAGGCTTTCCAAGCATCTGTTGTGGCCGACGCCAACTACATTCATAGAGAAATAAGCACATATTCCAAATCTCTAATTTGCCTGAAAACAGCAGCAAATTATCAAATCATCCAAACACAAACAACTGAGTGGGAACAGTGCAAACCAGTCTGTGCAGATGGGGCAAAAAACAGAGCCCCTTGCATTCACTGCACACAAGAGGCGCCCATTTTACAGAGCAGTGACCTGGATTTCCTCAACGAGCCTACACTCAGCCACTGAAGTCTCACTTTAAATGCTTTCTGGCTTTATGTAATCATGACATCATGGAGCTGACACATGAATCTGCAAAAATCACATCTTTTCATTTGATTGTCATCAGTTTAAAAAGTGAAGCAAGAAAACAATCAGGGAAAGCACCACCAGATGCCTCAAATTTATTTCACACATCTAGCACCTTCATCCACATTTACACAAGTGCGACACTCTGCATGTGTGTGTGTGTGTGCGTGTGAAGGTATTTACAAGTGTGTGAGCACGCTCTACTGATCTTAATTAGCTGTACAGTATTTAAACGGCAGCATGAGATAGCTCCATTTTGAAGCCGCTGAGGATTCTAACAGCCAACCTGATTAGTGGTCAGTATTTCAGGCTTACTGAGGCTTTAAAAATACTATACCACCAATCCTCAGCTTTCCTTTACTCATGAATTATACAAAATGAGCGAGATGCCCACCAACAAGCCTCCCGTGCCTTGACTGCAAAGCTCTTGAGTTTGTGTCTGAAAGCGGCCCTTAGACTGTGGGAGGAAACCAAACAATACAGTCTGGAAAGGGAGCGGTGTCAGAGAGGGCACAAAAACTTCACGCTCTTGAATGTGGGAAAGTCCAACCATTTCACCCAACTTAGGCAGTGAACCAACAGTAGGTAAGAAGAACGAGCCAGGAGTGCGATAACATGAAAACAAGCATGCCATTATCCGTTTTTCAGCCCCTGCTTTCATCATCAAGTCAGGGTCAAATGGATGTGGGCTGCTGTGAGCACAACTTGAAGAGACAAGTGAAAAATCTGCTGGTAGGGTGCAGGGGATGGTGATCTGGAATTAAAGCGACAGTACAAGGGCATTATGCTCTGCTATAAATTCATTAGTGCATAAATCTATATCCAGCCACCTAGGCCTTCAGTCAGATTTAAGTGCGAAGCACGGGATCAAGCATTATGCTGCTTCCCTTTAAAGTGCAATGTATGTACAGTACTGAGTCAAAGCTCTCATGTTTACATTCTTATCCATCACGCAATGCCATTACTGGGACGAGCAAGTCCAAACAAAAGTCATGTAGGACCATCTTCAGCGATAAGAAGAACAAAGAGTGCTGGGAGTGATGATATGTCTTCACCATACAGCTATAATCAACATCAATGAGTCAGGCTGAGGACTCAAATATAAATGAGACAACCTAAACCTGCAGAACACAGTGACAAGTTCCCTCACCTTTGGTTAACAACAGTTACCATTTTGTGTTTCAAACAATAAAGGCAAGACATTTTTGTCTGTAGGTGGAGACAAGTTCCAAATAATTACTGCACATAGTAATGGATGCAAATATAACAGCTGTGCCTTGGCTTCAGTTTCAGCTAATCTACATAAACTGAATATATTAATCAGTCCCATCAGTATGACAAAAATCTCATCGTTTTAGCTGAGAGACTATGTGATGCTGCCTCACGCTGACCTACACGTGAATACTGCTCGTGCCCGACTTTCACTGTCTCTGCTTCCACGGCTGCGTTTGAACCCCTCCCCCTCTCGAATCAGCTTCTCTGATATCCCACATTTTCTACAAAAGGCTCACTCAGTTTTTACTGAACTCATTCACAGGCTGTAACCAAAAGTGAGCTAAAAACAAAAACATTAATGAATCAAAATGAGTTGAGATGTCAGATTAAAAAAAAAAAAAAAAAAAAAGAGGGCTAGGATGATACAGAATCGCCGTCTGCGTCTTTTGAGTAGCTCCCATTCCCTCACGAGACACAGCATCTGAAGCATCTAAAGTAACTGAACCACAGATCTGACAAGAAGGTGAGACAACCAAAAATCTCATGAGAAAATGAGACACACTGGTTTTTCAGATGAACCCTTTTTCCTTTTTCCATTGTTAAAGAACATATCAAGACATCTGGAGGTGATTCTCAAGCCTTCTCATTATAATAGCAACACATTTATCCCTTTTAGAGCTCAAGTTTTCTCGTTTCCTCCGTGTTTGATGCAAAAACAACTTTTTAAATCAACTCTAAAGCCTTAACAACAAGCTAACTTAAAATAAATTATTTGCTCTTATTGTGAAAGTAAAATATTGCCTCATTATAGACTAAACTGCTAAAAGAGTAACACAGAATAAAAAGACAGAGAAGAGTTAATGTGTTAATGTAAATTTTCTATTTTTATGAAACAACTTCAAGTACTTTGATTATTTATCAAGCTAAAACTACTTTATCATTAAATGCTAATCACTACGATGTGCAGTACTGCACATCCAAGCCTCCCTGATAGGTACTGCCATGTTGTGCTCTTGTTTATTTCATCAACACTTATCAATGAAAAATGATTCTGTGACAACAGGAATGTTTCAGTTTGTACATAACACTAAGGCTATTTTGTTGGAAAGGTCAACAAACAATACTGAAAGATAAAAAAAGGCTATACACCTTAAACACAAAAAAATATTCAGAGGCCTCAAATAACTGAAAACTATGATCTTGTCGTCATAGAAACTCATGCAAAATTAAGCCTTGGAGTTCAGATTTAATATTGTGGCAAACAGGTTGCCATGTAATCCAAAAATAAATGTTCTACCTCATCTAACAACTGTCCAAGATTAAAAATCTGCAAAACCTCAGCATCAGAACCTACATCATGAAAGCAACACAGGGCAGAATGCTGTGAGGCAAACCAAAGCACATGATGTTCTGAAAAAGTAAAGGACATAAAAGAAAAGAGGCTTTTATTCATTCAGTTAAGATATTTTGAAAACAGAACAACATTGTAGCTATGTCTTTGAAGAAACTGCACAGAGGGCAACTGCAGAACAGCTGTAAATGCATGTGGCAAAAGGTCTTCACAGAGTTAAGACACAACAGGACAGATCTGACTGTTTGTATGCAAGATGCTATAGGGGTCATGATCCGGTTTTCTATGAAATGGAAGCTAAAGTAAAATATTCTTTTTCTCATTATTTTTTAAAAAGAGTAAGCCTAAAATGTCTCGAGGCCATTACTGTACTAGTTAAAGCCATCACATGCAAATTTCACATCAAATGCATTTTCACATGCAAACATAATGTAGAACAAAAGTTTGGGGGAAAAAAAAAAAAATCGCAGGCCTATCAGCAATGTTCCATTGTGTCCATTAAGACAAGTGCAGCATATTGACTGTTCAAGCAGAAAGTGCAATCTGAGCTTCAGAAGTGCACAAAACCAGCAGATGTTTATTAGATTTTAGCTACACAGAACAGCCAAAAGTGCACCCACCTATCAGTCCAGCTCACCGTAACAAACCAGCCTAACAGTTACACTAACGCTGTCACTTTCTATTACGGAGCTGTCTCAGGTGGATGTAGTCAAGACCGTGTGAGCACCATAACATGTAATTGTTCCTCTTGCCTGACAGCCTCATGACAAGGCAAAAGTTGACAATGGACACAGACATCTGCCTGTCCTCCCTCCTCATTAGGAGTTCAATCTGGAATGTGGGAGTCTGATCTGCGAGTAGTGCATGTGTCGCTCCAAAACAATGTGGGCTGGAGCTGATACGGAATGCATCATGATCCCGAGTGGGTGCATGTGTATATGTATACACCCACAAGGGTCAGAGGGATTAGCAGCAGGGCGTGGCGACCTGAAGCAGGCTGGTGGATTATTGGTCCTAATCAGGTCAGTCGGACCCGTCTACACACGATTCAGCAGAGGGATGACCATCCCTCACACAAAGCAATGTTCCCCACTCATCCTACAAGTATGCTCCATTATTCATTCATACGAGGCGGGGTCATTGTTGTTTCTGCCGTGGTGATAGCCTCCTCTTATGTGTAACTGACACTAAAGGTGAGCTGGTTCCTCCCTGTAGGGTTTTTGTAAGGTCACCATCCACTTAGCTGTTATTGAGAGGACACTCGGCAGAATTATATCTGAAAGGTGAAGGTTTAATTGATGTGACATTTTGTTTGCTCTTTCACACTGTCATTGAGTTTCGTCCTCACATAAGGGATAGTACGGTACTATCATGAACACTGGACATCTCTCCTTAAAGAAAACCAGGGAAAGTAGTAAATAATCTAAGCAAAGGTTCTGCACATAACAGATCTAACCATCACATTTGGGCTTGCATTTATGAGTGTCTGCTCACTGGCTGAGGAACATAACGCATAAGTTACATAACAAGACAGAAACCAAAGTGAAGAACGAATCGCAACTCAAAGGAAGACTCTGGATGTTCTGGAGTTATTCAAAATTTGAAGCAGCGACACAAATCAACGCAACTGGCCATTGCGTTGCTCCTCTATAATTACATTAGTTCTAGTATGTTTAAGAGCCTCTACTGAAAGAAGCCTTTGCTTATTTCAGTCTGCCTGCAGAGGCCATGCACGCTGGATAATCAATCTGCTGCCCCTCTGCCTGCTCCCCATCCTTGACAAGCCTATGTGCACAGTGAAAAGGAGAGCAAGGGGGGTGTGTGGGGGAGAGACACACCATATCCTGCTCTTGCCCCCAAGCTCTGTCTTTCTCTGTGCTGTTGACACATGCAGACAGACAGACACATATGCCCTTGAGTGGGTCACAATAGGGGGAGTGTCACGGCCAGGCCTCTCACACATCTGCAAAGCACCTAGGACCTGACCAAGGAACATGAACATGTCATTTTCACCAGACAGCTCTCAGTCCCATTTAAATTCCAAGACCCCCTAAAATAACTCAAGTACCCATAAATTGCTCACTCATGTTTGGCTACCACTTTACATGATCTGAACAGCTTTTTGAACTATCTATTAATTAGAAGTATGACAGCAAGTTTAAATGTTGCTGCACGATTGGGATTGATCAAGTGTCTCCAGATGTTATTTTACTTACATCTGCTGTTGTTTTGCTCAGCAAAATAACCAACAGCTAACTAGAAATGCTGGTGGTGAAACTGTGAAACGCTTGTTTAAGTATTTCACACTCAAAAGACAAATTATGAAGCACCATGTAAAAGTTGCAATGAGTTATAAGTCATGTGTGCATTCAGTTTTAAAACAAATTTGAAGTCATCTTTTGAATAACTGCAAAACTAAAATGTGAATTTCTCATGTTTAAATCAACATATTTCAAGTCAGGAAACCAGCTGTGCAGTGTCGCCAGACAGTAGCAGAATCGGCTGCATTTTACATGGCTGTAATGAGCAAAAGGAAACAAAACCTACAATAGTAAGAAAAAAAAACACAAATGAGTTTCCTTCATGTTTGAGGAAGAAACAGAGACAGGTCTTCAGGAATTACTCCCCAATGGAGTATGCTGCAATTCTTCTTTCATGTCAGCTGGTTTAGCTCATATTTATGCTCTAAAAAGGTGGTAACTGCTCATAATCATGTGATCAGTCATGAGAGTTGATTTTTTAACTTCACTGGAAAACCTTAAAAAAAGAAAGAAAAAAAAGAGAAGGGGGGGGGGGGGGGGGGCTATGGTCATTTCTTTGTACATCAGCTCTTGTTCCTTGGTTTTTTTTTTTCTATCAGCCTTACATATATCAAAATATGGACCAAAATGCAGCCATAATTGCCGTCAACTCAAAACTTACTGGTCAAATAAACATACTTTGCACAAAACTTTAAATTATAGAAAATACTAATCAAGTAATAATCATTAAAGTAATGTACAAAGTGTCATCCAGTCATCCAAGCAAACTGTATTTGAATTGTTCAGACAGAAAAAAAAGCAAACTGACTTTGGCTAACATAATTAAATATGATGGGAGAACGGTCACTTTTCTCATCGCATGTAAACAATCTCAGTTGCATGAACTCGCACATGCTCCTGCCACCAGGTACTGTACAAGCTCTTAGCATCCTAACAAGACAGCATTCTCAGCATACCATCTGCAATGAAGTCCTGATGAAGGGAGAGTATGGCTGCCTGCCAGCCTCCCTTTCTGCTCTGCAATCTGCCCATGTGATAGGAGGTAGAGTAGGCAGTGCTGCAGCCTACTCCTCTCCCTCGTTCGCACACTCGCTGACTAACCCCCCAAAAACACTGCATATGCCACTGCAGTTCTGCCACAAACCACAAGTCACCCTCCAGCTCCTTTGGGTGACATTGGCATAATGAAAACCCGAGGATATGGAGTAAAAGTACTGGGGATTTAACACAAAGCTTCTCGTTGGTAGAGTGTGAGAGATAAAGAACAAGTGGGCCATATCTAGTAGGGGGCACTTGATCTTATGGAAGATTCATACAGGATTAGTCTAATGAGGCTGATAAGACTGACAGACAAGACTTGAGGAAAGTCAGAGTCTGCTGGAAGAACAGGTTTCTGCTGTCACATGCTGTCTTGTTACTGGGTCATTAAATGTTTCCATGCTAATGTGGGGCTGCGTACACCTGCCAGCTGAAATGGGACATATATCCCAGTCATGAGTAAGGAGGACAGCTAACACTTCACAGAACCTGATGACTCAAAGTCATAAGTAAGGAGAGTGACTCACACAATTATATACCACATTCAGGTTTTTTCCTTGTGTTGATCTGTGATCCTTTTATAAAATCTAAGATTCCTCAAGAATGCAAAATAGTGAAACAAGCCACCTTCACATTCACACAAACTATTTATCTGATCGGTCATCTAAACAGCACCATTCAATACCCTAAAAATAGGTTGCCAAAGGTGAGAAAAACTGTTTTTTTAAAGTATTACAGCAATTCTATCATTTAAGTTTGTTAGAAAATTACTAAACTGAAGAAAAAAATGTTCCTCTGATGAATGATTAACTTCTGCCCATAACTTTCTATTTGCCTTTTAACAAGCACCACACAAAATGTTTGCGTACACTCAAGAGATAACGTAACCATAAAGTACACAGTAAGACACATAGCTGATACAAAACACCAACTGTGGGATAAAGCTTAGATGAACTGAGGGTGTAAGCAGGTCAGGCTGTGTGATGACCCTTGGGGTCTCCCAGCGTGAACCAACTGACCATTTCTCACACAGAGACCCTTCAGGCATGCAGGCCCCATAAAAGGAGGAAGAATTTCTCTCTGGAAGCTTTTTATTCTCTTTTAGGCTGCTTGTACCCAACTGTTTGCTATTCAGTTTGCTCATTCTGCTGTTCTTTGCAAAGACCCCTAGAGGAAGACCGTGCGGGAGGATGTACGGTACACCAAGCTTCCCTCAGCAGACAGACCTACATCAATTGAAGGGTACTTGGTTTGTGTGGGTGTTCTTGTATGCATGCCAGTAGGTTACTTACTTGTAGTGTTGCCTTGCATCTGAATGATACATTTTGACTCCTTGCTTGTCTCCCTGGAGTTGAATGGTCGAACTCGAACAGCGACTTTTACAGATGCACCAGACATGTTTGCACTTTAGGGCTGTCTCCCAGTAAGACTGCTTGTGTATGCCCCCCTAAAGGAAGCACAAGTACAAATAATTTCTCAGTTTTTTTTTTTTTTGCCAAAGTGCAATAAAGGAGAACATATCTGTACAGAATAAAATAAAACACAGTGAAAACGCACGCCCTCTCAGTTTCCAGTCATAACAACCTACAACAAATATGGCCGACCAAAGCACAGAAGCCTTTAATATTTTGTAAACATTGAAGCCAATCAAACGTTTAACAATCAAATAAAGGACCAGTTGCATATAAATATTAAATCCAAGATAACGTTTTAGCCATGAATGAAGTATGATTGTTGCATTCTCTAAATGTTATTCATTTACTGCATAATCTTTCAAAGGAATTATGCAACTTTCCTGAGTGTTCATCGTCAGTTTAAACTATACATCTCGCGCCCAGTGACTATAGCTTAAATATCCCATGTTTTTCATGTCCTTGCAGTCAGCCATACTTGCTGAAGCATACGCCCATGAAATTCTATCCACCCTACTGGTGTGGGCTACAGTGGGACAGCAAGCCGGGCCTGTCTGATACATCTGACACTGTTCTTCCTGCGCAGACAAAGAGCTTAAATACCAGAATTTCAACATGAAATTCGCCGATGTTAGGAAGTGGGCTAATCCTCCACTGCTGCATGTTGTGGAACAGTGCAGGGAGGAGTTACATGCTTACAGTAGCAGCACATACTGAACAGTTTGTTCACATTTAACCGACAAGGAAAGGTACATAAAAGAAATTGACATCGTTTCCTAATAGTGGCTAAATTTCACACGACAGTTGTTATATTGTTTATTGTGAGCGAGCATTAACACATGAAAGATTAGCAGATGTAGCTTCAGAATACATGCACGAGACTAAACTAATCTCCAGTTTTAACAGCTATCTAAAGCGCAAAAATATTGTGCTAATGTACAGTTTACAATAATAATTTTTCAAAAATTTATGACAAACACTGGTTTTATAAATAGCGTAATGTTAATGTCTAATAACAGTGCCGGAAATTGCATGTATATGACTAATGTTAGTTTATGTTGATAACTGCTCAGCGGTAGAAGTCATTTTGTAAGAACAGCGTGCATACTAGTCGCTTAAACAAACGAATAAATATATAAGAATAATTTAATCGCCCATACTCACGTTTGGAGACTCTCACCAATACGACACCACCGGCCAGTGGCGAGAACTAACGTTAGCTTCAGGCGTCAGGATGTGATGTTTTTTTCTAATCAGAATCTGCGCACACTTAAACTGCTACAAAGTCCACTTCCGTGAAAAACACCCATTATAGCGGTATCCTCCACCAGTTGGATTTTTCAAAGGAAACGGTAATTCCGTCTCCAGTTTATTTTTCCAGAAGCGATGGATAGCGGACGCCTAACTGCACACAAGCGAAAATGGAAATCGATGGATCGCCTTGATTTACCGAAGAGATTACGTCAACTCCCTCTCAGCGTGCGGACGGACAGGCTGGCTGACCAATGAACGGCCAGACCTCCTTGACTAATGTGTCTAAGGGCCAATGGGAAGCCTCTGAATCGGAAGCAAGGGGAGTGGGTTGGGTCTCTCTCCATTTTTCGAGCGTGACGCCACACTGCAGGATTTCTACCCACCGCTCCCCGCACCGCTGTCACCGCATCACCAAGGGTCACCGCAAAGAGTGCCACCTAGTGGAAAATTGAGGACACTACATCTGACTACCTCTCAGTGAATAATGGCTGCTGTGGGTAGATGAGTCAACTGGCCAACCAAACACCTGCACAGGGAGTCCGAACTGATACATCACAATCAAAATTAGATGTAAATTTACCAGAGGTCCAAAATGAACATAACTGGATTTCAAAATGATGATAATAATAACAATAATAGTAATAATAAACAGGCAGGGACATACAGTTTGCAAAATATGCGTCAAGATAAGTAGTCTCAAAATGGAACCAAAACAGTGAGTAAACAAATAAACAAAATATACAAATATACTAAATCATATATTATATTGCTAAAATACTTTGATTTCATGTTCAGTGGGGAGAATGAGGGCAATTTTGTGATATTTGTAGCCAAAAGCTTATTGCTTTATAATCTACTGTGCTATTTTAAATTTAAATGCACTGAAAGTGTATATCTTTTGTAAATCAAACAAGCACAGTTATCTCTTTTCTGTTTGCTTGCATTTACTCCTTAGATTTTCATTTTGTTTTATGGTGAGCTAAACATCTGCACAGTCTAAAGCATTCAGTTTAATCCCCCCCCAAGGTAAATTAGGATTTTTACACATCTACATTTAAATCCTGTCAATGGGAGATATAGCTAACTACTATTACGGACAATGACAAAGCTTGGCCCAGCTTAAACCAGCATCCAGACAGATTATGCTGCCATCACTAGAGACAAGGTCTCTCCACACTCATAAAATGATTTCTTTTAATTTCTTTGATAATTTTTGTTCTAGCTTCGAAAGTTTGCCATCAAGACCACTGAGGGCAGAATGCTCAGACTTTACCCAACTCTCTGTAGATCTGTGAATGATCTGCCCTTCAATTATGTCAAACTGAGCATGTGGGGAAAAAAATGACGAGTTGTAAAATAATGTGTATCATCATTTATTTCAGCTCAAAACCCTAGCTTTCAAAACATGTATGTTGTTTGAGGAAATAATTTCCTGTACAGTTAAGGGCAGCGAGGTCGAGTTAGGTACAGTGCCATTTGAAAGAGACCAAACTGATGACTTAACATACTCACAAGATGGTGATTGTGGTGGTCATGCTTCATTCTCTCATGTTCCTTTCACCTTTCCCAAAATATGGTGGCTTAACCATATTTAAGAAGTGCTTAAGAGGTTCTGGACTCGAGACCATGCACACACAGAAGTATTCCATGTACTGAAGCCAGCAGGAGTAATGCGTCTAAAAATATAGATCTGAACAGACTGCATTTTGGAAAGCCACTACTCGTCTCATTCTGGTACTAAATGAAAGCAGACTTTTAGAATTAGTTTATGTTAAGCTGCATTATTAATCATCGTCTTTATGCACAAACTGTGCACAAGTTAGCTCTGGGACATCAGCATATCAGCGTGTGTACTTATGTCACTGTCACAGTCTTGATAAAGAAATGTAAAAACTAATTTAGTCAGAACCCAAACAGACTCCCAAATATATATCCCTTCACTCTGCCTGAAATAATACTAAGTTTTTAATAACGCCAATCCACACAGTTTTACAAAACAAAATGAGAACTGTAAAAGGAAGATGATGGACAAAGTGACCGTATGCACGGTGCTGCAAATACTGTTGGTGTTGGAAACATTTTTGCAGCATTTCAATACATTAACCAATTACTGTTAAATATCTAAGTATTCCGATATATGTACAAAAACTCATGAGAAAAAACTTAAAAGTCTTCATTTTATTATGTTTTGTTTTAGAACCACGATAATGGTTTGAGACAAAAAGGGTAAATGCAAATAAAAATCAATCAGATCTCCTTTTTCCCTCCCCAATTTAGAACATTTTTGTTCTTATTGGTAGCAGTAACACCGAATTCAGGTGATTTGGACAGATCCCTTCATGATGATTAGCAGGCCGGATGTCTGTGACATGATGCTTAAAGAGGCCGCCCGCCTTGCTTTTCTCTCATCCAAGCATGGATTCTCTCCTTCAGTTCAGGCACTGCAAAACAAAAATGATGAGTGAGCAGCTGAAGAACTAACACTCACAATCTTAGAGGCATTGACTCTGGACAGGAATTCTTGCTGTAAATACAATTCTTGATAAAACACCATCATGATAAGTTACCTGGCTCCAGCATGCTTTCTGTGAGTGGCTGTCTGTTGAAGGGGTCAGTGGGAGAATTGAGCAGGTGGCGTAGGATGATGGATCTGTCCATAATGTTCCCTGAAGGCAGTATCACCGGGTCAGTCATCAGTGTGTCCATCAGAGGGTCTGTTGAACACACATTTGATAAAAAAAAAAAAAAGATTAAAACAGAAATACGAAGTCACAAAGAATTAGTAACAATTCAAATATTACATTTCCCCACTGGAACATCAACAGATGCATCCTGAGAACTAATCACCCTTTAACTCCGCATATATTTAAATTACTTTGAACGTAAAGCTTTGTCTTATTATGATAAGACATGTGAGGCAGTGTGACTTTTAATTTTTTTTTAATATGACAGTAATTTTAGTGCACCTATCAAAATGCCAATTAACAAGATAGCCAATAAAAAATCTCATGAAAAGTATTTGAAAATGTTTGCCCTATCCTGAAATGTCATGAGGTTGTCAAAGTGGAGGTTGTGAGTTACAAAAATAAAACCTGGCATGTGAGATTGTAACCACACAGACACCTGATACTCCAGCCTCCTGTTTGGCACACTCCGATCGACTGTGGTGGACTAGCAGACATATCTGGGAATCAAAGGAGCTATGCAGACCACATTCTCTGTCTAGATTATATTAAGTCTGCGGTTATAGGATAGCCCTGCTCTAAGCTGTCTATATGATCTGCATGAGCTGTAAAATCAGCTGAAAATGTGTGGAATTCAATAAAGATCTTGTTTGTCAGAGCAACCAGGGGTCAAATGAACTGACTTCTTTTCCACCTGAGGACAAAGGATCAGTAGCATTCTTCATCACATCAAAAAGATCACTTTTTTTTTTTCTCTCTATTCAAATATCAGTTTTAATCATTACTATACTATGTCTGATATGAGTTTAGGAAACAGTACAATATAAAAAATAGACAAACTTGCATGCAATTAAAATGTCAAAACAGATTTGGTACGGATTTTAAAAAGTCTGAAAGACCTTCAAGCAAAATGAAATTAGTGCAGAGACTCATATGGTAAGTGGGATAAAGGTAAATGAGAAAGAAGATTAAATTTTTCTCAATTATTTTAACTCTGTTCTCTTAATGCAGCCAACCAACAAACCTTTGAACTCATCAGGTGCATCGCTGTAGTCCATTTCAGACTGGGAGTTCTTGGCGACTATTTCTTCCACCTTCTCCGATAGCAGCTTGAATTTTTCGATGGCAATAGAGGACTTGATACCAGCTTTCCTCATCTTTGAGATCACCTCCTCAAAGAGTTCTCGGCTATATGACCGCTGCAAAAAAAATAAAAGGAAAATCTATAAAGAACTCTGAGGCGAGCACTCACTACCTTAAGAATAACCCCGTTCCAGCAGTTTATTAACAAATGGTGAAATGAAAGATTAGCTGCTGGTCACTGCTGTTCTTGTGAATGAATTGTACAATTTATCCATCTTTCAGTCGATATTTAAACCACAATTGTGTTTCATCTTCAAATGAAACATTTGTGGTCAAATGTCATCGGGACCAACCTGATCATCTGCAATTGCTTTAGCAAAGCGGGCACAGTCTAACTGCAAGTAGATGTCTGTCAGCTGATCTAGGAGTTTCTTGGGCTCAAAGCCGTATTTCTCGGGATTCTCCACCTTCAGGTCCCGACACTTGGGACCACATAGCTGCTGAAGGTTAAAGTTCAGCATGGCAGCTAAACGAGGCCCCAGCTCCTGAGTGAAGAAGCATAACTATTTAGATCATTTGCTTTAAAATCGTCAAATCAAACAGAAAATAGCCACAGCCCAACCAAGAATAGGTTTACCCTCACAAAGCTCAAAACATATCAAATGCAAATTGTGCAATGTGATGTTGGAAGAGTGACACTCACGGGCCTGAGGAAAGGCTTCTGAACCTGCTTGGTAAGGATGTGGAACATTTCAACCGTTTCTGTAGCCAGGGCCAGATAGGAGCGAGAGACTCGCTCATCCTGAGTCAGCTGGGACTGGCGGCTCTGCTGCTGCTCCTGAAAGTTATCAGGAAAAAGAATGAGCAACGCTTTTCTATTTTACACCACTTGCTCTCTGCCAGGTTTCACAGTTGTGCACATCGCTTAAAAGAAAACAAAAATGTCTGTGCATCACTGCATTTATGAGGAGGCTTACTAAAGGTTGTTGGACTCAATAAAAGCCGTTTAAACATTTATTCAAATATGTCATCACCAAACACCAAGTCGAGCCATTTTGTCAAATTTTTTTTTTATTAATTTAAAGACACACAACGGAACTTTCAGCAGTTTTCTCAGTGACGCGCCCCCTATCAGCGGCTAAACTAGCATCCATCTTGCATCGTACCTGTACTGTAAGCTCACTCCAGCCAGTAAAAGACAGTCTTATCTTGACTCTTGTTCTGTCCCTTCCTCTGTTTCTTTTCCTCTCTTCCTCCGGTGATGTTTCCTTGCGTTTCTTTACCGAATTCGACATGATGCGCATTCAAAACACCCGCGATGTTGATACCTGGTTTACATCCGGTTGCTAGTGAGTGACGCGGTGCTGCAACCAATAGTTGGCTGCAACGTCACGGTTGCGTCCCGGATGGGAATCTTACATAGTGCTGTTTCTGAGCCCCGGGACAGCTCTGGGCACTGACAGCTCGAAAATGCGCATAATGAATGTTGGTGTGACATCAAAACGAGTCAGAAACACAGATTTTTAAGGTCTAAAAGTTACGTTGTGTGTCTTTAATGTTTATTTATCAATTATTTCAGTGAGCTGCTGGTCATTCTGGTAAAACTATATAATTAAATAGGTATGGTGATTTACTGCAATACTGACTGAGCCCATCTTTTAGATGAGATGAATATTATAATACATTATGACATGTAACAAATACTCTCCATCTCCATTACAACTCTTTGAGCCAGCGTTGAGAACGAACGAGATGGAGAAAGACAACTGGAGAAATATGATGAACCTTACTGATAGTAATCAATAAGGTTGTCCGATGTAATCGGCCTGCCGATATTATCGGCCGATATTGGCATTAAAATGTGATATCAGAAAATATCAGTATAGTTTTTCTGGGCCGATATTTTGCAAAAATGAAATCTCAATTTCGTTGCCCCGTAATGAAATCTCACGAGATCTCGTCCATTAGCAGCAGACCAGCTGTAGGAAGCCCCTGTTATCCTGGAGACCATACCTTCTTTTCAGAGTCATGTGCATATGCTTTTTATTGCTGCCAAATGCATTCAACTCTTGATCGACAAAAAACAAGACTCCTTAAAGCTGAGCACAAACCCTCGGCAGCTGCTCCCACTGCTCCTTATTTTTCATCTCCTCTTGAACCTCATGGATACGCTTCAGGGACTCAAGGCTCTCATCTAGCAAGAAGGTGGTGTCATTAATCAGCATGTTGATGTAGCGGACAAACTGCTTGCCAGAGCTAGTGGGACACAAGCAAAAACAGGGCAGAAGGGAAAAAAAGTGGTTGGAAATGATCAGAAAGACACAATTTAAACCTCAACTGACACATTTATATTTAGCATTTCTATTTGTCTTCTTTGTCAAGAGCAAACTCACTTGAACTCCTCCATGAAGGTGCCATGGTGGGCAATGTTCTGCCACAGACTCTTGAAGATGGTGCTGATATGGTACCGTATAGTGAACTTATCATAGAACTCACTGGTAGCACCGGTGTGCTCCACATCTGATCAGAAAAAAAAAAGTAAATAACTTAAATTTCTGTCAGTTCAGTCTAAGTTATATGCAGACAATTCAGTAAACAGCAGCTAATTACAACATGCTGTACAAACAACTTGCCAGTGTAAAACTTCATGAGAGCAGGGACCAGCTGTTTGATGGAGAGTGGGTGGTTCTCCATCATTTCAGAGAATCGCTGAGTACGAGGCTGTACAGCAGGGTTGGTGACGAACAGCACCTCCACCAACTTGGCGATAAGGTAGGGGTTCCTGATGTAGTTCTGACTGCAGATGAACACCACCAAGAAGGTGACGATGTCCTGCACACACGGCTCATATAAAACCTGTGGCGAGTACCTGGTGAAGAGAAGGAAGGGATGAAGACTGATGAAATACTTTTCCTCATCTCTAAAGTCTCCTCTTTCAAGCAAATATCAAAATGAACATTTCATATTGCCATCCAGGAAAAAAAGAAGAAGAAAATAAAAGGTGTGTATTGTTAAGATACATCAGGCTAATAAAACAAGTGAAAACCTACTGCACAACAAAAAGCAGAAACTCTGCCACATCTTCAATGTAAAACTCAGGTAGAGCAGCGAAGCTTTTGGGAATCTCAGGGTTCAGTGGAAGGGTAATGCTGAAAAAGAGAGAGAGAAATAAATACAACTGTACTTTCTGATCAACAGAGTGAAAACAGATTAAGATAGTAAATAAAAAATTAATGCCACACTGACTATTTTAGCGACACTATCACGACAAACAGTGACGTGGTCTGTGACTCACTTAGGGTAGGCAGGGTCCACCATGCGGAGAATGAGCTGAATGACTGTGCTGTAAAACTGCAGACATCTGCGGAGCAGGTTCTCATCCAGAAGGCCCACGTCAGCACAAGCCTTGGCCCGCACCAGTTTCTGACAGGACAAAGTCACACACAATCAGGATCACAGTTCTGTAAATATGCTTCATTACAGAATTCTGCAAGTTTGAGTATTTAAGCACAGGGTACAGATGCTTAAATCTCCACTTGTACAAAACCCAGAAGTGTAGCGAGTATAGCACATTGGAACCTTTATGGTTTATCAACCAATAAAGAAGAAAAACGAGTATATCTACAAGAACTTACCTTAAGCTGGGTTTTGCATCGTTTGAGCATTTCTCTGTGCCGACTAGCCAGGGGAGAATCTTTCCATTGGTTCTCACTGTTTTTGAGCTCCTCTACAGTCCTAACATTTGAAACAACACTATTAATACGCTTACGCTCTGAAAATACAGCAGCTATCTGCATGTATGCATATATTTACCTGTTCAGTTCACGGATGGCACGTAATCTGCGGATGTAGCGCCGGCAGCCAGGCAGAATGGACAAATGGTGGGTGTGAAGCGTCAAGAAGAAGCACTCAGTGGGGAACTTGGGTTCTGAGAACTTTGTGGGATCTTCATCTGTTCATGTTCACACATGAAATCCATTATTCCAACACAGAGACAAGTTTGCAAGCTTTTACAGATCTTGCACTACTAACAGGTTTTTAAAAACGCCATGAACACATGGAATTAAAAGGCACATGATGTGAACGTATACAGCAGGTGTAGCTGATACTTTGATCAGTTTAGATACTCAAAACAAAACAGAATTGGGATAAATAGATGAAGTGATTCTGAAACTAAGTGATTTACTTCGTAGTAAAAAAAAATAAAGAAAAAGATGTCTACTTACGTAGTTCATACAGCCAGCTTTTGAGCTCCTCCATGGTGGCTTTGAGACGAGTCTCCTCCAAGCTAACAGCAAGGCGACATCGCGGGTGGAAAATGTAGTAGGGGTCAACCGTCTCCAGCTTAATCTTCATGCTCAACTGTTGCAGCACCCATAAAAAGTTGAGCATGAAGCCATCTGTTGACACCAGCTTGTCGTCAGTCTGCAAAAAAAGAAAATTGTTGCTCAAAAAACCCAGAACTTTTAAGCCGAATAAATTTGTTAACACGCTACAAATTTGAAAAAAGTTTCTAAAGATTTTCCCTTTTACAAACATGGCAATTGTGGAAACACAATTTCAAAACTCCAATGTACCTGCATCTGGGCTTTCTTCACATTGTAGTTGACAAGAGCTGCCATGTAATTGAGGGCTAACTCGCGCGTTTCTCCATTTAGCAAGATGTTGTGGAGAATTTTAAACATGTCACCCTGAGAAAGGAGACAGATAATTACAGACATGATTTAAGTTGCTGCAAAGCACATGAAATAAAGAACCCATTGCATTGTGGAGACTCACCCTTGCTGATTCCAGGTAATGCTGCAATGACTGGCTGACAACTCGTGTGTTCTCCATGGTGATGGCTGGGCCAGAGAAATACTTGTCTCCTACTTTGGTCTAAACAGCAGAAAAGCATCATGTTAACTGGATAAAATGCCACCGTATAATTTTGTTTTTGTAATATCATTATATGAACATTCTTCCATTTCCGACACACATTAGGGCTTTTGTAGGACATTAAAGAGTAAAAAAAAACACTGAAATTTTCTTCTCTTGTTTTCCTCAGTAAATCTAAGTTAAGCATTTATTCAGACAGAAATGGAATACAGCAGCAGTACAACTCACATCATCTTCAGCAAACACAGAGAGGTTAAAGAACGTTCCAAGGTAGGACAGTCTCTGGATCTCTCTGCCACAACCAGGGCTCAGAGGTTTGGGACACCATAAAGGCAGCGATGTTGCCTGCAAACAACAGGTGTGGTAGAGACACACATTAAAAAAAAAAGTCTGTATGGGAAACTCTAATTCAATCAATTTCTTACCTAGATAATAACAAAGAAAAATAAACACATTATATTCTAGCCATCATTGAGAACCATAGTCACTCAAAGGGGGTTAAGGGCAGGAAGTAAGTGCCAAGAAGAGCTGTATACAAACTCAAAACAAATACTTTGTGCATTTTGCCCCTTTTCTGTAAAACCTTTCTGTAAAGTAAAACAGAGCTAATATCTCTGTAATGATAACACTGACAATGCTGGTATGAGGGAGGATTAAGGAAAAAAAAACACCACACTTGCTCACACATACATACTTCACATAAATAAATTCCAATGGAAGGAACTTTGGTTTTTGTTGTTTGGTTCTTTTTTTGGATGCATACACACACACACACACACACACAAAAAAAACAAAAAAAAACTATTGCGCTACAAGGAAATCATAATAACAAAATCATAATGGAGCTTTGCCTTTTTTAGTCAAATACTCACCAAATTGCACACAGGGTGAGTCTTTCCAAACTTAATTTCACAGAGCTCAGCTAATGCCTGTTAAAAACAAAAAGCACATACATCTTTAGCTGGTTTTTTTTGTTGTTGTTGGTTTGTTTTTTTCCCCCAAAAAATGACTTCATTTGCTTACAAAACAATCCAGGTAACACTGTTATTTACAAGACAGCAAAAATCAAATGAGTTTCTCTGAAACTTTCATAAGAAGTTTTTTTTATATTAGTTCTTGTTTGTAACATGCAAAAAACCAAATGTTTTATATGTCCAGCAGTCCACAACACATTCCTGCTGGATTTGATTGTGTGCAGTTGGTTTAAGTCACTGAATCTAAGACATGTTTTTCTTTTTGTTGTTGTTTTTAAGGAATAAGGAAAATCAAACCCACCCAAGGAAAAAAGTAGCACTTTATTAACATGTAAATACTTCCGTGAACACATAGTGTACATCTGAAATTTAATATCTACAGTATTAAGTAGTAGAACAGGCAGCCTTCCCATTGTAACCTACTGTGCTGTGTGTTACAAATTCCCAACACTGTGTGTAAATCTGACAGGGTTTCTCATTAATGTCCGGTTCCATGAGATGTTTTTTCCTTACCATAAGGGGGAATTTAAAGTTGTCACTGTCAAAGGAACATTCTTTCACTGCTAGTGCCAGTCCATGAAGGATGGGAATGAAGATCTAAAAAATACAGTAGTGAACATGGTTATGCTGTAGCATCACAATAACTTTCAGAACTACTCTTTCAGCGTTGCTTTACTTTGAGGCATTTCAGAGAAGTCCTCATGATGGCACCATTATTTACATGCATACACACACAAAATGGAAGCAACAAAGAAAATTTGTGTTGTCTTTTTCCACTGTGTCAAATTTAACATAAAGTACAATTTACAGGACTGTTGTGATCCAAGACTTCACATCAGTCTGTACTTCAACTGTTTTTATTGTTGAACTATAATTTCTCCTTAAGAAGCACAGCAAGCTGAGTCCATTCCATTTAGTTTGGCCTACATTATAAGCAAAGCCATTTGTCCTCAACCTAGTTGAGTCATCTGTTACAGACCGTGACATCCATGCAGATGACGCAGGTCTTCAAAGTTACTGTGCTGTTATCTTGAAGTGTTTACCCTGTGATGGATCTGTTTGGAGATCTTTCTGCTCCTGTATGCTGGGACGGTTCCAGCACAAGTGATGCTAATTTAATAAAAACAGATATTAAAAATGGAAGGACATGCTCCCCACCTGTCTGAACACTTCTTCCTCCTGATGGGTAATTCGCACCAGCTCTTGAATAAAGCCATATGGAAGGTTCCGACACAGCATATATGGTACCAGCAGAGACTGTTGGAGGGGATTCCTGCAGGCAGCAAAGTGACAAAAAACAGTGTGGTGAGGATTTAAAAAAAAAAAAAAAAAAAATCTTTTCTGTAGGGAAGGTGAAAGAGGAGTTGCTATGGAGACAGGAAAAAGGCACAAAAGATTGTCACAGTGAGAGGGTGACTCTTACCGGGGCTGGGTCAGGGTGCCCTGTAGGACCAGGGCAACGTGGGAGATACACTGAGAGCGAATGTTACTGAGAAGCTGGCTGACATTTGGTTGGCTACACATCTGTGAAAGTGACAAAGATGAAAGAAGAGAGAAAATGCCTGGAAGTTTAAAAAAAAAAAAAAAAAAAAAAAAAAAAAAAAAAAGCGTTCTGCTAATTTTACAGATACCAATTAAAATACAGTCTTAAAAGAACAATGAAGAAGTCAAATATCTGTATGCCATGATAAATCTCTTCAACATATTCTCTTACTGTGTTAAGACCAAAAGCAGCAAAAGCAACAAGGATGCCCGAGGCTGTGCAAGAAGCGGGACAGCTTCCAAACTTTGGATGCTCTTGTTGTGACTGAGGTCAAAGTTGAATTGAGCTAGTCATTAAAAGGAGCTGCAAAGCAGACATCTTGACAGCGGCATAGTGTTGCTTGCTGTTGCTCACGTTCAGTTAAAACATGCAGAGTTGCAAAGGACGTTTTGTGTGGTCATAAAACATACAAAAAGAAATTTGCAGAACATAAATCAAAATCACCATCTAATAAGCTACAAGCGGATTGACATGCAGTATTTAGCAGGAAGCAATTAAGAAAGAGCATTATGATTTATCCACCACAGGAACATCAAACTTTTACAACCTTAAAATATACTAAAATGGGGGATTATCATGCTTCCGTGTTCCGAACTTCCGGTTTGAAACACTTGGACGGCCCACTTCCGGTCCAGTTCAATGTCCCTGCTTTACTTCGTAAATAACGTGAACAATGCCAACCCTACTTAAATTTTCACGGATTCCAGACTGAAGTGATACTAAGGAAGAAGTGGATCAAAACAACCGATTCGCCGCGGTGAAGGACCGAACTTTATAATAAAACAACACGTTTGTTTGTAGCCGGCAGACTGCACAGTTGTGTTAGCAGGCTGGCATTAGCCAGCTTGATGACGTGCCTAACTTTGTGCGGCTGAAAACACACAAGCATCTGAAAGCGTTTCCTTTCTTGGCAGTCCCCAGTTGTTCCACTGGAAACGGGGGAGGGTACAGACCCGATTTTCAGATGTTTGTGTGTTTTAAGACACACAATGTTAAGCACGTCAGTAAACGCTAGCTGGCTAATACTAACATGCTGTGAAGTGCCGGTGTCGTGCGCTGTTGTGCCCCACCGGCGACAAACAAACGTCTGTATCCTGTTAATTTTTTTCACAATTAAGATGCAAGAGCCGTAGCGTTTCAACACATTTTAAATGCACGATTTCATATATTTTCAGTTCATATCTCACAAAAATGCATAAAACGCTGCACAAGGAGGGAAGGAAATCCTTGTATGAAATCAAAGAAAACACAAGCAGACAACTCCACGTGTGTAATTACAGATTGAGATGTTGCAGCTGAAACGTGGTGAGGAGCGCACATCTGCACCCGTGTGTGTGTAATAGGCCTAAAGAAAAATACTCCGGAGCCGGAAAACATAATTTTGTGGCCAAAGACGGTTTTCTTTCTTTGGAAGAACAGGGAAAATGGGGTGAAGTGGTTAGAAAATGATATTGATTCCCACTCATAATTGTTATTACTGTATCATTAACATGGTCTGCCATGACAATAAATATGCATGTTTGTTAACCCTCAAAATCATATCGACTCATCATGGATGTGGATGACATTGCTGTGATGTGTGCTGCTGCCACCTGTACACCCAAAGAAGACGCCATCACTGGGTTTGGGTGCACAAGATTATCCGGTGCTGTGAGGAGCTCAGTGGCTTTCACCAATATTAACATGCGTTGTTCTTTGGGGCCTGTTCGGCTGAAGGACACCGCTACTCTGATTGGTTGCCAGTGAACCACATCCATAGCTAATTACCATAGAGTTAACCAAGGCTCAACTTCTCATCTGGTGCCGCTTTTGGCCACTCAGGACGCTAGTCTCTCATAAAATATATTAACTTCCGGTCTGAACACACGAGTGGGAAGACGAGACAAACACATAAGGCCTCTTTTCTCTTGCAGGCAGCCTCTTACCTTAGGAGCTTTCCTCTCCTCCATGCCAACACTGTCAAAACGCTCAATGAGGTAGTTCAGCATCTCTGTCTCTTTGCACGCTTCAATGGTGAAGCCGTCGCAGGCTGAATCACAGGACATCCCCCCTCCACATGCACCAAGACTACAAACAGAAAGAGAAAAGACAAAAATAGGCAGAGGCGCTCATTAAATGGCAGAAAGCATCGCTGTGTTGAGAAACAATTCGATTAACATTACGCATTATATTTTAGTCGTTTAACAGTTCAAACCCAACTTTGGAGAATCCTGAAAGAAAACAGGTGGCATTAAAGACAGCACTGCAAAATTAAGCAATGGAAATTTGAAAAAGGAGAAAATGGCTTTACAAAAATATGAGAGCTTTTTTGCAGCAAATTTTCTAAAGAATCATTCACTTTGTCCCATTTGACCGACAAATGTGGCGAAACAGTTCAAGTTGCTGTTAGTGGTCAGCTATAACACTGCAACATCTACATGAGTGGCTTCCAAGCACAACAAAACCTTGGTAATATTATCTAATTAGTTATATGGAGGCAAACAAGTCACATTATTGCCCACAAAAACAACTGATCTTAAAGCTCAAAAAAAAAAAAACTACTATGAAATGACTCCAGTCATGTTAAATTGGAAACTACACTTTTGATATTTTAAAAACAGCTGGACAGAACCAACAGAACAAATCATTATAGTACAGGGACACTTGATGAGGCTTAAAATAAATTTAAAAAACAACCAATTTAGGTCTACAAAAAATATAAACAAAAGTTTGCTGTTCTTCGGTAACAAGATTAGGGTCAACAAGGACATTGCAAAACTGTCTTGTACCTAAACCAGATTTCCCTCTTAATCTCTCTGATGTTCAGCATTCACCTAAACGTTATAGGAAAAAACTTTTTTAAAGGTCTCCATCAGTTTTTTTCCCCCAACTTTACGCTGCTGTGTTTGCGCACTGTTAGCTATAAGCCTGCTGGACCCACTGGAACATGCAGTGAGATCATCCCTGAAGCAAGCGCGCACACACGCATTAACACACTGTGCAGTGGTGTACCTGGACCCAAATTGAACCTGTGCAAAATCCTCCTCCTCCTCAGAATCTTCATCACTGCTGTCCTGAGACATGTCAGAAAGGGCAAAAAACAGGAACGACAAGGGGCTAACAGTACAAGACATAAAAAGAGGTGAGATTGGAAAAAAAGGAGATGCGATGCTAGCATGAGAAGACAGAAAAAGTAAATAAAGTAAAATAAAATAAAACATCCAAACAAATATGCAACACTGACAAATTACGAGAAAAAGAAAACAGAGAGAGGAAGCACAAAGGAAACTGGAGAGTCATGCTTCCTTGCAGACCACTTCTTGTGATGTTTTTAAATATTCATAAAGGCTATTGTGTGTAGCTTTAAGACAGAACACGTTTCCAGATTGACAGCAAAACTCTGGTTTGACGTGCTGCATTAGTAGCTGTGACACAAAGAGGTAAAAGTCACATATTTGTTTGAGAACTTTGACGGCGATGAAATGATTGTGTTTGTTAAACCATTTGAAGTGTCAGCACTGCACACAAATATAGATACATGATGATTTAAGTGTCAACTCACTTAAAGTGTGTGGAGATTAATATAATTTCAATTGGTGAGTGTTATGTTACTACTTGCCATTTGAGACAGGAAAGGGCAATATTTTACAGTTGCTGTTAAAAGTCTACTTAGGATGTTCTAACCCATAAGCTAATCCATGATCCTCAGACTAGCAGTAGAAGTCTCTCAAGATAATCATAAGTTTATGTGAATGAGAATGACAGCATAAAAAGTGCAATGACATTAATTTTGCCCAAGACTTAGTTGAGAGATGCTTTACACTAGGGCTGGGCGATATGGACCAAAAGTCATATCTCGATATATTTAGGCGAATATCGATATACGATATATCTCGTATTTTATCTGTGAGCAATTTTTTACAGTCAACCAAATATGACATACAAGTAGTTTAATTTAAACAACCAGAAAAATCCAGCTTCAAAGAATAAAATGAAACAAAACTAAATACTGTATGTAATAAACTCGCAATCAAGAAGGAACATTAGACAGAATAAATTAACAAACCCTAGGACAGCATTTATATACAAAGACAAAACAAACACAAATTGAACCCAACTCGAGCAAGTCCAATCCATATCTCATTTAAAATATATCGATATATTTTTCATATCGATATATCGCCCACCCACTTTACACTTAAACTCAAATCTGGTGACTTAAAAATTTAAATAAACATTGTAAATAATCTTTATAAATGTGGGTTTCTTTTAGTTTTATTTTTTTTTTTTTTTTTTTTTTTTTTTTTTAAGTTTTCTGGCATGTGCACTCCACATCAACATGCATACAACAGACGGGATACCTAGAGGGTGGGATCCTGGAGGCAAAGGCAGCTTGTTGAGAACTCAATCTGGGAGAAGGCGGCATAACAGGAGGGGCTGTGGAGGACAATTGGTTGCGAGCCCTTGGTGAGCTTAAGGAGAGGGACTGTGGGCTTAGTGGTGGCACAGGAACTGGGGTGTTGGGAGGAACAGAGGGCCCAGCTGGGCTACGAGAAGGTCCAGGAAAACTAAATCCTCTGTGACCTGGGCTCAGTGGGGAAGGAGCTCCCCAGGAAGTGGTGACAGAATATGGCCGATAGCGCTGGGAGATGGGCATGGGGGCTGATGGAGGGTTGAGGGAGTGCCTCAGAGTGGCAGTGGCAGGTGGGCTGTGAGGAACAATAAATTGTGGAGTAGAGGGTGTAGATGGTACAGTGGTTGGAGTGGGGGTGGAGGGAGATGAGCAAGTCTTCTTGGCTGCATCCAAAGCCATTGGGTGAGGACTACCACACCCATACAGACTGTAAATAACATTGATAAGATCATCATTGGCAAAATGATCCCGTGACATTGGAAAAAAAAAAAAAAAAAGAAGAAAAATCACAAAGGCTAGATAATGACAGATGAGTCTCCCATATACAGGATAACATTGTGCAGATAGCAACCTTCCCATAGCCTTAATGAATCTCTCAGAGATAAACCATCAGGAGTACACAACACTGAGTTAAGGTACTTGCCTGGACAGAGAGCTGGCTCCAAAAGATCCAGCACTGGGGCCCATTGGGCTGCCACCTTGGCTAGAGGGCTGCACCAGTGTCAGACGATGCTCGGGGGATTTTGCAGCTGCAATTGGCTGTGAGGTGGCAGTCAAACTGGCAAAGGGGTTGTGGACACGTGACTGGGATGACATCATCAAGACTTCCATCAGGATCTGGCCGATGAGGTCTTTGAAGTCAGAGTATACTGCAGAATTTAAAAAGCAAAAGCCAAGTTAACAAAGCAGAAATATATCAAATGTGTAAACAAACACAATGCCATTTTATCACAGGCACTTCTTATGGTGACTAAACAAAAACAAAACAAGTTGTCCAAGAACATACCATCTTTAGGGTTCTGGTGAAACTCTGCAGCCAGTGAAGGGAGAAAGATGACGTCTCTGTCCTGCTCCTTCCACGATACGCGGAGGATCTTACAGATGAGTTGTAGAGCTTGTTCTTCAGAGACATCAGAGTTTGCAGAGGTTTCCTGAAAAAGATAAAAAATGCTTTTTGATAAAAACGTTACCTATTTAAGGACATGCCTAATAAACAAACACTACAGACAGACTCAGACTTTCATTATCTTGTGATCACTGCTGCTGAGCTAAGGACAGATATGACAGATATAAACCAAACTAAATGAAAACGAAACAAAGACAAGTGTTTCGGAAAGTCCCCAGATGCTTTTGTATAAGAGTCCAAACACTCCATTTAATGCATTCAAGACTCACTTGATCTCAAAATGGGGATAATCAAAGTCAAGCGAACCAAATAATTGAGGCTTACAAAGACACCTCTCTTTTGGAGTACATTCTACTGCAGCTGTTTACCTTTTCTGTCAAGTTCCTCTTCTCCCTGCGGTCACTGTCCTCTACCTCCATGTTCTCTATCCCTGAGTCCACATCCACCTGGGACATGCTAAAGAAGAAGAAAGAAGGCCAAATGCGTCATCAGCCTCTGCATTTTTAAGCAATGCATTTAACTTTTTAAACTTTACTGGTTCAATCAAAATGTTGTATTTGACTCATTCCTTTTAATAGCACAACACTGGAATCTATTGTTGACCAAAGTATAATTTAAAGCCACTGAGGAATATCTTACATTCAAAGCATGAATGGGGCAGTACAATGTCATAAAGAAATGTTAACCTCTTTTCACAGGAGGCAGGGTCAATGTCCATGCTCTGCGATCGGGACAAACTCTGGGACTGAGTCTCGAGGCTGTTGGAGGGGGAGCTGGAGAGGGAGCTCACACCCTCGCTGCTCTGACTACCGTATGCCACCCCTGCAAAGTACAAAACTGTGATTTAACATCTCTGTGGCACATGCAAAAAAAATAGTGATACAAAACTATTTCCTATTAATCAGATTGTAAGTCTCAAGACTATCAAATCAAATATAAATTGTATAAGCACCAAGTACTAATGAGCATATCTAAAATAAATAAACTAATATATAATGAAGGCAGCCCTGACATCCAAGGTGAAAACACTTATTTTTAAATGGTGAAATATCACTAGCCCGCAAACACTTGCATACTATCAGGCACATCTATGCATACCAACAAACAATGCCAGGAAACAGTGGTTGTATCCATACATAGCTCAGTAAAGCGTTTTCTAGAGCAACGTATGGGTGAAAGCCTTAATTCTCCCGCTGTCCGGTAGGGCTTACACTTTGTGTTAAACAGGAACATCGGTGAACACAACAAGCTGTTTGTGTTCATGTTATTCAGGGTGCATTACCAATTTTTGTTCATCAAAAAGGCAGTGCTCACAAAACAGCTTGAAAACAATAACTGATAAGAAATAAAGGTTTATTTCAATGATAATCATCAGCACTAAATGACTAATTTAATCAGAACTATTGCCTGCAATTACACACAAACACATGTACTGATTTCTTACCAGAGGTTCCCATGGGGGATGTGGCAGGGGTGCCACTGTGGACATTAAGCCCCAATGATTGAGAGGCAGCTGGTGGCACAGGTTGGGGTGTGGCACCTGAGGGTCCAGGGAGGGGTCCAGGTGGAGTCTCTCTCTGTGGGGATGTCAGGGGTGTGCTGAGAGGGGTACTGGGTTGTGACGTCTGTCCTCCTGCCAGTCGTGCCAACCGCCTTCTGCGAATCTTAAATGTAAACCAGCAGATTTTCAAATTCACTGAAGGTGCTATGAGCTGGTCAACAATATGCAGGCGCCTGAAATGTTTATTGGCTAGTTGTTGATTGGCCGTTTTTGTAAGAGACTGGCTCTTTTAATCTTGGCAAAATAAAAAATACAGGGGGATAAATTCAGAGAGACATCTCCTTACTAACAAGCCTTTATTGCAACAAGGTCGATTGGAACTTTACGTTGATCATTTCTGTTTATTTTGAGGCCTCTTACTTTCACCGCATCTATAGGGCTAATTTATCTGCAAGAATAAGAAAGGTACCAGCCATGTTATATATTGTTTGCTTTTTTGTGCATTTGTTTATAAGTGGAGACAATGCAAACGTAGTGGTTTCTAATTTTGGCCACTAAATTTCAAGTTTATATAAGGGGTAACAGGAGGAAGCTTTGTAAATATTGGCTCAGAAGGTGTGCTATAAAAATGTTCATAAATTTCAACATTAGTAATATCAACTTTATCTTTTTTAAATGCTGATCTGAAATAAAAAGTAGTCCATATTCCATATTCTTGTCCCTGTTCTGTTAACACAAAAAGGACATCAAGTCTTGTACTTCTCAGAGATTTTGTGTTGGAGTTTATGTTTTGTCTGGTTGTTGCACCAGTTGTTGTTGCACATAAGATACGAAATATTTGCATATCATTAGAATCTGCTAACCCATCTGGTTGAGACTAGAAATACTTGGATGTTTAGAAGCAAATTGATTTACATAAAAAATCCCATTCCAATCTATAGGACTTCACTGAATTTTGAACTCAAAATCTATTGATCAAATTTTCAAGCATGTCCCTGTAAACTAAATTCAGCCCCTTTTACAATAATTTCTCTCTAACCAGTTACTCAATTATTAACTGATTTTACAATACCTGCAATTCCAAGGGACGAAATCAACAAAAATCAAGAACAATTATTCAACCAACACCAAACTGTTCACCTAAATGAAACTCTCAATTTCAAAAATGAATTTCCCGAGTAATTTCCACAAACTGTCATTATTTTTGATCAAAGGTCATTAGGTCAAAAATAATTTCTGTACTGCTTTAAAGAAATATTGACATGAAGATTTTCAATTAAAAATAAATATGACAGACTATTTAACCATGTATACAATTATATTTAATGGTTTTACTTTATGAGTAGGTATTCCAGCAAGACCATAAAAAACTACTTGTTTCTATCCTACAAGTCTACCACAAAATCTATGATTACAAAAATACGCACCTTTCCCCCCCCCCCCCTTTTTTAGTTCATACTTCAATTACCCCTTGTTATGACGAGGGTTTGTTGCCTTCAAAATAACACCCTTTTACTGCATGTCTGAACAAAACATTGATCTTACTTCAGTGGCGACATACAGATTTGATGTATTTTACATAAACCAAGCCATGATCCACCAACGCAACCAAATGTCTGAGTTTCAAAAAGATTTTTTTCAAGAAAACCCAAGCTGCAAATTTTAAATTACTTTATTTATGAGTTTAACTATCTCATATGAACCTGGCAGTTTTATAAACTATACAAAAAAATAAAAATAAAAAAATAAAATAAAATACTGCAATATATAAAATTCTCAATCAGAACAGCAACATAATTGGAGCATATTCAATACAAATTGAGCTAAACATTAATCTAGAGAAAGTCAATGAAACCTAAGACGCAACATGTTATTTGAAGTTTATAATAACAGCTGATTGCACAATGGTGGCCCAGTGAATGTGGGTTTTTTCTGCTGAGTCGTCTCGTAGGCTAATTTCTTACTGTTAGCAAAACAACGTCAGCTAGCTACCCGCAAGCCGAAAGCCTAATCAAATCATTGGCCAAAGCGTAACGCATTTGTCGAAGAAATAACGATGAGGACCAAACTTCCAGCTTGAAACGAATTAATAAATATACAAGCATATGGTTGTTTTTTTTATCAGAAAACTATGTTATCTAGAGGTAGGGCACTGACTTTGGTTTAACGTTAGCGCGTTAGCACTGTACTCCGGTGGAAATAAAACGGTCCAGGCAACAGTAACAGAAAACACAAGACCCAAATTCAACCTCTTGTCCATTAGCTGGTAATATTAAATGATTATTTTAAAGAAAATCACGTGGATCAAGTTGGCTAACACACACTTATGTGAGCTCGTCCAGAACTAATCATTTGTCGCTAATGCATTTCCATTAAGATTAAGCTATCATCTGTGCTACCCTTTGTAGCAACTCAGCTAAGTAACAAGACCCCTACCAAGAGTAAGGAAAGAAATTTTCAAACTGCAATTTGTACTATCAGTAAAAATATATATACCCAACACATAGTTTGTGCATTTTTGGCATTGTCACCTTACCTCATCTGCGCTCAACTCATCCATTATCACAGCTAAGTTAGCTAGCTATTTCACTTTCAATTGCTTTAGTATGCCAGCCAGAGCCAGCTAGCTAGCTTGTATTAGAACTGAATATGCATAGTCTAACTCGTTCAACAAATACGTGTCAATCTTGATTGTCCTCAAAATAAAAACTAGGACACCAATATACAGAGGATGACAAAATACAGTTCCTCCAAAATGTCAGTCGTTTGCTAGTTTTTACCAACTAGATAACAAAAAGAAAAGTAGCTAGCTATTATACGTCAAAATACAACAGCGGCCATTTTGGTTCTTCATTTGGTCACGTGACTCAAGGGGCTACTAGAAGTGTGTGGTATAGACATAAATACGCATAAAGTCTTGGTGTGAGGAGAGGAGTCACTGTGTCGCAAAGATAAACTTTCTTTTGCGCCGCCAATATGTTAATGTGAAATGTAATTTTGTGCTTTTATGCAAATAATGCAGGTAAGAACAGATACTTGTACTCAATAGTTAGGGAATGGGGAGGATGGGATGGCCTGCTGTGATTCCAGACCTCAGCCCAATGGAGCACTTTTGCCATCAGCTTGGGCTAGCAAGAGTGACCAACATAACCATGCTGGCTGATCTTCAACTCCTTGTTATGCCATCACACAGCTAAATGTGACCAGGCTGGTGACCAGCATGAAGAGGAGGTGCTAAGCTGTTTGTGTGTATGGGTCCTCTACAACACACTACTGAGATCCCCGATAGTGTAAAATGAATGAAGTGTGAAAATGGTCAATATGTGTTTGTTTTTATTACCGTGGGAGGGTGCAATCATTTAATCCACCATCAATTCAAAACAATGGTGAATACTAACGAGAATATTGCAAGGGACCACACATTTAGCTGTGTTCCTTGCAAGTAAAAGTTGTAAAGGTGACTGATCAGGCTTTGCAACAATGTTATATACAATACCAACTGGTGTCATTTAAGGGGAAATATAATAGACCAAACACATATTTCCTTAGCAATTGGTATAATACACCACAAATTAGTGTTATGAATGCAAGAAAGTAAAATCTGGTTATGAGTCATAGCAGAATTATCATAGTGCTTTAATTCTCATGACAGGGGAGACAAATTATGACTTTATTATCTTTCAAATCTGTTTTATTTTACAAAATTTCCATATAACAAAGCTGCATTTCAGATATCCTGCACCCAACTGTGTCTAACATTAGATATATGCATTGCCATGACAGTGAATTTTATAAGTAGCACAATTAATATGAAACTAACAGTATAAACCATCTAAAATTTTTATATACAAACAGTAGAGATCAGCAGAAGGAAACAAAAATCAGCTTTCTTTTTCTTTTTTTCCTTTCAGCCTGCTGAAAGGTTTAATAATCTTTGCTACTTCACTTGGCAGTTTTTATGATACCAACCCCACCAGGCTGCAGTATCTAACAAAAGTATTACAGTGATGCCATCTAGTGGTGTAAATTCACACCCGACAGTACAAACTTTTCCTTTGCCTTGGATTTGGGACTGACAGTACAGGGTAAAATACCACATACTTGCAATGTGGTTTTGTACCTCTAGGTTCATCATAATGGTCCTGACACATACTGTCTTTTATTATTAGGTGAATTAAGAGACACAACTCTCATTCCTCTTCACTCATTTACATTCTTCTTAAACACCTGCTTGCACACTTCTCCTTCACAGTACAGCTCCTGAGGGAAACAGGTCACAGAAATATAAATTAAATGTATTTTCATTCAAGAAAAAAAAAATCTAATTAACTGAGTAAATGTGTGTATTATGTCATTATTTGTACCAGGTGAAGCTTGTCATCTTCAACCCAGTGAGCCCAACCCCGGTTTTTCTTCTCTCCAGTCTGTACACAAACCAGTTTGTTCCCCTCCCATGTCACCAGTGACTACACAGATTACAAAGAGGAAAGAGAAAGTAAATACTAACACTACACATTTATTGAAGCTTGCTTTCTACAAAACACTTGCAATCATTGCTAATGTTGCACAAGCTTCTGCTATTTACCCTCACCTTGACATGTCTGTTATCCAGTCCCTGAGTATACTCCTTAAACTCTTGGCCCAGTCTAAAGGAGACTATGTAGTTTCGGAAAGTGCTGAGAGTTTTGATGATGTACTGGTCCCCCTGCTGTTCAATCACTTTCTTCTGCTTCACCCTAAGAGCAATCTTTCTCAACCAGGGGCCAATACCTGGAATGGCAAAACAGAAATTCGGACGACTCTTACAGGCTGCAAACACGTTCTGTCCTCCACACAGCCTCATGCATGCCATAAAAGACACTACTGACAAATATTTCCCTCTAGACAATCTTGCAATTCATTTCACTGTTCTATTTAATGTTGACTGATATTATGCATGCATTGCAGCATAGATATTACAAAGCAATCAAGTTCACATAACAGAGCAGATTTTTGGATTAAAACTTTCCTCAAGTACTTACCAAGTGCAATCATGTAGCCCTCAAAGTTGACATTGCTGATCATGTCCCATGAACCACAGAGGCTGGCAGGCATATTGATCACTTTTTATTATTCTCTTCCAAGAAGAGTAAATTAAAATTTATCCTCAGTTAGCAAGGATTATGCAGAGTTCTGAGACGAGGCTGAGAAAATGCTGTTTTGACAATGACCCCATCATACTGATGGGTGTGCCACCACCTCATTTGCTGTCACTTGAGGACCACGTGAGGATGAAGGAGGTGCTCTCATCACTGCTGGAGTGTAAATGGGAAACCGGACGTGTCAGGCAGGTCTTACTACAAGATTAGCTGACAATCAGCTTTCAAACTGAAAGAAATGCTTGCAGGAGGGGTTTTTCCCACATTTAGCTAACATTAAACAAAATGATCAGCAGACTTGCTCTAAATAGAAGAATACTGAAAGTCAATCACTTCTACAGCCATGGATAAGTAAAACTCCACTATGCTTAATAGTTTCATATAATTTCTACAACAACTGTATAAAAAATAAACAAACAAATAAAGTAGAAGTTCTATTTTTTACTTATACAGATCTAATCTGAGCAATACACCTCTCCTGGACTCAATTCAGTAACACACCTGTTCTCTAAGGTAGGACTGGACTGGAATTGCACATTTGTCTCTGCAATGAGGAAATGAATACTGACATTGATACACACTGGCATGTAGAAGTCCTGCAACTCTAGTTTAAAAGAAAATAAACATGAACCAGTCCGAACATTACAACATTTTTCACCTTGTGACAGTGAGCAGGTGGAAAAGAACGCAGTCAGGTTGTTTTCCTGTGAAATCTTTTGTCAGACGTACATGCAAATACGTTACCTACTCCAGGAGAAAAACAATGTGTTTGGACAAAACACACTTTGAATGACAGCTTTAACGCAGAATGATCCATAAAGGTTTCTTTTTATTCAGGTTTAAAGCAACCTAACATTAAAACTAAAATAGACACCGATTCTAATACAACTGTAATGCAGTTGCACATTCATGTAGCCCTACTGTTATCATATGTTTATGGCTAGCTGCAATTTATTTCATCTGTAATCTTCAGATAATGATGAGGAACTGCAAGATAAATGGTATTTTTACAAATAGCAAATGAGCTAATGTGGCATTCAAATAACAGATTTAACAGATTGTATCTATTTGACAACTGTGACAAAAATGAGGCACTTTCAATGTGGAAAATAAAGTGTTGTTTATTTACCAGAACAAACTTTAAAAAACACTTTGAAAAAAATCTGCAGCACTGAGTGTTTGAAGTACATTTCCTTCTTTCAGATTTTGCCTGAGGGAGTAAATGGAAAAATCCAATTCTGGGTGCAAAACATGTAACCACATTGTGTTAGTGCAAATCTCGATGAAAATCATTTTGTTCTCATTTAAGCTATAGCAAACATCATGCAAATTGAGAATAATGCATTTTTACTACACAGCTTATTCATTTGCAGAAGTGAAAACTAGTTGAACTGGTGCTCAGTTAGTATGTTTCAAATAGCACTCACAAATGAAGTCCATAGTCAGTGTTACAAAAAAGTTAGCATTTTCTAAGAAAAATTCACTCAGCAGAATGACTGTCCTTTAAAATAGGCACTGGTGGAAGCATTAATAAACCTGATGTTGTCCAATTTGTTTGAAATTCCCAGTAAACACAGAGCGCTGTGTGCGCGTGGTAAACTTCATCAACTTGACGAGGCGCCTGTGTATCTCTGAAGGGGTGCTAGGACCACTCCAGCGTTCTTTTCCTCACTCTCAGCGCTGTACAGATCGTGCCCTCGGATGTAATGAATGACGCTGTCGGGCAGCAGATACCTGACGCTCAGACCCCGACGCAACGCACGGCGCACATGGGTGGCTGAGATCTCGTTGGTCACCCATTCATGGACGATGTGAATGTTCTTACGATACTTCCACAGCACGTCTGACTGGTTGATGAACTTGTGTGGGTCACTGCCGCTGCGGGTGATGCAAACCAAGCCGTGGCGACCCACAATCTCAGCGATATCCTCCTGCTTCCACAGATTGGGAACCCCAAAGGATTCCAAGACATCAGCTCCACACAGCAGCATCAGCTGGGGGCCATCTGAGCACAGAGAAAAGTTCAGTTATGATGGATTTCACAGCCATCTCCCTCCTAATACACATAACCTGGATTTATTTTGTTGTTGTTTTCTTTCAACTAATCAGCTCTTTAAAGATCAGTTCAAGTAAACTTGACAATTTTACACATCAAAGTCAGTAACTGAGTGAAAACGTTGCACAAGTTTGTAATTTCCGAGAATTTGATAAATACTATCATTTAAAACATTTTTGTGATCTGTGGCAGAAAACATGGTACTGTGATGGAATACAACACAGTATTTCTGATATCTCTGATGCACTTTGAACTTCACCTGCTCTTGAATACATTTCTTCCCAGAAGCTAACCTCGTCTGACACCTGCCTGTTTCTGTGGGGTGTGACTTGATGTCAGCTACCATGCATAACTACAGTGAACATCCACACCCATAGTTAAACAGGATAGGGGAAAATTGCGAAATACAATGGAAGCAGGAACAGGTGTGTTTTGAACGTCACTTGAAAAGGGAGTTACTGAGTCCTGTGTGTGTTTTCTGTTAGTAACTCCCTTTTCCAGTGAAGTCCTGCTGTCATATATATCCATACACATCCTACCTCTTCTTTTTTGATGAGCTGAATCATAATTCTCTTCTATGCGTCTCTTTTTTCCATAATTGACTGTGTCCACATCATCGTCGTTATGCTGTGTTGCACACAGCCCCTCATAGTGATGCCTGTCAGGACAAATAAAATGCAGTTTGGTCTCTTGATACAGAAAGATACTTTATTATTTTTAATTGAAATAAACTTTAGTTTTGTGCAACTATCAGTGTCTTTCATTTCAGCTGTGAGGCTGCAGTCAAGAAACTAATGATTAATTTTATCATGAATATTAAATAATTTCACAGCCATTACCTAAATTACTTGCTAGGGATGCAAGCACAAAGTTATGGGAAGAACTCTGCAACCATCTTGCTCAACCCTCAACAGCCCTGACATTTACCACTGAGAGTAGTTTACAAATTTCCCTGAAGGAAGAAGTCAGAATCGAAGAGGAAATGCAACTGAAAGACAAATGCTTGAGTCATCTGTAAATACGTCCTCTGCATTGTAATAAAAGTATGCAAGAGTGAAAGGTCCAGAAGTACTTCTTAGTGATAGACAGCTATATTTTCTTCTTGTTTTAACTGATAAAATATTACTGGAAACTATATAATATATTAATAATAATAAAAAATACAAATATAATTCAGAGATCTTAAAGTGAAACAGTTTTCAATGAGGTTTCTACCTGTGTTATCAAATTAAAAACTATAATCTCATCCCTTGTCACTTCAACTCTTGGTTTAATTTCATAACCCAACATCTTAGACGTACATTTAAAGCCAGATTTCTCTGTTGCTGCAAAAAAATTTAAAAATATGTTACTTCTTAAGAAATACATGAATAAAGAATTAAATTATCTTCAACACTTAATATTATAAGCTTTGCAAACTTTGCAGAATAACTCCAGTAGATTTCATGCAATGTGTTTAAGAGTAGCATCACTGATATTACAGAATGTTTCATTCAAGCTGAAAGAAGTTAGTAAACACCTCTAGGATGCTATCATTTCATTGGTATAATTTATGCCAGCATTAATTACCTGCATCACAGCTCAGTAGACGTAGTTACAAATTGCTGGTTTAACAGTAATTTAATGTCAATTATACTAACATCACTGATGAGTGGGTGACAGACAACATAAAGAAAGATGTTAGAGCTGTGAGCTTACCGAACAACTTTAGCTGTCTCCAGCCACTCCGGCTGAGAGCTTTCCCAGGAATCTACTGTTATCCAGTCAGAGCTTTCTGTTGCTAGTCTTGCCATCTCAATACGGTGAAAGGCCCCTATCAAACCTTTTTTCTTGTAGGCATCACCCACCGGAGAGATGATTCCTTGTACCACACAGTACAGACCTTGAATACAAAGTGAGAAGTGTGATTAAACACAGGGTAGCACAACAAGGTGTGTAGTTCAGTGTTTAGAAGAATAATACTGATGTGATGCCAATATGTGTAACTCCAAAGTCAATTAATTATAAGCCACCTGGCCAAAATTTTAAAAAGTCACCAGGAAAAAACAAGGTCACACACTAATATTTTTTAGACCACCTTCAGCTTTGATTAGAGCAGCTCTTGATGTGGCTTTGCTTTCATAAGCTTCTGCAATGTTACAAGATTTATTTCTATCCAGCAGTACATTATTTTTTCTGTCTGTATGTATTCATGCTCCCTGAACTATTCTTATACAAACTAAGCCCGTTGAATGAAGAGATCTCCCACTTTTAAAATATGTATTCACTTGGGCTTTGGTGATGGTGTTCACAACATAAAAAGAAGTTGTGACAGATGTCTGCAGATGGAAACATAAAATGCATTGACTTTTTAAACAAATAAATAAATGAAACAACACTTTAATTTAACTCAACCTGTGTCTTCCAGATGATCGCGGGCCAGTTCAAACATCCTCAGGTGCATGTTGGTGATGGGATTGAAGGACCCGCAGGCCAGTAGGACCACTTTGGTTACATTCTGAGTCTCCATGACTCGTACTGGAGCTGGGTTTACGCTACAAAAAAATACCAACACTGACTGAGCTAACTCTTTCCAAGTGTCACATGTTAGAATTCCTTTTCGGTTTCTGGACTTGAGGAGGGGTATCTCTATAGCACATACATAAATGGAAAATAAGTAACACGAGCTTCAAATGAGACAAATTTAGCAATGAGCTAAGTTAGCTTTATTGACGTTAACGCTGTCACCGAATGTGCATATCACTGGCTTTGTGTGTAAGCACCATTAATTGTAATATTTTGAATTAATTCAGCATGACAACAAATGGTGCGTTTTCTCATATAAACTAAATTAATATTAAAGTAAGACCAGAAATAAACAACGACTTTCACCCACTGCAATGCCTCACCTACTTCCTGTACGTTCTGACGTTACGGACTACGCTACAATCAAGACATCTGATTGGATAGAATTGGCAAGTAAGCAAAGAGCCGCACCCACGTTCGTGAGTTAGGTTCACAATCACAAATCTCTATCGGGGAGTAAAATAGTAAACGTTTGATAAACATATTTTTATCGAATTTATTTTAGTTTATTTTCAATACAAGTCAGTTCAGTGATTCTGATAATTGATGGTGTTCTTTTCCAAGCTTACCAAACACTATACTTATTGTACGGCTGACTTCTGTTTACAAAACGGAGCCCTGGTGAGATGTTTGCTTTCTTTTAGCACGCTAACTTGCTATTCAGCTAACTGCTAGTTTTACTGTTTGCATGAGCCTTTAGTATTTAGATTGGTCTAACCCCTAACCTGTCAATGTAGTTACTGTACAGTACTATTTTTAACAAGACGCCTATAATTGTGACACACTTGTCGATAACACAGCATTATCTCCTGTTGCAAGTTGTTCGTTCTCTATTTAGCCTATTCCAAAGTTTGGAAAAAGGATTTCAACTGAGGATGGCTTCTCGTGGAAAATCAGAAACGGGTAAATTGAGGCAGAATATGGAGGAACAGCTTGACAGACTGATGCAGCAGCTTCAGGACCTGGAAGAGTGCAGGTGCAATGCTAAGAAATAAGTAAATTCAATGGAGTTCAACGTGTTACCCTTTATCTTTGTTTCTTATCAGTACCTTGTTTATTCTAGAGAGGAACTTGATGAGGAAGAGTATGAGGAAACAAAGAAGGAAACTTTGGAACAGCTGGGCGAATTCAATGACTCCCTAAAGAAGATAATGACAGGAGACATGACCCTGGTGGACGAACTTAGTGGAATGCAGCTGGTATGGATCTTTGATAGTGTGCAAGTACCCTCTTTTGATGGGCTGTGAATGTAAGAGGTTGTAGAGAAAGTAACCAAATTGGAATAATCATTTGTTAAATGTTAAAATGATGTGTCTGTCTCCATCAGGCAATCCAGGCTGCCATCAGCCAAGCATTCAAAACCCCAGAGGTGATCCGACTCTTTGCTAAGAAGCAGCCAGGACAGCTGAGAACCAGACTAGCAGAGGTTTGGACTACAATTTTAAATGTACAATTATGACAATGGTATTCAAGCCACCCTGAACATTCTGCAAATTTGACTTGTTTCAGCAAATTCTATAAATATTTAATAGAAATAGGGTGTGGCGATTGTGATAATGTGCCATTTTAAACTCATGATCTTACAGCTGCACTGGGGTACATTGTTGTGGCAACTGCTGTCACAGGACCATGTGCTTGTCAGCAATGTTTAGGTGCATATGAAGGGAAAATCTATGATTGCTAGGAGGATGATCAATGCAACCCCCCCCCCCCTTGCAATCTTGTTACAGTTGTAAGGTTCACTCACTCCTTTGCGTTTGTGTGTGAATTGCTTTGCTTGAAAATTGTCCCACTGGTGTGTGTGACATTCCGAGCAGATGGACCGAGATGTGATTGTGGGGAAACTGTCGCGGGATGTGCACACGCAGCAGAAAATGGAAATCCTCACAGCCCTGAGGAAACTTGGAGAGAAGGTGAGGAACCCCTCACAGCAGAGGATTTCTACGGACTCACCTGTGTGCATTATGATCTTTTAAAGATGCATTGGTTTATTTTATGTATCTACAGCCAATTTACCAAAAAATGCCTGAAGGAAGTCTAAAATTGTAAACGTGTTTTCCCGCAGCTCACTCCAGAGGATGAGACTTTTCTTACAGAAAATGCGACGGCTACATTGAGTCAGTTTGAAAAAGTGACTGCAAACCTTGGTGAGAATAAAAGTTTTCTTTAAAATGTTTAGTCATGTGGTGTTTGTTTATCTAACTACATGCATATTTTCCTTTGTTTGATTGTTTTATTTTCTTTTTCAGGGTCAGAAGACAAAATTATGGCCTTAGCAAGTTCTGGTGTAAAAACCAAGGTATAGCAAGTTTACCAAAAGTAAATTCTATGTCAGTGTTTATGTTCTGATAATGTGCCACTTGATTACAGATTTTGTACATAATCAGCACACTTTTAGGTTTTCCAATAGATAATACTTTTAAACAGTATTATTTTATACCTGTTAATTTTTGTAAATGTGTTTTACTTGTCCAGATAAGAGTGAAATTGTATTGTAGTAGGTACGAGCATGAGATCTGATGAATATGAAAATATGCACATGAATGTAGAGGATAGTGGAGGCAGCTTAAGGAGGAGGAACATTGTGACGTGATTTGTGTTGTACTGGGTCGCTGTGTCTGTTTTTTTTTTTAAGAGTTTCCTGTATGGTGGCTAAAAATGATCCTGATGAAGTTTTGGACTGAATTGCTGGGTCATTAGAGCTTTGCACAAAATAACAGAAACACCAGTTGAATCAGAACTTTCCTTAATCTCCAGTACACAGTGACCTGTGAGGCCATATTATACAATGTTAGCCCAGTGTTGCTGTAAACGGCCTACAGTGTAACTTGATTAGATGCAGAAGATGGCGTCTCTTATATCTTATATCTGCCAGTCAAATCCTACTTGAATTTAAAAAGACCTTATTCAAAATCAATGCATTGATACTAACAAAATTTCTTACCTAATATATTTGTATACATTACCTGTGTGCAGTTTTGTGGTACTTGAATGTGAGTATTCCCATTTTATGCCAATTATTAAACTACATTTCAGAAGGAAATGTCCTTTCTGCCCTATCACATTCATTTATTTAGTTTTAAGATAAAGGATTTTAATCGTGCACTGTTAAGTTTTAATATAACTTATTGTTGAAGATTTGATTCTTCCCAGTCTTTTTGAATCTTATCTTTTAACATTGCATGTATAGTTTAAAAAAAATAGATGCTTGAGTTATATAGCTTCACAAAGTAATATTTTTCTTCAAAAATTTGTACTAAAGTCAAAAGTTCAAATGATTCAATATTTTGCTAAAAATGAAAGGTTAGAAAAAAACTTTTGACTTCTTTCTCCTGCCATAAGTCATCTTACAGCACCTCATATTTATCCGATTTTCCTGTTAATGAACCTCAATGTAAAAGTAGGTCAAAGTAGTTTTGCCTCCAGCAGTTACAGCAGTAAACACATTGTTGTACATCAGCAGTACCAAAGCAGCACTTCAGCTTTAACATTTGCTTCTAGCTTCTAATACTTATGTTTTAGGATTTCTTAACCAGGTCTTTTACTCATAATGGAGTATGCCCTTCCTTGCTGGCAGAAATGACATCAATCCCAATAAATATGTTCCAAGTTCAACCAAATTTTGATCAGATCAAATCAGATCATCCGTAAAAACCTTGTAGAAAGTCTTTAGCAGCCATCTCATGAGTCTCATGAGGTTTTGATTTGTTGTTTTTGGACTTTGAACTGCCAAGGAAGATAAGATTAATCAGCAATTAGCAATGCTGGCTTCATCCAATACTGTAAAGCGATGAAGGCCAAAATGTTCTAAATAAGAGAGTTAATGTGATGGAATAATAAAAGTCCTCCCATCTGTTGAAAAACCAAACCAAAATGTCAGTAAATAAAAACCTGAATAGGTGAGTGGAGCAGCATAAGAAATGTGGACTGCTTGATAGAGTTAAGCAATTGATAAATAATCAAACTCAGCTGAGCACAAGATATTACGGTAATAAGGAGAGTGTGGAAAAGATTTCACTGTAGGGACAGACTGCCCAGCTGTTTTTCAAAAGTCCTTAAAGCAAAGACACTGGACGTGTGATGGTTCAGTGATGTAGCACTGCAGAGATGCTCTTTAACATTATACTTACATAATCAGGTGTTTCTGTTATTTTACAAAGCCTCTTTGTATTCTTTGATCATTTTGTCATTTTGAACTGTGCTTTTGTTGACAGCTGTGATTTGAAATTTACATCAAGCTCTATTAAATTGTATTTTGGAGTTTGGCTTTTGAATACTTCATGTCACAATGTTTACAGCATCATTCATGATCCTCAGCTTTCAAGCGTCTTTGAGTGTGAATAAAATGCATAAGAATATTCCTTTAATTTGTTTAAAGTATGAAGTAGTCCTTCCTTGTATTAATGTGCTTTGCAGGATATTTTTTCACCACTAGGGGACGGCTTTGTTCACATCATTAGAGTGCATTCACACACGAGTGGTACATGTGGGGAAAGAAAATGAGAGAAAACAGAGGTTACGTCCCATCTCATCATCCTTTATTTTGTTTACGAGCAAGCATCAACTTCACTACAATTTGCCTTTCAATTGGTAGAAAAGTGAGAGCGGCTCCAACAAGCACAAAGGAAACATCTGTTCGGAAAACCTTGCCACCATCCTTAATGAGCATAGTTTTAAAAGAAAAAAACAAAACAAAAAGATCATTTCTGGAGCGTCATGGACGTGTGAAACAGACAATCTGAGAATCAGTAGTGTATCACAGCTCCTTTCTTACCCCAGTCTCACAACTCCACATGAAACATACACAAACTTGTGTCATGCAAAGTTGACTCCTCAGTGTTATTAAAGTATGGCTGCTTTTCACATACTTAGCTCAGGGGCTGATCAGAGAGCAAACAACCCACTAAACTGCAGATGCTGGCGTCACTGTGGAGAGTCGGTGTGCACGCATAGGTGACCCACAGACGTTTTAAACTGTAGCAGGCATGAAGTGTTTGACATGATGAAACTGTGAGGATTTCAGAGCTGACAGGCTTATTGTAATCTAGTGAATTTCATGCTGCCCGAAAAATCATTTCTCAACACATCAGGCAATTGAACACCTTTCAAAATCACCTTCCACTATACACAGACAGGTCAGTTCGCAGTATGCCCACATATGCTGCCAAAGCAATTTTATAATGTACTGTACATTTTTTAAAGGTGGATTCCGTCAATATGATTTAGTACAATATCTATAGAAGATACAATATGGATCTACTTCCTCTACACATCAACAAGAACACATGACATCTATGTAAAATGTTTCACTTTGAATAAAACTAATGATGGACTACCAATATGACCAACTGAGAGAAAATGGCTTCTCAGCTACATAAAAATAAATCTAGCATTAAACAAATTTTAAAAAAAGGAAAGCCACCAAAAAAAGTGTGGATAGTGTTTTTCTTTTTTGTTTGTTAGACCTGCTAATTACACTATGATCGGCAAAAGGCACACCCATCTCTGCCGGCTCAGACCTGGCCCCATGTTTTTACGAGTAAGTCATCACGGAGGGGAGACTGGTCACTATGTTTCCACCACAAACATAAAAAACATCATTAAACTTAAAAATCACTTTTGTGACTTGAACCCTTTAAAGAAGCTCTGTCTCCAAAAAGAGGCTAAAATGTGTTTTTAAAAGCAGTTTTGGCCTCTGAAAATAGATTTACATGCAAAATATGAAAATCCCAACACCAGCTTCTCTAATCCTGGTAATGCCACTTCTGCACACTGCAATGCCCCAAATCTGGTCTCAACTAATGCAGCACTGAGTACCAAAACACATGAGACAAACACTACGCATTAAAGTGTGAAGGTCTTCACTATCTGGTTTGGTGAAAGATATTTACAACAGTTATGGACAACAGTGTCTGAGAGGAGATAGAGGCTGGAGACATTTTCCCAATCAATTGTATAAGCTTTATACTAATACCAGCAGGAAAATAAGTTTACCAAATGTAAACAAATATCTTAGAACAACTCTACAGTACAGTTCCATGTACAATAAAATCTAGTGGTAAACTGAAAAAAAAAAAAAATCTCGATTCAAAATTCAATTGAGATTCATTTTTAAAATGTTTTCCTAGCTGTGCGGTTTAACCCTCAGTTATTATTTCTGATAATCTTGTAATCAGAAAACAGTTTAAAAATGCATCTAATAATCTAATGGATTATTAATTCAAGATTAAATAGCCGTGTCATGGAAAAAAAAACCTTGCAAAAAACCACCCTTACAAATCCTTTCATTTCAGTCCCCTCCCCAAAAACAATGCCTGCAACAGCATTATTCAACCAGTCTCCACTAAACCCCTGTCTGTCTTAAATTATGCTCTTCCAGTTATTGGAAGGGGTTTTCCTTCCTACTTCCATCTGTGCAGCAGGTCTAGGAGAAAGGTTTTGAAGCTGTTGAGTCTCTGCTTCCCCAAATGCACTAGCAGACATTTTAGTACCTTAATATTTAAAAGATAAAAAGCCCTGCTGACCCGATGTTGTGAAGTACCACACAAAATGTTGATTTGTACATTAGCATTTTCTGGGTGATTACTTCAGACAAAAAAAAATCCCATCTGTACAACAGGGAGATTTACTGGGAATGAAATAACAGACACCAGGAGTCGAGCATTGCCACCTGTGCAAGCAAAGCAAAGCACGCATGGAGCTGAAACCATCAAGCAGTCCTGCCCATGGAAAAAAAAAAGAAGCAAAAGAACCAATTTCACTTGTTGCAGAAAATAAAGAGACAAAATGGACACCACTTTGTCATGGAAACCTCCGCGTAACAGTCCTGGGTTTCTCACCATGAGGCAGACGTATTGTACAAGCGTGATGGAATAGCTTTTGCAGAAATTTAGCGACATGCTACAGCCTGTGTGACACAAATATTCTACATTACATACTGCGTCTTTTTAGATATTGGACCCTGTTGAGTGGGCCTTCACTAACACATTGACTAATTACATGGTTTCTTCGTATTTACAAAATCTTTAAAAAGCAATTTGTTTGTCTACATATAAGACTTCCGAAATGTCCTCATGCACTAAAACAAGAAAAATAAAGAGAGAAATTGCAGGCTATTTGTTAAAATCATGTTTCACTGTGGACTATAATTCAAGAAAACTGAAGTCAAAGCTGTTTAAGAGTTTAGCGGCAAACAAACCTAAAAGCATTAGCAAAGAATGTACATCAGGAAAAGAAAACCATTTTCCTTCTGACAGCGTCGAGACATCTGAGAACAAAAAGTGCAGGGTTGGCTTCCTTACACAGTTCAAAACAAATGTAGGCCAAGTTTTTCCTGGGAATTAAAATATAATAAATAAAAAGTAAAAATCAGCAATCTGGTGATGACTACACTACGATGAGTACCACCACTAAGATAACAACAGGAAAGCCTTGACCATATTACGCTGAACGGATATTTTGTTCTCTTATTTTTTTTTTTCTTGTTTTTACATCATGGCTCCAAGACAAGAAACTGGAAGGAGGGGGAGGGGTGAAGCAGTTAAAATGAGCTGGTGATGTGTATGAGGGTGTATGTGTGTTAGAGATTGTGTTGGGTGTTTGTCGGTTTAGTAGGTGAGAGTGGAATCGTCCCACTCCAGCTGCTGCTGTCTGCTGGATCCCTGCTGGTCTTCTGGCTCCCCGCCCTCCTCATCCTCGCTGCTCTCTGACTCAGCACTTGTGATGTCATCTTCCTCCTCCCCATCCTCACTCTCCTCCTCCTCTTCCTCCTCCTCCTCGCTGCTGTGCTGGTCCTCATATGTCTGTATTAGAGACAGTGAGAGGGAAGATGTTTTTTTTTTTTGAGAAAGGGAGAGAAATGTCATAAAATGAATTATTTCAACCGCTCCTCAGATTAGTAACAGATGTTTTTATTGTCAGCATGTGTGGTTGAACTGGGGCATGATCATCCACAGGCTCTTTGTCACAGGCTTCATCTCTACCTCCTACTTTTCCTCATCTCTCCATCATCAGCTGCCTGACAAAGGCATAAAACGTACTGTAGAGCTGACCTAAATTCTATTTTGGGGTTTTTAGTGCTTCTGTAGGAATTATCCAAGCTTTGACCAGGAGAGATGACAAATAGATGCGACTACATCCAGACATAACCGTGACACTGGACTGTAGGTTTGCACGTGTTAGAACTATTCAGGTCACTTATCATTTATTCACTTTTGGGAAAGATTTTGAGCATTTTAAATGTCTCTCTCTCTTTTTTTCTTCTTCTCCAGAGTACTGAGTCCCAACACTTGACTTTTTTATGCTGGATGAGAGCTGTGGTACACAATGTTTCAGTGTCCATGTCTGACAATTCCTGATAATATCTAGTGTTGATGCATGAATAAAGCCTGATGATCATCTTTTATTTCATGGTCTGTTTGAATTCTTTTTTTTTTTTTTGTGCTAATGCAACTTGTATTACCATGGCAACAGTCTTGACTCCCATTCATGTCACAGCATGAAATCCACTTAACAGTGATACAGTTGGTGTGATGCCATCCTTTCAGCTCATTAGGATCTGAGGTCTTTAAAAATAATGCATTCATAGAAAATGACTAAAGATGTTAGAAAGCAAAAGTTTCTGTTGCACATGTTTCTTCGAAATCTGATTTGATTACTTGTACATGTTACATCTCATCAAGCTGGTTAGATTTCATCTGAAAATCCCTGACACATGCATTAGTTTATTATCCATCCTTTTCTTTTCTCACCTCCTTTTTATAATTAATTTACTGAGGAGGCTCACATGCAGCTACAGTATGTTAAGTCTATAAAGCAAAAAACGAGGGCAGAGCAGTCTCCCCATTAACCATCTCCATTAGCCTTCACCTTAAGCTTGTGCTAGCTTTTGTTTTACTAATTCCTAAGTCCCATTTCCAGTTTTTATAAAATTTGTTCAGTTGTTTGGATTTATTTTAGAGAAGAGCTTAAATTTGATAGCCTGACTGTGTGGCACGTTAAAAGCCTTTGACCCGTTTTGTTTGTTTTGACTGGAGCTCCTTATTTTTGTTCAGTTTTATGCGGTTTGATATTATTAAAGTGGCTTTAAACAGCAGTGACGTTGGATTCTTAGCAAGCCAAGTCTATATTTATAGACCATACGACAACCTGCTTGCCTTCAACGTTGTAACATACTGTATCTACATGTATATCTCTTTCAACACAGTTGTTTGTGGATTAGCACACACACAAAAACAGGAAAAATATGCAGAGAGGGTAATTGCCTGTTGTACTCTGCCTTTGAACGATACTCTGATAGATTTACATTTTCTGAACTGAATCACATATGTTCATCTATTGATTCATTTATCTGAATTTGTAAGGCAATCCTTTAAAACATGACAGTGCATTCTGAAGTTCTGGATCCTCAGTTATGCCTGTTGATGTCTAAGCTCCATGTTTAAGGGTATGAGGCCTTGTTTACCAGATAAGCTCATAGCTGAGGTAGGACAACTCTGACATTAAAAGAAAGTGAAAATAACATTAAATAAAGAGAATGAACCCAGCATGAACAAGTTTAGATCCTGCCCACAAGCTGACTCATTAAATTCATTTTAGACTGCCAGAGGACACCAATGTCGTCTTGGCTGGTGCAAAAACATTAAGTCCTGATGAGACTATGACCTTGATAGCGCTACACTACCTAACTAGTGATAAAATAACAGAAATATGATTCTTCCTTTTCTTTTTAAGAGATAATACTACCCATATGTCTGTCACAACCCCCTCCTCCCAGTCTCCAGAGGGAGTGACAATTATTAGGACTCAGATAAAAACTAGGACACATTCAGAGCATCATACAGAAACCATAAGCTGATGAAAGCTGTCTAGGCTGCAACTGAACCACTACTTTTTGGTAAAGTGAAACTATTCTGCAGCTAATCATCATAAAAATCTTACTTATCTCGCCTCCCTGAAAGCATTGTTTTGTTTCTTTTGTTTACCTCCATGGGGTTTACGGTGATGGTGAGGGCTGAGTCGTCCCAGTCCATCTCGTTCTCCTTGCCGTTCTCCTGATCTCTCATAGTGCGTTGGTGTGCAGCTCGGATGCGGAACACACCCAGGATGATCATAAACACCAGGAAGCTCACGCACACCACAATGACAACTGTGGCGGCACTGGGAACCACTGCAAGGATGGAAACACACCAACAATCATAAATGACTAGTTAGAGCTGAACATAATTTGAGCTACACAAGAGAAATATTTGCAAATAAAAATTTTTTCATAGTCTAATGTGAGGAGACATATAGTAAGGGGATTTAGGTATTCAATAGCAGCAGTTTCACGGTACGTCAGCACTTAACTACACCTTTATTCTTTCAGCAGCCTCAGGTGTGTCTTTCATTAAATGACCTTACTTGTTCTCCACCAACTTGCTGCACTTCATTCTCTTTTTACAAGGAAAAGGCCTCCCTTGTGTGGTAGCTGGCTTAGTGAGCCTGTCAGCCTAGAAGATTACTGAGACGGGAATATAAAAGGTTGTACTCAGAGCACCGCCTCTATGAATGTCACAGACCACACTCAAGTGTAATCCCTAAACTTGTGCCGTTAAAAAACACAGGATAACAACTAGTGTTTCATGCATGTCCTAGTTCTGCTTAATAGACTGTAATCTGTAGCAATGCTCGCCATTTCAGACTACATCTATTTCTACAGCACAATTATGCAGATTACTGGTTTGATTATGACATTTGGTATTTATACAAATATGAACTGATATGTTGATGATGTAAAAAGCTGAATTCCATTAAGTTTGTTTAATTGTTGATACATTTTTTTTTTAAACATAATTAAATATTTCTTTTAGAGAAACTGAAGCTGATATTTATCATTCGTTCTTTTAATTAAAACCTATACAAGTTCATAACAAAATACCAATTACATTTTTACTTACAGGTGACCGTATTATTTGGCAACCATGAAAAATGTTAGCTCATCTTGAATTTGATGGCAACATCATGTCTCTTCTTTTTGGTATTTTGAGTTTTATCGTGCACCTTATGTGTTTAGCTGGTGAAGGACCTGGACTGCAGGTATGACAGTTCAGCACCAGGACTCCTCTCCCATGAAGCCATGATGTTATAAGAGAAGCAACATGATGTACAATTGTCCTGTTTAAATACGCAAAAATGTCTGTAAAAGACTGTCTGCATCTGGATGGGAGTATATGCTGCTCTAAATCGGTATGTAGCTTTCAGCATTGGTGAACAGTTACCTGTCAAGCAGTGTAAGTAGCAAGCACCAATGAGCATCAATACACCTCCATACCATCAGAGATGCAGACTTTTTAACTGAGCCTAATAAAATTTGAGTCAGTTCCTGTCTCCTTTTTAGCCCAAAGAATAAAGCATCCATGATTCTTAAAAAGAATTTGATTTGTCACCACTGAACAGTCCTCCATTTTGCTTCAGTCCATTATAAACTAGGGGCGGGAGGAGACTCCCGCTATTTTTTTTTCCTCTTTCCCCCCCCCTCCCTCCCCGGTTTTTTTTTTTATCCCCATTCTGATGCCCCCCCGCTGATTATTTTTATTATTCCAAAAATGTTCCTCCCTCTGTTTTTTTTTTTTTTACCCTTTCCTTTTCCACCCTTTTTTTTCTCTTTATTCCCAAGTTTTTTTAAACTTCTTCCTCCAACTATCTTTTATTCAACTAATTTTTTTTTTTTTTTTTTTTTTTTTTTATTACAAAATTTTCAATTTTTAACACTTGATGTACTCCTTTTTCTGTATTGTAAAGAAATATCGGTTTAAAAAATTTTTATATTTTTTTTTTTTTTTTTTTTTTACATTTTTCATATTCAAAACTCTCCTAATTTGGGTTTTTTTTACAATATCTGCTGAAGTAATCTGTCTTCTTAATCTCTGAAACTGGCCACAATAATAATTTTTCAAGTAAACATAATGTTTATTCTGTCTCATTATTCTAAAAAAAATTATGGATACTGCACAAGACGTTAAAAAAAAAGCTTTGAAATATTTTGCAAATTATTCCAGGATGTTTATGTTTAAGAAAAAAAAACAACAACACCAACAGGCTCTGTAATTATCACACAACAGCCTGTAATTAATAATGCTGGGCTTTTAAGTATTGACCAAGCACGTTCAATAAATATACTTGTTGTGCAAAACAATGACATTATATCAGGGGATAATACCAGAAAATACAAGAAAAATACAGACTCCTTATCCCACACAAGACAGGCATGAGGGGGTCATTTCTAAATCATCTGAGGTCTCCTGAAAACACTAATCCCCTGCAAATAAGGCTTAAGACTGCAGAGAAGTTTAAAAAAAACATTTACCAAACAACACAAACAAACAATTCTGGTTTCTTTGATTCAAAAAAGGTAAAAACATTTCTTTTCCTTTTTTTTTTTATGCATTTGAGCCCAAATATTTCCTGTCAGTTCAAACATTCCTTGTGTTTCCATACCGGAGGCCTGATGAGCATTGACCAAGTTGTGACCGGACAGATCCACAGAGGCATGATGGATAGGGTTGATAAAATTGGGCTGCACCATTGCGTTGTTGGCATGCTCCACAGGATTGGCTGTGTGGATCACGTTTACCTGGAGAGAATAAAAACACAAACCTCTATGTGAACTGTCCCCATTAAAAGGAACGAACAATAAGTATCATCAGATCATGACTTGCAGTCCTGGGGTGTTAAAAGTATCACTGTTGTGTGATGTAACAGCTCAGCCATACCTCAACCTTGAAGTCATTGCTGATGTAGCGGCCATTTAGCTCAGAGCAGACTAGTTTGAATTTCCTGTCAAAGAGAGCCTCTGTGTGCCAGTTCTTGTAACGAATAAGGTGAAGGACCTGCTCGTAATTGGCCATGGTGTTCACACCTAGAAAGCACAGGGGAGGAACTTGTGTAAAAACTATCATCAGCTATCACCAGAGGGTGTCAAATAAATGCCATGACATGTTCAGTACAAATAATTTTATATTTTTATTTGCATGTAAATATATATCTTCCTGTATAATCCAGTCCTTTTCTGTAAACTATCACTATATTAACATATTTGTAGATATTTGATCGCTCTGTACCAGTGATGACGAGGCCCAGGTTAGATGAGCTCATCTCTAAAGCCCGCTGCTGCAGCTGAGACTTGTCCACCTCCAGGCTCTCATGCTCTCCGTCGAGCTCGTCTCCCACCACTGAGACTTCACATGTGTCCAAGTTGTGCATGATCTCCTCTGACACCACTGTCTCTTGGACTGAAAGAAACATAAAAATTATTTAGATTATGGAGTTGGGGGTCTCTACGTATATGGTATGTAATTGCAATGGGAAAGTTTAACCAAGATAAGGTGAACAAAATGTTGTATTTCTAAACCAAAGATCTGGGAATACACTAGAACAAATGACTTCACAGAGATATGTTTAAATAGAAAACCGCTCTTAGCGTTCACTGTTCATACTCTGTGATATGAAGCTAATCATTTATCAGTCAAAGCCGCGGAGAAATGTTAGCACACTTGTTTTAGAGATTAATCACCTGGAAACCAAAAACGGGAGCTGGGGGATATGGAAAACTCATAAGAGATAATAGGATGAGTAATGTTATAAATCATATAATGCAGCCAGGTTATTAGGAACATTGCCCAACAATAAAAGCTGGCCTTGTTTGCTCCAGCAGGTCTGGGTTAAAGTCAACAGTTAAAGAAGATTAAGGCATTTATTACTACGTAATGGCCATTTACTTCTGGTGTCGCTAATGTGCCACGTAGGCAGCTGTGATCATCACCACAGTTTTGCAGACAGAAAATATAGTTTTCCATGTTAGGAAGTGCATCTCTGTCAACAGAAACTTATGAGGCTTTAATTTGATGTGAAATGTCTGTACACTACCAGTCCTCCGTCTGGTGACATAAATGGTTAAAAATTACTGTGTGGTTGCACACAAAGTTTGATCAGGTACTACATATCATTAGAGGGATATAAAAAGAGAATAGTTGATAAATATATTTTACTCTTCAATTATAATGTTTAAACAGTTTTCTTATGAGACAAATGGATATTTCTGGCACAAAAAGTTTGCACTTTTTAACTCCATGGAAGCTCCTTTAAAATGACTCTTAATCATCTGTTGTGATGTCCCTTGTTTGCTGATCGTGTAATGCGAGGCAGGCTAATGCAGGTAACAGAAACAGATCTCTCTAAGCCCTTTTGTCCATATGGCCTGCTGTTCACCAGAGGACATTGAATCTCACTTTATCTGTGTCAACTTCAGAGCACGCCTATTGTGCCTCCTCTTCTTAACTCGAGCAGAAACCAGACAGATGGCACGACCAGACCACTCCCAGAAATAAACAACTTATCTCTTCTGTTTCTCCCTCCCTCTTGCTTTGTCTGACCAATCCCCTCATCCCTCAGGCATAATCCCTAAAATGACCAGCTACTGTCTGCCAACACTGCTATCAGCTGTACCTTGACTGTTCCTGCAGGCTCATTCAGCAACTGAGTTTATCAAATTAAAGCAAACCTGGAACATCCTGCACAATACTGAGACTACTAGGACATTCAGTCTATATAATTCAAAACTATGTGTAAACTATGACCTGAACCACACAATCAATCCAGTAAAAAAACATATAGTTATAATTTATATTTAACCCTATGACATCATAAGAGCTAATTAAATGTTCAGTGTGCACATCTCTTACCTGTGGGGTCATCATCAGTTCCTTCTGCAGCTTCAGACTCTGCGTCAGCCTCTACTTCACGGGTGATGGTGCTCACAATACGAAGCTCGGGGAAAAGTGTCACTCCTTCCTGGCTCTCAAATTCAGCAGCGCTGCGGGCGAAGTGGTCAATGCCACTGAGGCTGATCTTAGGCTCCTCTGGCTGCAGTACCATCACATAACCCTCAGCATCTGGCACTGATACGCAGGCGTCCTCATTGAAGCATCTGAGTGAGATATAACAATTAAAGAGAATTTTTAATTTTTCGGTTTCCTTATTCTACACACTGGTGTTTCTTTGTTTACTTTGTAAAACCAAAACAGCATTTTGAAAGTCCCCAAATACATATGTCTAGTAAATGTAATATAGAGTTACCACAGTATCCAAGTTTTCTAAGAAAGTAAAAGAACAATCCTAAACATGCAAGCAAAAGCAAAAACACATTCTTACATCCACAACCAACCAACAAACAAACGAATAAATACTTCCAACAAGAAACAAAGTCCAGGGCCACCATTAAAGATAAATTAGTGCATTTGTTTCTCAGCATTTACATTAATGCAAATGATTTTTGAGTTAAAACTGTCCCCGTTTTCAGCCAGAGAAAACAATTTTGTGTTCACACTAAATAAAAAAAAAAAAGTAAAAATTTCATACCCATGCATTAAATCAGTAAATGTCATTGTGTTCCTGTATTGACAGAGGAATAAAGAAATTATACTGCTCTTTTAAGCATCATTCTGAAACACTAACTCATGTTTATTATTTTCTTAAAGGAAAGTAGTAAACACCAGACCTCTATTTTACCACAAAAACCCATCCTTATACACAGAGCACAGGCATGTTCCTATTAACATTCAGGGCCTATCAACTCAGTTATCTAAATCTAATAGAACAGAGGCATTCCATTACATCTTTAATAAATCATTAAAAAAATCTTTTAACAACTTATCAATATCAAAGCAGTTCGGCTTACGCACTTTCCAGTTCATCAACATAATTTGTTTCACAGAGGAGGGCTAAAGCAATAATTCATTGCGTGATTGGTGACTGCACATTTTTTACTCATTTCCAAAAGACAAACTAAGAGACATTCAGTTAATTTTATGTTTAAAATAGAATCCAATAACAAAATGACCTCTTTAAGTTATTTAGTTAGTAAATTTAGTTTTAGGGTAAAAGAAATAAAGCCAATAAGGAGACAGATTTGCTATATTCAAGTAAAATCTTTTCTTCAGTCCACCTGCAGCTACCACTTCGCTCTTATTCATATAGGCCCATTCCAAGGGGAATTTAAGATTACAAGACAAATAATATTACTAAAATCTGGGACATCCAATTCACTGTTCACTCTTGGTCTGACCAATTTTTTATAACTTATTCTTGGTGTCTTGTCTTTCCACAAGAAACCAGCAAGTAGATTATTAATTTCTTTAAAGGGACACTGTGTAATCGGGAGCAGCTCCCTCGTACTTTTCATGCTGCGTTCGCGTGAAACCGGGCAGACCGACGACATCCGCTGCATGTAAAGTTATCACCGGCCTCTATGTGAAGACGTGGTCCGTCAGTTACAGTGATATCAGTCCACATCTGTTCGGTTGTCATGGCGATGTCGTATTGTTTTCCCTGACCCATGTTTTACCGTCTTTCGCTCGGCTTTATTGATTAAAATGACATCTGGTTTGTTACCAACGGCCATCTGCCCGACTGCACGTGAACCCAGCGTCAGTGAGACGCTAGTTTCTCCCCCACTGCAGCGCGGTTACTTTTCAAAGGCATTACCTCGAACTGAGCTGAAAACTCCGGTGTGTCCGGTGAGTTTCTGTGTTTTCCTACCGTCACGCTTCTCCCGAACGCAAAAACATGGCGATACGACATGGCAGCCTCCACCGAGCCGCCCCGCTCGATGTATAAATGAATGATACGAACGGCAAATTTAGAACTTAGAGGAGCACTTCAGTTTGTTGATGGGAGTGATTACTGATTAATGAAAAAACACTTTTGAACCAAATAATCAGTTTTTGTGAATAAAACACAGGAGAACTTACACAATATCCCTTTAAACGAATGGGGAGGGAATTTTAGAAGTATGGCAAAAATAACAAATAATAATCAATGTAAATAATAATTTTTACAACCTCTACTCTGCCCCATAATGAAATTGGTAATACCGAGCTGGTAATACAGAGTCTCTGCTACATACTTGACAGTGGTAGTGATGCGAAGGTGCCGGATGCCAGGGGTTGGGAATTGGCGGGAGTTTAAGTAGGAAATGTGCTGCATGACTTTGTCAAAAGCATCAATGTCGTCGCCTTCAACGGTCAGAGAGGACTGGTTAGGGTTGAACTCCACCTATCAGAGGAAAACAAGTCGACAGTTTGTGATTTGAGGCAAGACTGTATAAGGATATAACGCATCCGCCATTCACCATGACAAAGATTACAGCAGGACATTTGTGTCAGATAAATATGATCATTACCTGCATTTGTACAACATTACAGATTTGTTGCCTTGTAGCTCCTCCCTATATATTGTTCTGTGTTAATAAGGAAGTGTGGTCAATGCCAGCTACAGCAGAAAACATCTGTTGCCAAGAGCTAGAAAAGATAATACCACAACCCAACCTCATTGTTATAAGATGCAAAGCTGTTTGTGGTTTTTCTTTGTACACAATACATGAAGTGTATGTGTCTGTTCAGCTTTGGTTGCTTTTGTTGACAGGTTTGTAGAAGCAATAAATGGATACTTTTGAGTACAAATGTATCAAGACAAAGTACTGTTTGCAGTCTGTTAGCAGTCTTTCCACTTGGTGTTAACTATATTTGTACTAAAATTTGTTCAAACCAAGGTTCTTTTAAAGAAAATGTTTGCAACTTTATAATAAAAATCAATCCAAAAGAGTTGGAAAATAACCAATAAAACTATAGTTAGCTTATATTTTATCCTTCCCAAGCTTCACTTTTCAGATCTTATCTAATTAGTTTATCTTATCAAAGTTCACAGATGAGTGCGACCTTTAACAGAAGCCGAGTACTGTTGTGTTTAGGTACCTTTTGGATAGCACCAATATTTTTAGATACAGCCTGACTGAGGCACTTTCACCTCACCTTGACAGCTGAAGCTACCTCCTCAGGAAGCTGCACGTCCAGTCCTTCTTTGCAAGTGTACAGGCAGTCGATCACCTTTTTGTTCTCCAGCTTGCCAGAGCGGATGATCAGCCCTGCAAGATTCCCTCGGAAAAACTGAGCCATTCGAGCATTTCCTCCTGGTTATGTCAGGACCGGGATGAGGAGAAGAAAACGGCGACAAAAACACAATGAGAGTTACTTAGGAGTACATTCTAACCATTTCACCTTTTCAGGGGTGACAATTCAAGCATGCTGTCTCAGTGAGCAAAGCTGGCATGAATAGAGTTCATGCAAGTTAGTATGTGTTCCCTTACAAGGCCTGAGGCCCAGAGGACAAGACAGGCGAGTGATAGATGAGCTTACAGTATGCATGCCTTCAGCACATGCAACATTCACATTAATAGGATGAACTGCCATGGAAACCTTACCGTGGAGAAGAAATGACAACACACAAAATGAAACTCAAAGAGGGGATAAGCTGAAATCTATTCTCACAAAACCAATAAAGCCACCTACAGTACATTAAAACAAACACCCAGAATATGCTATTACAGATTACTGTAATATTGGACTTTATAGTTGTATTTGAACTCTGGGTTCATATCTTTTGCTGCAACACAATGAGCATAAACTGGCATCTCTGCAGGGTCAGTGTCAAACCCTCCATCTCAAGGTCATATAATTATCCATGGACATGCATCTGTTATCTGATATGGAGGAGTTACAGCTTCCAACTCCAAGGACAAACTCTTTAAAAAAAGAGAAGCAACTGTAGCCAAGAAGCTGCAGCCTGGTCAGAGTGTTTTGTGCTCATTATGTTTCTATTTCTGTTCTACTGGTGTATTAGTTGAAAATAGGAAACAAAACTTTTAGGATGCCTTAAGTGTGAAAAGCAAATAAATGGAGGATGAGTAAACCAAAAAACTATAAATCCAGAGTGCAGCACATCACACCAATTAAAATAACCTTTCATGCTGCAAAGAGCATAGCAAAAAAGAACTCAAGTTTTTTTTTTTTTTTTTTTATCTAGAATGTTCAAGACTCATTCTAGTCACAATGGTATGATGATGCAGTTAACATGGTGGGACATTGTGGACACATGGACATATCTGAGGAGTAAGGGAAAGACTTAGGCAACCTGAGGTGGGCTCAGGGACTGTCTCAGTGTCATTGTCATGTCCTGAATTTTCTGTAAAGGATGGAAACGAGAGAGCAGGGAGAGAGAGGAGGGAAGGTTGAGGAACTGCAGGGGAGATTCAGATGCTAAGTATGAGGTCATGCTGCATCATTTGAGAATCAAATAGTTAACACAGTACTGTCTCACCATAAAATAAAATACTATCTCGGACAAAGAAATATGAAGTGACTAAAGAATAATTTTGACTATTTAACCATCAGAGGCAGAAAATCAGCTGCCCAAAAGAGGAACAGAATTAACATTTTTTATGAAACAGAAACACAAGAGGAGAAAAGTCTACTTTAAATTTCACCTTGCCAACATGCCCCAATTGTAAGCTGAGTTTCAAGCTTGGAGGAGTGCAGGGGGTAGTCCTCGGTGACAAGGAATGGCTCAAAGGTTGTCCCGTCCACAAACAGAGAAACTGTGGGGAACTCCACATTAAGCACATAGTGATGCCACTCTTTGTCACACACCTGTTAAGAAAAACAAAGGAAATGAGAGGCGGAAATGAGAAATTTACACTTTGCCAAGGATCTGAGTCACAAACTATATAAACAACTTGCACAAAGTTTGGTTTCAGAAGCAGCTGACCTGGTCGAGTTTCCAGTGAAACTCAGCTGGTTTGTAGTTCTCTGCCTCTGATGGGTCCTGGCGTAGGAGCAAGATTAGCCTGCAGTTGTGGACGTAGAGAGAGTAGTGGTGTCTGTTCATATCTACAGAGAAGAAGGGGAGTGAGAAAAATCAGATTAAAAAAACTGACAAAAATATAAACATTTCACTGATCATGTGAATTTAGATAACTGGTGATCTTTCTCAGCTGCTTTATCTGGTCTCTTAAACTGTAACATCTGTTTAATTAAATGTAACTGCCATCATAATTTATAGGAACAATAAAACTCTAAACACCAACTAACACACACAAGAATAAATCAAAATATTAGAAAGCCGTTGGTAATGTAAGGGGGCATTTAAACACTTATAAACTGTTCATTACAAACCCAAGTTATACATGTGCAACTTAAAAAAAAAAAAAAAAAAACTACACAAACTTCTACTCTGAAATAGTCTGGGATTCTCTATCAGCACAGCGTTTCACCACCGGCATTTTTGTTCTCATGATTCACAATGTGTCTCCACATTTTCTCAGATACAGAGATGTTTTGTAAACCAGTCAACAACATATTCCTATTTTTAAAAAAATTAATGAGTCTCTGGTTACTGACTGGAAATGCAACCGCAGCTTAACTAGTGAAATAATCACAAAAAAAAGAAGGAAAAAAAAAAAAGAGACCTTGCTTACTTATCCCAATTGATAAACTTAATTTGAAAACATAACATTTGAACCCTCTTTGTACCCACTGAAGCATCAAAGTTGAATGGGTAGTTCCCCAGAATGAATTTGAGAGTCATGTTTCTGTGATGCCAACTCTGTGCTGAATGGAGGTCATGACTGGTGTGCTGAGATCACGCGTATGGGAGCATCCTGTCCAGGGCGCAGTCGTTCTGATGTAATCCTCCTTATATAAGCAGCCGTGCTGACGCTGATGAACAGCCATTCTCTCATTGACCACACCAAATGCTTTACAGTCAATAACATCAAGGAGCTTGTGACTGCATATAGAATTTACTAGCACTGACAGAAAAGTAGAGGTTAGGGAGCACCAGTAGAGGTGTCGAAGAAAATATAAATCTTTTGCAAACGCTGATTATAACCAGAAGTAAATAGCTTTTTCTTTTTTTTTCAAATCACGGGCATACTTATAGGCACCATATGTGCAGCAGTAATGAGTCTGAGCTGCTGAAAGAACTCATCACAGGTTTGACCTCTTCAGTAGACACCAGATATTTTAACATCGCGCTTTTGAGATGAGCTGAGTATGCTTTCTGTTCAAGCGTTGATTCACTTAAGCGCTATTACAGGTTCAGGTTGTGTTGTTATTTAGCACAAGTGTCTTTTTTTTTTTTTACTGTTTAGTTCCATTTGACACACAAACTGAGCTCAAACATTTCATGCCATATTTGCTTTACTGTTTTCCAATTTGAATGATCAGTGTTGATTTTGAAGACAGACACATTATAAGTGCATGTTTATATCAGACAGAATGATATGAAAAGATTCTACCAAACTTGAGAGCCGATACCTGTTTTGTCAGATTTGCAGAGGATGGTCTCTTTCTCGTGGGCCCCGGGGCCGTGCCTCATCCACACTGAAATGGTGAAAGGCTCCTTTAGGCTGGTGCTCACCAACCCATCAGGAACTTTGATGGCCTGGGTGCCATTGAACTCAAACACCTGATCGCTGTCATGGCCATTATCAGTGGGCAGACCTACAGTCCAGTTGGCAGAGCTGCTGGGTGCAGGAAGGAGCTCCACAGTGCCAGAGCTGGCTCCTAAAGAACAAAGATAGTTTAAAAACTATTATTATTAGCACTCTGATTAATCAAAAAGAGATTCCAATTCCTGCTGAGCACTTATGTACCACATAGTTTGTGCAGCGACTTCTCAGAGTAGGTATCACGGTCACAGCCTTTCCCAATGTGGTTAGTTTCCAGTTCAATAGTGGCTTGGACAGAGGTGATTGGCTCATCACAGGTCTCCAAGTGCATGCTGGGGAAAAGAGCCAGGCTACCTGTGCCAGGCTCATATTCAATCCTCTTATTGAAGCCTGAAAAAATAAAGAGAGAGAAGAAAAAAAAAAGCTGTTTGTCAGAGCTCCAGTTGAAGGTCAATGGTAAATGCAGGGCTTGGTAATAGTAACTGCTCATTATGAAGGATTTCTTTCAGCTGCGATAAAAGCCCTGAAGTTTAAAGGAGTTATATAATCCTTTTGAGAATGGCAGCCTGTCTGGACTTCATCAGTCGGTCTCTTTTGTTCAAAACAGACACACCTAAATGAGCTGGCCACAGCATGAAGGGGGAGGAGTAGAGCTTTGATACCTTGCCAGCTGGGTTTGCAGGTGGGCTTGACACTGATCTTGACCAGCACGTCCTCAGAAGCTCGGTTCTTCCCACAGTCATAGGCTGTCACAGTCAACTTGTACATGTGCTCTTTGCCGTAACTCAGTTTCTCTGTGTTCTTAATGAAGCCTGATTAAAGAAAAATAAAAAGAGAGAATAAGTATCTAGACCACTTTAAAAACAAGAATAGATATTTAACTAAAATGGTAGCAGGTATGAAAAGGTATCAACCTGACAGGAAACAAAACATGAAGTTTTAGATTAAAGACAGAGAGGTTCATGTTTGATAGATTCCAGCTGCACCTCCGAACCATAACCCAATCCCTAACTCTGAATTGCATAAAGTGTTTATTGACCATGAATGGAAGGATGGATCTGTTATATTGTTAAACAAGATACAAAGATAAATCCAAGAGTCCTTCACAAATTACTGAATAACTTTAGTGACATTTCTAGAGAGCTGACATTGTCTTGCAAGCAAACAGGCTGTGTTGAATTCTAAATGAGTCTTGCAGCATCAATGTTTGCACAGATCAATAGAAAATCTGATGCGTCAATACAATCCAGGCTCTTTACTACAAGCCGCAGCTTTTCTTGAGCAGGCTGAGAAACAAGAACACATTGTGAAGGTCCTTACCGTCCTTGTCAATAGTGAATGGCACATCTGGGGTCACAATCTCATAATTGCAAATTTGGCTGAACTGGAATGAGCAGTCAGCGTCGACTGCCTCCACCTTCAGGATGCTGTCGTATTTCTTCCCTTCAATAACAGTGGCCTTGTAGGTCTTCTCCTTAAACACTGGGGAATACTCATTGATGTCATTCACTTGGATGTGGACAGTCGCCCTGAAAGGGAGACAACACCGTCAGGACTATGTCAACTGGATATTCAGTGAGGTCATTAGTAAAAGTATTTTTCGAACATCAAAATATTGTGCCGTATTTTATGATAATAAGAAAGTATCAACAAAATGAAATGCTTCTTTTGATACATTGGACAATAAAATAGAGACAACATCAAAGCTCAGGTCTTTGTTATTACAAACTGTAGAAAAAGAGGAAATAAACATGACATTACACAGACTGGGAAGTAGTTCATTCCTTTCCTGAATTTGAAAACTGTTATCTTGCATCATCTGTGATACTGGAGCGCTGATGAGAAATCACTGGAAGTGAGTCAAGCAGCTCTGCACAGCATCTCGTGTGTTCACATATTTTCTACTGTCACTAAAAAGCTCACCAAAAAAAGAACTCATTACAGGCATTCAAAGCCCAGACTGCAAATAAATCTCATTAGCCCTGCAACTAAGGATTCCAGTCATTGTCATTTAATGTAACAATTATTTTCAGTAAAAATCATTTAGTCCTTAGAGAGTCAGATAATAGTGGAAAAGGTTTGTTTCAATTTCCCACAGTTCAAAGTATGTCTTTTGTAAAGTGGATTCACTTTGTCATTTTCTGTGACGTGAGCCTGGCATTCTCAAGCTTACAAACATATGCCCAAGTATTTGTTTATATACTGCAAATTTTATCATCATATTTAAGTCTCAATCACTGGACTCACTTGTGGGATTTCTTCATGTTGGCACCATCAGGACCCTCTCCACAGTCATAGGCTTGAATGGTGAAGGTGTGCTCCTTCTGTAGCTCGCAGTCCAGCTTATCTTTAGCCCTGATAACCCCCTCACCAGTGGACTTGTCCAGGACCACTGCTTCAAAGGGGACACTCTGCCCGTGGATCCTGAAGCCGCAAATCTCACCTGAACACGTTGAAAGTCAAAAGGGAATTTGCTCAGAATAAATAGTGAGAGCGGTGACATTTCAATTTCAAATGATAAAATAAAGTATGTCAACTAAAAACAAAATACATTCAAGCAAAAAAATAAATTAATATATATCAGCCATAGATTTTGGTAGCCGGGGAGTTGTAGACTGAGGTGCATGGTGTCTGTGGAGGAAGCCAAAACGCACTGTCATATGGGTGAGTAGTCGTGGTGTGGGATATTTAGTGTCAGTATATTTAAACAAGCCACTTGAAAACATTGCATCCATTCATGCAGGCCGGAACAGAAAATACGTGGACAGGCATTTCACAGGAGTACTCTATTTGAAATCAAAGTCATGAAACCAAGCTCAAAAATTAAGTACACAAAGCACACCTTTACAGTAAGGATTATTACATTACAACTTATATTACGACAAACAATATTTAATCTGGTGAGAAATAATATTCAACATAAAAAAGATAGATAAATAAAAATGTTGTTATTAACAATAGAGATCACTGTGATAAAGGTGGTACGGCACCAATTCAGCCATCAAAACACGAAAAAAACTGTGAAAGAAATTGAACCTCCTCCAACACCTCCTATAATAGTTTTGCACAATTGAAGAAAGTCTTCCTGTGTAATTTTGCCCGCCTCTCACCCAAAACTACTGCAAAATGAATCCAAAGAAAATCATGAAATCATAGAGAACTAAACCAGTACAATAACAGTATTCAAACAAAAAGCACTGGATGAGAACTGGGGTTAGAAATATCAGCTTGCTTGACATCCACATCAAATGAGAACTGCAGCCATGCTAATGGTAGAGATTAGTGGTGGAGAATTAACTCAAGAGAGATCCACTGAGGCAAAGATGCAAGAACAAAAACTTTGCAGCAAAGAGAGTTTGCATTAGTTAACAATCTCAGCAATCTCATTTGAAGTCTACAGGAGTGACTCTTACTGCTTAGGTGCTTTAAAGGTCAGATGATGATCATGCTTAGTGTCTTTAAGATGCTCACATACTGATCATTTTCCCACTTTAAAATTCTAATATTAAAGTCAATTTAGGCTCCAATCATGTCATGATTGTTCAGAGGCTAAAGGAACTGGCTCATGCAGGTTTTTAGATTTGACTTCATCATCAATTGTGTCAAAATCTGCCTTATTCATCGATGTTTTAAATCCAAAGTGCTGGACAAAATGGCAAACTGAGAACTCCTGTTTTTAAGCAGCTTTCTGTTTCCAGGTGACAGCTGAAAAACTGTTAGGGTCTGCAAACTGCAATGGATGTCTCATGCACAGATATTTCTAAGAACAGTCAGCCCCGCATCACACTTTTCATCCAGCTGTTGGAACTCCAAAAAATCCAGGGTGAGAAAAAACAGAAGGTTGAGAAAACCAAATGGGGAAATTACAGAGCATGGCAGGAGTTTCTGTGTAAAAGTGTGGATGCTGTTTTGCGTTAGTGGGTTAATAATAACTAAGCACAAGGCAGAAGAAAAAGCCCAAGATCACCTTCTTCAGTGAGGGTCACCTCAAAACTCTCTACAAGGAGGGAAGAGAAGATAAACCCAGATAAGAGTTAGAAGCTCAGAGAAGACAGACAGAAAGAGACAAACTGGAGCTGTGGCCTTGCAAAAGTGTAACGTTAGAAACGCTCGTAAGCAGAAGGGCCAGTAAAAAACGATAAGGAGTCCTTCCAGTTCATCAAACCTGATGCATATCCTACTCAAATGTCACAAAATCAAGTTGCAATGAATCAATAAAACTGCTGCGGCATGTTTACAGAGATTTACCTCTTACATCTTCATCACACTTTTTGGGGATGATACATTTTATATTGTTTAACAATGATTAAAAATATATACATTAAAGATAAGACAAACTGACAGCTTTTCTGCTTAGGAGACCCTTTTTTATAACCTTTTCAGACTCAGGAGAGTCTGGTCACTTCATTTTCACCTTCTCCACATAAAGGAATAGATTTCCCATTAAGGAGGACTAGCATGTCCAGCTAATGGATGGATTTCATGTAGGGGGTGCAGTTAAGGCCCATCACGCAGAAAGAGTTATGGCCTCTGCGGTCATGGCTGTTCTAATGATCAGCTCACAGCAGAAATTAAGGAAATCCTGAGCTTTTCATTAGCCTCTCAACAATGATCATGCCAAAGATCACAGCAATCATTACAATGACAAACATTTTGTCTTAACCTGCAGTGGCTACGTATTGCTAAAGCTAAATGTAAATACACTGAATAATATTCGGCATGTTCACAAAGCCACTAACATCAACATACATCCGCTTATAGGAATGGTTCATCAAAACAAGGATATTTTTCTCATTTACCTCATCTATTATTCCTCTGAAGGGTGAATTATTTCTGCTGTGTGTCCCTCTATTGTGTTAAAGTACATTCACCCATGAACACTGTGCTCGTTTTTAAAGAGCTTTGGTTTGAAACGCTTAAGCCCCTATCACCCTGACTAAAATGACTATGGATATATTCATGCACACACCAAAAAATAAACCAGCTCTGAAGCCTTGTATTTGCCTCACACAGCGCATTCTCGTCTATGGTAAAGATTCACCTGTTATCACTGATCTGATTTAAGGGCTTGTGGCTGGACCTCTGAATGGCCTGTGGGTCAGCTTAACAGTGAACCCTCTTAGTTGTCACAGATGGACCAACTGCAGGGAATCTGGCATGACAGAGCAGCTCACCCCTGCTGCCACGTGAAGCCAGACTGCTCGCTCGGCCTCCAGAGAGAGCGAGTTCACAGGGACACGCAGTCCATTTGCAAACCTGCTCATCAAAAAGGGAGCCCCAGTGAAGGAAGTGGGAGCATCAAGCTTTGTATTCAGTGCTAATTCACTGTGAAAAAAGACAAACATCACACAGAGAATGGCCATATTATTCAATTCTTGGGCCTCTCGTGGAGGCTGTCCACCTTAAAAGTTACAACCCTGTGCAGCTCTGAAAAGTTTAACCAAATTTTATGAAAGCTATCACATTTGGCATCACCTCTGGTCAACATGTGGATTTAAAAACCTCTTGCTTTAAATCAGGAGTACTAATCTGGTGTATAAATCATATAAGCTGTGTCTCATGTTGCGGTCTGCACACTGCGAAGTGCGCAGACTGCGTAAGCTGCAGAGTGCGCTGCAAAGTCAACGCACTCTGAAGCAGCCTCCTGAAATGGTCGGCTGCTGAAATGGGACATCCTAGCCAACAAGAATTTCCCATAATGCTCCAGTCCCGCTGCATAGCAACTGCAGACTCCACAGCTGTCTAGTGACAGTCTTCTTTCCACTTATTCCTTCAGATACGTTGTAAAAACTAAATTAAGCTGGACATTTTATTCCTTTTCATTTATCTGTCGCAACCTGAACGTTAACACCACATTAAACGCTTGTTGATACCCGAATAATGTCAAACAAATGCCTTTTCTGTGGCAAAAACCTGTCCGCATATTTTTAAATTTTCCACAGAGACTCTTGTTTCCAGCCAGTAAGCACTTCTAGTAACGGTTAAAAATCCACAAACATGGGGCAGTGATTAGCTCAGTTGGTTGAGCAGCCGCCCCATGAACAGAGGCTACAGTTCCTCAGCGCCCCCCCCCCCCCCCGCCTCCCCGGTCCAGGTCCCTTTGCTGCATGTCACTCCCCACTCTCTCTGCCCCTTTCCTGTCGCTATACACTGTCATATAAAGGCCACTAGTGCCCAAAAAATCCTTTAAACATATCCAAATATTACACTCGTAGCTCTGCTGCTTATTCCCTCCCATTTTGTGTGCAATGAATTCTGGGATAGGCGAGGCCACTAAGGACACATCACTTGTATGAGATATAACATGAGACACAGCTATAAAGTGCAGTGAGAGCACTGAATGTGAAGAGTTGCAGACAAAAAAAAAAGAAAAAGGAATCATTCAACTCATGTGATGTGACATGGTGGGAAATCATTTCCAGTGCGGTAGTGCTTTGAATCCTGGCCAAAGTCAATCCAGATGTGATTAAAATCCCCCACAGCTAATACAGCCTTCGTTCATAAAGCACTCTAATTGTGCTTCTGCACTGGGAGAGAAAAAAAAAAAAAAAGACTTGAAAAGTATTTTGATCTTATTATCAAAAGGGCTAGTCTGGAGGATATGGCAGCCAGCTGTCTTTCAGAATGCAAAGCGAGTATTAAATCTGATGATCAGAGCGCCTTTGAGTCACACACATGTGCTACCAGAAGTTCAACCGTAAATTAAGAAATAAAGGAAAATTTGACACTTTGTGCTCCCTTCACAGCCAAGTCATTGGCCATGAGACATGTTTAAAAGCACACGGTTGATCTCAGATATAACCTTTATCACAGGAAGAATTAAGAGTTATACATAATAAAATGCACTGCAGGGAGTGAGACCTTCATACATTAACCATGACGCACTTGTGATTTCAAAGCATGATGCTCAGAATAGATTCGAGCTTCTACTTCTATGTTAAATACAGCTGTCCCTCTATTTCATCTGGTAAGAATAATAATTTGAGTCTTGCATAATTCATGAACAAACAGATCGTATGCCTTTAGAGGTACATATCCTTGAAACGTCTGCGAAATGCACATTATTCAAAGCTTATAGAAACATGCCTTTTCTTTCACTCTGTGTGAAATGACTAAATAGTACATTAAAGTACAGTCTTAAGATCACGGAGCAGCAGCAGCATTAAACTTTCTCTCTCACCTGCGTAGCGTAAAGGAGCATCCTTGTCCAGTGCAATAAGAGGAGGGTCCAGAAGAACTTTGTCATCGTTTTCTGTCACGATCCCGTGATATGTTGTCTCGATCCATGGTTTGTGCTTGTTGACTGTGATAAACAAAGAGAGAACATATTAGTTTATCGCACAAAATCTCTTGTGGAATACATTTTTTACTCAGAGACAAAATATCTTCATGACAACAAATTAGCATTTTCAGATTTTTTTGGCTTTAACCATCTCTTTTTATATGTGTTTGTTCATATTGGTAGTTTGACTTTTATCTCATCCTGTCCCCCCATGCAGTGTAAATACATTTTTAATGAGGCTTGGGATGCTTTTAATGCTATTTTTAGAAGCACCACAGAAAATGAAGGGATCACCTACAGCAGCAGCAGCAACCACAAGTCAGCCAGGAGTAAAGCTAGATTTATAGTCACGCAGTGCCTGCGTCCAGTCGGATCTGCGTACCTGACGTAGAGGCAGTGTGTGCTTTTACTCAAGCGTAGGGTTACGGCGTCATGCTGCAGTTTTTTTTCCAGATCTGCAGGCAAAAACGGGGCTTTTAATGACCAGGAAACTCCACAGAGCAGTTTTTTTTTTTTTTTACCCCGATGGTTCACTGCAGCATTTATTTCCTCTTTTAGAGCAACAGTAGCAGCGACATGTGTTCATTCATTCATTCAGCTACAAAACCCAAACGTCCGGAAGCATGTTAACACACTGACCAATCATCAGTGAGTTCGCGTAGCCGGGATGCACGTCGGGTCTAGGGAGGTGTGCGTCAGGCCTTCGCGGACCTACGCAGAGCCTACGCAGAGCGTATGGTGGTTACGCAGGCGCAGATGATGCGTGATTATAAATCCAGCTTAAGAGTGTGCATTGCTGCAGACAGAACTAGAAGTAGCGTTGCTAAATTCTCCAAATCAAATTTCTCATGTTATGTTCTGCATTGTTTAAATGAAAAATTGGACCAAATTATTACAAGATGGCTCTATGATTGCACCTCCTACAGCTGTAAAATTGCAGCCTTACAGCTGCAATCAGTGGAAGATCGAGTTTGGTTTTGATTGTCAGACCACATTGTGCAGCAGGAGTGGGGCTCTTAGTGGCTGAATGTCCCCATTGGCTTCGAAAGTATCCCAACAGCAGACGGGATTTCGCTGTTGGGATGTAGCAAGTGGCAGCAGAAAATGCTGCAGTGAGTGGCACATTCGGGCCAGCTCAGAGAACAGTACTGATGAAAGAGAGATGCAGCTCTCTTACAGCCAATATGTGCTCTCACTCCAGAACGAGAAGAGGTGATGGCATTCCTGTGCTACTGATCTAGGAACATGACGCTAATTGTGGCTGACAGCACACTGTGGGGAACAGCTACACTGGGTGAGGTAACTGGACCAAGCACAAAAAAAACCCCAAAAAACTAGTCCACATCACTCTTTGACAGTGCTTTGTATTTTAGTTGAGCCATAGTTTCGCATGATGAAATCATCACATAAAGAAATCATGACTTTGTGCATGACCCGTTTACAACAGCTCTATTTTAGTCTTCATTTTTTTGTATGTTTTTTTTTTTTTTTCCTAAGCAAGATAGCTTTGAAGCCATTGTTGCTCACTGGTCACAACTCAGAAGCTAAAAAAGCAGTGTTAACATTCTGGTTAATCCATATGAACTGACAATCCACTGAAGCCAACACATGCCAACGATAACCCGCTGCAACAATCAATGGCAGAAAATCACTGGCCACAGTGCAATAATGTTGCCAAATGTTATGCAGGAAATTGTATGGTGACATAATCGATAGTTAAGATTATAGCTAATATTCTAATTTAGACAGTTAAGACAGCAAGTCCAAGATAGGCTTTTCTGAAGTGAAATATCTATGCAGTTGCTTTACAAGCTAGTTTCATGTGTTATTAGATCACCACAACTCAATTTAATGAATTGTAAAAGCTGCTAACAGCTTGGGTTGTTGCTGAGAACAATTTTGCTATGAGGCTATCAAAAGCTGTCAAAATTAAGCTGCAATTATCATCTGGTATTAGTTTTAGGGGCTGTAAATTATTGACTGCTAACATAAAATAGCCACCCAATCAATCAATTCACTGAGCTGCCAGACCAAATGTTGTTGGCACATGTGGGCTCACATTACTTCCACAACTAACACAATTAACATATAAAGATAAAAAAAAAAAAAACGAGGTTGTATTTGTTTTTTTTCCCTCACCAGCTGACTCAAAAGATCAATTACTCTCTATCACATTACTATCACAATCACCATTAATGCTAGTTTAAATAAAATTCTCAGTGTGAGCCACAACAGATTAACTAAATAAATCTACAACCTTTATTAGATACTGTAGAAGAAAGCATCAGCATCATACACTCATCAACAGAAGAGTGCCTCATGTTCCTTAAAACAGCCTGTGTTACAGTCATGTTACAAGCTTCTAATAGCAACCAGATCTAATTAAACCGGCTACAGCATAAAGAAATTATAGAAATGTTTTCAGATTGCATAAAACATCACTCTGCCAAATCCAATTTCAGCAAAGCAAATGACTGCATTTGTTTCGTCACATAATTTAGCGTAATTCTCAGTGATTACACAATCAGTGAAAATTAATTACAGCCTACTTGCAAAGGATGGTACAATGTGGGTAAGACAATGAATTAGCAACAAGATGGAGATTGTTCCACTAGAGATATCCCTACGCTGAAAGAAAGTAGTCACAATGCACCATGTAAGAATTTTCAACAATTAACAACCTTGCAGCATTAATTGATATCAATATGTGAAAAACACGGCTTGAGCTTCGTATATCAGCAGACTTATTCAGAATTCTTTTTTAGGAGCTTTTTTCTGAATAGATAAATTGACTGAGGAAAGGTAAGAAAAAAATTAACTGAGAAAGATGGCCATGATGCCTACAAAACAGCCTCTGATTTCATGGCATGACTTGATAGAGATTATGCTACTCCAGGTGAAAAGAACATGAGATCACTGCAATGTTGTCTCATAATTTACCATCGTATTAAAGATTTTCATCATACTCAAACATTTTTCACTTAACCTAGCATATCAAGTTAAAATAAACATATTCTGCAGAGCTCGACAAAACCTGTCCTGTAAAAGCAGTTCTTAATACAAATTCATTGTCATCTACGATTAAAATTTAGAATTGGTTAAGCTCAATAAATCACCTTGCTAAGTGTCTCGTGACCTGCTGTGAGGTGGATGTCTTTAGACAGATTGCCAGGCCAGACTGCTACAATAATCTGCTTTAGCTTCCACAGAGTCACAGTTACATTAGCTGGGTCACATGTGAGCCTCGCATTTGTCCACGCGTCTTTTGTGGCTTTAGGTCTGAGCTGTGCTTAACCAGAAACAGCACTGAGTGGCACAATATGAAACAGTGAACGTCCTGTAAATATAAGAAAAACAGTTCAGCCTGATTCTAATGCTAAAACAGGGGAACTAAGCAAGGTGCCTGCCAAGGTCATTTCAGTCTTATCTATTTAAATGTCATTTCCCTTCATCTTGAAAGCAGTTTCCATTTGTGTAATGTGCATCCTCCCACTGACCAATGGGCAAGTCTGAAAGAGTACTACTTGTTTTCAACTGAACAAAATTCGCAAACCAAATGTCAGCTTAGGGTTGGATTATTAAAAAAAAAAAAAACAAAAAAAAAAAAACCACACACACAAAAAATAAACATTGATTAAAAAAATAAATCATACAGATCAGTGGGGGCCAAGTCAGGTCCTTGAGAGCTACTACCCTGCAATTCTTAGAGCATACCTTCTCCAACACACCTGAATCAAATGGCTAATTACCTCATGCACATGTCATTCAGCTCTGCAGAGGCCTAGTAATGAGCCATTTATTTGATGCAGGTGTGCTGGAGAAGGGATGCAACCAAAATGTGCAGGATAGTTGCTCTCGAAGACTGGACTTGGGCACCCCTGCTATAGATCAATATTGATAATGATTAAAAAATTTAAAACATATTTTAAGTGCAGCCCTGGCCTTGGAGTGAGCAGCTTAGATGGTAAAACAAGTTGGGGTTGGACAAGACTTGGTTTTTACGGATTCTCTACAAACGACTGTTTTTGCTTTTGTCAGACTTGTCAACTCTAAATATTGCCATGCAAGGGAACTAATGAAACCATTTTTTGGAGCAATTTCCTCCAACTCTCCATGCTCCGACATCTAGTGCAATGTTCTTTATTGTGGTTTGAGAGGAGTGAGGGCATGGTGATGAAGCATGCCTAGGTCAGTGTTTAAGATTGGTTGGGAGGAAGTAAAGACTAGTATTAAGCTACATGATAGGCAATAATGAAAAAGGGAAAGACCCTGTGTTTTTCTATTGAATCTCTCTTTTCCTCACTGTTGAGCCACATGTTTATCAATTGATACATATTGTTATTGAATTATTGTCTAACCCTATGTCAGCTCACATGGATAAAGCTAAATGGAGAATTCGGTTGGGAAACTTCATCAAACTTTGTGCTGGCTGTGATGCAAACAAAATGCGAAGAACATGACCATTCCCCATTAATTGTCTGAAGTTGGCAGCATAGATCAACTGAAACAAGAGCTAAAGCAGATACGCTCACAGATGGCAAAATGTGGAGCAAGTGTCAATATAAAGACAGACGTGACAGCCTGGGCCAAATGTCCTTTATCAAATTCAAACTGCAGTACGACTGTGCAGTACTGGTGGTATTCAAGCGTCTTTGATTCACACACATCTCATGAAAATAAAATCTATAACATTTCCTTTAAAGCATGAAATTCAGAAATGCATTGTGTGAAATTGGCAACAAGGCCCCTCTGACAAGACAGCTTCATCAACCCCCTGTTGGCCTGCAGTGAATGGAGATAACATAACACAGGGAGACAAAGATGCAAATTGCAAAAAGGCAGACATCATATTCTTTGAAAATGGTATCTGTGTGCATAAATCATTCTATGAAAAATGAAGGAGGTAAAAATATGTTCCATAAGGGAAGGACTAAGGATTTAGGGTAAGGCTGCACAATATATCGAAAATTTACCTTCATCGCGATATTGGCCCGTATGATGTACACATCGCAAAGACGGCCTAAACGGCGATATCTACAAGCGTCTATGTTTACATATATTTTAAGGAAGTGACATGATATTCCAGTTGCAATTCTTGCGCTCTGTGTCAACAGCCAATCAATGGGCTTTTACTGTCTTAAATGGGCACTCATTCCTCCCCCTCATCCTCATCCCCTTGTGTGGCAGGAGCACGTGGAATGAGGAGCATGGTGGCAGGAGGCTGCGGGGAAAGTGGAGGGAATGTAAATGCGGAAGAACTTAAAAACAGTACCTCGACAATTTGGCGCTACTTCGGTTACCAGAAAGACAACATGCTACAAACGAAGGTCGAGGCGCGCGGCAGAACCCTTCACGAGTTTCACTGCATTTCCTCACTGAATAGTTTGAACTGAAAACTCAGTGTTTGGAGACCATGTACTTCCCAGACTCGCACACCAGTGAAAACCAGCTTTTGGATTAAAACAAGTGGTAGCCAGCTGAGATTTGCAACAGGTCTGCATCACCATGACAACAGAGCCAACATTGTGAAAGTCCCAACCTCAACAACTGGCTTAGACTCCAGTGTTTCAGCCACAGGCGGCATCTCGCCATCGTTAAGTCTTTTTAGCCTGTTCCAGACCTGCTCTGGAAAGCGGTTATAGTGCAGACTTTATCCTTTATAACGTTTGCATTCAGGCAAATGTTCCTGTCTTTTACTTCGGAGACGTAGCGGACATGTACCGGCTGGTCTCCATGTCATAAATGTTGCAGCACGTTTTTGGCTGAACTCACAAGAAAATGTTCCGGACAGAGTTGAAGGGAGAGCGTGGCTTCCTGATGTCTGAACATGACCCGGGATCAATAAGTCCGCGAGGAAGCAGCATGTTTGAAAAGACGAATCTGGTTAAAGGGCAGATGGACTTTACCGCACATATACCGCAACGCAAGTCTAACAGCGGCTAATTAGTGGATTATTTGAATAAATCAGTTAATTTGCTCTACTTTTGACAAGGGAGACTAAAAATAGAGAAGCAGAAAAAGGAAAGGTTGCAGTGGAAAAGCATGGGGAAGACATTTTTAAAGTGACAGTGAAGCTTAGCATGAAAAAAGATGCATTAACAAGTATTTTATTTATCGTGAAATATATCGTCATCGTGAGTCTCAACACTGTTATCGTCTATCGAAGGTTTTTTCCATTATCGTGCAGCCCTAATTTAGGGAGCAATAAGATTAGAAAAAGGGCTTTGAATTAATGCAATTTGACGAGGGAAGGTTTCTCTCATGGAGAGCCTCCATTATCTAAATTCAACTAAAAAAGCCAATCTATGTGATGCCACATAGATTAGCAGCACAATTATAACATGCAGACTAAGCTCTCAACTTACACTAATAAAGATAATCATGTTAATCAATCATTCAACCACCAATACTGAATGGATCACTACTGGAATAATTGTTTTTATCTATAAAAGGTGATGTGTCCCAAGTGAGCTGAAATCCTATCAATTAAACATCATTTATCTGCTGCAGAGGTTGCTTTAGAAACATTCATCACAAATTCCTAAAAGCTAAGTGACATCCTGAATCCAAAGCTTAGAAATATTCTGTTGAATGACCAAAAGAAATTAAAAAAGCAGTGCATCCTTTAATTAGTCGGATATCGATGACATTTTTAATTCATGTGGTGTTTCCTCTTCCTCAGTTAATCAAATCAAGTCTTACAGCTCTACTCAATGTATGATGTAAAACAGAAATAAGAGGACAAACTCATCAGATGGTGAATCATACAAGGGCACAGCTGTTTGGGCAAGATATTCTAAATGGAAGTATGGGTTACACTGTGGCAAATATTGCTTATGAACTTACTTCAAAGTACACAGTAGGCAGGAGACAGTGTACCTCTTAAAGCTGAATTTATACACGCGCATCGTCTGCGTAACCGCCGTAGGCTCCGTATAGGTCCGCGGAGGCCTGACACACACCTCTCTAGACCCGACGTGCATCCCGGCTTCACGAACACAGAGACGTGGAAGAACTCACTGGTGATTGGTCAGTGTGTTAATGGCTTCCGGATGTTTGGGTTTTGTAGCTGAATGAACACATGTTGCCGCTATCGTTGCTCTAAAAGAGGAAATAAATGCTGCAGCTGTAGCGAAACATCATGCAGAAAAAAAAAAAAAACATTCCACTTTGTGGAATTCCCTGGTCATTAAAAGCCCCGTTGTCGCCTGCAGACCTGGACCAAAAAAAACTGCAGCATGACACCGTAACCCTACGCTCGAGTAAAAGTACACACTGCCTCTGCGTCAGGTACGCAGACCCAACTGGACACAGACGCTGCGCGAGTATAAATCCAGCTTAATTCTGTTGGAGAATATACCTCAATTTCTAATATAAAATTTGGAAAGGCAGACAAAGCTCTTGTAGCCATTTTTCCTGATGCCTTGGGAAAAAAAATAGTGAGGGTGGCTTCCTCTTAGCCTGGTAAACCAGCCTGACCAACGCAATGTATGAGATACGTGGCAAGTCAGTCTGGGTTCCCTCCCTTGGGAAGTGATTTCCACTCGGTAAAAAATTGACCGGACCAATCACAGCGCAGCAGTAGAATTATTAAGAGGAACGTAAAACTCCGCCCCACCGCTGTTTCTGCTCTGTTTTGGTGCTTAACTCACAGCTTCCGGGTCATAGTCACATGACGTGCGACACAAACGCTTTCTCATATTGGTAATGCAGCAATAAATAATGCTTACATGTAACAGAGTATTTATAATCATAAAACCAAACATTCTATGTTAATATACATATATAGAAAATAACATTAAATAGAGAGGAAAAAAACGGGAGTCAGCAACATAGCAACAGAGTGCCGAACTATGCTTAAGGCCGCCAGCTACAGTCACTTCCGTGTTTCTCTGATTGGTTCTCACCGGTTCACTTTCCTCCTGTTAGTCCCGCCTCTCGTCTCGCATTGGAAATCAGTCTCCAGCAGAGGGAGCCCAGACTGACTTGCCGTGTATCTCATGCATGGCGTTGGTCAGTCTGGTGTACCAGGCTAGCTTCCTCTCAGTTCACGGCTCTATCCCTAAAATAATGCTGTCTTATCAGGTGCAGATAAAAATGAAAATATATATTTATAGGCTTATACTTATGTTTAACTTGGTTAAAGAGAAAAAGATGGACTATATCTCCTTACCATTCTATTTCAAGCACAAGGACACTACAAACACCAAAATAAATATTAGATGGAGGATTAAAATCTGACTACACAGACGTAAAGGGAAGCAATATGACACCAGCGGAATACCATTCTCAGTACTGAGAAGCTAAAAATAAAATGGTACAAAATTTTAAGACATTGTGCTTTATGCACAACTTCACTACTTCCAAACTTAACCCAACTCTTTTGCAGGGCTCCAGACTAACTTTCAGCACTGGCTGCACCGGTGCGCCTGACTTTGTAATATGGGTGCACCAGCAAAAAGTTTGGGTGCACCTCATTGTTTCCAGCTTCACTGTATGCAGCTCATTTTAATCCAGTTTAAGGATTTTCTTTTAATCATTTTACATAGACAGTGATAGTTATTGAAGTTATTATGAACAATATGAGGTTTAGAAAACTGCTTATCTTTAATGTTGTCAGTAGAAAAACATTTTTAGGGGGAAGCTTCACTGAACTTCATGAATCTAAACATTTCAAACTGAAATGTCTTGAGGCTGTGAAGCTTCAGGATGGGCATATCGATACCCTGGAGTTGCGACTTCAACACCAGCCAGACAAAATACCTTTATCTGAATCGATTGTTTTTTGAGTATTGCGATACCACTGTACAGATACAAAATATGCATTTGCTTCCACATCTGAGGGTTTTAGAAATTAAATGATGTGAAAGCAACCAGATTCTAGCTTCTGTGTTACATGATGGTGGTAGCCTATCAGATGTCATGATGATGCTGCTACTGTTAGTGATGATGATGTTTTGGTATCTTTCAGTACTATGCAGGTTATTGCACATTTTGTTTTGATAAAATTTATGATATTACTATTATATTTCATATTTAAACATTTTCCACTGAAAACATTTAAATAATCTTAACCTGTGCTTAAGTAATTTGATAGCTAAAATAAGTTTTTAATCTTATTTTATTTAATTTCTTCATCAACACAATTTATTATTGTTTCTCAAGTTTTATTTATTTCTAATATTGCCCTTGGATTCAAGATATTAATGCAAACTGCAATCATGAGGTTTTTTATTTTTATTTTAAAGGGATCAAAAGTGTCGGTATCAGTATTGGTATCAATGAAAAAAGTACCATAAACTACTGGTATCGTATCAACATGAAAAATATCGTATCGCCCATCTAATGACCTTCTCTTTCAGAGCTCATTAGAGTTGGATTTCTTTGTTATTATTACTATTAAATATCCTGTAGAACACATTAGGTAATAGAACAAATAAAGAAAAGTATCAGACTCAATGAAGGAGGGACGGGGACCATTTACAGTTAATGTTTTAACTGGTGGGTCGGATCATGGGTTCTAGCCTACATCCACGGGTCGGGTCCAGATTTGACCGGCAGATAACTGCGGGAAATGGGTCAAAACATATTCAGATGGGACACATTTGGAGAAAATCGTTCACCTGCACCTGCAATGTTAGGCGCATGGGTGCAACCAAGAAAAAAAGTTAATCGACTGAGCAAACTTTTGGTCGCATATGCGACTAAAATGGTTGCAGTCTGGAACCCTGTTTTGTCTCCTGTCTTTCATTATTGGATGATATGACTAATCCAGATGTACCTGATCTCAGTAACAATGACGGCAATGGCCAGACACACCTGCTTTAATCAGTTTCAAAGGAGCTGGCTTAAGTTCAGGAAGTGGTGGAGTTGTGCATAAAGCCCATTCAGATGTTTTTTTGTTTGCCATCATGATTATTTTAGTTGTGACTATGACTATATGAACACAGATGGTGAGCTACTGAATGTCCTTGCAGCCCAGAAACACACTGATATGCAATCTTATTACACAGCAAATAAAGCCTATAACATGTAATCCTATAATGGTATGCCACAGTTTCATTTACTCACAAGGTCAAACATTGACCATCAGACAAAACAATACAGACACCTGCCAAGATTTTACTGTGTGGAAGTGGGGATGAGTATGATGTTACAATATAAACAAAGATGCCCTGCAGACACCTGGGACCTTAACTGTAAGATGCCCAAACAATAAACAGAAGGTGAAGGTCAAAAGATGGGGGACATTTTGGAGAGAAGAGGGTTAATAAACAGCTGATGTCTGCCACAGGCAGGCCAGGATAAAGGACTTGGTTTGAGTACGAGTGCCAAACCATCTAATGGTCAGCTCTGCCATCTGCATTGTCTGCCACGTCACAGTCGAGCAGAAGAGTTAGACTGTTCCTTCTCTTTTAAACAAATCTTTTAACCCAAATGAAAAATAGTCATGGAGGCTGGAATTGTAGTCAGTAAATGCTAGCTCAGTAACTAGAGTTTTTGTACTTCTAACAAACTTCTAACAAAAAATGGGCATATTTTTTAAAGTACTAATGAACAAATGATGATGACTCAAAAGGCATCCCCCCAATGCAGTGCATTTTTTCATGTATCTCATGGTAAATATTTGGGTGCATGTGGTAGCAGCGATGGGATAGGGGGGCTTGACATTATAATTTCCAATGAAAAGGAGGCCCTGCAAAAAAAAGTTTGATAACCAATGATCTAACCCATCATCCATAGCATTGTTAAATCATACCAAGAAACACCAGTAACTCATTAACATGAGAACACACTGTTCTGGTACAAAACATTTGGCTGTACTTTATGGTCATTGCTTGTATGCTTGTTTAGCAGCTGATACCATAGGAGACACCGTATACACAACTAAAGTATCATCTTGCATATTTAAAGAAGTCCCATCATGAAAAATGGACTTTTATGAGCTTTCAATTCAATCCACTTTATCTATAAAGCTCATTTAAGTGAGAACATGTCTCCAAAGTCCTCCACATAAAAATACTCGTCAATAAAAACAAAACAAAATAACAAAAAAAAAAGTGTTGCTATGTTAGTGCGTCATTTCCTCATTAAAAGTTTATCTAAGTAATTATTCTTCATTTATGCATATTTGAGTAATGTATATGAATATTCAGTCCAAGCTTCCTTCATACGACTGCCTTACAACAAATTTTCGGAGATTTAGTGGAACCAATCATGAACTACCAAATACACATGCAAAGTATCACTGCAAGACGCTCACTTTCTTGGAGAGAGATTTCAAGAATCCTAACCTATCCACTCTCTAAAGAGGAAACGAACAGCCTGCCGGAAGTCATTAGAAGAGACTCTCTCGGAGAAACCTAAACCTAAAGCTGGTTTTGGAGCAACGTCATGAAATGGGCGTACCCACACTTCAAGAGCTTCAGTGGTTCAGTGCAGTCAGCCACTTTACTTCTGTGGTGAAATTAGATCCATAAAACCTAATATTTAACACCAAATTAGTAGTGGCGACGGGAGCATATTTACCTTATATAAGCCTGTCGTTTGCTTTTAGAACATTTGAAAAGCATGATACAGCACCTTTTAAAGGATATAGAGGCAGGATTCAGAAATGAGACTCGTGACTGACAGGACCGGCGCTCCGGGGGTAACTGCAGCCACCAGCCAGGCCGGCACGGGAGTGTGCACAAACCGATGCTATAACATTGTTTACTAAGCTGATAGCCTTTTTCCTTGTAGTCCCACTTTTCAGTGGTCTTTCAGTTGATCTGGATCATTTGCTGATGGCAGAAGAATTTCTCTCTTACAGTGTTTGAATTCAACGCGACCGTCTCCTTCCTGTATCAAAACTGTCTGGGACGCGTATGCAGCATGAAATAACGTCACATCCACAGGACTGCGCAGGAAATTCGACCACTGAATCGCAGCATATTATGCGGCACACAGCCTGTTCAAGGCAACAGAGAGACGTGGGTGGGCTCGTTCTTTTTGGTTTAACGCTTCATCACCCTTTAGCATTAAAAAACTGGACATATATGTGTATTCTTTCACAATTCCTACCTCTAGTCCCTTTAAGGAATACAAATTTTCTACACAGGATTGCAAAAGTAAACGCTGTGATGTCATTACATCTTTTCGTAGCCCCCAAAGAATGAAGTAATGTTCCGACTATTCACATGGATACAAAGACAAAGCCCCATTATGGCTGCCTTGCTCTTTTACTGAAGCCTAACCTATACAGTTTGACCTATTAACCGTGATGAAACACTTCCTGTGAGAATGCTAGAGTCACAATAGGTCTTGATAATCCTGACATTCATCAGGCCGCCTGTACCGCCTGCCATGCCTCTCACAGACAGGGAATAAAATCATTACACAACACCTATGCTGCAGCAAATCTGAGTGTCATTTTCAAAAGAGACAACAAATAATGGCTTAAATTTAAACATGTGCTAATTTGCCTAAAATCCAGCTCCTATATAAGCCTGACTATTCCTGTTGAAATACATGATTCTGGTCTGTTTACAGGCTGCTTCTTTACCCTGGAGGAAACAAGAGAAACACGCCATGCTGTCAAGATTGTGGCAGCGGTCTGAGATTATCAGATGGAGCCCAATAATGCCTTGAAAATTCAAAGGGCTCATTGTGCAATGACAATGCTACACTCACGTGTCAAGCCTTTGACATGCTTTGGAGCCCTGCTTCATCATATTAGCTCAAATTAAGGCCAGCAGACTCCAGGTCAACTCCTTTTAATGTAAAGCTCTCCAACATATCAAGCTGGTCACTATTCAGTAACAGTTAACTCATCTGTGGATTTAGTTATTCACTTGCACCCATCATGATCAGTTTAGTTCTGTTCAACAACAGAGAAACTAGCATCTTAGCTAAAAGCAGGGTAAAACTGCAAGTCTGCAAAAGCTGATACAACATGCAGGAATTTTGCATACTGTCCTCACATTGCATACTAAACAGCTAGTACATATGGTCCAACTTTGCAGAAACATCCTAAATAAATCAGTCTACTATGCTTTGATGCAAATGTTCAATTAACCATCAACTGCAGAAAAAATGAATTATTAACTGAACCTGCTGATCACAAATAGTTTAAGGAGCTGCCTGCTCTTCAAACAGTGTGCAGATGGTCTCTGTTGTTTGAGACTAAATAAAGCCTCTCTGTTGCCAGGTTGTTTATACTTGTCCAATTAGCTGCAGCAGCCCACTGAAAAAAGAGGAAGAGCTTATCTGCACTCAGACAAAAAGTCAGACTTTAAAGCTTTTTCAGTGAGAGTTTGGAACTTTGAAAAATACAGAGTAAAAACAAAAATACAGAGAAGCAAAGAACCACTTATGCTGACTCCTTCACCATATCTGAACAGTTTGAATGATGCAGTGGTTTTTATGCATTGGACACTCCTATTCTTGCCAGGAGAGGTGAGTTTAGAAATTAGGTGTGTTTTCAACAACCAAAAGGTGCCTTTGTGGCACGTTAGAAGACAGCTTCAGGCCTTAACCAAGTCAGAAAAAATATTCAGCAGAGACAAACAGAAACTGCTGCCAAATAGGTGAGGGTATGTGATGCATGCAAATCTAAGTCAAGGAATGGCTTCCATTATGCTGATAAGTAGACCAGGAATAATCGATGGACAATCTGCACACGGTCTGAAACAGTGGGCACACTTCTCCGTTTGTCTTGCCTTGTAAGCTCCTGAGCTTGTTGACGCAAACCACTTCCATCACAGACCAGAAACTGTTTTCAGAGGCCTGAACACCCCTAAAGGAAACCCTGGCCCCAGGGGCCCTGACTCCTTACAGCCGGTTCACACAGGAGAGCCTCTCAGTTCCCCTGCCAGGCAACAACATTTGTTTGTCCTCTATGCAGTCACAACCGCCCAACAGAGCGAGCACACCCCGGACAACCGCAGCAGCCCTCTGAAGAGGGGGCTGGGAGCCACAGGGCCTCGAAGGCAACTCAATCACCTCTCTGTGTGAGCTGCACAAAAGCGGCAGTGAGAGCAAATAAGTGAGAGTGAGACGGATGAAGCGCTAAACAGACGCTCGGGTGAAGTTGACCTGTGGCAGGTAATGTGCTCTCTGGTTACCTGTTTCCCATGGAATCTGAATCTTAATGTGAACACACCCAAACGTGAATGGCTCTGCAAAGCCACTTTTCTTTCTCCTGGAAGCGATGGGACTCAAGGGAGGAGATCACAGTCAGATAAGCTGCACATGCTACATGAATTAAAACCTGCATGCTCTGATTTTTAATGCACTTTCTTCCAAAATTAACACAGTGACCTTCATCATTAGTTCCTCTGTGAGCGAAGGCGTTTGACTTCACTTCTACTATGAGAACAATGTGTTCTGATTACATTTCTTATACATTTGGATGGTTTATCATATTATCCTAAACTGTTAAAAATAAAGAAATAGTAACTGAAACATTCAGGTTTCTATACCAAGCTCATCAATAAAAATACTTTCTTAGTGACTGACACAACTTCCCAGTCATCTGGCCAACTTAATATTCACAACTCAATGACCCTTTCTTCGCAGTTCACTGACTCCATTCAGCTGATAAATGCACCAATCAGGAAAAAGTCACCACTGACCCAAATTGAGTCCAGTAGTCTCATAACATGAGTGGCAACAACCAAATGGGAATGTTTCAACATCTTAGCACTTGGGGATTATCTCATATTCACATTCTTTAGGGGCTTGAATTGCAATCTTTTGAACAGTGACCACACTGTGACGTAAAATCCCGACCCTGAAAGCCTTTTGTTCCTCAGAAAAATCTCTGAATAAATTCTGGAAAAAATGTACGAGTTGTCTTGTGGGAGCAGAGCCTCTAAACTCCCAGTTAAGACAATAAAGGTTAAAATCTCACTTGAATGGTAGCATTTTGGCATTTAAATAATATTGTTGATATCCTACCAAATACAGATCAATCTTCAATAAAAATCTGGGGAGAAACATGACTCAAATAATTTGACTGTTTTAAATTTGGCATAACAATCGAAAGGTTTTCATAAAGAAGGTGTGATCAAGCTTATTTCATCTGTTCTTTCACACATCTGAACATTATAACAGGAAACACACTGGTATCCAGTTGTCTCACAGTACAACAGGTCCAGGTTCGATTCAGTCTTCTTTTAGTGTAGCATTTTTATATTCTTCCCATACAAACTTGGACTTCCCCCTATCTCCAAAGGCATGCACAGTATGCAGTTGTGCATAGCTGTCGGACTGATGTGCGACTGTCGAGTGATGGACTATTGAACTGTCCACAATGTGCTCAATCTCTTTCCCAGCATCAGCTGTGACCCTCTAAAGATTAAAATAGATTTAGCTAATGGATGGAGACCATAACTCTTGCACAGATAAAATCAACTTTCATGTCATATACACATCAGGACTAAGATTATGCAGTTTTGTGATGGCATATGGTGCATAAGTACAACAAGGTTGATAGAACCTGGGTATCCTTCTTAACACCCCTTAGCAGAGCATGTGTGTTGTTTCAAACTGTGAAGCAGAATTAAAGCAGTACATTTTTAGGATTAAATAGTTTAATAGGAGGTCCAAGTTTCCCAAGTTGTATTTAAGATGTGTTAACAATCAGGGCTGACATTAGGGCTTGGCGATATAAGATTGTTTTGTATGAAGCTCTAGTGTTTTTGCTGCTTTAGGCACTTTATTGCAGTGTTTTACGTCAAGATGTGCTGAGTGCCCACTCATGCTGCAAATAAACATGGAGGAAGATTGTGGCGGACACCTCTCAGATCATAATTAATTCTCAACAAGATGACCAGCCAACCCAAACCGAGGAGCTTGTACCTATAAGAGGGGCAACTTCTGTCGCATGGATGCATTTTGGATATATATATTTAAAAAAAACTTTAAAAGATCTTAATCCTTATTTTGTTTACATTTAATTAAGCCATTTCTGAGGAAAAACAAGAATGTAAAGTGACGCCGGCATTAAGCAGTGTCATTCAAGCTGCACAGAAAAGGCAAACAATGAAGTCATTGTCACCATGGGCAAGCACATAGTTTCTGTTTGTAATAACATACCAACAAGACTAACGTCACACAGATCAGTGAGAGCTTGATGTTTCTGCAGCATACAGAATACATGAGCATCCTTGTGCGTCTTCCTGGTTTCTGAGATGCTCTTTTTCAATTTTCAATCAGTTTGTTATAGTGTTGTCAAAAAAATCCATTCTCAGATACTAATTTTTAGAATCGATTAGTATCTAATTAGCACAGGTATCAACATTTAAATGCCACTTCGGCGTCTGCCGAGTCTTGGAAAGCATCAGCCACCTCTGCCCTTTTAAACAAGCACTGCTGCGGGCAGCTCCTCCCCTCCAGCATCTCCCTGGAGGACCCATTGTTTACAGTGTGGCTAACTTAGCGACTTTAGACCTGTTAACTTTGTTTCAACAAGTGACTAGCGATAAATCCAGTGTTACTGGAGACTCGTGCAGACTGACGTGAAAGTGCTAATCGAAGCGCAAGCCTCGTGCCCGCACAGCAGCATCTCAGCTTCACCCGAACTAGTTTGTCTGTTCTATTGTTTACTTGATTTGGTCTCCAGTATTATGAAGAAAAGGACATATAAATAAGTACACCAACTGGTGGTTGAAGTTTTTAATTAGCCTCTTCTGAATCACAGAAAGCAGTTGGAGAAGACTGTATCTCTGCACAAACTAGATCTTAAAAATAATTTATTTTCCATTTTTTTACAGTCTTTTCTCATATATATTCATATATATTTTGTTGTGTTGTTTAGATTGTTTTTTTGTTTGTTTGTTTGTTTTGGGGGGGGGGGGGGTTTCCCCCTCAGTATCGAAAATAGTATTGAGTATCAACCACCATCTTTAGTGTCGGTATCGAGACTGAAATTCAAGTATCCTGATAACCCTAGTTTGTTGTGAGAGTTTCAAAAGTGAGGCAAGAGGGCATTTCAAAAATAGTTTCTTTTTAGCTGTATATTAAAATGTTACATTTTCAGACGACTTAAATTACTGATAAACAAAAATATCTTCTAAATGATTTATTTCAAGTACAAATATATTAGATATTTTGTGTAAACAAAGAAACTTGATGTATTCATGTAGTTTTATGTAATGTGTGTTACATAAAAACAAAATAAACTGTACCATAGTTCATTTTAAAAATAAAAATATTGCCCCAAGTCATTTCTTCAAGTATAACTCACATGAATTTACAAGTGGATGAACATCAGGCTTCATAGATGTGGAAGCTTGGGAGGAAATGGTTGTGTCTGACCTGTAATAAGCCCCAGTCATGTGAGGAGAATGCATATGTTATCTCAGCACCACACAAAGCAGGGCATCCAATTTGTTCGAGTAGAATTAACTTAATTCAATGATGAATGAGCCAAGAAACTTCCCAGCAGCCAGCATTTCTTTTGTCCGATTGTGTGCACAGGGGAAGCTCATGCATCTCTGCAGACCTAATGTTTGACTCGAGAGCGTGAGGACACCCAGCAGCTGCTCATGGTAACAGAAAAAGAAATTAATTACTTTATGGGTGAGCCCAAGAAAAATAAGTGATAAACAACATAATGGATAAATGAAAAACCCTTAACTTGTCTCTGAAACACCATTTAAAGCAGTGGACAGTAGTTAAAGCACCAACACCTACAGAGATCATTTATTTTAACTCCTAGATGTGGTAAGAACTTGGATGTGCACCAAACCTTTATGGTGAACCTTTTTAGTGATGGCATCCAATTATTTATAAAGACACTAAAAAAAGATATAAACTTGATCCTTGAAGACAAGAGCAACAAGGTAACACCACTGGGAGCATTAGGTTTCCTCCTTTGCCACCAGATGGCAGGTAATAAAAATAGATGGGCAATAACCCATGAAGGTGGAGAAAAAAAAAACAAACAGGTAACCTTTGTTTAATAAAAGATAAGACCTCAACAAGGTGTTGATTACACAGGTGTTCTTTCCTGATAAGAACAGAAAAAGCAGCAGGTGCACTTTGCTCACACTGGTCTACATCAGAGGAAGCTACATTCAACACCACCCAGAACTAAGTGCAACTGGCCTTTTCCTTTTGATTGATGCAAAAAGAATGAAGTTACTGCAGTGCATTCTCAGCTGCTTCACGTGGAAACCAGGAAAACGTGGCTGGGATAAATCCCCTTGTGCAGACAGTAATGGGTACCTTTATCCCTTTCACCATTTGTGTTTGTTTTTTTTTTTCCTTTCTTCATGAGGCATATAATGGGTGTAACATTAATCCACAACAACAGACTCTTGCCTGCAGCGTTGGTGGCTGCCCAGGCTTGCTGATATGGCCGGTGACTAATAATATGCACCTGCCTTCACACCCTCTATGAGGAAGCTCATGAGTTTAAGGTTAAAGCACAGTCTATGAATTTATTTGGGGGGGGGTGGATCAGGGAAGGAGCTGCTGTAAGGAGGGAGGAAGACCGCCCTGCAGCAAATAAAGACATGTCCATCGGTGACGTTGCAAAAGATGGGAACAGAAACACTTTGAGTTCTTGTAGCTTCCACTCGTAAGCAGGCACCAGACCCACTGAGGGCTTTTGCTTCAGCTTCTCAGCACATTAATATTTAAATCTACCGACAGAACAGGGACATGTGAAGAGGATCTGCAATGCGCAGTCAACCGAGCTCCATCCTGGTGTGACCAAAACGTTGCCAAACCCACACATTAAATCATCTGATGGAAAAAAATTAACTGCGTGGCAAAATATAAATAGACTAGAATCAGTTATATTCCCAAAATATTTTAAATGCGAGATAAGTACAAGGAGTGTTTGACACGTGAAAGTAAAATTAACGTAAAACTCTGCAGAGGCTGAAACATATTTCTAACCTTCGTGAAAATGAGTGTAAAGAAGCGACTAGAACAGACCCAAAAATAGAATAAATGCAGATGACAGAAGGAGGTCGTTTTGTACCCTTGATGTTATCTCCAAGTAGCACACTGAGATTTCAGATTAAACGCCACACAGCAATAATTACTGCGATGTAGCGTGTGTCGTGTTATTTTTTGTTGTTTTGGGGTTACATTTGAGATTATATCGCAGGATGCACTTGCTACCGGCGGGACACTTCTCCACATCAATCCGCTGCGGCTCCAGACGGGACTGACCATCCCTGAACAGGTTAGTGAGTAGGCATCCCTCTGGACCGCACAGCCCAGCTAACCTTTTGCGATTAACCTTCAGCGTATGAACAGAACTGGGAGGCTTCGGGGAGCCATTTACTTCCAGTCCCAACGATTTAAAAAGAACAAGAAGAAAACCTGTCAACTGCGCACAGGCAAACAAGACACAACGGGATATAAATCCCAGCTTAGTTACCTTTAGCTGCCTCCACCGCACATAATAGTCCGAGGACCACTCCGACAGCGGATGCAAATTGTTTATTCCCTCGGAACCGCATCCCGACTTCGAGTTCAACTGCGGCGAAGCCAAACACAACCTTCTTCTTCCCGCGTCAGTCAGGCGGATTATTTGTCAAACAAGAAAAATAAAATCCAGAAGATGAGTGTCGGTTACCACGGTAGCTCTAAGATGGCCGTCGTCGCCACCGCCGCTCTGCTCTCCCTTCAATCACTGCTTCTCTCGCAGTTTTGCAGCTTGCTTCGTTCAAGGACTGTCGGAAATAACACACTCTAACGCATTGTTCATCATTCTTGCGTCGCCGAGGTTTTGCCTAATAAGTAAACACCAAATCACAGTTTTAACAGAAAAATATGCGTTATTTACTCAGCTGGAAATTGCAATGTGTAAAATTTGACCTAAAAAGGTCTTTTAGAGGGAATTTCTGTCGCCTTTTGACTAAAAATTCATTGTTTTAAACCTCTCTCAATTTCTGTCGTCAGGTCCCAATGCCCTGCATGTCTAGGATGTGTTCCTACTCCAACACAGTTGATTCAGATTAACGAACTTCCTCATCAAGTTCTTTGCAAGCCTCTTAATGAGCCATTCATTTGATTCAAGTGTGTGAACGTAAGGTTACCTTTTGAGACATGCAGGGCAGAGGGTCCTGAGGACTGGAATTGGGAAACACTCAGACATGACATTTTAGCACCCATTTCCTCAGAAAAGCAAAACAATTCATTGTAATACTTAGAATTGCAACGACAAATAAGTCATTAATTCATTTCACCAGAAAGATGTATACTTGAAAACAAAAAACACTAGCAATGGAAAATAGATGGGAGAAAGCCTAACTGAAAAGACAAAGACACTACAAAAGGATACAATAAAGATATCGTGCTTTCAAACAAAGAATCATATATAGAACAAATAGAAAAGGGACCTTGAAGACGAACAAAATGAAATAATATAATATAAACAAAAAAAAAAGTGACACAAAATAATCACAAATGTGGGCTATTGTTTGTAGTTTTTGTGAGTCTCTCTTGGTGGTTTGACTTTCACTATGACAAGATGGGAAGTCTTAATCATCTGTTACAGTACCAAGGGTCTAACATAGTATAATCCACCGAAGCATTGCTTTGCTGGCCTGTGCTTTTCTGTTTTGGGGGGGGGGGTCAACAAAGAAAACTAGACAACAATTTAATTCAATTAGCATGACTGATAAGATATTATCAAACTAAATTCAATTCAACTCAACCTTATTTGTATGGTGCCAATTCATGACAATGTCACCTAAGGGTGCTTGACAGACAGATAAATTCAAGTCAAGCCCATAATTGCCAATAAGGAAACAGACTATTAATGTTTTACACTGTTGCGTTCATTAGGGTATTAGCTGTCAGAAACCTTGAATTTATACATGCAATAGAAGAAAAAATAAAACTTGCTCAAAAGAGATCCTTATTATCCACAATGTCAGGGGTGGCCATGTCCAGTCCTTGAGAGCCGCTATCCTCCACATTAGACGCATCCCTTCAGGCATTTTCTGATAAGGAGCCTTTTATTTGGTTCAACACCTGAACCAAATATATGGCTCGTTACCAGGCCTCTGCAGAGCTGAACGGCAGGCGCATGAGGCAGTTCAGGTGTGTTGGAGAAGGGATGCATCTAAAAGTTGCAGGGTATAGTGGCTCTTGGGGACTGGACTTGGCCACCCCTGCATTTTATATTTATGTGATCTGTTTGTGGGTATTTGCATAAGAAAAAAAACTGCTGAGAAAGTAAGCATGTTGTATTGTTTTTTTTTTTTTTTTTGTTTGTTTGTTTGTTTTTTTTTGGGGGGGTTGTTTGTTTTACTGTTTGCAGTGATGATGTGAGGCACATAGTACTGCATAATTTTTAAAAACCTAATCCAACAAGCACTGCTTTTGTTAACAGGGAGCAAATAATAAAAGATGAAGTTCAGGACTTTGTTAGCAACAAAACCTGGTTGTTAGCATTTGAATAAATGAGGACTCTGTTGTTTTAAGCACATTCTTCTTTTTAAAAGCGTCACATCCTCTCTTGAAGTTTTCAGGGGGAATAGTCTGCCAAATATCAACCATCATTATGCTCTTGTATTTGTTCCATGGTCCTGGACCAGTCATAATCCAAAATCGGAGCTTGGGAGGAGAGCCTGAAGGAGGCAAGTGTCCGACTGTGGCCAGTGACGTCAACACTGTTATTGTGGGAGCGTGCAGCTACTTAAGCACAGACGCTAAACTGAGACCAAAGGCTGGAGCCAATTGCCTTCTGGTGCTGTGGATTGCAGTCACCCAATGGTCATCATAGGATGAAGTAGCCTACATGGCCGAATTAAACAAAGCACTTGACGAGATGAAGCTTAGAGACCTGAGACTTCTGTTTGCTTGAGCACCTCCAGAACTGACCAATTTATGTGTAAATTTGTGACCTGAGGTCAGGCTATTTTCTGTCTTTAGAAGCCCAAAATAAGAAGCCCTCACAATTCACTCCTGAGGGTTTGACATTTGTCTGGGTAGAGGATCCCGCTTCAGGATGGGAAACAGGAACAAGTTTCCTTGAGGAGGAGTTTTATCCAGGATAGATAATCCTGGCATGCAAAAATAAAGAAACAAATCTAAATAGACTACCAGAAAGTGACAGATTGTATGAAAGTATAAATAGCAAAGAGAAAATACTTTTTGTGTGTTTGTTTTTTAATTTTATACCAGACAGGAAATCATATCTTTGCTCTACAAAGTTCCCTCTGCAGAGCAACTACTGTAAGTGCTCAGCAATGTGAGAATCTTCCTAGAATTGCAAATGTGAATGTGGACCACTATCTAATCAACACCCTCTGATACGAAGAGCATCCCTAAGGAGACGAAGAAGCAGTGCAATCAGAGTGTTGTTTAGGCACATATACAGAGCTAAATTAGCATATTACCAAGCAACCTCAATATAGCTGTTAGTTGTGCAAATTTGGATGTGTGTAGCTGTAATTTATTCTATAACAAATCAGATACTCCCATGAAAAGGTTAATAATCAATAACTAAAGGTGCTGTTAAGAGTTTGTTGATAAAAAAAAAAAAGGTAAGCTTTGTTTTGTTATGTCACAGAAATATACCTGTCCCTCCGTTTTATTTCACCAGGTTAAAATGATAAGAAATTAAAAAAAAAAGACAAACAGAATTTAGTTTAAACCACAAATAAATTAAGTATAGCTATTTTAGATTTACTTAGTTGCCTATTAGATCTCACCACAGTCCTACCATTAGCAGCCTTAACAAGCAACCAGTAGAGAATAGATGTAGCTGTGTGAAGCCACAATTAAGCGATGGGTCTATAAACAGGGACAGTCTATGGAGTTCAGGGCAGTAACAGAGCTGTAGCACAATGCTTTGTTTGTTTCCAGTTTGGCAGCACATGAAGTGGCCCCAGAGAAAGTGGTCACTTTTCTCACAGATGTCCTGCACTCTTGCAAAGAGATAGTGGCCATTGTCATTTCTCTTAGAGACAATGGCAGGCAATATAAAGACTTGGCAAATACATGTGAGACATCAACAAGTACTCAGAAAAAGATGTGATTTCCTTCACAACTTCTGTAAAAGGCGCCTCTTTTCCGTCGCTGCTGTTTTGCTGCCTGCTGCTAATGTAAACTAGCAATCATGTACTTTTTACAGTCACTATACTCTGAATCTTACTTTCACTTTTGTGTTTTTCTGTCGTTGAGTTTTATCAAGCTGAATCATGGTGTTCATGGTGCTCCTAGGTGATATGGTAAGCCACAAGTCTGCAGGATCTGCCCCTATAACTTTTATTTCTATGCAAATTTCAAATATACCTGTTAGTGATGTTAATTAAGTAAAGAAATTAATTAAGTAAAGTAAAGAAATTAAGTATTTGTTTTGTATTCATTGCTGGATGAATAGGTAACTGTAATTGTAATCCAGTCTCATCAGAAATTATGTAACATAAATCCAGCAATGTGCACATTTTATACAGAAAATTAATCCAAACAGGCAACAAAAGACTTTGGAGCTGCACGCTTGAGACAACACTGACAAACAAAGTGAAGTAAAAACAGACAAAGTGGAAAAAGCCAGAAGGCAAGATGGAGAAGCTGGTTTCTGTGCTGAAACAGATATATTCATTCTCCCTGAAGACCAGTGTTAAGATTTTCCACATTTCTGGGATTCACTTCTCCTTGTGTAACGCTCATGTTGCCCATTTAGATAAAGCTGCAATAGTTATTTGATGATTGTTGTCTTAGACATTATGTAGACTAAACTGCAGCCTGCTTTCCTCCCATATATGGCAACCTAGCACAACAAAGAACTTCTTGAGGGCCCAGCCAGTGATTTAGGGGATTAGATACACCGCATTATCATGATGGTCGAAGGTTACAAATACCCTTGCTGCTCATATTATTCTAAATCCTCCCACCTAACTTTTCATCTGTTTCCCTGAGCTTCACTGTGTGTCAGTGTGGGCAGGGGGTGGATGCAGTGGGGGATGAATGTTCTCAGTCACCAGAATCACGTTATCAGAGACATTAATGTGGGCTGCACTTGTGGCGGGTGGTTGGCAGCAAACAGAGCATAAAGAAAGACCTGACTGCTATCATTGGAATCAAAATAGTCGTGGCCATTAACACACAGCTATTAAACATTCTCTTTCCTGTCTCATGTCTAGACTGAAGCTTGAGCCGTAAACTATTGGTTTTTCCACCCAAAAGTTGCAGGAACTTTAGTATCTGACCTATTTTTCTTATAACAATTGTAGATGTAGCTGCGATTTCTCAGGAGGCAGTTGTTTTGGTCGTGCTCAAAGGTTTTTATAATGACTTTCTTACAAGCGGTTTTATGTTGGTGGGATGTTCAGAACAAAAATTTTGTTGAATATTTTCCAAAGCTTATTTTTGAGAAAGTGTCCTAATATTGAGTTGCCCAAGGGAGGAGCTCAGAAAACAGATTTTAGAGGATTATAGCCCTGCATACCAATTGGCTTTCAATTTTATTCGCTCTCTGTCTGATAATCAAAAATATATCCCATGAAACCTGAATGTGTATCACCTCATAAATTCATAATCCTCAATTTTCAGAGAACATTTTTGTTGAAGGATCAATTTCAAACAGCTGGAACTCGGTCTTTCTTCAGCTTCAGTGCAGACGTCTTCTCTTCTCGACTTTGTGCATGACTGCATTTAATAAAAAAATATCTATCTATCTATCTATCTATCTATCTATCTATCTATCTATCTATCTATCTATCTATCTATCTATCTATCTATCTATCTATCTATCTATCTATCTATCTATATGTGTGTATATATGTGTATATATATATATATATATATATATATATATAAACCCTACACCTATTAATTACAGTCTCCTCCATGTACACAGTGACAGTGTGTGTGAATGCCACTGCAGACGGTGTTCTGTAAACTAACCCCCACCCTCATGTATCCCAAACCACATTCTAATTCCTGTTCATGCTGCAGGCAAGACAAGAACTGCTTCTGTTTGTTTTTCCATACTGATGCAATGCAGAAGTCTAGTTAATAAATCCCAAACCTTATCCAAACTTTGTAAAACACTTTAAAAGTATTCAGTGTTAGTTGTTGCACTGTTCAGATGTTGCTCAGATGGCAGTGTTGCTGACTGAAAGCAGGACCCAAACACATGGCAGGAATGAGTGGGAATTGAGCAGATGGAGGCCTGATAACCTCAGAATACTTCAGTCCTCTCAATAAGGCTCAAGGATCCTGCAGATTAAAGTGCCAGTCAGCACCTTCAGGACCATCCATATTCATGAGAGTTATATATGACTTGTATCAGTTTTAGATGTTAGACATTTTTATTTAATTTGTGTCTATACATCCAAGCAGAATATAAAATCATCTGTTGCCACCTGTGTGTGTATGAGTCCGTTGGCTTCCAGATGGGCATCAGGTTGCTGAGAGGAGTGTATGGATGCCACGAGTTTGATGTTTTTCTTTTAAGAGCTTGGCCCCTGAACTCCACAGAAGGTCACCTCTGACACACCATTAGGAGGGTTTATACTGTGGGTCAATCTGGTGACACACTCTCACCTCCTTGGCTTTATTGCCTCATAGTTTAGGGAGGGGGCACTGACATGGCTGTCACAACGAATCCAATCAGTCATTTGTGACAGGCAAGGTCTCTTGGCTCCCTGGAGACTCTTGTTTTGAGCTCTGAAAATTATAGGCCTTGGGGATGGCAGCTGATGAATATAGACATGTTGGGCATTGTGAAGTTAGAGCGTTCAGATGTAAATGAAGTAATAGGAACAACTGTGCGTCTACATGAATCATCTACACTGAGAGATTCCTTCATTTGTCAAGGGAATGCTCATCACTGCTTGCTAAAACTTAAGTTTTGAGTTGTAAAGGTTATTAAATATAATCATAATGTACTTTAAAAATGTACTGACAAGACAACTTGTACATTTATTGTGACTGCGCAAAAGCAAGCTCTGAGAAAAGATGAAGGGCAAGTCAAAAGTTATGGGAGCTGTTCAGAAAGGTTGCTAAAAGTAAAAGAATACATGTAATGTATGCATTAGATACACTGAATGCACTGAAATAACAAGCCAAAACTCAGACTGCACAGAATAACTGATGCTGCTGGACAATGTGAGGTCTCATTTTCATTGATTTAAAATCACCACTATATATTTTTCAAACCTTAAAACTCTGTTCTTCTGACCAATTTCATGGCACATTAACATTTTTTCTGTATATTCTTGAGCCGTCGCTGCCCTTTAAAGTCCTGAGGCTGAAAAATTGCACTTCACAACTTTTTTTTTTTTTCCATCCGTAGCATCACATTACAGCTAGACATCAATACACTGGCTGTTTTCTGACACGCACTATGGGCCATTCATCATAGTAACGCAAGAGACCATTAATGTTCTACTTGCTATGGATGCTGTAATATTTAAAAAAAAGACTGAGTTTTCACAATCCACAGTTAACCACTGTGACGTGGCAGCACATCACTAGGCTATTTGTACAAAATGTGTAACCCATAAAAACTTATATTTGCAAGCCCTAAGCTTTGTTTTTATCAAAACGTCTAAATCCAATTTTGTACTTTCACTACGCTTTACAGCAAATATCTAACCTATACCTTCTACTCCACTTCATTTTTTTCAATGGACTGTGTTACGTTGCAGGTTTTATTGTTTATCATATTTTAAATTATGACAGTTCCTTGGAATCCTCTGAATTCAATGGGCTGTCCTTTATTTCTTAAACTGACCGTGACTGTAGGCAAGGGGCTCTGTGTTTTTGATTCACATCCATCAATCTCAAAGTAATTTGTTCACTTATCGTAACAAAAACTCATGGTAATTTGAATCCAACATGTTGCTACGCAACACCTGCAACTTTATTGTTCTGTTTCCTGGGGCTATTTTTCTTGATGGAAGCCATGACAGGATAATAAAATCATTAAAATGAAATATTATAAGAAGTTTTGTCGTTTTGAGAAGTTACTGTATAATAAGTGAGATAATCAAGCGATCATTATCATTTTATATGTTTGGTCCTGAAAAGATTTACATGATCAATAACAAGAGAGAAATTGGTCTATTAAACCAGTCAAAGTGTGCTGGTAATGTTCTGCCATCCCTCACCTGCAGCTGCAGTATCAGGAGCAGGAGCACTAACTGGTGGTAAAACAGCCTAAATGGGTTCTGGAGTCAGTGTACAACTTTGTTCATGCCATTTTACTTTGCAGGTCACCCCCTTAAAGTACTACTTATTTCTGATTTGTAAAATCTTACTTCCAAATGTGAAATGTGTCACACAAGGTAAAAACAATGAGAATAATAACCTTTCAAATAACTGCCACCCGATTTAGGCAGTGTTACTAGTAGCATCAGCTGTATCTTAGTTCATTCAAATGGCACAGCCTGTAGTATTGATTTAAATATCCTGTACATGTAGTCAGCACACTTAATGATCCTGTGGATCACTGCATTAGCAATGCATTCAGCAAATACTTTCGATACTTGGAGCATGTTTTTAAGCAAATACTCACTTTTACTCTAAAAGGTTAATGTGGTACTTTGACTTGAGTACATTTTTGTCTTTTTATGTAAGCATTTACTTAAGTAAAGTGTTTGAATACTCCCTCCACCACTGAGTAGACGTGAAGAACAGAGAGATTGTGTAAAACATTGTCTTGGAGGAATCTCAGTTTAATGATGTATGAAATTCAGCAACTGACACCTCCAGTGCCCCCTTATATGCAAGAGAATCAACAGTGTAAAGTGTGGAGATTGACATGTAGCAGTAGGATTACAGGTGAAATTATCGGCTGCAGCATATAGTAGTAGAACGTCGGTCACATATTACATTTACGTCCTGGTATGAGCTGTGTCTTCAAAGGAGGAGAGTCATGAGATCAGGCTGAAATGTGAATGAAAACCTGACCAAACTGTGCCAAACACTGATCATTTTTACATCAAATCATATGAAACAAAGTATTTATCAGGTTGGATACCATCCAGTTTTTATGATAAATAAGATGTTTACATGTTCAAACATATGAAACATATGAGGGTGATAGAGAATTCTTAGATAATCCACAAATTTGTCCCATAACTTCACATTCACTGGACAGAGCTTATGACATGGAGCCAAAACATACTGCTACCCATTCTATAAACCCCCAAGTTGAGACATGTCTGTGATTAAAATCTGTGTCGCAGTGTTTGTATATAGGAAAACCTGCTGTCCAGACAGAGGAAGTGAGCAGTCTGCTCCCTCATTACCCTCAAAGGAGGCTCATATGGTGAGTGGGTTTTATTCGAGTGGAGGAGGTTAAAGATGGCTTGAAGCCAGTGTGTGGTGTGTTCCTTCATAGTGTGCAGTGGAGTTGGGATCATAATGACCTGGATGCTGAAAGTCCACTACTAATTTCAAACTGTTTCAGATGAAAATCTAATGCAGACTAATCGTTTTAGAGAGGAGGCAATTATGTAAAGGATGATCTTAAGCTCTTTTCCTTTAGGTAAGACTTAAGAAAGTTAAACCGCTGTTACATTTCCCCTCTTCACCTAAATCTAATTGTAGGTTCACCCGGCAGAATTATTTCCTTCTGCCAGCTTTAATTGTAAGTCCAACTGGGTCTGGAGATGCTTATTTGTTCCCCTCCCCTTTGCAACATTTGATGCTCTCCTGTGATAAAAGATGAAGGTTTGTGGATGCTAACTCCAGAGCTGTGGGAGAGTCCGTGATCATAAATGCAAAACCTGCAGCTGAGTCAGAGAAGTAAATCAGAAGGACAGATCAGGGTCTCTGCAGTCAGTTTGGCCATATCATGCCTCCAGTTCTCATTACTGAGTTTCTTTCTTTCTCCCAAGTCGCTCGTAATTATGTTGTTAGCCTGCAATTAACTGAGATTAGTGATTATTACATGACCAGGTCAAAGCAGCAGACAGAACAATTTAAACACCCGTCATCACACTCAAAGTCAGTTTGTGGTCCTCCCCCATCGAGACAAGTTAGAGGTACCGGAAAGGACTTTAAGGTTGAAGAAAATTTGACATGGGATTTTGAGGCAGTTTTAAAATTACTTTTAGAATAAACAACAACAAAAAAAAAGTGTATAGCTAAGCTCATCAGAATTAACACATCAGCACTGTGTAAAGCTGGAAAACTGCTCCCAATGCATCCATTTGGTTAATTATGTTCATTCATTATAGATTTTGTTGAGCTTGGCTATTTTCGAACAAAAGTCTGATTCTTGTCCAAGTTAGACTACTAAGGATCCATTTACTGATTATACTGGTTGGCTCACTGGACCCAGTGCATGGCGGTCAGCGCTATTTGATAAAGAGCAAGCTCTGTCCAAACAAATGAGTGTAACACTGGATATCATCTTTCAGAGGAGGAGTTTGCTGGCTAAACACTATATGCCTTGTGCTGAATTCTTAAAAGAAGAAGAAACAAATATGCTTGCATCCATTCTTCAAACTGCTTAGTCGCAGTGTTGCGTTGCACACGGGAAGGGAGCAAAGAAGACACACTTTTGGGGGGAATTACGAAACTATTTAAACTATTACGAGGACTTTAGTTTAGCCATCCCGTGTGGGTGTTTAATTTCCAAAGGAGTGAATTCCTTTTAGACTGGTGTACTGCATATCCAGCGCAGCAGGCTGTTTATGGAGCTGCAAAATGCACAATGCTGTGAAATAGACTAATCTCTCTTAAAGTAATTAGAAAAACTCTGTTTATCCAAAGAAAAGCTGAGCCAGGAACAATACTCTATGCTCATTGTATGAAACAATATTTTTCTTTGTCATCTTGGCCTCATGGAGCCTACTCCAGCCTCTACTTGTTTTTTTTTTTTTGTTGTTTTTTTCAAGGCTACCTGGAGAAACATTTGAGTGAAGAGTCAGCAAAGTCTGGTAGACGTCTATAAAGCCTAGAAGTTCGTCCCTATCAGGCTGAGGAAACACCTCTCAATGTATAAGAGTACAGGTCTATTTTGTCTCATTCAAATTCAAAGAGTAAGTTTCACCACCCTGTGAAAAGATTTATTTCAGCTGCTTCTTTACAGTCTTGCACTTTTCGTCCTTAAGCAAAGTTCATGGCCATAAGTAAGAGCAAGCACACAGACCAACTGGTAGATGGAAAGCTTTGAATTATGGCCCAGCTCTTTCTTTTCTACTAGGTGACTACAACACAGTAGAAGTTGCATCCAACCTTTGGTCAGTCCCTTCTCCCTAAACATACAGTATATACTTTAAATTCTACATCTGCAAAGGATTACCCCCCCCCCTGTCACCTCAAAGCTCCATGCCACCTTTTTCCAAGCGAGAATCACTGCCTTAGATTTTGAGATACCGATTTTTATTCTGGTCACATCTCAGACCCATCATAGATGCCTACCTCACTATGACTTGAAATCCTGAAAATCTCAAATAGGAGAGGAGACAGATGCAGCAATGTATAAATCCAGTGCTGACAATGAATAGATCTGACTCACTGCTGAACTTTCCAACACAGCCTCCACTCCGAGTGAGGCTGCAGGGACTTAAGCACACATCTCCCCCACAGTAAAGCACTGCAGAATCCCTTCAGAAATGTTTTCTTGAGGAAAATGTCTTTTTACATATCAAACAAAGCCAAATGTAACTGGACAAAACTGATTTCTCCAACTTATTTTTTGCACTATGACCTACTTCTTATGTGCTCCATCCCGGGACTCCAGAGTAATTCTATGGGTGAAAACTTTTAACACTCAAAGACTCTCCATTCCCTGTGTGAAGAAGTGTGGAAAATGTCTGGACTTGATTCTGTGGACAAACTTCGGAGCTGAGTTGGAGTTGAAACTTGATTCATTGGACTTCTTATATACTTTCTGAAACCTTTGAAAATTTGGTTTATGAAGACTGTTCAGTGAAGGCTATTTTTAGTCAGTATATTTTGTGTTTCCATATCTCTGTGGAAATGCTGCAAGTCTTTTTAATGAACAGGTCTGGGGTTACATGAAATTTTCATTGTTGTCAACAAATTCCTCTGCCAAGAAAAAAACTAACAACAGAACAGAATCTCCTAAATATAGAAAATGTCTCCACAAGGTTTAACTAAGGTCTGAGTCTCTTTGGGTATGAGTGTGTTTGTCAACTGATAAGGCATGCTACTGTATGTATTATTCAGCAGTTATAGTGCATCACTGGAGCATATCAGCTAAGGATTCGTTCTCTGTATGTGCGTGCATTCATAGAGCAGAATATAAGTTCTGTTTGAATACATCCCAAGATGCATTAGTGTCAACACTGTCACCTCCTGTTGTGAGTAAGAGGCAGATTTTGGCTTTATTTTGGATTTAAGCTATTATTTAGTTAAAGGGGCCATCTCTCCTTTTCCGCATGACCTTTTAATTATTGATTTTGAAACACCAGGCGTAATTTTCGCACTCATCTCTTCCCTCTGTCCTCTTTGTTTTACCACTGTTTGCTTGTCTTTTTTATCTCTCTGGCTCCTCTTCCAACACAAAATCTGTCACGGCAAACCGAATGCACAAATACATTTATGCATGCACATAATTATTCTCATCTTTTCTCTCTCCAATCCTCCCCAGACTTGTCTCCATATTAGAATGTGTTGCTATCGGCCTCTAGCTGCAGTGTCAGCAGGGGGGAATTGAGGAAGGTAATTCATACCCGACTGTCATCCAGGCTGGAGGTGAGTGAGCACACCTCTTCCCTTATGAGACAGCCAGAAATGAGCCTAGTGGAGGATCTGAGCCATCAATAATCCAGCGGGAACGGCCGCCTCACACATTCTCATTAAACACTGCACGCTTGCATGTTGATGTATTTGCAAGTTGGGCTCGGAATAAGATGAATCGGAGATCTCTATCTGCATTACCTCCCTCACTTATAGGTGTGAATAAATGATATTATTTGGTCAAAAACCAATTTTTCTCTGAGGAGATAGTGGCACAGTCCCCTTGATGAGATGCAATTTATGTGCAGGGATGGCGGTTGATAGAAAATCCTCAACATGTTTACACCCACAAGAGGTTTTGTTATATTTTCCGTAGCGCTCCAGTCCAACTCCCTGGGACACTTCTGTAAATAGACTGTCGCAGCGCTCATTGCAGCTCCTTCACTAAACGAACAAGGACATGCACATGAAAATACAACATTCCAAGTGACAAGTGAACAAACACTTGTGCATAGATGCAAAGCCACAGATATGCACACACTTCCTCATACCACGCAAAAGCCTCTTCAGGGACTCAGAATCTTGTCATAAATCCTAAATGCTGTTCCGCCAAAGCTGCAGCTTCAATTAAAAACTCTCAATTTGGATTTAATAGACAATATGCACATACATGTATATACACAAGTACAAAAAGAAACACAAAACTGAGCCCATCCTTATTTATAAAATCCATACCTGACCTCTAACCTCTGACCTGTACATAACCCTAATTCCCTCTTCCCTAAAAAAAAAGATGCTTTAAGACAGGAGGCGGAGTGTGAGCCCTTCTCTTTGGCAGATTCATACCATAACACAAACAACACTTGCTCATACCTGCCAGTCCACTGCCAGACTACTCACACACTTCAAAATAGTAATTTATACCACCCCCAAAGCAGCTCCCAGTTTTATTCCCCTTTGCATCACCCTCAGGATAATTCTGTCATTGGGTATTCTAAGAATCTGTTTCAGGATAAGATAATCCAGGGACAGCTGCCCTCTAATTTTAAGTGGAGGGCCTGAGGATATGGGTGTCACAGAGAAAGCTGAGAGCCAGAAGATATTAAATTCAGTACAAAGAACCTCGGTGCTGCAATCGCAGGTCAGAATGGCTTTGCTGGCACACTATTCTCAAGGGCCCCTGAGTAGGTCAGGACCTGATCTCAAGGCAGCCAGTCAACTCATGATTCACTCTGGCAATATCATCTACTGTTTCCATGGTAACAGCACCTGCATTCAAAGCACACACAGTGACACCTTCTCTGTGTGATAGAGCTCAGATAAAACGCATGCAGCGCTTTGTGCATAGTTGTTTTAGTATTGGCACATCTTGCAAATATTCAGCTGGTAAAATACTCATCAGGTGCTCTAAGAGCTGCTGCTGTGTCAGTTATCAACCACACTGTTGCATAAGGCTTTATCAGTTCATTATAGTGTATCATGTTATTGATGCACTGATATGCTTTGGCTGTGTTGTTTCTTTTGCATTTGTAGCAGTTAAGTGTTTGGGAATTAGTATTGATGTATGTATCGGCACATTTGCAATGTAGAGGTCACAGGAGATGTCACAATGACTTTGCCCTTCAGCCAGAGGGTCAAGGTGTGAGTCTCTGTTGAATAAATTGGAAGGCCCTGCTCTGCAGATTGCTGTGGTGCTGTGCTGTGACTCAACAAGCAGAGGCTTAATGGGAGCTTAATGGAGCAACAGTTAAAAGCAATGCAGGGTGGAATAAATATAAACATTGGGGAGATGGGAATCCTACTGATATGAGAACTGCTTCAGCTGTCCCTCATAATGTTGTTATCTTTGGATCACATTTATTTTTAAAGGCATATTTTGTCCATTTGAACTCAAGCAACAGTTCCTGTTAATTGGGAAATGCAGTGGATTTATACAGCATTTTCCTTGTTTTGTTGATCAAAGTGTATAACATTCACTCTTCCACAGACACACACACTTGCACATTTACACACCTATGGATGCATCGGAGGCAACAAGGTGCTCAGTGTCATCCCAGAGGAAAATATGACATGTGGTCTGGGGAAGTCAGGGACTGAACCATCTGAGAACCAGAGATGACTAAGGCCTCAGTTCTGCCTCTTCATGAGTAATAATAAATTACACCATCATGTCACTGTCACTCAGAAAAGTCTCACCCTCTTCCATGGGAGACCTTAGGGCTTGTTGCAATAGCTTGGGGGCTTGAGATTTCTTGAGAAGCATGATGGATTCTTGTTAAACAGATCACGACACACACAGTTACACACCATCCTAAATTCTCATCTTCATGAAATGAATGAAAAACACATTATTCATCCCAAAGGCAAATCGCATTTTTACCTTTTATTATCTTATTTTTAAACTTCAATTTAATTGTAATTCATCCTTTAGTGTTCTGGGGTTGCATCATGATATTAATACCCAACCAGCTAACTGATTTTTTCTTTCACTTTTCTCTTCATGTTTGTGGCTTTGTGCACAGCAGTAAATACAGTGAAAATGAACATTTGCTGATGCGTTTGATTATCTGTATGCAGTTTGCTAGAGAAGACGAAGTGGCCACAATTGCAGTGAGAAGTGCTGATGTTTTGGATAATGATGCTTCAGTGGAGGGACTATCTTCTTTTTTCCAGTACATTTCTTTCATTGTCAGTGTTAATTGTTTGGCTGGAAAGAAGACGAAGCGACAAACAGAAACCTGGCATTTTCAGAAGGAAAGTTCTTTCCAGCTGACTCGGGAACCTAAGAATTATTTGTTCCCGTCACTAAATGAAAAATATAAAACCTGCTGCTCATTTATCTGGTTATGCAGCAGAAATAATTTAATGTCTATTAAGGCATCATTCTAGTTTATGTATATTTTATCAAAGTATCATAACGACCTTTTGTCTGACTCCCTTATGACGCTCGGGCAGAACAAGGTCAGTGTTATTTCTTCATTCTGTAGCAGTGTCTGCGCTGCCTGCACCAAGAGTTACAATGTCAGAGCAGGCGTCAGGTGCCTATAGGCTGCCAACAGACCGCCGTAGTGGCGTGATGGATGTCTGCTCTGCCAGCTTCTGCTGAGAACGCTGAGTCATTCAGCGCATTCCCAGCATTCAGCAGGATGCTTCACTGCTCCAATTATTTATCTGGGGTCAAAGTACAAATAGCTCAGCATCCACTTGGATCCATTGTGTTTTTTCCTGCTTTGAGTCTGGAGTGGTGGATTACCGTGCGTAGCGTTTGAGTCAACAATGAATCTATTTTATAATGTTCACGAGTGAAAATGAGTCATTTGACTACACTGAGATCTGCCTCTCCTACAGAGTTTATGTTTTGCAGACTCCATCATCTACTGAGAGGAAGGCAGAGTAATAAATACAGCTTTGAACTTGAGAACTCAGAGTCTGTTTCATTAATCAATGCTGGAGGTGCTGCTGGGTGTGCATGACTCTTTTCCCTATCCAGCCTCCTAAGGGGAGAGTTTTATTACTTTAAGATTCAGCTTTTTGAGATTCCTCCCACACTGGGGGAATTAAAGATAAAAGAAATTTGTAGAATCTTATCTAGTGCCCACCACCCCACCCCCATTCTTCTCAAAGAAAATAAAGCTGAATGGGAGACACTGTCAGTAAAAAGACTCATTGAAAAAGTTTGCATTGTGGATTCTCTTCAGGCCTTGTACTGAAGTTGGCTGCAGGATTTGTGTTATTGTTGTAGTTGGAGCTTTTCTAAACAGTCTAAATTTATGCTCATCCTGCAGCAACAGTGTTCACTCATGCTTATTTCAGTCATCATGAGACATCAGGCTTTCTGACATTCCTACAATCTGACACCAACTTACAGGCCTGAGTTGATATTTTCAGGCTTGGGGAGAAGCTTGCATGCATGACTAATGTAAAGTGATTATAACAATTGGTGAATTTGCACACTTGGACTCCCACCAGTTACAGTCTGAATATCGACTGTTAGCACATTAGCCTCTCTTTTTTAATTTCAAGTTTAATAAAAAGGAGTCAAAAGTTAGACACATGTAATTCTATTTCCTCCCTCATGAAATACTTGTGAATTCTTCTCACAATTTTCTCTTTTTTACAAGTGTCATGTGCAAAGACCAGAGATGACATTTCCATCTATCTTGCCTACGCAGTGCAACATGCTCATGAAGTATATCTCACTCAGAGGAAGCAGTGGAGTGGGAATCCTGGAGGTGGACAGGTATTTCAATCCTGAGAGTATATTGTGGAAATAAGCTTCAGTCAAAGTGATATCACAGTACAAAAAAGCTTGAGCAGATGGTAGGAGTCAGTACTCCTTCAGGGGAGCAGTGCGTCAGCGCTCAGGTGAGCAACTGAATGGAAACAGCAGATCTTTGCTGGAAAGGATGCGGCATCCTGTGGTCAAGGGTTGACTTTAAAATGGGATTTGTGTGTGTTTTTACAAAAAAAAAAAATTGCAATGACTGTAACACAGATGGTTCAGAGGAGCAAACTCGAGACCTCACAGCAGCTACATCAATATACTGTACTGCAAGTCCCAGTGTCAGAGCCATAAGACACAAGAAGGCTCTGATGTTATTTCAGAACTAACAGCTTTATTTCGGTACATTGCAAAACAAGTTCTGGGTAATATAATGTTACGCTTTCAACATCTAAAAGGGAACTCAGAAAAAGAAGCTTAAAAGCACAGCATCTAAACATAAGGAAACAAAAACATACAACTGTGGCAGATAAGTAGAGGAAATATATGTGCAGGAATCTGAAGCAGAATTATTACTGGAGGGAATGTATTACCCCATCTTAGCTTTTAAACGTTCACACACAGTTAAACCCTCTAAAAATACAGCAGTGCTATTTGTCTTTGTTGACACAAAGAGCCCAATGACCTGTCAGGCTGCTGTGCATAGATTCCACTCACACGCTGAGGCAAGGATTTAATGATATTTCCCTCAAACAAAACAAAGGTAAAAAGTTTGTGAACTGGAAAGTCGCTGGATTTTGGTTTCATTGAAAGGTGAAGGGTAGCGTGATTTGCAGAGTAATATTGGTGTAATGTTTTACTTACCTTTATGTGCACTGACTAAAAAAGCTGGTACATGTTTCAGAATTGCATGAAATGCCATTGCAGTATTGCTTTTAAAACGTAAAACAAATGGTTGAATGTGTTTTTTTTGTTTGTTCTGTTTTTTTTCTTTTCTTTCTTTCATTCATCAAAATGCTGAAATATTCAGTTTAAATCAGCTTACTGACTAACTAGAGGTACTACTGTATCTGTATCACTAGAACTATGTTACTAATGTAGGCTAAAGCTATGGTCAGCAGTTATTACTAGATAAATAGTTTATTGATTTCCTTCTGAAAATATCATCATGCAATAAAACCACTTAGTGTTGCATTTTTTTGTATGAAAAGTGCTTTAGAAATAAAGATTGTTTTTTCATCATAATCATCATCATCATGCAGATCATATTATCATTTGGTGTAAAAAATTGATGCATCAATTTGTCTGCAGTTAGTTTTTACTCTATTAATGTTTCTAGAACCTTTCAGATGAAGAAGACGGATATATTTTACAGATAACACTGTAAAAATAATGCCAATAATAAAAAAAAACTGCACATTTCAGCTTGTAAGGAAGCTAGGCACTTAGTTGAGGGTCAAATGTAGTGATATGAGTAATGATAACGGCTTTGCTCAAGGCCTCACTAGTATTTTGCAAGGACTGGTGCCTAAAGCCCAGACATCAGTAGCATTGACTGTGCATCACCACATCTAATCATAATATGATGAGTGACATGAACATAGTTATAGTTACAGTATTTATGCCAAAATACAGTTAACTCCGCATCAGTGAACTAATACAGGCTCACAGTGCATCTATAATGTGGTATATTTTGCTGATAGCCTACTTAAACCCATACTTTCACATACTTCACGGGACTTCTACTTGTGATCAAATGTTTCCAAATAATGGCTTTGCTTCTTTTACCCATGTACAGGATCTGAGTTTTTTTTTTTCCACCACGGGATTCAGCCTGTGATCTGATGAAGACATCAAGAATTAAAGGAGTTCAGCATGATTTGAAAATGTGGGACACATCTTCTCACTGTCCCCAGAGACTGAGAAACTCATGTTAATGCAGTGCAGAGTTTTTACAGCCTGCATATCTGGGGCAAAATCCCAGAAAATATCAGTTATGACTCACTTTAATAATGAGAATAATATATATGTGTAAATTTAGAATTTATTTGACTTAAACATCAAATCTTTTTTCTTGTTTTTAATAGTTATAGATTGAATGAGTAAAAGACTAATCAAAGCTGTTTTGGAGCATCTGATGGATAAAAGAAGTTGCATTTCCTCCAAAGAAGAGAGCTTCAGATGCTGTGAGCTGAAGAGGCTGAGAGCAAATATCATCTATTAGTCATGAGGTTTAGGCTGTACTACAGTGTGTGCACAGCTTCGTGTAGCTGTGAGTGATTGTGCAGTGCTGCATAACTCCACATTCGCCTTCTTCTGCTGCATGCCTCTCTCCCTCCTCTTCCCTGGATTCTTTCTGGATTTGCTTTAATATGTTGAGTCATAAGGTGGGAAGGAGAGACACCTCCCTCGCTCCTGGAGCTGCCATGCTCACGCTCTCAGCCTGGCTTTGAAGATGAAAGGTGGAGCTGATCACATTCATTTCCCAGGAAGTTCAATCCATCCCCTTAAATTTGTAGGGCGGGCTTGTTTCAGTCAGGAGAGTGAGGTGGCTTCAGTTTGCCTCAAATAAGGTCTCATCCAAATTTATGTTGGCAGTATGAAGATTGTAGATCTTGATCTGTAATTCGGATTCTTCACTCTTGATTTTTGTTCAGTTTTCTGAATGTTTTTCTTTTAAAACGTCTTCTTTTTGATAACCTCCTAATTTTAATGTTAATCTCATTAGGAAGTGGTTTTAGTGTGTTTTGTTTAACTGCATTACATATAATTTTATGAAATAATCCTTTTTTCAAATGAACTTTTTAAATTCAGTGTTTTCTAAAAAAAAAACCATTTTTTTATTTTTTGGTTTGCTGTACTTTTTGAATTGTTTTTAAATACTGTGTTTGATCTCATGCTTTGTTTTTCACTTCAAGCGAGCGATAATTTTTCATCCAAATATGGTTTTGTAAGTATAAATAGCATACAAAGCCTGACATACTGTAGTTATACGTATAAAACACCTGCAGGTTAGCTGCTGACTTTAAAAAGCAAGAGAAATAAATATATATATATATATATATTTCTTGTGTCTTGGTAAGTTGTTTTCAATTTATTTTTAAGTTGTAAGATATATCGGACAAACAATCCTGTTGGCAATATGACATTCACACACAATTTAAATGCTTTGTTTGGCTACACTATTATTTTATATTTATGCATTTATACATATTTGCATTCACTGCTCTGAAGAAGTGAGCATTTGTAAAAGATTCAAAATGTTTATTTTCCTCTTTTTCCCCCATGTCACACATGGACTAATTAAAGTGATCATGCGTGGTTCAGTTTCACCCCTGTATTCTTTAACAGCTGTGCACAGAGGCTAAACAACGAGCCTAGAGCTGCTACACTAAGCTCACAGAGTTGCATAACGTGACGTGAGGGTGCTGGTGGCAGTTATCAGCTGGCTCTACACCGACCGGCTGCTGAGCTCTGGATTTGATCTGTCTGACATCAGATAAACACAACGTCAAGGCTCACGTGTACAGCGGGAGAGGGAGCTTATGCTGCTGGAAGGAGAGATGTGCTGCTCTCACATGGTGCGTGCTGCATTTCAGCCGGCAGCAGATGCTCATGGCCGATGAATGATGGGTACCACTGACTCTCTGTTTGGCTGCAGGATGTGTTAAAAGTAATGAATGTCATAATGCTGCAGAACTTTTGTTTACATGAATAAAATACATTTTGATACAGACAAAATACATTTAAAAATCCAAAGTTATCACAAAATATATCAATTCATTCTCACCAATTTGCACACAATTCTACTTAATAGTAAAACAAAACCAAAAGCAGTTCTTGTGCTTTTCTTTTCCCTTAATCTTTTATTTAAAGGAATTTCATATCTGTTTATTTTTAGATAGTATTTGGTTAAAGCCCCTTTGGCAATCTTCTTAGCAAACTTACTCTAAAAAGCTTCTCCTGTTAAAGCTAAGCCAGGTTAGGTTTGGAGTGGTACATTTTTAGCCGTCTCCATGGGATGCTCCTCTGGATTCAGGTCCAGAAGTCAGAAATGAGACCCTGAGCTATGAAAGACGGTTTTTAACTCAGGTTCTACATTTTTCTGCTTCCCTCTATTCCTATAAGTCTCAAATCCCATGACAGAAAAAATAGTTGAAACAAAATAACGATGCATGTTTGACTGTGGGGGTGCTACTAATGGGATGAAGAGAGGGGGGCAGCTGCCACTAAAACCTGGTTGTATCTAACACCCATGCTTCCAAACTCAACCAGAAGAGAGAACAACACTCACATTGTGATAAATGATGGAGTGGAAATCATTTTAGATAATAGCACTTGGAGTAGGGAAAGAGCTAAATCTATTTAGAGATGGAATTCCTATTTATTTTCCCCTATTGATTTTCTTATTCTTAAATGTGGGAGTCCTCAATTACTCCAGATTTTTCCTTACACAGTGTTGGGAATCGTGGCTGAATAGTTCAATCTTTCCTTCATTCAAGGATTTTGCTTCTTATAATCCAAGTTATTCAGGTGTCTCATGGCTAATTCACAGCTGGCTATAATGCAGCTTTATTAAGGGTAGCTAGATCTTTGGGTGGTTATTTACTGGAATAATGGAGGCTATGTTTTTGCACCATTCTTCAGATCAGCATTCAATGATTTTTACATTTTTTTACATAACATCGCCTCAGAGCTCAGCTGCAAGGGTCATAAAGACGTCATAAAAACTTGTAGAAATCGGACATGAATTCAGTTCTTTTACATGTTATAGTATAAATGCCATAGCATATACATTAAACCCACTGCAATGTTTCTATCAGAGTGGAGGTTTAACTAATTAGCACAACCAAAACATGAAACTACTTTCTATGGATGTAAATGAGTTTCAGACTTAAGTGTGCCATGAAGAATAAAAAATTTGGTCAGCAGCTGGGTTTTATTCCCTAAGCTCATTGCTTCTTAATTGCAGAGTTTTTCTTCTTCATCTATGAACGTAGGTAAGGGAAAAGTGAACAGATGTTCATCATTAGCACAGGAAAAACATGAAATCCCTTCTCAAACTCAGTGACCAAATAACACCCAATTTAGACATCAGACTCAATTAACAGTTGACATGATGAGAAGCTGTGGGTGGTTGTTGGTGGGAAACAGGATTGTGCTATTAAAAACCAAGTTTTTACAAAAGATTTCACAACTATGGGACCTTTGATAAATCATTAAAACTGATGTCTTGAAGTCTTACACATTCAGACAGCTTTCAACGAGTCAGTTATACTGGAGAAAATTCACAGCAGCTGAAAAAATGAAAGATTTCCTAGAAAGCTAAAGTACTAACAAGGAAAGATTTCTTTTTGCTTTCAAAGCCAAGAAAGAATTTGTAGTTGGGACTGCTTAAGCTTTGAGAACCACTAAAACCTCCCAGAAAAGATTTAATCAAAAATTGTATCGTGTTTTTTTATCTCGTTTACAGAAACTGCATTTCTTATTCATCAGCCAGAACAAATGGTACTTTTTTTCTTTCTATGCATAGATAAAACTTTAAAAAAGCAACAAATTCACCCTTATTTTGACTTTGGTTCCCTGAATGCCCACATGGTCTTATCTGAAGTCGAGCAGCCATCCTTTCCTGAATGCATAACTCCATCTCATCTCTGTTATGGAGAAAAGACAGGGAAGTTGTCACTGTTTAAAAGTTATTTAATGGTTCAGTTGGTATAGGATTTGGAAGCATTAAGTCAAGACATGGTCAGCAGCCTTAAAAAACAGAACCAACTTATCAATTTCAACTGAGGGGGGAAATAAAATACAACAGCAACACAAAAGAAAACAAAACCAAAAAAAAAAAAACAGGCAACATCAGGCCATCACAGTAAAAAGATACACAATCATCACTCCAACTCAACAGCATGCTGAAAATCAAAACTGGTGGCTTTTAAGTTGAACAATGATGACACATGCAGACACACACATTCATTCACAATTTAATGAAAGGCTGCAATTCAACCTTGACAGGTAAAATGTACAGTAAGACACCTGTTAGAGAAATAAAAAATGCATAGACAAATCAAGAATGTTATAAAACAAAAGTAAACAAAAAGAAAAGAGTGATGATCTGTTGGCTGTTTACATTGCGATGATTGTTGAAGACATTCAAATAGAACTTATTGCCAACAACTTTATAACAAATAACACTTGCCCATACAAAAAATTATTATTTTTTTTCCCAGAAATATTTTAAAAGTAGCTAGTAGCCTCAACAAACACAAAAGAATGTACAAACAATGGTCACTGTGGCAAGGCTTCAAAGATCCTCAGCTGAATGAACAGAAACCACAAAGCAGACATGCTCGGATGTAAAACAATTATTCCACGAGTTAATTAACGGTACTTAAAACACTTTAAATATTGAGCAAGTCACTAGAAAAAACTGTTTTAACAAATATTTAATCATTCATAGTCCAGTTGTGTCAATTATAACACAGATTTTTTTTTCTGTAAATCATTGAAGGAATAAAAACGAGTTTACAAAGTTGTTTTTTTGTTCTTCACCCACTGAACCAAACATAGAATCTCTGTGCTAAATATTTAAATGTATTTTTTGCAAATATCCCAGTGATAATAGTGCAAGAGATACAGTACAGTCAGAAATAGCACACAGTTCAGATGTTTGGCTTCGTGTCTTCAGTTAAAGGTAGTTAAAAATTAGAGTTTGTGTGACTTTAGTGTGACTAAAGAGCCGCCGCTGCTAATTCAATAAAAGAGCGGCTCGTGTTTGGATTTCACTGTCTAATGTAACGATGTGTCTCAGGAACAGGACGTCAATTCAGAAAACAATAAATTACATCTACAGCTTGTCTGAACAGTTATGATTTTAACTTACATAAAAAAACAAACAAAAAAAGAAAAAAACAATTGGCACACTTAATTCATTTTGCTAAATTCCCAACTATATATACAATTTAAAAAAAAAAAAAGAAATAAGTTTTACATGTCACAATTACCCAAAAGTAGTATGTGTGTGGGGGGGATGTGTACACCTGTGTTTCATGGGATTATGTCTGGTAGTGTCTGTAATTCTTGTGCTCTGCTTCATGACAAAAGCACTGTTGCACACTCAAAAGACTTAAAAGCAGCAGACTGATGAGCAGGGCTTCATGTATAACACTCGGTGCAGTTTTCACACACATATACAGACCAAAATAAACCTCAACCCTATTACATCCCACTGATTGTTCCAGGAGACCTGGTGCCCCCACGTTCTTGACCAAACATCAATGTCTAATCCCATCCTTGTTGCGAGTGTTGATATATCAACCAGCCTGTCAATACTTCATCTGAACATGATTTAAACTGTTATGGATCACAAAACACAGGGAAAAACTGACCCAGTTGGGTTAAATTGTTCTGCTTTACTTCCATTTTCTGGTTTGATTGAAAAACTAATAAAGTCATCAGCAAGAAGCAGCATCCGACTGAGGCTGCCATCGATACTTGCAACCACACTGTGGTTACATATTGATAAAGCAAAGAGCAGTGGATGAGTATGGAAGATCAATGCAGCATACTTTACTTCTCTTGATGAGCGTGTCTGAATTCTGCAAGCAAAATATGAGCTGCATTAACGGGTTATAATCTATATGAAGTTGATTTAAATGAAATTTTAAGACTCCCTATTATCTGTACATGGACAGTACACTAACTTTCAATGACACTACATAGCATGAAGGTAATTTTGGAAAGATAACTTCTGAGAAAAACATTTATAATCATTACTTAAACAAATGCACGTGTTAACACTACCTCCACTTACAGGTGATCTGCCGTAAGCTAAACCTCATACATTTATTTTACTGCTCATGATGTCATAAGGGAGACTTAAAATAATTTATCTTATTTAATGATGTGTTAACTATGCAGTTTTTTTAAAAGTCTGTATCACACCATCTGTGTGGAAGATAGAATATTTGTCATGCTTCTTTTAATGTATTTATAAATGAAGCCCCTGATGCACATAATATTGAACGAAGCCTTAACATGACAACAGCTAAATCAAAAACAACTTCAGCCCAGATAGGCTGAAAGCAGAAATAATTCAAATCGCTCCTCACTCCCTCACTGCTTGACCAAAACTATATTTCTCTTTGCTTCACTCAACTGCCGACTGGTTCCTCCAGCGACCGCAGCAGATATAATTTGCAACACTGCCTGACATCTTGACACAGACAAAACAATACAAAGCAAATCCAACCCTCAACCCCCGCCATAAAGGAAGGAAGAAATAAAGCAACAACAACAAAAATACTACATTTGATAGTTATCCACACAGTTAGCGAGTGTTTTCACCCACTGCCTCGTTGCCCAGGCTTCAGCCCACAGTGACCCACTTGAGGGCATCTTGGGTAATGGTGTGCTGACTTGTGTGAGGAGAGGGCGGGGTGCAAAAGGCCGGGTGAAGAGTGAAGCAGCCACATGTGCGTCTTTTCCTCTCCTCCTCTGCCTTTCGTAGGCGCCCTTCTTCTCCTGAGCCCATCAGTGTTGTGTTTGTGGAGTTGTATGTTGTTGTGGATCACGTACAGGATGGGGTGAGGGGTGTGGGGGCCAAGGTCACTGTCGCCGATCCTCCGTCTCTGACCTTGAGAATGCCATCACCACGTCCTCTGCACCTAAGAACCAAAAGGAGAATGTAGAAATGCACCTTAATGCAAAAAAGTTCACATGATATTTTCACAAAACTATATTTCAGGCAGGCAATCAGGCAGGTTGCAATAAATCTGCCTGATGAAAAACCAAAAATTAAGCAGCAGACTGGAGATTTTCCCTTTAATCTAAAAAAGGAACATAAATTGTTGTGTTATAGTCAATGAAAATTAGGGCTGGCCGATCATGGAAAAAATCATTATAATGATTATTTTGGCCAATTTTGAGATCCCAATTATTCAAACAATTATTTTCTAGTTACACGATGCATTAATTTAGCATTTCTTTCTAAGGATTCGAAATATATCCAAAATAAACAATGTATCCAGCTTTTTGGCAATTACTCTATATTTGAAAAAAAGAAAAGAAAAGAAAGAAAGAAAAAAAAAACTTATTTATATATATTAAAAAAAACCATCCCAAAATAAACTTTGTTGAGCTTTAGTGCGATGCTAGAACATTCCAAATCTAACATTTTTGTTAATGACACCCAACAAACTGCCTGGGATAACCTCAGAATAACTTTTAGAAATTGTTCCAAGAAAAATGGCAAATTATATATATATATATATATATATATATATATATATATATATAGAACAAAACAAATAATAAACATGGTTTCAACTCGATTATACGAGTTTGGAGAATGTTTGACACAAAAATTGAAATCCCGATTAAATTTCGATTAATTGCACAGCCCTAATGGAAATGCATCTTAAGTTCCCACTAAAGATGTTAGGATGAAAAAAAGGATCGATCCGCACACTTGATCTAGCTCCCAAATATGGTTTATTTCACCAAACAAAGTGACATTTTGGGCCACTGCCCTTCTTCAGGACAAAAAAAAAAAAATAAAAAATTCACTCTAAAAAGACTAAAAGCACACTAATGATGTTAAAATGTACCACAAGCACTCAACTGCTATTTGTATTTTCTGCACGAGTTGGATTTGGGTCTTGGTCATGTTTGAGCAGAGGACCTGAGTGCAGCCTGGTGCAAGATGAGTTTGCTGATTAGAAATGGAGGATAAGGGTTTTGAATACATGTTGTGTTGCCTGAACCAAAACAGGACCATTCTGCTCCATGGACGTCACATCTGCATTTATACCACACTGTTTTCAGTCTACACGCATCTCAGACCTCTCATTATATAAACCACAACATCTAAGAAAGGCATGTCCATGTTTTGAACTGTTTTGGGACTGGATCCCACGAAATAAATTCTATCTAAAAGTAAACTTGTTTTATTTGTCTTTTAAATCCCACCAGCAGGAGAGCCATCACAGAGCCCTGACGGGAGATGCTGGAGCACACAGAGTGGCCTGCTGATGGTGGTATCATGCTCTGTCACGATAACGCAGAGATCTGAGGCTTCTGTGCCATTCAATCTCCTCTTCTGTGGCAAGGAAGCGAGTTAGAAAATATAAATTAATATTAAAAAAATATATTAAAAAATTATATTTTATTATTAATTAAAATTTTTTTTTTATTTATATTTTGTTTATTTAAAATTAAATTTAAAATTTTAATTATATTATATATATTTTTTTTTTTTTGAGTAGAGCTTTATTATAATTTATATAAAATTATTTTATATTTTAATATGATTTTTATTTTATTTTTTTTTTTATTTTTATTTTTTAAAAATTTTTTTATTTTTTTTAAAATTTTATTTTTTAAAAAATTTTTTTTTTTTTTTTCTCTCTTTTTTTTTTTCTCTTTTTTTTTTTCCCTCTCCTTTCTTCTCTTTCCGGGAATAAAAATCTCCCCCTTCTTCCTCTCCCTCCCTCCTTTTTCATTCTCCCCCTCCCGGTGTCTTTTATTTCCTTTCCCCACACCCCCTCCTTCCTCTTCCCCCCCCAGCCCTGTTTGCATAACCTTTCCTTTTTTTTTCTTTTTTTTCTGCCTCTATTTGTTTTTCTTTTGTTTGTTTTTTCTTCTTTTCTCCTCTGTCTTCTTGTTGCCGGGACGGGTTAGGCGCCCCACGACGCCCCCCCCCCGGGTTCTCTTTCGTCCGCCCCCCCCCCCCCCGGGGGTTATTAAACTTTTTCTTTCCCCCCCCGGGACCCCATGGGCCGCCGCCCGTATGTCCGGGTCTGCTTTTTTTCCCTCCCCCGAGGCCCGAGAGGGATAGGATGGTAAGTAGGGAGGAAAAAAAAAAAAGAAAAAGCTTTTTTAAAATTTTTTAAATTTTTTATTTTTTTTTTTATTTTTTTATATATTATATTAATAAATTTTTTTTTTTATTATTATTTTTTTTTTTTTTTTTTTTTTTTTTATTTTTTTTTTTATTATTTTTTTCCCCCCCAAAATTTCTTTTTTTCATTTTTTTTTTTTTTTTTTTTATTTCATAATTATATTTTTTTTTTTAATTTAATTTTTTTTTTTTAATTTTTTTTTTTTTTTTTTTTTTTTTCCATTTTTAATTTTTTCAGCTGTGAGGCACCAGACTGCCTGTGAATATCAAATGCAAGCTTTCAGCTCATGATATTAAACTCACTAAGCATCTGGTATAGAAAGAAGCCACTGACATGCTCCAATGTCCGTTTTCTTTCTATTCCTTTTGTGTCTACTTCCATGTTGCTGAGTCTGTGTCGACCAGTTAACATTTCCAGCCACCTTCAGGTTGACTGGACTAATGAATCCTAACAGATACAAAATAAAACTTCATCAGCTATTTGTTTAGAAAGGAATCATCTATTAGCTGCTTGTCAACTGTAATTTATAAAGCTATTTGGGCCACTGCACATCTGCAAATAAAGTTTCTCCTCAGGTAAAGGAATAAATGACACTTTTCCAGTTGTCATGATGTCATCTCAGTACTTAATATATTAGGCAGTTTAGTTCATGCAATGAAGACTCTGAACTTTAGTTAAGAGGTGGGAGAGGTCTAAGAAAAAAAAAATCTTTGCACTATTGCACTCAGCAGCCTGATACACCTCACTTACTGTAACTCCTGGTAAATGAAGCAAATGTTATGTATGACAGCAGGAAGTACGGTGTTTGGTTCTACATTGAAACAGTTAACAAAAAAAGGGGGGGAAATTACACCTGAGTATGATAATTTGCAATTAACGTCACCCTGCAATGATGCAAAAACACCTGAAAAGTATGTCAGCTATCACCAACACCAAGATCAACACCATTACAAACGGCTGTAAAGGATTCCTGACAGCACCTCGTTCATGCCTGCTATAAAAAGGGCTTGAAGTGGTTGTGAGATTTAATTAGCAGAGATGCAAAAGTAGGCCACAGACAAGTTTCTTCATGTTTTTTTTTTTTTTGGGGGGGGGGGGGGGGGGGGGGCAAAGGGTGGACCCTCTTCATTAGACAGCACAGACCCTCTAAACACAGAATTTGTGTTTCATTTGGCTCTCTCACTGAGAAAATAACTAAAATCTTTCTGTGCTACATTCAGGACATTTTGGAGCTTGGTATGATCAAGACTTGTGGGGGGGAGGGGGTGTTTTTTTTTTTTTTACTTTCATGTTCCCCCTCCCATGGGACCTCACTGGCTTCCCATTTCGAGTCTATGGTAGGAAAAGAGAAAAGAAAAGACAAAAAGCTAAAACAGCTAAAGGGCAAAACTAGCACCAACAGGACAAATAGCTCACAATAGGGCTGTGCATAATCGGAATTTGATCATGATTTCAATTTTCATGTCAAATGATCTACAATATGATTATATATGATTATACAATCATATAATCAAGCTATAACAATTTGCCATTTTTCTTTGCACAATTTCTGAAAGAGAAGTGCGTGCACAATACATTCTCCTCAACGCGGCCGTGCTGCAACCTACAGTGCACTTACACAGCTGAGGAGTGAAGGTGGTGTGTTGTGTTTTGCATTACTTATCAATAAAGTGTTTTTTGACAGAGAGACAAATGCTGAGTAAATACATTGTGTAGAATCGTTTGAATAATCGTGATTTCAATATTGACCAAAATAATCGTGATGATTTTTTCCATAATCGAACAGCCCTAGCTTACAATGCTTAAAAGGAGAGAAAAGGTTAAAAGGTTCTTGTTTGGTGCAGAAACACATTCGAAGACCCATTTATCAGAATAAATATCTGCTTGGATGGCAGTGTGAAGAAGCTGATCCTTCTATAATGGGCAGTTCAGATGAAGGTCACTGTGTAACTTGATCCCAGTAACCAAACAGATATTCTCTCAAAATACCTCAACGGCTGGGCTATATCTGACCACTTTGACTGAGAGTCATGTTCAGACCTCGCCCAGTTTCAAACACACACGCACACAAAAGCTCTAGCCAATATGATGGCAACGTCAGGTCCCTAAACACTGTTGCCTAGCGACAGATAAAAATCAGGCTGCATTGACGCAGCTGTGTATGAGCAAGCAGCTTTTGGTTTGCTTCGATGCACCTCTACATCCGGCCATTCTCAAGCCCTCCGATCTGTTTCACACTGATGCTTCATACGGCCCCACAGAGGTGAACCAAACAATTCAGGAAGGTGGATCACATGAAACATAGTAATAATTCTGAATGTGGTCTGTCCTTTATTACATGTTAGTGAACTCCTCACCAGTTAAGGCAAATGTCAAAGTTGATGAAAAGCAAAAAGGACAAGTATTATTTTAATATGTCAGAAAATGTTTCTGTTTTGAAGCAAATACTTCATATAAATTGGAATAAAGAAATTAAACAGGCTTCAAATTAAAATACAACAACACCTAATGCTAGAACAGTTTTATTATAGTTATATTATAAAATATTTGAGAAAACCTGAGATAATGATTTTCTATTTTTCTTTTAATCTGGAAAAACAACCAATTTGATGAAAAATACACCAGATTAATGAAAAAAATAATAATTCAGGTTTGGCTTTAGGCCATTGACAGCAGCAACAATAAAAACAAACAGTCTTTCTTCGCACTTCTGAGAGACTCAAAATCAATATATGGTTTGCTTGAAATTAACAAAGAAACATAAAAGCCTCAGTGAAACCTCCCCGGATAAGAAAGCTGTGAATAAACCCAAAGGGAGTTTGTTTGAAGTGAAAGGCACTAAACTGCGTCCTGCCAGTCTTTCTAGCCGGAATAAGCAGAGAGGCATCCGCACGATGACTAGCGTTGAGGAGATGTAGCGCTGACAACGTTTAAGGTCACAATCTGTGCAGGGTCAGCTGAGGAGATAAAGACACTGACAACAGTGGGGATGGGTTAAGAATAATGACACATACCAGGGGAGTGTGTGTGTGGTCCAGCTCGTCGTGTTCAACGCATACAGGGGTCTACATAAACAATGCCAGGGCATTCAAGGTTTGATCCACTGGACACAAAACAAAACTGCTCATCCTAGTAAAGAATTAAAGCTTTTCCCTGAAAGCACAGATTTGATTGAAATTTTCACTTATTTATTAATTTATCTCCCCTATATATAAACCACAGATACAATGCAGTTAATTTTTCCGATTGATATAAATTGGAAACTGCTTCTTTGCCAGGTTTCTCTTTGCATAAGATAGATAATATATTTGACATTTTAGCTGATGTAACAATCTCAGTGAGACAAACAAAAGCTAAGTCTGGTGAGACCTTTGGTTTATGTTGTCACTGAGGCAGCAGCACTAAAAGAAAGGCTGGTAATAAATAGCTTATTCATTTAAAGATGGCTGCAACGCTCTATTTGTATAATATCTTTTATACAACTACATACTGACACCTGGGGGATTCAGAAGAGATTATTCAGTAGGACAAAACCAAGGCTCTGTGTGTCTGTGAAATAAAGTCGGGTAAGAAATGGGTTTTTCTAAATCTTGGTCACTGCTAAGATTCATACGACAGGACAGAACAGGATAAACTGAGAATCGATATGACTGCTGGGGTAAAGAAAAAAAAAAAGAAGAGTCCTTACTCTTTGTGACATGACTTTGACTTAGAAAAGGCCTGTTAGGAGATGCTATCAAACTACAACTGTAGGACAGACAAAGGGAAACATGACTGTGTATTGATGGGGCATGACTGCAGTGACTTCTCAAATAACAGACGACGCATTTCAGCAAATGCAACAGAAATGACAGGAAGGTATAAGACACACACACTAGCTGTTTAATTATCACTCCCTTAATGACACCTGCCCCATCTTTTGAAGCTGCAAGTCCCAGCAACACTGAACCCCAAGGGGAAGCACTGAGGTTACCCTGACAACGCCTCCTCCTTATCCTCCTCCTCCTCCTCCACTTTCCTCCTCTGATGAGGCCCTTCAATTTCCCTCTGGGATGAATTAACTCTCCGGGTTCAAATCAGACAGGCTAATAAGTCCAATGATTATTGTTTAAAGTAAAGTGATTCCAGTGGTAGAAAGGTGTGGATGAAATGTCCAGGAGAGGAAGAATAAGATCCAAACATGAAGAAAATACTGCAACCACGGTTTTACAGGAAAAAAAAAAAATCCTGCTTTCCTCTATCTTAATCCAACAGTGAATAACTAATACTAACAGTTAATGAACAATAACTTTAGTCATTCAGTATGAGCCAAAAAAAGAACAAATTTACAACCTTCACTTCAGCTCATATTATATTTCCAAAATAATAAGAATGTTTAAACATAGCCTATGAATTTCTGTTGAGACAATACACGTTGTCCCTCTGCACAACCAAAATGAGCCTTTATTAAAAGGTATTCATAACATGAAAGCAGAATAAAGACAATATCAGCCTCAGTGCCTTTGGCAAATAATTTTTCTCTGGCCTAATTAAATAGCTAAATAAAATTCAGTATTTGCATCTATGGTAATCAGCCAATTAAAGCTATCTGAAATGCAAATTCGGTGACTTGTGAGAAACATGAGAAGTAAGTGCTGTAAGGTGATTTTCTCTGTTAACAGAAGAACCAGGATAACAACAGTTAAATTCAGGGAATGACTCAGGGTGGGGGCAACATTTCCAATCAGTCTGATCAAATAAGATGAGGATGGGTGACATTTCTATAATATTTAAACCACATTGCTCAACAAACTAGTGGATTTTTTTTATGAGTGTGATGGGCTAAATACATCTTTTAGTTGATGCACGTTTAATGCTTCCATTTAAAATTTCCTTTGCTCCTCAACAATACCATCATGCCCTCGGCGCCCTCTCTAAGCAAGCCGGTAATCGATCAGTGAGGCCATGTCTGACACATGACACTGCTGCTCCACGGTCAGACACCTTAAGGATGCTGGTATCAGAGAATCCTGCACCATACTGCAATCATTCACACTGGTGTTTAGTCTCACACTCAGGAAAGGAATATTTGAGGATGGGTCCATCTGTCTCCAATCCTGCTAGTGCACTTTACATAATACTTAACTATCCCAAAAGATTTCCTGCAAGCTGTGCAGGCCATTTTAAATCAGGAAACTAGAGGGGGAAAAGGTACATGTGAACAGACAGGGTAAGTCACTCTCACAGAAATTTAACTTTTCAACTTTAAGCAGCAGCACAAGTTTTAGAATTTCATTAAAACTGCAACGAGGCCAATTTAAGTCCTCAATAATAAAAACAATAATAAAAAATAAAGAACAGATAAGTGTTCTGTCAAATGTCAGAAAGACAGGGTGCTCAAACTAACCCCGTTAACATTAAACAGCCATTTTATGTCAAAGCGGGTGATGTTGTTCTTTCAATTCTCTTTCAAGCAAAAAGAGAAATATAGCTACAAACTAACAAGAAAATCAAATCAAATCTGTGGGATCAATGTCTGCTTCAGACAGTCTGGGACAGCTGTTTTTAGGCAGAACTGCTGCAAGAGTATCAGGTGTATCAGCCATGCAAGATTAGAAGCAAACAGTGTTTGTCTGAAATACTGGCAGACAGACGGACTGTCTGCAGGGCTGCTGCACTGTGTGATGGTGAGCAGGCTCCAACAGAGGGGCTGCTGCATACAGAAACATCATAGAAAACCTTTCTATAATGAGGTGAGAGCAGAATGATTTCACTACACACCTCCTTGACAAAAATAAGGGACATTCATGTACAATAAGATGGTAAAAAAAAAATTGACTTAGAGTATAATTTGAATATATTATAAAAAAAATAAAAAAATAAATAAAAGAATATAATTTAGACAAAATAACATTTACTTTTAAGCATAATCACCTTGTCAGATAAGACACTGGTAATTTACAAAGGGTGAGAGTTACATTAAGACAGAAAACTTTCATCTTCATGCAGCTAAGTTTCCTTACATCACCTCAAAAGGACCTCAAGTTGGCTAATGCATACTAAATGCTGTCCTTCATGCAGCCTTGAATATTGAAAAACCAATTAAGTCATTGCCTTCTTCCTAATGCCCAATCACAATACCTCAGACAAAATGCAGACCACAAATAATTCACTGGCACACACCCATTGTGTGTGTTTTTGTGATGTATAATGCATACTTGCAGCACGTCTCACAGTTATGTTCCTATATAATTAATGATGCTCATCCTCGCTGTATTGACAAAGCAAAGACAGAGTTCTACATTTACAAAAGGACATGAAGCAAGAGAGCATGAACAGATAGCTAATTTATAATTGTATTAACTATGGATAACAGCTGACAGTTTATAAAAGAAAATAAACACTATCCTCATCTTTGGGTGCTGTAATCTTAAAAATGTGATGATCCTATCTGATGAAATGGTTCTGTGCTGGCTGATGAACAAATGCAGTTACAATGAAATCCACACAGCCTTAATTGCATCCCTAACATCTTACATAATCATCCTGTAATTCACCAGCATAGAAAGGAGATATTTATAAATTCAACCAGCACCGATTGTTTCTTTGCAGAGAGAGAGGACACAGACAAGGACACTCGAATGTGGGTAAGACGTTAAAAGCAATCTTCCCCGTCTTTCAGCTCCCCTGAGGGAAACATTTTATAGAAAGCAAAGCAAAGTACCTGAGCACTAGCAGGTTTACCACAGCAGAACAGCAGGCTGCTTTCTAACAGCTGTGATTTGGACCTCAAGAGTAGTTACAAAAATATCATCTATTTGCTGCTTCTTTCTCAGGAAACTGCAGCACCCCTCCACATGAAGCAGCACCCTCTTGTGATTCAAAGTTGAGTAAATTATAGAGACAACTCAACAGCACCCTCTTGTGTACTGCATTGAAAACACATGATTAATATACCATATCTAGAGTAGCCCAGCAAAGTGTGTGAGCAGTAGGCTTTACACAATAAGAAGTTTTGGGGCCGATCACCATTCACCGATTAGAGAGTTTAAAAAAAAAAACGATCCTCAATCCGATTGTGTGAGGAAGCAAATGTATCTATTTAAATAACTTGTTTAACAGTATTTATACAGTTTACTGAGCATCATAAATGGGATTTTTGTTTACATTTTTTGTCCTGAACTGACTGAGATGAAAAGGTTAAACATCAATAACCTCTAATGGGCATTCAACTTTAATCAGGACAAACCAAAGTAGTTTAAGGCAGTGGCACAAATAATAGGCACAACTTTAACAGGCATATAACTGATTTATAATGCAAACAATGCAAATGAAGGCAGTCGTGCTCCTTAAAAAGTTGGGGCTCACATCTGATGACAAATATCAGTGGTAAAACTAATCCAGTGACTGTGTTTCCTCAGAAGGCCCTTGACGTGAGAATGAACAACCTGGTGCAGCTCATTTAGTCCGGTATTGCCACAGTAGGGCTAAAATATACTTTCTGTGGACGCATGCGTCAGTGTCAGCGTTTGGAACGTTTGTGTACATACTTGCTGCAGCATGTGAGGAGCACGGGGCTGCCGAAGCGCTCGATACTAGAGGTCTCCCCGGGTGACTACGGAGCTCTTTGACTGAAAGGCCACAGTGCATTTCCTGTGCATTTCAGCAAACAACAGTTTACCTTAAACTGTTGCAGCATGAGTGTTTGTCACCGTGTCTCCATACCGCGGACATGTTCGCTTACCTCCCTTGCAACTGACATCGCCATTCTTTAAATGTGGCATATTCTGGATTCTAAAAACTTTATTGTCCAGCACATAGTGACAGAGCTCACCTCAAAAACGCTTCAAAGACATAAAACATACTAGAGAGATGTGTCTATTCTGCTTTTTTTTTTTTTTTTAAAGTTTAATTGGTGTGAATGAGGGTTTTACAGAGGCAGAATCAAAATGACAATGACGTCACAAATCGGATCGGTGAATGAAGAGTTAAGGACACACAACGGAACTTTTAGACCTTAAAAATATGTGTTTCTGACTCGTTTTGATGGCACATCAACATTCATTATGCACATTTTTGAGCAGTCACTACCCAGGCGTCCCAGGACTCAGAAACAGCAGCATGTACGTTTTCCCATCCAGGACTGTGACGTTGCAGCCAACTATTGGTTGCGCAGTGCATCACTCACTAGCAAACGGATATGAACTAGATATGAACAGCGCAGGTTTTTTGAACGCGCATCATGTGGGATTCTGTAAAGAAACGCAAGAAAACATTACCGGAGGATGAGAGGAAAAGAAAGAGAGGAAGGGACAGAACAAGAATCAAGATAAGACTGTCTTTTACTGGCTAGAGTGAATCACAGTACAGGTACGATGCTAGTTTAGCCGCTAATAGGGGGGGCGTCACTGAGAAAACTGCTAAAAATTCCATTGTGTGTCTGGGGCCGATCAAAAAATTTGAAAAAAATGTGAAATATCAGTCGATCCAATCAAGCTGATCTGATCCGTGGAAAGTCTAGTGAGCAGTGATTTGCTTTACAGTGTAAACACCACAATATTCTCCACTGAAAGCAGCGACACCAGAGTTGCACTCCCACTAAGGATGAGTCACTTGTTTCTTGTCATGCGCTCTGTTTGTTGTGTGATTAATCTCAGTACTGGTGGGCAGCTAAGTTGTCCCGGGTGCAGTTGGGAAACCAGCTTAGCCTGCTGGTTTAAAGACTGTAAAGGTTGTGTGTGGAGAGATTTTCCATTATTTCCAGTCTGGGCTCAGCAGTGCCTCAGTACCTAATTTGTGTCCATTAAAAACAAACAAAAAGAAAACATAAAAAACCCCAAGATGATAGGAAAAAATAAAGGTCATACCAAAGCAATAACTCTTGCAAGAGGGTTCTTGTGAATGTGCGCACTAATGTGGGAGGTGTGTGTGTCAGTCTTACCCTGGTCTATGTTGTGCTGTGGTAGCTGGCTCATCTGACTGTGGACCACACCTGCGTAATTCCGGAGAAAAGCCTCTTCACTTGGTGTAAGCTGAGGAGAAGTAAAGAAAGTGAGTTCACAAATTCAAAAACAAATTTTAACTATGATCTAGAAGGCACAGTCAAGTAAGACATATTTGAAGCAAACCAATGAATAAAAGAAACAATTAATTTGTTCAGCTGCATTGTTTCTTCAGTTCCAGTTGTATGTTTATGTACCAATCTCTTTCTTCAAATATTTTAGGGTCAAAGAAATATTTTCTCCCTGTGCCAAGTTCAGTTCTACTCCGGTGTGAACAATCACAGTCAAACTTTGAGCCATTAAAAACAAAATTTCTTCTCATTTTCTTTTTTGGGTACAGACCAAGATATCACGGGCTCCAAACTGATTTTATGTTTTAACCAAGACTACAGGTACTACCCCAATAATTTGAATACCCAGAAAAAGTTCATGTATTTCTGTAATTCAACTTAAAAGGTGCAATTTACATATTGTTTAGACAAATAATATGTGAATCAATATATTTCAAGCTTTTGTTTGTTTGGATGTTGCTGATTAGAAGTTGCAGCTTTAGAAAACCTCAAATTCAAAAAACTCAAAAAATTAGAATATTGTGAAAAGCTCCAGTATTGTAGCTCAGACTGTCACATTCTAATCAGGTACGTATTCCAAAACACCTCCATAAGTGCCCCAGCCTTTAAAAAAAGTCCCTGTCTTAGTTTAGAAGAGTTCACAATCATGGGGAAGACTGCTGATCTGACAGTTGTGCAGAAAACCTTGTGACTCCCTGCACAAGATGGGAAAGACACAAAAAGTGATAGCAAAAAAAGCTGGGTGTTCTCAGAGTGCTGTCTCAAAGCACATTAATAGACAGTTCAGTGGAAGGAAGAAGTGGGGAAGAAAATGGTGTACAAGCCGGAGGGCTGACAGCAGCCTGGAGAAGATGGTCAGAAAAGGGCTATTCAAAAGTGTGGACGACTTCATCAGGAATGGACCTGTGAGCTTCATCAAGTTCAGCATAAATGCAGCCGTCTACCAGGACATTTTGGAGCGCGTCATGCTTGCTTCAGCAGACCAGCTGTATGAGGATGCAGACTTCATCGTCCAGCAAGACTTAGCACCTGGCCACATTGCCAAAAGTACAAAATCTTAGTTCAACAACCATGCTTGATTGGCCCACAAACTCACCTGACCTGAACCCCATCGAAAACATGTGGGGCATTCTCAAGAGAAAGCTGAACGGGAAGAGACCAAACAATAAAGAAGAGCTCCAGGCTGTCATTGAAACATGTTTGTCTTCCATAACATCTGAGATATGCCAGAAGCTGGTTGCATCCATGCCACGCCGGGTTAAGGCAGTCACTCAAGCAAAAGGGGCCCCAACCAAGTACTAAGTACAGATGCAGGATTTTACTTTAGGAGGCTTGACCTTTTTAAATTGATTTCATGCAATATTCAAATTTTTTGAGTTTTAGAATTTGAGGTTTTCTTAAGCTGCAAGTCCTAATCAGCAACATTCAAACAAATAAAAGCTTGAAATATATTGATTTACATATTATTTATCTATACAATATGTAAATTGCACCTTTTAAGTTGAATGATAGAAATACATGAACTTTTTCACAATATTCAAATTTTCTGGGTACTACCTGTATATATACACATTTGTGTGAAAAATTGTTTGCCCCCTTCCTGATTTCTTTTTTTTTTTGCATGTTTGTCACACTTAAATGTTTCAGATAATCAAATAAATTTAAATATTAGACAAAGATAACACAAGTAAACACAAAATGCTGTTTTTAAAAGATGATTTTTTTTATTAGTAAGGGGGGAAAAAAAACCTCCATGGCCCTGTGTGAAAAAGTGATTCCCCCCGTTAAAACAAATTAACTGTGGTTTATCACATCTTTGGAAAGCTGAGTTCAATTTCTGTGGCCACACCCAGGCCTGATTACTGCCACACCTGTTCTCAATCAAGAAATCACTTAAATAGGACCTGCCTAACAAAATGAAGTAAACCAAAAGATCCGCAAAAGCTAGACGACATGCTGCGATCCAAAGAAATTCCGGAACGAATGAGAAACAAAGTAAATGAGATCTATCACTCTGGAAAAGGTAACAAGGCCATTTCTAAAGCTTTGGGACTCTAGCGAACCACAGTGAGAGCAATTATCCACAGATGGTGAAAACATGGAACATTGGTGAACCTTCCCAGGAGTAGCCAGGGGTATACACATTGACTTACCCCGGCTTTACACCTGGTCCGTGACGTGAGCGCAGCGCAGCGGCTTTGCTGCGACTTCCTCAGCGCGAGCATTTACACCGTTCACTGTGCGGCTGCGCAGCGCACCCGCGAGTGCACCAGCTGTTGTTGATTGGTGACATCACGGAATCACGAGAGGACTGCTAGATCGCCTGTGATTATCATCCAAATGGTTCATTTTGTCCACATGTTCATGTGTCATGGTTTCTTATTTCACTGTAACCTTGTGGACACGGAGATGACGTCATGTTCAGGTAGTTCAGCAGTTTAAAGCTGCACAGTGGCTTTTGTTTAGGAAGTTACCGGATATTTTACACTGAACCTGTGTCTGACTTCCTGTCTGGTTCGATCTGAACTACTGAAATTGACGCGGTGTCGGCGCGTGGAGCGTCAAAAATAGAGCCGGCGCGTGTCTTTAGCGCAGCGGCACGGCTTGCCGGAGCGATGACGGACCGCTCACGCGCCGTGGCATGAGCAATATGTTTCAAACCATTGATTACATGGGTGCGATCCGGTGCGCAGGGCGCAGGGCGCGCTGCTGCGCTGCGCTGACGTCACGGACCAGGTGTAAAGCCGGGGTTACTCTATCAAGCTATATGTAATGGATGTCATGGGTCACTAAATTGCTAAGCATATTTTCTTTTAGTCTGGAAACTCATTAAAATGTATTTATATAAAAATATTTTTCTAACAAGCAGTTGATAATAATAATAATAATAATAATAGTTAATGAGGATTAGAAATGGACTGAGCAGCTATGAATTTTAAGGGTAGAAACTCTGTACTAAAGTTATACTTTAAGGTCTTTGCATACAAGATACAGACTCAGAACAAATGAGAAAACAATATGCCACAGCCTAAAAAAAACAAAAAAACAATGCATGCTGTAAACTACACATTCTCTGTTGCACTAGCGATTGCAACTGATGCAGCTTCAAGGCTTGAAAAAGGGATTTTACCCTGTGTTTCTATGAGACACCGTTATCAGACTGCAATGATGGTTTTTGGCATTGAACGCCACACTGATAAGATTTTGATGATGGCGTTTAGTATATTATTGTGAATGTTTTCTAATAAAGCAACATCCAAGTACATGAAAACATACAGAAATGATACAACTTCTGTCATTTTTTCTAAACATAAAACAGAATCCAGATGTAAAAATGCTTTAGCTGTAAATACATTTTTTTAATCAAACATCAGTTTGTTATTTCTGGGCTCATTTCTGTTCATTACCAATTGTTTATGAGCAAAGACATTAAAATGAACTGCATTTTTACATCTAACATGTCAACACCTCAAATTAAATTTATAAGAGTAGCTTGTATTGATCAAGGACATATTCATACTCAGTATTCATACCCATGTCTTCTGGTTTACATCCTAGTTAATTTCCTCAGAAGGTCCAGTTCGCTTGGGTGATGTGGATCAAAAAAGTGAACTTGGGTCTATAAATGTACATCTCAGTCTACTTCAAAAAAAACACAAATGTGCTGATCAACCTCAGACTGACTGAATGCTACCACCACCAATTGAACCAAGTCCCCAATTGTACCATCCTTAACGCACCTTAAGTCATCGTACTTACATTTGATCCCATTTTTTTAAGCATGAGCAGGACCCGCACTTTCTGTTGGATGTACATGTCTTCAGGAGACTTCCCCGGCGCCTCCTCGCGGTTCATCCCCCCTGCTCCTGTAGCTCTGTACCAAAAACGATGGGAGAAAAAAAAAAAAGAAGAGTGTCACACAAGGACCAGCACAAATTCCAGCTCTGTGTAACTACAAGTCAAACTGGGTTTTATCAGTTACTACTCTGACTAGTGTTGCAAATTTGGGGTCAACGCTAACCATGCAGACATGATGATCAGATAGTTAACCAGGTACGCTGACTGAAAATGTGGTAGCATGTAAAACTCTCTGGATGTCTAAGCTACTTGGCCTGACCCCTTTCAGGAGACTTGCAGTGCAGGTTTGGCTCTTCACAGCATCATTAATATTGCATGACAGCTTTCACAGAGATCTCACCCCTGCTTGCTTCCATCTCTTATTCTTCTTCTAACTAATGACCTATTTTCACTGTCAATCTGTAGAATGTAGGCAAAGCAGGAGAAGAGAGGGAGGGAAAATCAAATGATAAAAGGAGCTGCCAAAGCTAATGTGGGTGACAGAATAGGAATAGATTCTGCTGTGATAGTGTGCACATGCTCACATCAAGGTCGGGTGTTGTTGCATTAGATCTCTCACAATCCATCGACAAAGGAAAGCAATAAACACAGCTGGATATTAAGACTAAATTTGCTAATTGAAAAAGCTTAGCATGCAGAAGAAATCAGTTTCAGAACAGTTTTGTAAGACAAAAATAAGATTCAATGGAGAGAATATCAGTATGCATGTCAGGGTTTATTCTCCCCAAGAATATTTCATAAAAAGCTTTTGCGAGCCACATAGACTATGATAGTTCTGGCAATTTATTTTGGCCTCTTATCTGTACAAAGGGCCACTAATGCATGTTGACAGGCTGTTTGATGTAGGGTTATATTTAATTGAGGAGCTGGCTTGCCGTCCCCCTTTCCAGAACCCAGGGGAGAAAGGAAGAATGAGATCCCTTTGGCCACTGGCTGGCATTTGGTTACCAATGTGAGGATTCATCCAAATCTGAGCAGCTGGAGGCCACGCTTCTGGTTAGTCTTTGTAATTACAGCAACCTCGGGTTGATGTTTACTGCACTTGACTATCTTCTTGTTCTCTTTTCAGTCTCACAAAATGGCAGCAGGACAATAAGAGGATGTGAATACATTATTCACTTCAACCTGAGACTCAGGATCAGTTTAATTGGAGAGCTGCTAAAGACACAAAGCAAGACAGACATGAAAAGATTGAGACTTGCCGGTGTCAGTTCAGCTGCTTAGTAAACCTTCAGGGGATTGGCGAGTGCGACTGCATTTGGGAGGGGGTAGTGATATAGGGAGGATGTTGGTAGAGGGTGTAGGGAGGTGGTGGCAGTGTCTTTAGATCAGCTGCAGTGACACGTTTGATCATGTCTCAGAGCTCCTTGCTTCTGACAAATGGGAGAGCTGAAACTCCACGCTAAGAAACATTTCAGAGAGGAGGCGAGCAGTATGCAGACCCAACTATATCTCGGCACCGATGTGACTCCTAGAAGAACGCTGGGAATCAAACGATCACTGCATATGACTGAATGAAGACCAGAGGATGAAGAGAATGTCTGAGATCTTTGAGGAAAGGAGGAATTATACAACAAATCCACCATAATGTTTGCAGATTTTTGAGGCTTGACAACATAAGAATTTTTATGTCTGCTGCTAGACAAAAGGGCGATATATTCCAGTCATCATCTGTATTAATAGGCCTTCTGCTTTCATGAAAGAGGCATTTCAGATTCTCTGATGTTTGCTTTTGAAGTTGAAAGCCGTCCACATTTAGCACCACGTCTTTCCAGGCTTCTGTTTTGACTACTATGATTTGTGTTTTTACTTGCTTGACAATGATGTCACTTTCACAGGAATACCTGATGTAAAAAAAGGATGCAATAATCCATGAAGAGAATCAGCCATATAGCTGGTTTTTAGTTTATCCATCAGCCTAAACATTGCCAGAAAAATTCATTTGTTGATTTAAATTTTAAGCTGCAGAGCAACTATAGAACTAAATATTTACTGTTCACATACTTGGTGAATTGTTTCTGTAGAAAACTGTGCATTCACAATTATGTAATGTTTACTTTCACACATACGATCTTGTTGAAGAATAATTTTGCAATGTGAATCTATTAGGCCAGGCGTGCCCAATTACAGTCCTTGAGAGCTACTATCCTGAATCTCTCCTTTACACCTGTGTAAATTGCTTAAAAGTCTTGTGTGCTTATCATGCAGAGGCCTGGTAACAAGCCATTCATTTAATTCAGGTGTGTTGGAGAAGATATGCTCTAAAATTGCAGGGTAGTAGCTCTTGAGGACCGGACTTGGGCACCCCTGCTTTAATGCAATGCTTAGTCATGGGTGTGTAGGCAAAAGAATGCTTAGCTCAACAGAACAAATCAAAACACACCAAATGTTATGAAAATATACATCTGTCAAAAATGTTTCAGCTCTCAAAACTGCTGCAACTCAAACTGCAGCACAAGATCCCATCACACATTTCACTCTGTAGAAATGACTGAAACTGCTCTCTGCAGTTAAAGCTGTGAGCAAAGCTAGTCAAGTTGCCATTTTATACGATTCTTGGACTTCTGTGACAATTGATTAGGGATGGGCGATATTTTATCGTGTGCGATATATCGTCAAAGAAATTCCCCACAATAACAATTTGAATTTATCGTTTTTATCGTGATATGACAATTTATCAGGTTGTGCTTGCAGCTGCACTACTTTGTTTTTATAAGCCGAGTTAGTTTTGCTGTTTGCATAGTTTAAATAAATGTGGAATTTGGTCTCTCATATTTCAGACTTGTTTGCTTGGTGTCACAACAGTTTTGCAATACAGGTGTACTACTTGAACTTAATTGATATAGTTTAGTGGCTTCTAGTATTTTGTAGGGCTTTCAAGACAGAATTTGGTGACAGATTTATAATACAAAATATTTTGCTGATAGTTTTTATCGTCACTTATCGTTACCGTGATAAATAAGAGAAATTATCGCGATATATTTTTTAGTCCATATCGCCCATCCCTACAATTGATTCATATGTTACATATCTATATTACAAAGCTGGGAAATTTAAACATGAGTATCAAATGAAAACGCTTCACTAACACTAATACATAAAAAGTGGATCTCGAGTAAACTGACTGCTAATATATTGTATCTACTGTATAGAAATGCTTTTACGTGCAGTTATACAATTGGAAAATTAATAGAAGGATCAAGATGCTTTAATCATTAATAGGTAAGATGTACTTACACCGAGTAATGATGCCAGCAAAGATTTACACTTCCACTATGAAGTAGTTCTTTAAGTTTCTGCTAGAAGAATACCTTCAACACATTAGCAGTGGATTAATATTTGCAGAGAGATGTATTGCAGATGCACACTATGAATCAAGAGTGTGAACAACCAAATCTAAATCTTTGACATCTGAAGAATGGAGCCTTGTCAGCACAGTTGGAAATAACAATGGTTAATAACAGTTATAAATATCATGACTGCTTTATAGCTACACCCATTTCATTTCTATTTAGAATCCCCTTACCCAATTTTATCCCTCTTCCACAGTTGCCTCTGTTTCATGATAATTAGAAAATAAACCATTTAGTGGAACAGCCTGACTTGACTAGTTAAAATCATGCACAAAATGTACTTATTAATTTAGAGGTATATTTGGAAAATATGACTATTCCCACTGACACACTAACAGAAACGATTAAAAAAAGATAGCAATAGTGCAAGACCACCGATTCAGTACCATCTTAAAATAAATGTAAACAGTGTTTCTTTGTCAAGAACTGAAAGTCTGATAAAAGTTATAAATAGATTCTAGAGAATGAATACACAAAATCAATCAATAAAGAGATCATTGAAAATATGGTGAGTGTATGTGGTATGTCTGGCCTTCCAAACTCTTGTTTTTGCATTACACATCATAAAAGAACCACAATCAGGATCCTGTCAGACTTCTTTGTGTGCGCCTGAGGTTCGCTTCTAGAGGTAGGCTGGCTCAACACACTAATCCCTCGAGGGATGCTTAGCCAGCCTCAGACACATACGGATAATATTTCAGACATAATCAAAGGCTCTCTTTAATGCTGATCTTGGCCTAATCCCCCTTCTCTTTCTGTCCATGTTGGGATGTTGTCAGTGTTGTGATCATGGACTGAGGCAACACAAACTCCTTGAGCCCCTTGAGGCGGTCCAGCTAAACTACATCATTGCTGTTCCTGGACAAAAGTAATAAAAATAACAGCTTTCAACCTAAAATATGTATATATGGCAGTTTTAAGGCAAAAACTATTATATAAATTATTTTGGTCAATATTGAGATTATAGTCGTTCAGCTCAATTCAATGAGAAAGAAAAAAACTTGCATATTGCATAATTCCTTAAAAGCAGGGGTGCCCAAATCGTCCTCAAGAGTTACTATCCTGCAATTTTTAGAACATACTCTCCCCAACACACCTGAATCAAATGGCAAATTCCCTAATGTGCATGTCATTCGGCTCTGCAGAGGCCTGGTAACGAGCCATTCATTTGATTCAGGTGTGTTGGAGAAGGGGAGTCAACCAAAATGTGCAGGATAGTAGCTCTCGGGGACTGGACTGGGGCACCCCTGCTTAAAAAGATTTTTTTTTTTTCAAACTGCTGAAATGGTTTTACCTATGTAGAAGTAAAAACACAAACCAGCCGTAAGAACCAAGTTTGGGATCAGCAGTGAAGCTACACTGATGGAAATGAAATTACAGCCGCTTAGAACCTCAAACAAAGGGAGTGGGGCTGGGTATCGATTCAGATTTCAAGAATCGATTCGATTCCGGTTCTTATAGCTTTAAATCGATTATTTTTGATCCGGTCTGATCTGTTTGATCCAATCCGATTTAGATTCGATCTCAATTTGGTTTGCCAGCATTGGAAATTTTTTTAGCCTTTACCTAAATCCCATGACTCTGTAGTTATGCAACATATTGATGCTAGTATCATACTGATATTCAACAACAAATGAATAATGTAGTTAATGGTGGCTGTAAGGACCAAACCCTCGCCCTTCATGTTGACACAGATAGTCGTCCACAAAATTTTCATACTCTCCAATATAAAAAAAAGCTAAATTCACAATAGTAAATCAAACAAATAAATAAAAAATAAAAATTCACAAAATTATGATTTAGTAAAGCAAAATACACAGTATTAAAAACTTAAAACGACTAGCGGCTAACCTGATGCTAACTATTAATGGAAATGCCATTGACATGCTAATGGAATTAGCATCTACGTCGTAACTTCAATGATAATATACAAAATAGCAAGTATCAATTTCACCTAGATCATGAACATCAACTGAATTTAAGTACTAGGCATATGTTTCTTATGCTCTGTTTACACTGAGTTTTTAGAAACTACTTGTACCAGCCCCACTTGCTTAGTCTTCTTCTGGCAGTGCACTAGTTTTAGTAGGCCTCCACTCTGTCCAGCTCACTATCTCCCCCTAGCGGGGCGGCTTAGCCACTGCAGTACATTAAATTGTCATTTAAGAAAAAAAGAAAATTGAAAACGATGTTTATACAAATGAATCGATCTTTGGAAATTAATATAAGAATCGATTCAGAATTGGAAAATCGATTTTTTAAAGACCGCCCTTTAAGGGAGGATCATAATAAAACATCAAGATACCAGGAGTTTGCACAGTTTGGTTGCATCCCTTCTCCAACACACCTGAATCAAATGAATGGCTCGTTACCAGCCTTTGCAGAAGCTTAATGACGTGTATGAGGAAATTAACCACTTGATTCAGGTGTGTTGGTGATGGTATGGTCTAAAAATTGCAGGGTAGTAGTTCTCGAGGACCGGACTTGGGCACCCCTGTGCTAAACAATGATTGTTTTATCCAAATTATTTTCTTTCATGAGCAATGGAAGTTACAACTTTTTTTTTTTTTTTTTTTTTTTTTTTACTTGTCCTGTCCAGCATCAAGCAAGCAAATGGAAATCTGATTGCTTACAACTTTAAGAGGCAATAAAATCTGGTTAACTACATAAGCCCAAATGATATGCAAATAAAATAAAATCTCTGCCTAAAGCTGACTGTCTAATTGGCATAAATGTTGAATGTATGAAAACACTGGCCCATTTTCTAAAGGTTATTGACATGACCCATTAATTTTTTAAACACCCAGTCACAAGAAAAGTAATTCAGTTTCATTACATTATATTCCCTACGCAATATAAGTTGAGTCATTTTTGCTAGACTGCCTTTACACATTTTTCTGTTGACACGAAAACATGTTGATAAAACAACTTAGTGCTGCAACATAATGTGTAAAGCTGATCAAGTTACAGCATTGATATTACCAGTTATTAAAAAAAGAGTCTCACTGCACCATATGAAGGACTCTCCATTTATGTAAAAACATTATAATTATATTACATAACAATAAAATACAGCAGAAATGCTTTCATATTGTATAAAAAGAAGAATCACAATGAAAAGTAACACGCACATCTATAATAAACTGAACTAAGATGTAAAAATGAATGTTACAAAAATTCACATAGGTCTAACTGTATGTTCAGGCCAAAAGTGAAAAAAGCGGCAAAGACGCCCGAGGCTGGGTAACAAACAGGACAGCTTCCAAGGCTGCAAGATTTTGTTGCCGCTTTGGTCGCACATCACGTGACCGACGTCAAAGTTAAATCGCACTGGTCATTTAAAGGAGCCGCACAGCGGACTTCTTGACAGCGTCGTTGCTGTTGCTCACCTCCAACTTGGATAAAGCAGAGCAGAGCTGCAGGATGTTTTGTGTGGTTATTAAATACAGGGGAAAAAAAATCACAGCATGAACATAAATTAAAATCATTTTCTAATTAGTCACATGCAGATTGAGTTGTTTTCTGCAGTATTGAGCAGAAAACAACTAACAAGTGACGTCATGATTTATCCACCACAGGATCATTAAACTTTTACAACTTTGAAATACACTAAAATATGGCTGAAACAAAAAAGCAGTGATGATAATAAACTCAGAATATAGCTTCAAACTTTGCAATAGAGAAAAGATGGAGTCAACCCTGCACAAGCAGCTGTTTCCGTGATCTTTGTTTAAAGAAACTGAAGAAACTCTGCGCATCACCCAGCCCGTTTAGCCCAGTAGAATCAATCCAGTCACAGTTCGTCTGCTAGTTTGGTGAAGCGGCATCATTTATTGTAGAGCAACTTCACATTATTCTCCAAGCTGCCCAACACTGACATTTAAACCCATGAAACCGTGCCCTAGGTCTGATTCAAAGTTTTATATTTTCTATGATACAGTCAAAAGTGCAACATTTATTAAAGATATTAAACTTTTACTCATATCATTACAAAAACAGACAAACCTTACATATTTTCTAGATGCTTAATTTCTTGTTTACAAGTGTGTATGTACTATTTATTGGTGCCTTTGAGAAACAAAAACGTAAAGAACATTTCCCCAAGACTAGGGCACACAGTGCAATACATTATTTAATGCAATAGGCCCACCCATGTTAAATGGAGGGTCAAGAAGGACAGAAGCTGCCAGTGAGCACCAGCACAGTAGTTGCACATCGTCTGGTCTGCTGTTACTGGCTCTGGAGTTCGCTGCTCACATGATGTACATCGTCTGATTTTCAAATCAAATTCCCACAGCAAGCAGAACTAAACTGCAATATGACTCTGAGAGTTTGATAGCCTCAGCAGAGAGAGGAAAAATTGAGAGGGAAAAATAACTTGAATTCAATCGTGAACTGATCCAACATCCTGAGCAAATGTGTGAGAAACATTAGTAGGCTGCAAGCCTGGTGTGACTGCCAGCTGAGCAGCCAATATTCTGGCCTGGTTTGCTGAGCAGCTGTGTTACTGCATGTACACACACACACGTTTCTACTGAAGGTTAACAATTTCATGACAGCCGTTAACATAAATAAATAAAAGAAACAGTTTACTAAAGAAAAGAACAATGTTTGTGTTCTTATGACTTTTTAATATTGTTGAACTGTGTAATGCCTGAAATCTGCCATAAATGAGAAAATAGGAGTGTCTGGTGTAGCTGAACACTCTGGCTCCATAAGACTTCAAAACAAGAGAGTCCCTTGTGCAACAAGACTGTCAATCATTAAAGAAATGACAATTCAATGTATAATAGATTAAAAAACAAACTAACCTCTTTGTCCAGAAAATTCTGCTTGATCATATGGTAGATTGCCAAACAACCATTATCTCAAGTTATAAGAGTTAACTATCCCACCAAATCATAGTATTCACACAAAAACCGATGTTCATCAATCTTCTCACAGGCCACCAGGCCAATTATATCCTCATGTAAGTTGATTTATTTATCCACTAATCCTTCTAATAAGAATGAATATTCATAATCATCATTTGTGTTTAGGGGCTTCTGTTAAGCAAAATTTAACCCCCGTGTTGTTGCTTGGGAAGCACTTGATGTGATGCAACTATGCTATCACAGTAACCTGTAAAAAACTGGTGATGCCAGCTTAGCTGAAGCCAACACATTAACATAAAACAAATAAGAAATAAGAAATGACGAACACTGATAGTCTGGCAGGCATCTAGAGAGACTGGAGAACTACTGTGGCACCCTTCACTCCAGTTTGTTGATTAAAATTTTGAAAATACTAAGTGAACACAAAGTGAGTGTAGATATAAGCTCCAGAACATCTGATGCATGAAGGAAATACATTTATGTGCCTTGGGCACTTTTAATTTCCTTTCTTTTGAGCAAACCCACAAAGCCAGAAAAAATCTGCAAGACGTAACTCTTACAAATGTACATGATAAGGTATCAAGTACTCATAATTCACTAGCTAAAACTGTAAGGTTTGAGCCTTTGTATCAAATAATAGCTGTTTCAGAAAATAAATATTAATAGCTAGCACAGACAGTCTTACCGTCTACTGAACCTAACTTGTAAGAAACCTTTTCAGTGGGCAATGCTGATCATTTACAGAGCAGAATGGCCCATGTGCAAATCTATTCATCAAATTGTTTGGCCTCTGGTTAAATATAGACACACGACTCATGGACATTTATTCCAGTGGAGTCTCCGTTTGCTTAAATCATTTTATACTGTATTTCATCTGCAATGGCTCATTTTAACTCAGCTAAGCAGGTCAAACCCTGCAAGTGTATCTCTGCATTGTTTTTTGGTCAAATAGGTGGCAGCCAAAGCCAATTATCTCAAAATGACAGAGGGCCAGGCCAGGTTAATCTGTTCATCAGCATGAACATGCTGAGCAGACACCACAGGCCAGAAAGGCTCTGACTTGGCTTTACTGGTTGTCTGCATGTTCACATGTACAGTGTTCACAACAATGGCTACAGTATTTGGGGACAATAGTAATGAACTAGATTGTGAAAACATGACCCATAAGTAGGTCATGTCTTGTTGTCACCATGTGAGGCATGAACTCAAACAATCCTGCGTAACTACACGAGGATACCTCATAACTGTGATTCTAGGTGTGCTCACCCAATTTGTCATATTTTCACCATTAACTGTTCAAATTAAAAATAATAATAAAATTAAAGGAACAATGTTTCTTTGCATTTTTAAATTCTGGGGTGCATTGATAGTAGATTTTTCAACACAAACACTTGAGAATGATTAATGACAACAATATAATCATTGAAATGATCATATTTGAAACTGCAATGGAACAACATATTTACTTTTGACATTATATAACCAAAAAGTAGAAAGGATGGCTCAGGCAGGTTTTAATAAGATTCACTATAGTCAGTGAAAAATTTGCTCTAATAAATGGTAGCGCAAAATGTTAGTAGGCCCTCCTGAGAGTGAATTATAGTAAGCTGGAAACATTTACACTTAATGCTACTGGGTTGCTCAAGATTTTTCCATAAAAGTTAACAAACCTTTAGTGCACTTAATTATCTTCTACGTGTTTAACTCCATTGGTGAGCAAATGTCTGAGTTAAGCCTAATTTGATAAAACACAGTTTTTCCAGAGAGAATGGTATATATATGAAAAAAAAAATATCATCGGCCTATGATCACAGAAAATCTATGCTCAATCCTCAGGGTCCCTCAAAGGAACTGAAACAGAAGCTGCTGCCTTAAGCAGGTCCCTTGGGGGTGCGGCTGTGAGATTTTCAAAAGAGCCAGCGTCAAAGCAAGGCATAAAATTCAGATTAGCAAACAGCTATATATGATCTGTGGGCTTGGAACAATGCGATGCAGGAGGCCATGCACAATAGACAAGGAAATGAGAATATATCTGGTATATTCCACAAAAACACAGCTGGAAAAATCTTTAATGGCAGAGCTAAAAAGATGGCTATGCTTTTTTTTTAAGTTTCAAGTGTTAAAACAAAATAATTAAGAAGACCTGGTAATAAGGAGGCTTCACTGGGTGTGAAAGTCATAAGTAGACATAAGCAGGTCTAATATTACAGTGCCAGGCCACAACAGGCAACCATAGAATGACAAGGGTTCTGCCAAAAACAGAGCAAGTGATTATGAGAAGAACCAGCCTTCCAATATCAGCATGAAGGCGGCTGATGACGTCCCCTCAGGGCTGGAGGAGCTTTAGCAGCCTCTGAAGAGCACCTGCCCTGCTGAGTGTGAGGAGGCAAGTGGCCCTAATCTTTCCCCAAAATCCAGACACCTAGGAGAATGTGCAAACCAAGGCAGGCTTGACATACTGTGGTACATGACCAAGACTGCCAGTTGCCGAGAGGATTCAATGCGCTTGCCTGTGGCCAAGCCCTGACACCTGCTGGCTGTAGCACTCATCAGTGTCCTTCTGCCAGCTGGGTGCCAGCTTTGCCACTAAAAGGTTGTCAGCTATCTGACGTGGGGGGTAAAGCAGACACTGTAAAAGGCAGGGTGGCACAATGCATCTACAGCTGGCACAAGTTAAAAATAGAAAACTAGTTAAATTGGCTATGAGAGTAAACTTCAGGATGAAAACTCATCATTGCAATTATGATGCAGCAGAAGCAGTATACAAGTCTATGTTAAATGAGTGAGACAAACGGGACTGTTTGTACTAAGGTGTAGATTTGTCATGGATATTAATTCCCCGTTTTTCTTGATGTCTCGATTAAAATATAATAATGTGAATATAAAAATAATTACAATTAATTCAAACTAAACAATAACGACGGTCCATGTAACTCATTGTTGTGGACTACTGAGTCAGTTCACTTCAAGCACAATAGAGAATGATAACCAGCTGATGTGAAAGACCGATTCGCAACTACATAAACACAAAAATTCTGTTTTGTTGATGTCGTTTTTTCCCATAAGTGATGGATACATATGACTGAACAGCTCTTGTCATGTTGCGGGACGTAGACTGTTCTAACTGTAGCGTTAGCAAACGGCGAGCCTTCCCCGCATTTTCCACACGGCTCTTCAGCTATATCCGTGCTGCTAAAATGTATGGACCGTACCCTGAACGACTTACAAGTCTCTTACGTTTTAATATAAGCAATCATTTTATTCACTCTCTACCGAACCCAAGCTGCCCAAGGCAAAGCGGTCAGTGCTAACAAGCCGAGCTAGCTCGCTAGCATGCCCCAGACAAAAGCCTGAATGAAGTTCCTATGGGTGCAAACACCATCCAGGTGCCGCTGCTCTGCCAGAAGTCTGGACGCTGCTTTTCAAACACGCGTATCGTTTCGAAAACCCCTGACAATGTGCAACTAGTCATGAAAACGATCGATATGCGCTTACCCCTCCTGGTCCAGCTTTACTTTCTTCTGTGTTCTGTTTGAATGGTGTGTTGTTGTAGGAGGGCGTCCTGTTCCGGGGTCACATCCCTCCAGTCGGCAGAGCTACGGCGGACTGGCTCAACGCAGAGACTCCACGGCTGGTTCTTCAGTACCGCAGTCAGCCGCTGGGGGGCGCTACAGACTGAGCAGATAGCCTACCAGGGATCCTCCAATACCGCATATGAATCTATAAATAAAACAAACATTCGTTTTATGGTTATCACATTAATTTATTAAATATTTAATCTTATGATCAGATGAAAGTAGAATTTTAAAGAAAATCGTCTTTTTATCTATCTATCTATCTATCTATCTATCTATCTATCTATCTATCTATCTATCTATCTATCTATCTATCTATCTATCTATCTATCTATCTATCTATCTATCTATCTATACTACTCACAAGAAGTTAAGGATATTTGGTTTTTTGTATGATGTCAGAATGAATCTAAAATCCATTACAACCTTTCCAGGTGAACTGAATTAAACTTTCTCTAAACCTTTCAATGCACATGTATATTCTTCAATGGTTAAATATTTATTCTGCATCATTCTGTTCTCCAAAAACCGAAAATTGAATATCCCTAACTTTTTGTGAGTAGTGTATATCTCTATCTATCTCTATCCATCCATCCATCCATCCATCCATCCATCCATCCATCTATAGATAGATATAGATATACATCCCTCTCTTCTTCTTCTTCTTCTTTCTTTCTTTCTTTCTTTCTTTCTATCTATCTATCTATCTATCTATCTATCTATCTATCTATCTATCTATCTATCTATCTATCTTCTTCTATTATATACAAGAACTATTATAACAACCAATAGAGGTCTGTCACAAGTAATGGAGGGGGTCAACACCCTAAAACTGTCTAGGCATGTTTACATCTATGGTAAAATTTGGTTATTTTATTATCAGAGATTGTTGTGGAACTCCTTTGCATAAATGTCAAGGTTGAAAACCAGTACTGTCTGGCCATGATGCTTAAGCTCTTAGGCAGGACTTTGTTTAAAGGAGATCTGATTTACTTGCGAAAACTATTCAGGGAGCTGCAGGAACATTTGTAAAATAAGAACATTGTTGCTCCATCCACAAGTTCAAGTTTCTGCTAGACTGCAATGGCTGGCTTGTTTATAGAATGTTGTTGAAAGAAGAGGTGATGCAACTGACCTTAATTTGCTTTATCTCTTTTTAAAAAAAAAAAAATATATATATATATATATATATTTGCCATGTCATATTTGTCATAATGTAACATTTTTAATTTCTGAATTTGATATAGTTGTCACAACATTTTTGGAATTAATGTTTTAACTCTTAACTAAAAAAAAACCTGTCTACCAGTAATTTCTGTAGTCCTGATTTCGCAAGACAGTTGCAAGACCATGCTGGCATATACACAGCACAGAGCCACGTTATACTCTAAAAACTGTCATCAGATTTACCATTTTACTTTAGCTAAGGACGAAAACCACATAATGAATCTACCAATAGAAAGGTTTGGTGGATCAGTTCCTGGCTTCCCAAGACTTTGTGTCCCGTGTCCCCACTGGACTTCACACATACCTCTGATGTGCCATCAGTGGATTAATGTGCAGGATAGAAACCCCCCCCACCCCACCCCATAAATAGACTAAAAATGCTTTATGAAAGCACACGTGTGTGGATGGATGAATGTGACATATCGTGTTAAAGTGCTTTGCAAAGTGCCATATAAATACAGTCCATTCATTATTTACTTCAGTTTGGTAAATGTATCTCTGAAGAGAGCTGAGCTTAAAACCACTCAATGGAAAATAAAAAATTAAAATAAATATATATATATATATATATATATACATGGGGGGAGAGAGAAAGAGAGAGAAAGGTGCAAAATAATTGGATCCTAGAAAACCTCAGTCTGGGTTGCACTGTTTATTGAGAATGTTTCCCTCAACAGCAAGTGATAACAAATGCATAAACGGGATGCAGATAAATGACAGCTTTCCAGTAGACCTGCTCTGTCAGGCCTTGAAAGATTTGTACCTTAAACAACAACATTACAATCAACTCAAAAGGCAACAGCAGTATATTTAACAGTTACCAAAAATGGCAATTCTTGTAGCTCAGTGTTTCGTAGAGCCCAGAGTGAGGGACAGAGATAATGAATGTTTAATTTCCACAGGTAATGATTCAGAAGCTTCTTGCTGTGTATTCTACAGCTACATTTTCTTATATAAATCAATATTTCAAAGATATTTATATAAAAAGCAGAGAGCATTTCAACTGTTCAGCTAAATAAAAAGACACCAAAAAGCACATTCATTCAAGTAGTCCTACAGGACGGGCAGCGGGATAAATGGCACGTAAAGTTAATCCATAAGCACTTGAAAATTAAATAATACCGCACAATATCAATTTAAACAGACATGTTTGTGTCTGCTATTCAGAGTATGATTGTGACATTACAAGCAAGAAATCTCCTTCATGGCATGTGGCACATCTGGTCAAAAATGCAACAGAAATCACAGTGCAAAACTTAAATATCACAGGTACACATTTACACACACTCACACACACACAAAATCCATACACGTTCAAAAAGCTATGTGACAAGTATCACACTATAACAAACACAACCACAAGTTAATGGCTTATTAAGTCAAGAGATTGTCTCATCTGGACCAATGTTCAACATTTTGCTTCTTTCACTGGCCAAAGGTTTCACATCTTAAACAATAGCATGTGGTCATCTCATTATGCAGCTGCCAATGATAGTTGTCTCATTAAATGAATAGCTGAACACCTCAAAAATTCAAGAAAAAAAAAGTCAACACCCCTTTCAGAGGGTGAGAACATAAAGGCACAGCCAGGAAATGGTTTGCTGGAAACCAGGAAAACAGTAAGCCTATAGTTGTGACTGTCTGCCAATGCCATTTAACATGATATTTAAAGACATAAATAGATAACTTAAAACATACATATATTACCAGAACCAGGTTAACTAGCTCCAACTGTTTCCACTCTTTGTGCTAAGTTTAGCTGTAGGTTTCCGCATTTTGCGCTGTATTTAACAAAAAAATATGAGAGTTGCGTTGAACTTTTCATTTAGGCAATAACGTTGAAATGGCAAAGTCCTTTAATGCAAAGTAGCTGCTTAGTACGGTTTTTCTGGCTAGTAACAGCCTAGCACTCAGGTATGTTTTCAAAAGTTTTTTTTTACAATGCGTCATGCACTGGCACTTACGGGGAAACATACTTCAAGGCATTAATACACCACAATGTTACAGCAGTAAGACTTAACACATCTTTTTAAACTAACTTTAAGGATTTCTTGAGTGCCTTAAAGCAACCGAATAAAATAAGATGGAAAAACAAAACAAAAAACAAACAATACACCGTTTGGCAAAGAGGTGGTTAAAATTAAAGACGCGACTCAGTCATGGAGGGCTGTAAACTGTACAGTCTTGAGGTGAAACTGCAGCTCTGTTGACATGTTGTGGTGTGTAAGGCCCCCCTGCACAGTCTGTTTGCAGCTTGTTCCCTGCTGAGTAATGCAGTTGGTGAGACGAATTTTCACTTGGGCTGCTTATGGTATGTTTCCAAGGCTAAGACGCTCCTTTTGATGGGAAATAGATGGCAGAGTGAGAATATTTGCATCAAAATGATGCGTCATAATCATCTCATTGTCTTTGGATCGCTCTGCTTAGCTGTTATTTATCATAAACATGCTCATCACATGTAAACATTTTAAATGCCTGTCTTTGGATGCCATCCATAATTTAAATGTTTACCACTGCTTTCTTCCTTTTTTTTTTGTCTATAAGTTAAAATCAGTTATTGTTGGCAAGTTTCACTGACGCATTGCTTTTCATGGTCTATTGTCTTTGGACAAGGAGTGCATCATCCAGTTGACCTTTGTCTTCCAGCTCTCCCGCAGAGCTTCATTGAACTTCACTTTAAAATTCTTCAGTGCTTCATCCTCTGATTTGCCCAAAGATAAGGAGTCCTTTAAAAACAAGAAAAAAATATAAATATTTTCATTGCGATCCTCATAATCATGATTGTCAGCAACATCATCACTGCTGAATACCTTTAGATACTGGATGTCTTTGAAAGAGGACAGCTCAGGCAGTCCTGCTGCCTTCATCATAGCGAAGAGGTTGACAAACAGCGTCCCGTTCCGACACAGGATCTTGTAGGCCCGCTCACAGTACTCTCTGAACCTGACAACAGGAATACAAAAGGAGATGTTAATAAGATCTTAACATCTGAGAAAATATCAAATTAATCACAAAAAGCCAGTATTGTACCTCTCAAACTTCTCACTGTTGTTTGTCCGTCCTTGCTGGATCACATGGACAAAGTCATAAGTTAAGATAAAAGGCACGCGCTCCCTGTTGATCCCAAGTTTCCGCTTGAAGTTGCCCAGGAAATGCCCAAAGTCAATGTGGAACAGCTAAAGCACAAAGGTTGAAATCATCATAAGGAAGGTTCTGAATCACTGATCACAGTCATTTCTCACTAACCAGTGCACCATCTGAGGATTTTCTTTTCGGAAATTGTTCTTTTAATATTTAATCAAAAATTACCATTACATATTATTCAGTTACCTTTGTTAAATGGAAATGCACAATGACCAAACAAGAATAAAAGAGAGAAAGATGTAAAGATGCTCTAAATTAAAGGTTTAGTCCGAAGTTCCCCCCGTAAAAAATAAACGTTAGACTTGAGCAAGTGAAATCCATCTCAAACTGCACCTTTGGGCCTCTACTCCCGTGCTGTGGTGCGTTTGAACGCAACTCTCTCTCCCCCTGCATGTACTGTAATTCGCTCTTTTGTATTGTTTTGGTGTGTTCGGGACGTTTCTGGGTGGAGATTTCTGGTTATATTGGCAGCCAATGACAGAGCTAAGAGCATGACGCTGTGTGGAAATAAGCTCATGATTGGAGCAGACGCCAGTCACTCGAACTCTCGAAGGAAAAAAAAAAAAGAAAGAAAGGAAACACCGTGGATGCACTCGAGAAAAGGTAAGAGCTTCAGATAATGCACTTTGGAAAATCAGGGTTAATAATAGTTTGGCTTGTACCCGCTTCTGAGCTCTGAAGGAGAAGCTTGAAGCTGAATAGGCTAGCTAGAATGAGGCGGCCATTAGCCTGAGAGGGAGGAGCGCTAAGTTTGAATACTGTTGTTTGCAAACAGAAACGCTGGAGGGACTTCGGACTCTACCTTTAAGCAGTGACGTATAAACGTAATGAATGAGACATGTGGTAAACCTGACCTGTCCAGTTTCCCTGATCATGATGTTGTCATTGTGACGATCTCCAATACCCAGCACATAAGTAGCTACACAGTAGCCAGCACAGGACAATGTGAACTCCTCTATTGCTTGATCAAGTTTGTCCCTGGTGACAGAAAAGGTCAGGAGAAACAAGGAACCAAAGCATGAGTGGGTTCTGCTCTTACAGTACATGTACACTTTTCACCATAATGCAATCATTTCACAGATACAAACATAGATATGAGGTTGGTAGTCGTCACTGCTGCTGATCACTGTATAAAATATTCACAGAGGAGCTCCTGTGGCAGAATAATGATTAACTGTCACATCCTCTCACAGTCTAGACATGCACCCAGTTCATCGTGTTTAGCTTTTACTAATTTTCTCTGCTCTGTTTTAGGCTCTGCAGCATTTCAAGCTAATTACCCGTCTGTTCTGCTTTGCTGTCAGCTGAATCTGTGTTGGCAACATGACGTACAAAGGTTTATTCATTACATCAAATAGTCCTCGTTATTCAAGGAGCTCTTAGAATAGAGAAGACCTTGAGACTGACTGGCACCAAATAAATATCTACTCTCATTTAATGTTGCTTGGTTTGCCAGCACACTTCATCTTGGTCTGAGACTGTTTTAAAAGCTGCACAGAAAAATACCTTTAAATATATGCACAGCTTATATCTGTCTATTCCAGCTACAGCAGCAATTCAATTCAATTCAATTCAATTCAATTCAATTCAATTCAATTCAATTCAATTCAATTCAATTCAATTCAATTCAATTCAATTCAATTCAGCTTTATTTGTATAGTGCCAATTCACAACAATGTCATCTCAGGGCACGTCACAGACACAGAAATGAAAATTTATGTTGCTGCACAGAATTATGCTCACTGCACTGCATGTTGAAGTCAGGAAGTACATCGGTCAGCCACAACAGGTGAAAGGTAATAACAGCAAATGTCATCTTACAAGGCAACAATCTTGTGGAAAACTTTGCTTGGGGGGTTTTACATGTGAATGTAAACCCCCCCCCCCCCCCCTCCTTATCACTGCTGCGGAACCCATCATGGCAACAGCCCTACTGGATGACAGCTGACCCCTACCAGCAGGACACTATCCCATCACAAAGTCAGTTCAAGAATATGTTTAAGAGTCCAAAATATCAAGCCCATCTACAAACTCCCCAGATCCCGATCCAATCAGGGACAAGCATGAACTGAAGAGATGCCAACCTGCAATTTGTGGGGAGTGGTGAAATCCACTTGGCCAAAACAATCTGCTGTCCACAGGACATATGCGGATGTCCAGTATCTATGCCCTGGAAGAGCTACTTGAGGTTCTAATTGGGACCTGCACTTTAAGCAGGTGGTTTTACACTATAGCAGATTACTGTATATTTACCTCTTATATGAATTAATTATGATATTATCTGTAAGTTATTACAGTTTTGATGTTGTACACAAGAAATCAGCAAACTACTTTGCTATTTGGTGCAGAAAGGAAATAACACCAACTGAGTAACACAAATCACCACTTAAAAAAAAACTAGCATTATAATATCAATAGCAATTTTAAATATAAACAAGAGCAAGAGTTTTTTTTATTTTTTTTTAATGCCTTTTTTCATTTGTCAATTTCTGTAGCAGAAAAAGCAAGAAAAAAATTCTTTGTTTGCCTTGTGATTTTACTGATTTAAGTTGAACGCACAATGAAATGGTAACTTGAGCTAGTTTAGCATCTGCAACTGGGACACAGCTCATATCGGAGTAGTCTTTAGAGCTTTGGGGATGCCCCTATGCGGAACTGGGGCAATTTTCTGAGGAAAAAGCTGTACACTAACCCCACTGTTGCTGTGATGCTTTTGTGATGCCTAAAATAGTGCTTTGGCCCACACATAAAAGACTCAGTGGTTGGTTCTTAGAGTTAAAGAAGCTCATGTCTCTCACACAAACCAGTGGAGAATCTGCATGGTACAAGCTGAAATTTTTAAGCTTCTAAGAGTAAATTTAGTGTCAAAATCCATCATACTCACCCAGGATTTTTAGATTTGAGCCAGTTGAGCAAGGCATCCTTGTTGAAGGCAGCAGTAGCTGCACTGTTACTGTTGTTAAGCTGAATGTTGGCAATGGTGTCAGAGTTCTTTACTATCTCGATGAGCCCCATTTTGTTTCCAGTGGACAGGCAACCATATGGGATCATCCTATGAGTGCAGATAGAACAAGCGGACGTTGATTAAAAGCTTTCTGAGCTAAAAAAAAAAAAAAGAAAAGCAAAACAAATAAACCCCAACGAAAACAAAACGTCTCCCACCTGAGATCCAGACCTTCTTTCTTCCATAGATTCTCCATGAGCTGAATCATCTGGAGAGTCAGCATGTCCTGTCGAAGGTCTAAAAGGTAATCAAAGGAAAAAAAGTTGAACTTAAATGAAATTCTAACCATCACCCTTATTTGACTTCCCAAACCCGGTGGTTATGTTTGCTCTCTTTTTACTACAGCATATATACATGTACAGTATTTTGAACCTGTATGAGTGCTGTATACTATATGTGGCATTGGATGAATATTGTTTGTATCTTACCATCTCCATTTTTGAAGATAATTCCCACCATGTCTCCTTGAGTTGAGGGGTTTTTATACATCAGCCAGAGTGGCTTCATCTTAGAGTCCATAAATCTGCATTTATCTGTACTGTAACAGCAAAAACACCAACTTTAAACATGAAACACTTCAAACAGAAGACAATTATTTTTCAGAAAATACAGAGAAATCATTCCTATTTTTAACTAAGACACACAACATATTGACTTAAATAATTATGCATCACTGATGTCCCTTGTGAGCTTTGTTCAGAACAGGGTAAACACAAGAAAGCACAAACACATTTTGAAGGGGATGAATATGCTCAAGCTCTAAGGAGACTAACAATGGCACCATCCTCATCTGTTAGGATGAAAAATAACTTACCTTGCAATCTGGTTTCATTTCAAATAAAATTTAAGGTCTAGTGATCCAGTAAAATATAAAAGTTGCTTTGTCAGTATGGCTGCATAAACACATTATTCTGTAATCCAGTAAAACCATAAGAGATCTGAACATCCCCCTGAAAATCCAATCACGAAGACCAAATATGCAATTTGCCCAAACAGTTATGCTGTGTGTGGATGAATGTGACACTAACCAGATCTCAGAGAGGATGATGGTGGGATCGAGTGGTGACAGTAGGTCCGACAGGGCCTCCAGATAAGACTCCTGTCTGATACACAGCCTCAAGTACTCCACTGTCATCTTCTGGGAGCCTGACTTGACAATGTCACTCAGAGCCTTCATTTTGCTCAGAGCTTCCGTCTAAGCAGCACAGGTTGAGAATTACAATCATAAACACGTGTTATGGGACTTAACATCATATAAAATAAGTTTGTGATTACCTGTTTGGTTAAGAGTTTGATGTGGTGGATGTTTCCTCGGCAGTAAGCTTCAAGAATCAGGCCAAAACGCAAACTCACAGATGCCACGTGAATCTCTGATCTATGATAAACAACACACCTCCAGTTAAAAAAATCAAACAAAAAAAAAACAGCTGGTGGTGGACTTGATGTTTTTTTTTTTTTATTATCTTAGACTGCATCTGACCTGAGATGCCAAAATAGAAAGTGTCCGATCCTCCTATTGGACAATGCTCTCTCTAGCAGGAAAGTTGTCAGGTCACAGTCTAGGTATGACTCATACTTCAGGACCTGGACCAGCTGGATTAAGTACTGCAGCAGTTCATCATCACTGTGGGAAGAGGAATTCTGTGATGTTAGCAAACAAATACAAAATAACAGAAACTGTTCATTGCTGAATACAGGAAGGTGAGGGTGTGTGTACGGTACCTGAGCTTCTTAAGGCATCTGATAGTGAAAGAACGGACCGCTGGGTCAGGAAAGCTGTAGTCTAACAGCTCTAAAGCGTGAATGGCAGGGAGTTCAGGCCAGCTCCTGAGTAGACTCACCATCTGAGGAGAGATTGAGAGCAATCAAAACCATAATTTGTCAGATTGAAATTTAATTTGCACCTCAGTGTACAACAATTTCACTGTTATGATGCTGAAAAGATTATTGAGCAAGTATTCTGATATATCATGAACCAATTGTAAATCCTTTGTTTCCATTTCTCCAATTTTAAAAATGTCTGCTTTTCTGTTTCATAGCATAGATAAAGTGATACTACTGATTAAATATATCAGTTTCAGTTGCATGTTAGAAACACATAAGCAGCTCAAAGATCAGAGACTAGATTTACAGCCTCCAAGTACAAAAAAAATGTCTTTGACATTTTTCAGCTTTTTTTTTCTGAGAATAGATGAGAGGCTAGATCCAAGATAAATGTTACTGACAATTCACGATGGAGCTTCTGACGTAAGAAGCTTTTATACTTACATGACATTTCTCTTCAGTAGAGCACAGTTTCTGTGCAGCACTTTTTCCGTTACTACAATTATTAGTTGTTTTTTTTTTTTAGTATAGTAATTAGGAGATTTTGATAAAAGAATCTATGAGAAGCTTAGGAAATATTGCGTAGCATGTTGCAAAAGACTTGACTCTAGAAGAAGAAGCAAAGCAAAAAAAAATGTATAAATACAAAAGTTTCACAATGTCTGCTTTTTTCCCCGTCAGTAATCTTGACAGCCTAAAGGTTTGGGCGATTAGTTGGACAAAGCAACCATTGTTATGGTGTCATTTTGAGCTCTGAGATTATCTTTTGAGTTTTTAGAAACCATATTCCTTTTATGTGGGCACAGAGACCTGAAGAAATCGTTTGGGCTTTCAGTGGAGTAAAAGACAATTTGGAGGTTTCTCATAATGAGTGCTGCTGTTGGGAGCAAAGTAATTTGACAAAAAAAAAAAAAAAAAAAAATTCAAAACATCAAAAAAAGGTTTGTGTTGACCCAAACTAGCATCAACCTTAATGCCAAAGTACCTACAGTAATGTCCTAATCAGGCTAAGCCTGATAGCTCTGTTGCTACCCCCACACACACAAGGCCCCCCCCCTTTTCTTTTTTCCTTTTTCCTTTTGTTTCTCCTTTTGGAAAAAAAGAACACCTGAAAAGACGAATTCAGAGTAGTGAATAATTGCTCCACAACAGGGTTGATTTGCATATTCTTGTTGCGTAAGGACACCTAGGGTTGTCAGAGAATCTATTCCCAGGGTAGATATTTTTTTATCGATTATTACATCCAAATAAATTGCAATAAAAAAGAAATGTGAAATTTCTATTCTTGCTTTATTGCTTTTTTTTTTTTATCATATTTGACAGAAGCTAACACCACACCAAACTGATTCCATGCATACAGATGCCATTGATAACCTTCAGCAACATAATCATTTCTAGACATTAATGTTTGCTTCATGTAACACTTTTAGTCATGGTTGTGAACATCAGGGTTTAAACTACCACTGTGAGGTGTTATTTTCTTAAAACAGGTGATTATGTCTGCCATTTTTTCAGCCTTTATAAGAGGCAATCAGGCTCAAAGGGTTCATTTGTTCCAATTAAAGCTATGTTCACAAAACAAGTATTCTACAGTTTGTAAAACATGTATTCATGAACATACATACTACTTCTAAACACTTGGTGACTTTACTTAGATAGATTTTATCTGTGCTAATCAAACATTTTCAGACTGGTTTCAGACACCAGAGCGAAACTGTTTTAACTGTGAAAACCTTCATCCAAAATTCCCCATTCATACCTGAACAACATCTTCCCGCTTGTTCCACTTTGTGATGAGGAGCAGTTTTGACAGACTTTCAGGGTAAAAGTCGCGAATTTCGGTGCGCAGGTTCCACAAGAGCTCTTTCTCATCCTCAAAAATCTCAGTAAAGTTTTTGTTGTCCATGATTTCTTTTAGTTTCATGTACTACAGGGAGAACAGTACACAGGCAGGTTCAAATAATAGTCGTGGTCAGCATAAAACAGCCATAATTTTTTTTTCTATGTGCTTTTAATTGTGCTCAAATTTAAGAAAATGCCTTACCTCTTCTTTAGAGGCAATAAGTGCATCACCATTCGTCTCCAAGTCACTTATCTGAAAACAGATTATGTGGGTGTGACAGTGATAGAAATAAATGTTTTATATCAAATGAAGCCTTTTAGAATCTACCTTGGCAAGTGGAGGATAATAGAGAGGGTAAGGGCGGATATTTGGGAAGCGTATGAGAAGCCCAGCAGCACTGTCCACATTGGGGTTCTTCTCCACTGTTCCCATCGGGTTCAACAAGTCACTTTTGTCATCTGTAATAAAAATGTCAAATGTTTTCTTTAAGGTCTCGTCCACACAGTTAAAAAAATTTCCTACTTCCTGATCCGAAAGGGTGTTTACCTGCTCTTTCACACAAACATTACCAACAAGTGGCTCAAGACAAATTTTCAATGTCTTAGGAATCTTAATAAACAAAATGTGTGAATATGTGGAGTTTTCAAGGTTACAAAATGTCAGTATTTCAGACAGCAGTGAGTGCTGCCAAGTGTTGAGGATGTTGTGAAAATCTAATGTAATTTATGGGAGGAGAAAATGTAAGAGGAGACAAAAAGTACCAGGCAGAGATGGCCATGTGGACAGGTGGAACTCTCCAGTTTTCAGCTGGTCCTTGTAGTCAAACACCATGGTGTTTACCCAGGCAATTGGACAGTCCTGAAAAGATATGTCACAGAGTCACAGTTTAGATTTGTTGGTTTGGTTTTAAAAAGCAAAACTGGACTCCCCATCTTCGTTTTCCAATCGTTAAATAACAGTTGCGCTAAAAAAGTTTTGATTCAGTTGAGACATTTTCAATCAAAACACATACGGCGCTTTGTGCAGCTTCAAAATACATCACGTCAAGTTATTTTCCTCGATTAAGGTAAAATGTTCTATGTTCAGTATTTTTTGGTCAGAAGTCAATCTTAAGACCCTTGAAATAACAACGCTGCCTTGACAAACACACATCCTACTTGAGTGAGTGGCTTAATGTAAAAATCACAGAGTATAAAGAAAAACATTTGAATAACTTTAGCAGAGAGTTAAAAGGTTTCTTATGTTGTATCAGACTGTAAAGAAAAGAGCTTTGTAGCTGTCAAGAACACATTTTGTATTTCAAATTTTCTGGTGGCTTCAATGGAGCTAATTTCCTGGCAGTGAGTAGAAAATAACCTTGAATACTAACAAGATTTATATATTCAAGCTGAGACTGTGCAGTTAAAAACAGATGCGATGCACATAAACAAGAACAGCTAAAATAGTTCAACTTCCGTCTGTCTCTCTCTGGTGTCTGGCTGCAGGACTTCTCTTCCGGGCAACAAAAGAGAGAAGTTGCTAGGAAAGCAGAAGTAGTCTTGATGCCCATAAAACACACCTGGGGACCATGTTCGGGACATCCGCCCAAACACCCTGCCCACAGCTGCTGTTATGCTGTGAAAACAAAAGATGCTGAGACCACAGCAGCAGAAAAAGGGGAATTTATTGTTTACCAAGTGGGTGTGAGGACGCTTTTTACATTGTGGTCTCGCAGTGTAGTACTCCTGCTGTTGTAGTTGTGCATCAAAAGGGATTTTAGATAAGTAAACAACAAGAGGATAAACTGTTTAGAGTTCTCCTTAAATAGCGTATAATCATTCAAATAAGCAACTAATATCTTTACATTGCAATATTTAAATGTTTATGAAATTAAACAAGATGAAATTAAGGATTATTTTATTGGACTTGAGCACACCTTTAAATAATTTTCCAGCAAGCTTTTTAATTTGCTTCACTGCACATCAAAGTTTGTTTGTTCTTGAGATGCCTGTTTTGTAAATGGTGACAATGAATTTTTGATGCTTCTCAATTATACCTGAAATTAAAAATGGACTGTTCTATAGGGACAGTGCTGTGCTTGTGCATTAAAGTTACAGATGATTAAATACTGCAGAAAAAGAAAATACAAGTACGAATATGAGCGCACGGGCCACATGTTGCAGAAAATATCCAGCGCACGACTGTGACAGCAATGCTTTGTACAGGTTGGTTAATATAACTAAATATGCACTCACTGCATTGTATTTCCTTTCAAAAAGTTTTGCCATAAGAGTCAAATTTTTATAGTTTAATTCATGAATAATGTGTATTTTTTTTTTTAGATGAAAATACACTACAAAATAAGAGACTACATTGTTTAAAAATGGTGTGTCACTTACATTTAGTAATCAGTTAAATAAAGTAATTTATAATATATATTTTTACAATACTAAATGTAAATAGGTTTACACTAAATTTTTTTATCTGCTTATTATGTTTTTGGTTACTATTCAGCCAACAACAAAAAAATAAAAAAATTGCCTGAAATGTCCCAACAAATTAGTCTACGAAAGGTAACTTTAAATGGCTTCTTCAGCTCACCCAAAATATAAAATCACTATCAAAAATAAAACATGTAGAATTATTAAATACAGAAAAGATGCAAATTCTTACAATTTACAAGCTGAGTCAACTTGAAAAATGGCAATATGTGATCAAAAAAGCTGCATATCAATTTCTGTCAGTTTAATGATTAATTAATCATTAAATTATTTGCAGTGTTGTGAAATTACAAATATCAAAGCACAGAAATGAAGAGTGTTAAGAAATTTTATTCATCCATTTTACTGTTACATCTAATTTCTTCTTTTTCTTATTTCTTTGTTTTGTGTTTTTTGTACCCATGTACCCAACTTTGATGCACCTGTTATTAATCTATCCATTTATTTAATCAGGATTTGCTATAAATAGTGAGTGTTACTACAGTACGGGTCGAAAGTTTAGACACACTCCCATTAAATATGGAAAAAATCAGTAGCCAGAAAAATCAGTTGAAATTGGCAAAAGTAATAATAGAATTTTTGACAAAACCATGACATAGATTTTGAATTGTGGTTCAAATCAAAACCAAACAAACAAAAATAAAACAAGCAAGCAAGCACGATGGGGCTCCTGAACTAAAATTCTATTGAGTAACACTTTGAGGCAATCACTGCACTTAAGTGTTTTATGTAACGTCCAATCAGACTTCTGCACCTGTTGACAGGTATATTGGTCCACTGTTCATGAGCTAGGTGCCTTAATTTGTCTGGGGCAGTTTTGTTTGTTTGTTTGTTTGTTTTTCTTAATAATTTTTTAAACCACAATTCAAAATCAACATTTTATTTTCCTCAAATATAATTTTTTTGTACATTTTTATTCATCAGTACTTTTTCAGTTTCTTATTATTTGAATTACTTTAGCCTTTAGCCTTTTCTTTAATGTGAGAGTGTCTAAACTTTCAGGCCGTACTGTACTAATATTTTAAAAAGTCAAGTCAGCTTCTTATTCCGACTTCTGGCGCCAGCAGTCTAGCAGTCAAGATGAAAAAAGACTGGCAAGGTAACACCTCTGTAGAGATTAATCATCTGAGTGACAACCACGCTCAGCCTGGAATAAGACAGTAATAATACTTTCCCACAGTTAAGCTGTTAATTTAAAAGTACAAGATAATAATGTTTTGCAGTGTTTGTTCTGTTAATCAAAGACAACAGCAAACAAATGCTCTGCATCAACTTTGCATTTATATGTTGTAAGCAATCCAACATAATACAACAGAATTAATTAAATGCAAATATAAAAGCTGAATCAAATTCAGTGTGCAATATAATTTTTGGTTTATATGCAACTTTTTAATATATCATAATTAAATAAAGTGATCTGCATTTACATTGGCACTTGTTGTTTTCAACTTAACAACCACAAAGCTGACCAAACTTCCCTTTATTTAAAGTAGAATTTTTAAAGTTACTTCTTACTTTAATTTTGGAAAAGTGCAGATATTCACACATTTTTTAATTGTATTTTTGTTCAGTAGAAGTTGGACATGGTAACAATATATTTACTAGTACAAAATATTTCAGCTCCTGTGTTTGTGTCCACAATCTGTTGATTGGTATATTTAATATCTTGTTTAAAATCTAAATAATGAAACACATCTCTTTCATGCTGATGACGCTGTTTTATAAGCATTTAACTTTAATTTCTAATGTTTCCCCAGGCTGAATGCTGAATGAAGACAAGGAATGTTTCCTTTAAAACAACCTTCATCTCGGCTCTGCATCTCTCTGCCATTCATCGTATTACAAAACTAAAGGTGCTCTGTGTGATGGAGAACTGAGAGCATGGTCAGACGGCTCACTCATTTTAAACCTAATATTCAGCAACTGGTACAAAAAATGTCTTTGTATTAAAATGAAATATGATCTTCTTGACTGAGTGGGAAAACACTGCAGTCAATCATAAGAAATGACTAACTGCTATGCAAATGGTAGAACTGTGGATTGCCTTGGTCAGCTGTGCCCCATGAAATTGCAACTGCTTTTTTTTCTCTATGCTTTTCCAGTCATGTTTACTGGGATATGCAAAGTAGAAGGCGCAGCACAATGATTTTCTGTAACATATGAGATTTATTGCACATGAAAGTAAGATTTGCTGTACTTCTGCTCCAAAGATTTTTGACAAAAAAAACAAACAAATCCAAAAAACAACTGACCAAATGGTTAAAATATCCACATTATTGCATGTAGCATATTAGCCACCACTATGCAACCTAACATTCTTTTATTTATGTGCATATTGGAGTCTGGAATGATCATCTACCAAGCATTTTTGGTGCAAGCACACGTTACGGATAAAATCCTAACAAAATGTCCCCAACCTGGGAAACACTGGTTGCAAACGTTTGAGGGCCGAACTCTCAACTGTTTCCACAGTGAGTAAAACATTCTGTGTGTGTGATGGTGGGTGTGAAGAATAATTTGAAATTCCTTGAAATTTTTAGCCAATTCCTTCCTTCCTTGGACTGATGTACAGATAAAAGAGCTGAAGCGGATGAAATGTTAACCACAGTCTTGCCACTGAACACACTTGCACAACCAGACGCAACAGCAAAAGACACCCACATACACTGGCTACACGCACTGCACACTCGAGAGGAAACAGATCTGTTTGTGCCTGTTAACAAATTCACACCCACCAGCCTGAGCAGTCGCCTGCTCAATCACAAGTTGTACAATTCAGCAACCAGCCCAAAAAACTGCACGAGTTTCTCAAAAACTCACCGCTTTCTTATTCTTCTTTTTGGTGCTTTTTGGTTTCTTGGCCTTCTCGATGATGGCATAGAGTGCAAAGCACAGACGGCTCATACGGGGCAGGTCGGACACATTGATGTCAAACTCCAGCTTCTGATTCCACAGTGGCACGGAGGACACGGATACCTCCGAGCTTGTCACCACCTTACAGAGCAGCTCACTGCCATGGAACAGCCCGGCCTGCACTACAAGCTGGAGGGGAAGCACGGGTACACAGAGGTGATTAGATGAAAGCATGACATGTGGTTTGGAAGCTGAGGAGTTTAGCACTTGCGTGAGGGTAATTGTTTGTGGAAGAGTTACAGCTTGAGATAGATGATTCAGAGCTTCCTGTGTCACTCAAGCTATGAGTCAAAGGGTGTACACGTTCATAACGTAAACAGGTTGCAGTTCCTTTCAAAGTTGATGAATTATGATAGCCAGAAGAATTCAATATCCTTCACATATTGCGCTCCAGCCTTTTGCAAAGTCAAGATATTCTCAATCTATATTCATAAAATTTATGAGTTTGTGTTTGTGTTTGGCAGGCAAGCCTGATAATTATGTGACAGGACAAATTAGTCATGAGTCACGATGCTCTAATGCAGCAACCGGAAGCCCACTTCCACTCAATAACCCATATAAACAGTAGCAGTTAGCTGTGGAGCAGGTTTTACCAAATGCAGATGCATGTCAAAATTTGACACAGTCTTTCTAAAGTGGAGTATTGTGAAATAACAAGTCACAATTTCTGATCAGCACTCATTTACTGAGAAACTGAAGGAGAAACAGTGACAAAATGCTAAGCCTGAAGCTAAGACAGGACGGACCTGTAATAGTAACAAAATGCATGCAACGCTTTGAAAGAAGAAGTGCATCTGTAAGTGAGACAAGAGCGCATGAAGTCTGTCTTTTTTCTTAGAATCTAGGCCTCAGAGTGAGACGTAAAAACCAGATAGGCCCTCCCCACTTCCTGTTTTGAAGTTTTAACCAACCGCCTTGATGAATTATGGGAAACGTGTGGTCTGGACCATGTGACCCCCTGTCATTTACATTTCAACTCTGCTGTTCCTACAACTGAAATTGAGATATTGGTAAACAAGTCAATGCCACATTTCATTGAGCAGCAAAGTGAGAGAGAACCCACGCAAAACCACACCAACCTTCATTCCTTCATCTGCATTGACTCGGCTGCCCTGCACCAGGTGAATGCAGAAAGGCTCATTGATGGACCAGAGAGAGGAGGTGTTTTGCTGTAAGAAGGAGTCAAAGAAGAACAAATTTCATCTTTTTGCTAGAATCTTATTTATCTTACATTAATTCTTTTCACTGGAATCTAAGTTATGAAATTGTTGCTTCAATTTCCTGTTTAGCAACATGTCAGAAGAAAGATGCACGACAACCTGCACTTGAAAAGTCAAAGAAAAGGAGAACAAAGTTTTAAACTGACCCACAAGCAATCTGAATGAATTTAAAACATTTTATTGTTCTTTTTGTTTGTTAGTAAATTCAGAGAAAAGCTTAAAAATCTGGTAACTTTCATTTTTCCAGTGCACTTTCAAAGCTTGCAATACAGTAGATGCAAGCAAAGTTAAAGAGTCAAAGTTGTGAATTATTTACGCTGTGCTGCCCAGTATTTTTCAAGGGTGCCAAAGTCCGCGGGCATGTTGAGGACAACTGTGATGAAGAGAGAAGAACGAGTGCTGCTGAGTTAATAAAAGAGGACCACTTACTTTCTTCACAGGCAGAGGAGGGGGTCTGGATAGGGAGCGACTCTTATAAATCTGGCTGCACATTCTGGCTTGCTCCTCCTGATATTTGCTGATGGTGGAGTGATGCACCATGATGAGTTGAGGGTTTTGGCCATTTCTCAAACATGAGAAAATGTACTGTGGGGGGGGGGGCAGGGGGGGGAGACGGACAACAAAAATGGGCATAAGAAGGTTTTTTTTTTGTTTGCTTGTTTACTGGTAGAGCTATCCGTCAGCTCACCCGCAGATATTTCCCAGCGCCCTGATAGCACTGCTTAACTCCTGAAGGCTGTTCATTTGCTGTAGGTTAATGCAGTCGAAATCTTATTATGTGTGGATGGATGCAGTTCCTCTCTGCAGGGCTGCTAGACAGATATGAGTCACCCCTGCAGGTAGCTGGGGTTTCAAAATCAACAATGGAGACTCCAGCCACCAAAATCTTGACTCACTCCACTTTTGATCTGACAATCATCTCTGCTATTACCGACCACCTGCACAGGGCAAAACTCCCAGCCAGCATGTAGACAAACAACACAACATAAGGCAGCGAAAAATGTTCTCCACGTTTCAATCTTAACAGAAACTCAGTGAGTTCGATTTGAAAAAAAAAAAACAAAATTTCAGCAAGTCACTCTCAATAAACTAAAACGAATGAATGTAAAAGACGTAAATTCCTAGGATTAACGTAGGTAGGTGTTAATAAATTGAAAATGACAACTGAAAATCTGCATGTGCATCAATTGGATGTCTGTAAGAGAAGGACATGCATGGCAGAGGCTGCAAGCTGCTCTGTCAAACACTTCTTTGTGGCAAAAGAGAAGGACCGTTGGAAACAAGTAGTGTGACATCTGCGCTAAATGCCTCTTGTGAGGATTAAACATGCAGCATGACAAAATATCCTGGAGGAGGGAAACCAGCTTAAATCTGAATAAAACTGAATCCTAAGAATGAAACTTCAACATGACAACAAACCCTAACAATAAAGACTAATATTAAACACGATTTCTAAAAGTACATTTTAATTGTTTCCAATGAGTAGAGCTTGTACGCAGCGACGTGCATCTTTTTCAGAACACGCTGCCTTTTTTGGTGCCGCAACCCCGAGTGCAGAAAGTGCAAATATCCAGAAAGGTGCTGATGTTGTCACAGCTGCTTTTTCTTTTTTACACATACAATCATATAAGCAAAAAACATTACTCTGGTACCCAGAGAGAGAGAAAAAAAAGAAGAAACTCATCTTATATGACTGTCCTTTTATGAAACGACAAACATATCTGTGGAAGCAGATCAGCTGTGGAATAACTGCTGATGGTAAAGATGTGAATAAAGTGACTGTCTGGGGGTCACAGCAGATTACACTACAGCTGTGAGGGACTGATCATCTCTCTGAACCCTGGAAATGAGAACTACTTTAAACTGTCTTGTGTTTCACCTCAAACAGGCCTGAAGCCAGGCTCCTCCTGACAGATTCACTTAAGACTGTGACTCATTGAGCCGCTGGCTTGTGCTGCTGGCTTGTGCCACACAACAAACCCTCCTTGTATCACCATGACAGAATCGATTATCAGAGGCTAAACGTGCAGGAAAAAAATGTGCAAAAATACAAATACAAATAAAAGGAAAAGGGTTTATTGTAAAAGACTTGTTTATCAAAAAAAGGAGCTTTTTTTTAAAAAATTATTACTAAATGCAAGCAGGCAGTGCATCCGAGCCCCTGTTCAGCACTTTCCTGCTTTTCTGCCACAGAAAGGCACTTTGTGGGCATGTACTCTTAAACTGGCAATTGTGCCTCACTACCTAATCTTTATATTGATCAAAAGAAGCCCCAAGAAGTCCTTTAAGGAGCCCATGCTATGTTCATCATTTACATATTTTTTCTGGCTATCAGCTGGAACACATTCACAGCATTTAATGCTCACTCTCATTTTATACTTTGCTTCAGCCCTTTCTTGTTGCCCTCTGACTGAAGCACTCTTGTTTTGCCCTTGTTTCTTTAAGCATTATCTATTTTCAGTTAATTTTTAATGTTTTGACTTGATCTTTTTTACCACTTTTATTCGACTTTAATCATTCAAATTATTTGATGTGGTTTTTATGCGTTTATTCGACCTGTCTCAGATGCTTAGCACTTTATTTCAGCCGTGGCTGCTGTGAAAGTTTTTGTGATGACCATCCTTCTCAAAAGGCCCAGTCTGCTCTGATTAGTCAGCCAACTGTTGAAAAACAGCTGCTTGTTCTTTGTCTGAAGCAATCCAAACCAGCAACCAGATAAGTTATCTGTCTTACAGTGGTGTCAATAGGAAAGGAAAGTGTGGACTACAAACGAGGGATTGTGCAACACTGCAAACCTTCTAAATGTAAAGGATAGAAAACTCCCTGGAGGTAAGAGACAAGCAAAAATAAAAAACAAAAAAGAAAACATGACTTCTTTAAGCATAAATCAACTGCACACGGTGTTTAGAAAAATTGTAAAACCTGACGGTTTTCTGAAAAACCTGACAGAGCTATCTATGGTCTTAAAAACCCTCCTCAGGTTCTGAAGCCCAATAAAACATGAGATAACATTTACAAGGGGAGCAAGCCTTCAGGTTTTGTTGTCAATGCTTGTTTTTGCCCCAATGTTTACTGATATTTGTGAATGTAAAAGAGAATCATTGTCCATATTCTTTTTCACCTTTACTGCAGGAACTCACCTTGAATTGGCATAGCGGATGGTTCCCATAAATAAACTCCCACCTCCCGTTGACCTGCAAGGTGTAGTCCTCTGGCTCCTGCCGCACCGAGCGAAAGACAGTGGCCTTCTTTTTAAGGGCGCTCTTCATCAGAGTCACGGGGAGGTCCTGAGGCTCCTGCTGCAGCATGAAGCTCTCCTGTAAGAGCCACAGATGCCATAATTCAACACAGGTGGAAGTTTAACAGAAACTCATATAAAATGTAGCTCTGTTGTCTGTGAATCTGGTGATAGAGTGATGTGTTGAAGATGGTGCAGATGCAGTGGGAGGGGGATTTCCAAAGGTGCTCACAGTAACTTAAAACCATCCTCCACAGCCAGTTTACACAAGGTGGAACTGCAGTTTCTCCAGTCAAAGCTAATGTGCTACTTGTGGGCTTCATTGTTGTTGCCCCATTAAACTGGAGCACTAGACTATACGAATCATAGCCGCAAAGCAACTTACTTCACAAGCCTCAAACTTGACATTGATGAAAATCTTCTTCATGTTTTTTGACTTCACGCTCCCACACTCTGGCAGAAAGCAGCGTGGCTCCAAGTTGCATGGGAAGCTGTACTCCATCCACTGTTTCCATGGCAAATCCTGCCGCTCCTGAGCCTTCTCCTCGCAAAATGTGCGCATCTTAGCTCGAAACTCATCCACCTCATGATTCTTTTGGGCCTCAAAGTCATGCAGACCTGGCAGTTCAGACGAAAAGAAAACAAAAACACACGTGAGATGAGCTCATTACTCGTGGTACATATATACTCATGGGGCTTGACTTAGACCCAAACAGGCCCAGAGTCATTTGAATCAAAGTGTAACTTTATAAACTGCTCAGAAAAATGACCAAAAGCTTTGACTCGTCCAATCCCGACCTCTTAACCGTCACAATCTTTCTGTAAAAATAGTCAAATAGGTGTGCAACAGTGTTATGTTGTGGTGGTTTCTGCCATTAAAAAAAAGAAGCAAACAAAAATAACAACCAGGCTTATCAAGAGCTTGTTTTTAATCTTAGAAGGAATTAAGAAAAGAGATGTTTTTGTGTCAAAAGCCTGATGTGCAAGTTATAATAAGCCTAACGGATCTTGTCAGTGACTGTCTGCAATGCTCAGTTTTAGCTTCGGTGTCTTTAGAACCACCCACAAGAAGCCCGAACTTCTCTCACAAGTCATCTGAAAGCATTATTGAAATATGTTTCATACATCATTACATAAAGGAAGAAAAGCCTGGACTGCCAACAAGGCATTCAGGAGCTTTTTTTTTCCTGCTTTGGTGCAGACCACTACATAACTCACTGAAGGTAAAACTAGATATAAACTATAACATGGAAAAAAAAAAAAGAACATTAAAAAAAGACACTTTGTTTCACTTTATTACAACATGTGAAATATTAGATAATTACTGTTCAATTCCTTGAGAAATGTTCTTATCCATCAAAAAGCTCACTGGCAGCATATCAGGCTTATGAGACGGGGATGCTGCTAACCTCTGCCAATTAGCAGGCTGATCTGGGTGTTGGTGAGTTTCTCCACTCGGTCGCCCTCCCTCGCCACCAGTCTCAGGACATGCATGAACGGCCGTACATCACTTATCCGCCTAGACTCCTCCTCCAGTTCCTCCCTCTCTGCTGTCGCATTGATGCAGGTGAACACATACCCATCAGGGTCACCTAATCCACTGAACAGAGCCTCACTTCTGGCATTTATCCAAACCATCTGAAACAAAAGACATCAGCAATATTAGAGCTTGAGTTTTTTGTCCCTAAGCCTGCGATGTGTTTTCTGTGCAGGCAACACTTGTGCTTGAGGAGTTATATAACAGCATTCAAAAAGGCATCTAATACACCTTAATCAGTGTTCTTGCTGTTTTAAAGACTATGTTGAAAAAAATTACACTAATAGCTTTTGAAAAAAATCAACAACTCCTTGTGAATTACCAAGACACGAGAGACGTTTAATTTTCTTTTTTTCATCATCTTCAAGGCTCATGGGAGAATCATTACTTAACTCTGTTAAATCAAACAGCATGAAGAGCCAGAACACTTGGCACACTCGCACTTCACAGCAGATCTGCCTCAACAGAGAGCTGGCCGTGTTCACCAAGCAGCAAAGCTCCCTCTCTAAAAGTGGCATCACAACTCGCGAGCATTGTTTGAACTGGGGTGCTTTTTAATTAGTTTAATGTCTGAAAAAAAATATAAAGTCAGGTCATTTGTTTAAAAGCATTCTGTAGGTGTATTGTTAGGCACAACAGCATTTGTGCAGTTGTGCTCGCACCACAGAGCTGGTCTACAGTCAATCCATTGAACTCTATAGGATATACGGTGTATAACTGAAACACACATCATGCATCAGTAAAAGTAACAAGTTAATTAATCATTAAAAGGAATCTCTGAGGAGACATACTTTTTTAATGTTTTTGATGGTGTCATTTTGAGATACTGGGAATTTGAGGAAGATCCCAGTTGGCAACAAGAAGTCCATGACGATCTCCTGGTCCCCCTCCTTCTCCCATTCCTCCTGCATCCCATACTTCCCCGGGGGCATGGTGATGGCCTCTCATTTACTGTCAGCTCCCCTGCTGCTGATCGGAACACAAGTCCACATAGAGTAAGTACAGTCAGGGTTAATAGGTCCACTATTACCATGTGTTACTGTCAGGTTATATGTCCTGACACTGCTGTTTGTTCCTAAAATCGCTCTGAATATATCTTTACTAAGCTATTATTTGAAATCAGGAAGGGCAGAGTGAGTATGACATGGATAAATGTCTTAATACATCAGCTGCAACTTAGCTTGCATCCACATTAAAAAAAAAAGAACAGTAATATCTTTAGAGTTATTTAGAGATAACAAAAATTGAGTTTGTGTGTGTGTTGCTATCAGTAGGCTAATACTGTTGGAGTACACAATAAATAACCTTTCCAGACTGTTAGATGCTCAGGGTCAAATAAGGTGAAGACAAGCAAAAACCTTCAATCCCTTAAATAACACACACTGTAGAAACTACAGATTGGTTTTGGTAAGAGTAAACAGTATGCTGTGTGAGCTGAATTTTCACAATTTTAATAACAGGTGTAAGCTGGCTTAGCCCCTGAATAAAAAAAAATATCTGAATGAACCCTCGGTGCAACACTGACGATGCAAAATGGTCTTACAACCAGTAAAGGAAATGACAGCTGAGGGTGCACCAAAAGAAAGAAATCTGACATTAAATGTGTTGTCTGAGTAGCTGCAACTTAATCGTAGCATATGATGGCGTAAGCTTTGCCAACCTGTTGGCGCAAACACTTGCCTGTAAGCGCTACAGTCCGGTCATTTCTTCATGGTTTTTCTTCTTTTTAAATCGCAGCGGAGGTGGAGGCTGTAACATCACGGCAACAAACACACGCCAATCATTCCGCAAAGTAGCACAAAGCGTTTAGAAATCCACCGGCTCAAAAAGAGACGCTCGGATGTGTTTCCCTGCCTGGGTACTTCGTGCTGTCATTCATGCGGTGATGCTGCTGCTCTGAGGCCGGCTGGCTGACAGACTGAGCGGCTGCGCGCTGCCTCGCGGCTCTCTGCAGGCCAAGGCACCGTCCGCAAAGTGTCTCGTTTGCGCAAAGTGAAACAATGTTTCTGCCTGTAACTCCCGCCCTCCCCGCATGTGCTCAGCCAGAATGTAACGCACACACAAAGATGTAGCACTTCCCCATAAACCCCAAGTTTAGCATTAATAAGAATGTAGTAGATGGATGGATAACACTATTATGATGGTTTATTAGCCTATAACCTATATTTATAGCCTACAAAACAAACAAACAAAACCCACCACCTAATCTAACAATACAAACGACTTTTGTGAATACTAAATCAAAGGTGTTCTTCCTCACGCTGACCTGTTAAAACTTCAAAGGGTTTATTTTCAACCCTTTTTTATATATCTGTTTTCAAGCAAAAACAGTCAAGTAACCAATTTTTGTTTTGTAGTTGGCTAAAACGGAATATCTGTGCTGGAAAAAAGTCTTTATAAAGTAAAAGAGTAAAGTTAACTCAAGTAACAGGAGACTGCATGTCTGCATTACACTTTTTAAAAAATCGTTCTAGCTGATATTAATACAGCATTTTCTATTAAATGTTTCTGAAATGATCAAACTCAAACAATAAAGAAAGAAAGAAGCTTGATCTAAACTTCTATCGGTGATTAACTACCCTCAACTGCATGAATTGCAAATTAAATTGACATCTAAGGGCATCATGCCCATCATGAAAAATGTTTTTTTGAAAGAAACAGCAGCAAAGTTAGGTGATAAAAAGAATTTATTAGTCATTTAATACTTAAAATATGATGCAAATTGTTCTTCAACCTTTTGCTTTTCTTCTACCATATAAGTTTTCTTAAGTCTGATGCACTGTGAGCCAGTCCAACTTTTCCTGTAAAGTCTCTCCTGCAATCCAGACATTGGTTAAGCCAGTTTAAGCCAGTTTGTGAGAATTTTTTTTTTTATGGAAACACAACCTTCCTCTTTCTTATTTCTACATTATAACAATAAAGCCAGTTCAATTTCAGTGTTGCAGTAGTTAGTGAACAGTGACACCACACTCATGGAAGTGCAATGTAAACCACACTACCACCACCATCCTGTAGAAGGGGGAAATAAAGGGGCCACCACCATAAACAATATGATATCAGAGCGTTTGACTATTCTTATTCTATGCATAAAATTGCTTGTTTTATTTGTTTTCATTCATTGTTTTAAAACAGATAAATCTTGTGAAAACACACAAACAAATAAAAAACAGTTCAGTGTTTGTGTGTGTGTGTATATATATATATATATATATATATATATATATATATATATATATATATATATATTTTACCAAGTTTTATTAATCTCCTCATTGGTGGTCTACTTCTGAAAACCCATTTTTATATGTCACTGAAGTTTCTGCTATGAGCACTTAAGATCTGCCTAAATCTGACCAAATGTTGTGAAAAAATGCAACATGTTTGTAAGTTAACTTTGAGCCAGCTGGTAAAAACAGGAAGCGATTGTGCAGAAGAGAAACTTATCAGCCTGTTCAGCAGACTCAGAGCATGAACATGCTTCCCACCCTTAACCCCTAACTTTTTTCATTTATGAGTCTGAAAAACCCTGCAGTAAACAACGAGCAGAGCTGAGACTGCGGGAAAAACAAAAACCTCAAGCATGAACCAGCTATTTTATTTACTGTAGTCACAGTTAAGATTATTTGCCGAAACTGCACATATAAATATATAAAACTATGATATCTAAACCTCTAGTGATTAAAAAAGCAGTTATACAGCCAACCTAACTCAATTTTTCATTGCATTTGAACACCAAATACTCTAACAATGGATTTACCTTGACAATCAGCAAGCACAACAATAACCTGATCACATGGTGTTTAGATGTGTGGCCTGTTTACTCTCTTTTAGCTTACCAGCAGCTCTGTGGTGGGGATTGAGAAAGGGTCTTCATTTCCTGTGTACGCATTGTCTGGCCCTATAAGCTGAAAACAATGACAGCCACACAAGCTTGCACCAACAAAAAATATTCTTAAAACAAAACAGTAATACTGCTCATTTTACAAGCGTGCAAAAGAGTCACTTTTAAATGTTCACAAAAATGAGGATAAACTGGTTTGGTCTGATAAGCAGACAGTTTAGCTAAGAGAGACAGCTTTTATTTGCTCTCTTTAACAGTGATGATGAACTGATTACTTAGAAACACATTATAGTAATCTGATTACTTTCTTAAGTAATAAGTAGTCTAATATATTACTATTTTCTATTCTGTCACCAGGTTACAGTTATTTTTCTAATTACTTACAGATTACTTCTATGCACCAGTATAGCAGCACAACCCCTCCGGCCCGCCCCTCCCTACAGTAAATGCAGAGCCATCGCTGTGCGTAGGGCCTCATCTTCTAATGGGGGCCACGTTTTGCACGAGGGAACGCATTTGCATGCGGTAGCACAAATGCACTTTACCGTGAGGCGTAAGAAGAGAGACCACCTGTAATCTGACCGTGATTGTCAGCTCTCGACATCTGACCAATCAGATGGCAGGCTCTCTCTTGCAGAGCTAAGAGTCATCACGAATCTGGAGCGAGCAAGAGAGAGAGAGAAAAGGTAAAACACGAGTAATTGCGTGCTTCATTTGAAGGTGGGAATGTTGTGGAAATAAAACTTTGTGACACAGACACCTAAGCGTCTACTCATTAGAGAGAAATCTTTACCTTCAGTCTCTGTCTAGACCGGAGAATTTTTTTCCAGCGGTCCTGATTAATATTTATTGAATGCCTTTTTAACGCCAGTTAAATGACCAGTCGGTGTTTGTATATAACAACTTAGCCAATACATAATAGATATGGGGACTACAGGTGAAAAATAGCCTTCCGGCTCATTCTGGCTCTTAAAACCATGTTCATTCATGTGTTTTTATGAAATTGCATTGTCCCCTTTTAAATTGGCTATTGTTTTATATTAAGTGGGGGGGTGCACGGTGGCACAGTGGTCAGCACTGCAGCCTTCAACACCAAGAAGGCCGCGAGCTCGATTCCCGGCTGGGAAGGGGGCCCGAACAACCCCAACAGCAGCATCCCCCCCGCGTGGAGCCCGCATCCCACAGCTGCCGTAGCAGCAGTATTTGTATTATAGTCTATAATGATACTGTAGATAGAAGTGTCAGCAGTATTTTTTATCATGATTATTATTATTATTAAGCTATTATTATTATTACCCCCCCCCCTTCGTCCTTCCCCTCTTTTTTTTTTTTTATGATTCTTTTCCTTTTTCCTTTTTGTAGTAGTATTTACATTGGTTACTTTTGAATCTTTTCGAGGCTAGCATTTACATTAATCATGATGTAATTTACCATTAAGACCAAAACGTATCTTAATCTGCTTGTCTGGATTTCTTACAGTGTCAATGTAGAAATTAGTCAGCACATCACCAAGGCAATCAAGCAGCATCTTTACATGTACAGGTGCTGCTCCAAGTGATGGGGATAGCGGGAGGTGTGAGGGCGGCGATGTGGTGGGGCCTCAAAATAATATTTCGCTTAGGGCCCCAATTTGGTCAGGGACAGCACTGACCCTTCCCACTGAAGCAAGAGAGGCATTTAGTGTTCACATTACTGGATTCTACCTAGGGCTGGACGATATAGAAAAAAAGATTATTGATTAAAAAAAAAGATCTGTATCGATCGATATCGATATTTATCTTTTTAAAAAAGAAAAAAAAAAAAGCCATTATAAAATGAAAAGCCATTTTAGGTGCAGCCCTGGCCATTTAAAGGGGAAGTTTGTTTTTTTTTCAACCTGGACCTATTTTCTAGCCTGAAATACTTTCATTTCCTCACCCAGACAGTTTTGGTGCAACTTGAATTTCTTCAGGAGATATTTAGATCCACTCAAGATCAGTGTATGTCCAATATAATGGAAGTGACGTGGACAACTTTGCGCAGCCTCTAAATAAGGCATTATCTGCCACAAACTCCTTCATTTCACCAATGTTTTGTTACGAAACATTAGTCGGACCCCCCCTGTGAGCTCGAAGCAGCTTTTTTGTGGTGATTTGTCCTTATATTGTACATACGCTGATCTGGAGTGGATCTAGAAAATCTCTTGAAGGAATTCAAGTTGCACCAAAACTGTCTGGGTGAGTAAATGAACGTATTTCATGCTAGAAAATAGGTTTAAATTGAAATAAAACAAACTTCCCCTTTAAACTTTTGCTGAATGACTGAATACTTATAATAAAGATCACACAAACACTGAATTCCAATTCAGCCTTTGCCTGCATTTGTGAATGGTTTGGCGGAAGGGGTGACTGTAGTATCATACCCAATATGCTACAGCGGAAAACTGTGTTTTTATATTGAACTTTTATTGCAGCATTGCACATGGATCCTGCCGACAATGCGGCGATGTACACAACGGAGGGCCCAAGCTGGATATGATCCCCAGACTCCCAGGTGAAAGTCATGCATGCTGACCACTCAGCCAAAGGGACATCCCTGTGGTCCCCAAATCCCATTTTGAGGGTCAAGATTAGGTTTCTAGAGATTAAGCTACAATTAGGTTTTGGTTAGGATTAGGGCAACAGTTAGGTTTAGGCAATCAGTTATGGGCATTAGGTTTAGGGTAAGGGGCTAGGGAATGCACTATGTCAATGGATGTACCCCACGGGGATAGAAAACCAGACTGTGTGTATGTGTGTGTGTGACCAAATTTACTGAAATACATAGCAGCTTCCTCACATTTATTATGGGCAATGTAATCAGATACTATCTAGACTTGGAAGTCAAACTTAAAGCTCTTGCAGCTTTGTGTGTGTATCCAAATTTACTGAAATACATAGCAGCTTTCTCATATTTATTATGGGCAATATAATCAGACACTATCTAGACCTGGAAGTCCCTGGTGTGTGGGCTGTAATGTGTGATATGGTGCGCCCTGGAGAAGAACGGCTGCTATGAACTGTAATGCTGCTGTAGGGCTTGTTCTGAAGTTTAATTCATAATCACATAGAAAAAGAAAGTACCCCTCTTTTAGTTGTCATGTTTCATGGAAGATCATCAAAAAGAATCATTACATTTAAGGATATGGCCTAAAACTTTCCCTTTTGATAAAGCTTATACAGTCTCTTATGTTACTATGTTATGTTATGATGCTATTGACCAAAGATGTTGGGGATTTCACTTATTTTTCTTTTTCCTAAAGTTTTTTTTTTTAAAAAAAAATTAAAGATCCCCTATTACAATAAATGACTAAATGAATGGATGAATGAAAAAATGAATGAATGAATAAATAAATGATCTACTGTAGAAAAAGTAATCTTCCTGAGGTCCTCCACTATAAACACTAGAAAAAAAATAGGTTGCTACAATAGGTATCACACACAACAAACAAACAACAAACTATACTGGTCATTTGCAACCAGCTGCAACAAAGAAATAAAAGATAGAAAATATGTTATATTGTTAAAGATAACCAACTGTTTCCATAACTATTATTAGAGTAAATTTAATAATAATCATAATTTTAGTTGTAATCATAATCATATCTACCGTACCGTACCGTCTTCTTCCCACCCGGGTCGCGCAGCTGCCAAGCGAAGCCCAGACTTCCCTCACCCCGCCCGCCGCCAGCTCTTCCGGGGACCCAGGCGTTCCCGGCCAGCCGGGAGACGAGTCCCTCCACTGTCCTGGTCTCCCCGGGTCTGGTCCCGGTGGGACGTGCCTGGAACACCTCACCGGGGCGTCCAGGAGGCACCTGACCAGATGCCCGAGCCACCTCATCTGCTCCTCTCTATACGGAGGAGCAGCGGCTCTACTTTGAGTCCCTCCCGGAGACCGAGCCCTCACCCTATCTCTAAGGGAGAGCCCGGCCACCCTGCGGAGAAACTCATTTCGGCCGCTTGTACCCCAATCTCGTTCTTTCGCAGTGGTGAAAGAAATCAGATTCTGCAGGAACTGTGCAACTAATTTTTTTTTTTTTTTTGCTCACGCCTTTGCATCTCGCATCATACCAAGACGGCTCTTTTCTGATTGATTTTTCAGTCTTTACACATTCATAAAGCAAATGAACATATCAGACACGTCATAAAGCAAGAAGCAACATTTATTTTAAGTAAACTCATTCAGGAGAGAGCATAGAACAAAACTTCAACATCACAAGTTTTTCTCTTTTGAGAAAACACGTTGACTTTCCTCACTTCCAATTTTTATTTTTTGCCAAAGACTTACCACACACATCAAATAAAAAGTAAACCATTGTCCACCTTAACTTAGACTAATCCTATTTTTAATCTAACAGGTACCAGACTAGTTAGAAATTAGACTACTTGTCAACCATATCACTCATTATTTTTCCTCTCAGAATGACAGAACACTTTAAATAATCTACACCTAAATAATTCAACTGAGTATCATAAGAAAAAAAATATAAACACACCTCATTAGTTTTACTAAATTCTACCTGTCCTGTCTGATTCCTGACTCTCTTCCACCACTCTACTCAGTCCTCTTCAGCTCTTACAGCAACACTCCCTTTTCCATCTTTTAAGAAAATTCAAAGCACCCAATTCCAGCATTCAGACTCAATTTACTATTTATCAGCATATATCCAAAACAACAATTTTTAACAATGGATTTTAAAAAAAACACAGCCAAACACCAACTAATTATATTCTTATAGACCATTTCTAATTTATACCTTGTACAACTTAACTTTTGTTTATCATAGTTTCTCCATCACTCCTACTTATTAACTGGTGGTGCTAATCTTTGTCTCACCTCTCATTCACTACAAACATCGGTTATCTTCCAAACTTTCAACATCTCTGCCTTCTTTTTTCTTTCTTTTAACTCCTCACTTTATTTTTCCTTTTCGATCTCGCTCTCATCTCAAGTGCGGAGAGGGAGGAGGCAGGTGCATGTGTCCAACGTTGTCACAGACAGTAGGTGCGTGTTTCTGTCCAGCGTTTACGTTGTGTGAGCTCCAGCGGCAGCAAGCCCTAAGCAGCATACGGATGTTTATTTAAATACAGCGACCTACTTGTGCAATCACTAGCACCAGTTCGGCGGGCAACCCGAAACGTCTCGGTGCTCCCATGTCAGCCCGCCAGTCGAAGTCTTTCGTAGCGTTCCGGTTCTTTCCGTAGGAGGTCCGACATTTCTACCGGAACGCAGTTCCGGCCGTTCCGCACTTTCACCTCTTTCTTTCGTCATACCCACACTCATGCCAAGGTGAGGAGGACGAGATGGACCGGTAAATCGAGAGCTTTGCCCTCTGCTCAGCTCCTTCTTCACCCACACCGATGTAGAGCTCATCACTCACGCCGCACCTCCGTCTTCCATCTCCCCTCCATTTTTCCCTCACTCTAACAACCCCAAACTTAACTCCTCCACCTCGACCTCACTCCCCCCACATCCACCCTTTTCCGCACCATGTCTCTTGAGTGCTTTCTCATCCCGCCGCGTCACCTCGCTCACCCCACGCTAACTGCCCCGCCCAAACCACGTCATCCGCAAACAGCAAGACCCGACCTAGGCCACCAAACCGGATCCCCTCAACACCTCGCTCGCAAACCTTCCAATTATAACAGCGGCAAAGGCACCTTGCGAGTCCAACTCTCACCATGACCACCTACACCAAACGACCAAGCAATAATCATATCTTTGAAACCTTAAAAAAACACAGTTTAAGTAATCATTTTGAATGAGTTTTATCAGTTGCAGTACAGACATTTTGTGATTATATTCCACTCATACATTCATCTAAATATGTTACTAGTTTTTGCTCGATATCTAATTCTTTTTCCTTTTTCCTTGTTTCTTTTTTTTTTTTTCTTTTTTTTTTTATTTTTTTTTTTTTATTTTGTCTATTTTTCTTTTTTTTTATTTTTAATATTTTTATTTATTTTTTATATTAATAATATATTATTATCTTTTTTTTTATTTTATATTTTAATTTTTAAATTTAAATTTAAAAAATATCTTATCTCCTTCCCCTCCTTTTTCCACATACATACTCCCATACAAATTTATAAAATTTAATTAATCCTTTTCCTTCCCTTCATTATATTTTTAATATTTTATTTTATCTTTTTTTTTTTTTTTTTTTTTTTTTGATATTATTATTATTTTACACATTTTCTCAAATAAACAAGAAAAAAAATCTTCAAAATATTTTATTAAAAATTTTTTTCACCTTTCGACGAGTGAAGAGAATTCTGACCACTTCCAAACAATTTATAATCCATCATTCTACAATTTAATTCATTTTTACAATGGTAATAAATCTTTTCATATTTTATATTTTCATTTCCATTCACACCACCAATTCCCACTACCCACTGAAAAAACCCAAAACCCCCATCCACATCATATATTCTCATCTCTTTTTATATTATATTATAATTTCTTTCTTATATTTAATAATTTATTATATAATAATATTTTTTCTTTTTTTTTTTTTTTTTTTTATTAAAAAAAATTCCCTATCCCAAAAATCCATTCTCCTTACTCATAACAGAAAATACATACCCCCACCTTAACTGTACATTTCATTAAAAATTATTTTAATTATTTTTTTCATTTTTTTTTTCCAATTTTTTTTTTTTTCCCCCCCCCCTTTCCTCTTTTTTTTTTTTTTTTTTTTTTTTTTTTTATTTTTTTTTTTCCACCCAATAAAATATTTTTTTATTCTCTTTTTCCTTTTTTTATTTATTTTTTTTTTTTTTCTTTTTCCATTTTTTTCCCTCCCTTTTTTTTTTTTTTTTCTCTTTTTTTTTGGTTTTTTTATTTTTAATCATTTTTTTTCTTTTTTTCCCCCTTCTTTTTAAAATTTTCCCTTTAAATTTTAAAATTAAATCTTTTTTCTATCGTTTTTTTTTTTAAACAGTTTTTTTGGGGAGAACAAGAAGCAATGTCATTCATTTAGATTTTTTGCAGTGTTATAAATTGATCTCCAGTGTCAAAGACTATGTTGTAGTGTGTGTGTGTGTGTTTAAAAGTAATTTTTAAACCCATTTTTACCACTGGCTTTTACCTACATAGACCTTGCTTTGTTTTGTTTTTATTTGAAATTTGCATTTTTTGGGCCCGTCTTGTGCAGTACTTTGTGTTAGCTGTGGCTGTTTAAAAGTGCTGTATAAATAAAGTTGTATTGTTTTTTTTTTTTCCTGCTGTTGTGTGATCTGTGAAAGTTCGGTTTTTCAGCAAGAGCAAATGGTTCTGAGTGGAAAGTGGTTTTGACCTGAATGTTTGTCATTAGGGGAATTGGGTGTGCAGTTTTGGATTTGTGTTTTTCAAAATGAAGCTTGGTTTCCAGTGTGTTTTAGCAATAATGAATAATTGTAGCCCAATTTACATTTTGGGGCAGGGATCTGGTGCTTGAGGGCCCCCGTCCTGCAGGTTAATGTGCTTCCCTGCTCTAACACCTGATTCAAATGAAATGGATCCAACAGTTTGCTGCCAAGTTCTGCACAATGACCCATTATTGTGAGTCAGATGTGCTCATGAGAACAAAACATGCTCGACAGTGACCCCTGCATGGAACCCAAGTTTGAGGTCCTTGTATCTGGTTTCATGCTTACCTGCAAACTGTTGCAATGTAAATTGGCTTTCGCATGCTGTTTCAGACAAGTTTATAAAGTAAATCTCATTCATATATAAAAAAAATACTTTAGGCTGGTCAAGCTACACAGTAAGCAACATTTAGAGTTTCTCATAAATTTTAAATGTGTCTATAGATTTGTTTTACAGATTTTCCAATATCATTCAGCATTGCTCAGTCAGAGGCTAAGCTGCATCATTCAGTCATGTCTTGTGGTAAATCTGGGCTTTAAAGGGAGCTAAAGGTTGAAAACTTGGAGCATTTCTGAGAAGGGAAAAAAAGAAAGTTAATCTGAGGGTAATAGAGAAAGAGGAAGCCCAAACCAAACATGGAAAAAGGGAAGCAGGAAAATGAACTTGGCAGCTGATTTATAACAAAAAGCAAAATGAGTGAAAAACTGTGAGAACCTTTGAAAAGCAGAAGGAAATGGATGATTCCACACCAGTGATGAAAGGATGGTTATTTCAGAATTTCAGAAGAAACATTTAAAAAATGACTTTTTATATTTCTAATCTGGAAAATCAGAAAATGACTAATTTCCCTCATCTTATTCATAAATAACTAGGATCTAATACAGTATATTTATAATTTTGTTTAAAGTAGCAAATGTTGATCAAAGTGCTGTGGGATTAAAAGCAAAACCCCACAAAACAAAAAACGCAACATAAAGCACCACAAATGACCAAAACTCAATAAGATTTAAAAGTCAAAGATAAAAAGGGGCAACTTCTATTTACATGAGGAAGAACAAAGACTGGTTTCTAAAGTCTTAAATAGGGATGTAAAGATATCAAAAATTTCATATCACGGTTATTGTGACCAAAATAATCAGGTTATCATTTTTATCACGGTATTATAGAAATACCCCCCAGCATCTTTAAAAATATCCAAAATGGGTCTAAATGTCTACTTTGTCCTTTTTAAAGGGGGAAAAATGTCAAGAGAACTGGCCACGTGGGTGCCTTTGTTGCCTTCCGTCATATTTTTATGAATCAAACATTGTAAACTGGGACTGCTGCTGCGTTCCAAGCCAGTGAGCAGCATCACTGGGATTTTTTTAAAGTGCGGTAATCAGTCACAGTTTTAATGATAATTAAAATTTGCAACGGTATTACTAATCGTTGGTAATTCTATCACGGTTAACCATTTTACCAGTAATCATTACATCCCCAGTCTTAAAGATGACAAAAGTTAAATGATTCGATAAAAAGCCTGCAAAACGTAAGGCTAATATAATTTGGAAAGAAAAACTTCCATTAATAAAACAAAAGAGAACATTCCCAGTTTATTTTCCAAGCTGAATAACATTTTATCTTAGGGCGCATTCACAAAGCTTTTGAATATAGTGCATCTAGAGTCCGTTTGCTCAGAAAGTCCGCTTTGTGTGTGAATGCGCAAACGGACTCTGATCCGGAAAAACACAGCCGGACTTCGTACACCTGCAAAAGCAGGTCTCAGTCCAATTCAAGTGAACCAAAGACAGGAAGTGGACTACAAATTTCATAGGCATTGTGGGTCAAACGTTGGACAACGTGGGTAAACGCAATGATAACAAACACACGTGTGGGACTGCAGGACTTATAAAGATGGCTTGTGGTCAGACGTGGAGTTACGAGGAAATTAAAAGCTTTAAATCGATATTTGATCTGATGATAGCAGTTCCTCGTACAAATGTCGCTTTGTGAAGGAAACAGAACCGTCTTGTACGTGCATCTTGTCCTCACCTACGATGAATTCGAAAGCAGCGCCACCTGAGATTCTCATTCTTGGCCAGTTTGGCAATAGTGCAACGTGAACGCGATCTCAGTCCGGAAGACCACCCCCACCCCCAACCAAACCGAGTCCCTAAACGGACCGCAACTCACGGACTATGCTTTCTGAATGCGACCTTAATCCATACATACTATTAGTTTGAGTTAATCCTAGATAAGTATTTGAGTGGCTCCTTCATCATTACAACTTTATATTACTACTCAATCAGTTGCTATCGTAACACCCAAGCTGTTGAACTGTGTCTTTGAGGCTTTGGAGTCAATTGTGTGATAAAATGTTTGCAAAGTCAGCCAACAGGCTGAAATGCTTGGTTTTCTTTGTGTTTTAGGTCACATGAGCGAAATAACAGTGGACTTGTTCGGCGATTAAAATGTGGCAGTCTCGGCTTGTGATACAACCGTCCAGGTGCGAGAGGATAAGCCGCGGACAGAGTAGCCTAGGCCATCTCTCAAATTTTAATGCCGACTGGAGATTAATCCGTGCGCTATGTAGGGCTGGACGATATGGAAAAAAAGATTATCGATAAAAAAAATCTGTATCGATCTATATCGATATTTATCAAAAATAAAAGCCATTATCAAATTAAAAGCTATTTTAGGTGCAGCCCTGGCCATTTAAGCTTTTGCTGAATGACCTACTTATAATAAAGATCACACGAAAGCCGTTTTTAGACTTTTATTGCAGAACATGAGCAGTAAAGTCCATCCGCTCTTTAAATGGACTTGTCTTGTCAAACATGTCGCTGCCTTGCGGACTTATCGCGTCCAATTCAGCCTTTGCCTGCCTGGTCTGCGTTTGTGATCGGATTGGCAGAAGGAGTGACTGTAGTATCATGCTACCTGATAGGCTACAGCAGAAAACTGTGCTTTTATATTGAACTTTTATTGACCCTCTTTTTTTTTCTATTGAAAAAACCTCTATCGATCGTATATATCAATATTAATTATCGTCCAGCCCTAGCGCTACGTGGTTTAATCTGCGTACAAGTGTTTATTTTGCTCACGCCACTTATTGACACAAAGAACGCACCATAGTTGTACAATGTGTTATCAATGCCAGCAGACGGTGACTTGTTGGAAAATAGGCCATCTGGAAATAATTTTTGTACCAGGCAATAAGTGAGTACATAGCACAAAAATATTTAGAGGAAAAAAAATTTTTATTAAAAGGCATGGCAGATGAAGCCAACCTCGTTCCATACAATCACATGTAAGCATTTGCTTTGTTGAACACAATGAAAAAAATTCTTCAAACATTTACTGTAGTGTAAATAGTAAAAATGACGACTTCATTCAACTTGTCTGAAAGTGACCCTCTTTCATTAAATATAATGGCTGAATCATGTTATAGAGAACTCATAATCCAATCACGTTTCATAGAAAATGAAAAAAAAAAAAGGTGAAAAATGAACCTTGTCCCACTCAAAACAATTTTGCTTGTCTGGAAGTGCATTTATATGCCAACATGTATTATGATGAAATAAACAAACTCTCTAATAAGAAGAATAAATGTGTACCAAGTAGAAATGTCTACAGTGTGTTCAAAAAACAGTAAACCATTTTCTTTCGCAGTCATTGGACATTCTTTGAGTTCTTTCAGTAGTAATTTATATCCATCTTTTTAAGATACTTGGTTTTAACATTATTTTAATTGGTTATAAATGTTGGCTAAAAATTACCCCAAACAAACTATCAATTCAAACCAGGGTCATGTGCGTTTCAGTAGAAAACAGCTCTGGTATAATCCATACTGAACAAAAGTACTCCTAATTTTTAAATAAAGAATCTAAAAAAAAAAAAGACAAGAAAAATGTGTGGTCATTCCACAATATTTTTTGTACAAGTTTAAATGACAAAACAAAGTGTAGCCTGCTTAGTATACACAGCTTGCATAATTTCAAAATGTACAAACTTTTGTTAATTTATGTTCAACGTGTGCATAAACAATAATCAAACATCAGTGCTCACTCATCTCACGCTCAAATCACATATTCAAAATGCAACAGATAAGACAGTGCAACCATTTCCGAATTGTTCTGCTGCAGATGTTTAAGAGTTCTTGAAAAATTAGGTTACAAGGTGAGTTAGCTGTGAAACTCCTCTCAGTGGCTTTTTTATGCAGCCACAGAGTGAAAACAAGCAGCATTTTTCCTGACAGACTGGAGATGGCAATAAATTGAACTACAAGATAACAAAACCAGAAATGGTTTGGTAGAGGAGAACCACACCAGCAGTGAATTGCAAAGACGAGTGAGACAGATCAACATAAAACTACTGTTGGCCCTAAACTTGGTAACAATAGAGCACCAGGAAATCCTTTCACTGTTGAACGTGCACAGAAAATCAGCAGCTAACATGGCTCTCTGAGATTCTTACATTATAAAGTGGAAATCTGACCACATTTCAAAATGCAAATCTAGCTGTATGACAAAGACAAAAAAAACAAACAAACAAAAAAGAAAAAACAATGCTGCTTAGTACATTTTTCTTCATTTTTGGCTATTGTAGAAAACAAAAGAAAATGTGACTCAGTTGGGAGAGAGAATGCACCCATCACAACCAGAGTAAGGAGTGAAGAAGTGATCCTCTGTGCCTAAACAGCATCGAATAAACAGTACGTTTATTGCACATTTCACAGCATGGGATTTAAAACGCCACAAAGCACCATTACCTGAACTGAATCTTTTAAAATCAGTTGTGCCTGCCTTGTGTGAATAACAGTTACCAAAAAAACAAACAAAAAAAGATCCTAAGTTCATGCAGCAATGACTCAAATTCAAAGATGTAGCTACCTTCACCTTTCACTTTTCCTGTAACACCAATAAAACTGTAGTTTGTTATTGACAATGTGTCGGCGAACGCCTGCATCTATGTCATGCTATGGAAAACAATAAGCAACAACCAGAAGGCAGAAGTTTTCTGGTACTTCCAAAAGGCCAGAGTTCTTCAGTGGTGTGAAGTTCTCAGGCTCAGTCACTCTGTACAAGTTACACAAGAACAGTACCTGACCCACTGATGCTTCATCTCCAGTTGTGGTATGTATAGAGACAGGCAAACAGCAGGTTGGCTGTTAGGCTTGCCAACAAAAGCCCTGGCCAAAGAAGATGCTTTACTAAACCTGGAATGACAAAAAGCTGATTAATTTTTATAAGATTAATCATCATTATTTAAGATCAAGTTTCTCAACACGCATGTTCTACATTTATGTTGTCAGCCTAAACATTTCAATCAGAAAACATACAAACAGTAACAATTTAGGGAGAAATACAAGTAGAATAACCTGATTGCAAACAAACTGATGGCAACTGAAGGCCACTATCCTGTTTAAATTATCCACCTGCTACTTTTCTTAAACATTTTGCGACTAATTCTGAATTGACTGGATCTTGTGACATGTACATAACCGTCCTAATGCTGTACAAGTGTGAACAGTAATGAATTTATCTGATATTTCAGGGGAATTCACATAAATAATTAAACAAAAAAGTACTGTTCAAACAGCTCTCTTGCCTTAATCAAACCTTGCAACCAACGCTGAAATGCTAAGGGTTGTTAAGCATTAATTTAGTAGTAAACCAAGATGGTGATTTAAAAAAATCTCAGGGGCCATTTACATGAGGACGATTGCGGGTAAAAACGGCAAAATATTTAATCAGAAGTGCCTTTCGTTCACACGGCAACGGCGTTATTCTGGGTTGAAGACGCAAAAATCTGAAGACTCATTCCAAAGTGGAATTCCTGAGGATGCAACGCTGTTGCGCCCTCGTCTGCACGGTCCAAAAACGCAGAAATGATGGTGGACCCACAGAACTACTGACGCCGTGCTTACGTCGCATACGCGTGACGTCAAACAATACAGGAAAGAAACAACGTCGGACTACGGAAGCCCAGCGGATCTCCACGTTGCGAGCGTATAATTGAGTGTCGTTTGGAGAAGTAATTCTACCTCCTAATCTGTCCACACAAAGTTCCTCCTCGCTGGCGCCATAGTTGTTTTGATTTTGAAGCGAACAGAGACGGACGATTTTACGCATGCGCGCGGACATGGTGGAGTACCGTCACAGCAAGGCCTAGCGTGCATATTCAATCAAATTCCATAAACACTTGCGTCCTCGTATGCATGCAGATGTCTGAACGTGGATAAAAAGATGAAGACGAGATGCCACTTTTGCGTCTTCTCCTCTGACCGTCGCCGTGTGAACGTAGCCTCAGACAACAAAAATTACACTATCATTTTATGGCATCATCATCTGTCCTCTGCCAGTCTGAACAAGGCTGCCTACCTTTTTGAGGAGTGATGGCCTCAGAACCTTGTGTTGTAGTGCCAACTTGGCATGCAGAGGACTCCGAGGAGCTGCTTCTTTTTTCTTCTTCAATCACACTCCCATCTCTTAGTAAGGAACTCAAATCTACAAATCAGTGGGTAAAAAGGTAAACATGAAGTCTCAGACAAAATCCAAATCTAAACCCAGCATCAAAATCAATTCAATCTGCAGAGCCTTTATAAAGGATCTAGCAATGTTAAATACTGCCCCCTTGTGGGTGATTCAAAAATGACAAATAGGGCAGACCACATATTAAACTGCAACAAGCCCTCTTCAACAAATTAACAGTCTTTCTGCTGTTCAGCCTCAGCTGTACTTGCCATTTTGACTTTGGAAGGGAGAAATGTCACGGGAAAAGCAGCCACTGTAAACAGACGGGGCTGGCTCCACACTGAAGCTAAATGGAGACATAGGTGGGGACATTTGCGTAGGTTCTGGCTCTGATGAGAAAAGCCGGAGTTTCTGGCCACTGATGTTGAGCCGAGCTGGACTAATGAGGGGGCGCCGGTGTCTGGCAGAACCTGAACTGGATGTAACTGAACCAGCTACTGAAGGAGTTGGAGAAGGGCCTGGGGATGATGGGCGGCTCCCCGACTTCAGCGAAAAGTAATCTATGCAGGGGGAAAAAAAAGGTTTTAGGCTGAGACTGTTAAGAAATTATGATACAAGCTCACAGAGTCAACCATTTTAATACCTGAGGGTGGAGAGTCTTTGTACTGTGATGCCGGTCTGCTCCCACTGAACAGGTAGCCAGAATCTGAGAAATCAGAAAAAGTGTGTACAATCATATTGTTTGGCACAACAATCACTTTAAAATGTTGACCACCATTAGCAAAGGAGGATAATGTTTGATACAATCTGAAACTTTTTGAAAAAAAAAAAAGACTGAATAAAACAATCCTTTTTACTCTGTACATATGACCTAGGACACAAAGTTGACTATGACTCAGCAGCATCATAAAGAACCAGCCGAGTGACCGACACAACAACAATGCACGGACAGCTGATGACGTGAGTACTGACAACTGCTTGACTGAATGATGAGACCTTGACTTCTTGTGCTATAAATGATGTGACAGAGAGAAGATTCTTTGAGCTTGTACAAATGCTGAAGAGCTTTGTGTCATACATGCTCCCTGATGAATCAGTTTTATTATCAGACCCAGAAAGACATTTGTTTGGCTTGAGACTCATTCACGAAGGCTTTACCTGGTAAGAACAAATAATTCCCTTCACATCATCTGAAAAGGTAAATTACTTTGCAGAGCGTCTTCAAGTCAAACTTGGGGATGCTCTGATGAAAGCTTTTTGACAAAACTTATAAGTGCATTTTTATCGGTGTTGTGAGCCAAATGAACAACTCAAATGAGAGTACTTCTGCTGTCCTTTTGGACATCGACATGCGCTATTTTTATTGGTAATTTCTGCAATAGTTTGATTTTGGCCTTAGCACTCCACCAAGGGTTTACAAGTTGAAGCACAATTTCTTCCCACTTTTTTGTTCTTAGGTAAATAACTTTGATTTATGACAACAAAAAAAACCCCAAACAAACTGAAAAATGGTGTCTGATAATTAATATTGCAATTTTTTGTAGATATGCCAAAATAAAACTTAAGACTGTCAGTTCATTATATTGCACCTAATAGTCAGAGTGTGGTAATGAATGCAAAATTCAGCTAGTGTGAGATAAAATAATAAAACAGAAATGATAAACATTAAGTAAAGAAATGCAGCGTTACCTGTTCTTATGAGGGAGGGCATTGTTCCAAGGCAAAGGGCTCTATTAAGGCGACCAGGCAGAGAGGAGGGGGATGCCTTGCGGTCATGAGGGCCAACATGGCGGTTGATGAGCTTGGAGAGGTTGGGGGGTGGTGTGGGGATGAAGGAATCCGTCAGGTCAGGAGTGTGGAAAGGAGGCTGGCAGCTGAAGGGGGGGATTGCAGAGTTGCCTGCAAGGTATCTGCAACACAAGAGCAATATATCATCTAATACCTGAAATTAATATCCGTGTTTGGATGTGAGAAAGCAAAATCAGAAAAGAAATTACAATAGAACCCCAATTTTTTGGTCAATTTTAGGACCATGACTCCACAAACCACAACAGAAAGTGCTGCAAAAAAAACCTAGACTTTTGCTTGGTTGTCAACCAAATGTAAATGTAATTTACCTTACCAATAAGAGTGTTAAAATATAACATTAAAATACATACTTAACGTGAAAAAACGTCAGAGATGCCATAAATAAATCAGATAAATTTTGTGCCCTACAACTGAGTGATAGTGGGTAATAAATCCTTACTGATTAGCACTTCTGATAGCAAACCTGTCACTGAACGCACTCTTTTTAAACATAGGACAGATACAGGTACCTACAGAACGAAACCCTCAGAAAAAAACAGTACCAATTATACAGCTTTGATATAATTAAGCATAATAAAATAAATAAAAACAAGAGATCTGATTGTCTGAATTTAAAATTCACTGCAGAGTAAAAAAGCTGAGTTCAAAAACTGAGAAGAAACGAGCGCATGAACAAGACAGTGTTTTTGTGTTTTAAAAAACAAGGATAACCCATATTCTTTCACTAAAAGTTTATTGAATTCCTTAAACAGCAAGCATTGCTACAAAAATGTTTCAAGGTTGCTACAGGATAAACACTGGTCAACCACAGCACACGAGATGTGGTCAGTTGATACTGTGGTTTACAGGTTTATAAACACAACTTGTTTAATTGAGAAAAAATGGTGGAATTATCTAAAAGATATAAAGATTTGGCATAGCAACTTCATATACTGAGTCTTTCTGTGTTTCTTGCACATACATTACTAAAACATTACGGGGTTGACAGAAATCACATTTATTTACTACATACTTGGTATCCGTAGTAACACAGAGTAGTAAAAACACACATTACGAGGTCCATTACTAAAACTGGAGCCATCACTGTAAAACACAATGTTTAGTGCTCCCACTATTATTAGCTTATAGTAGTTTAAGCATATAACTAATACAATAGCTTGAATATAGTGCATCTAGAATTACATGTAATGTAATGAAATGATTTCTAACTCTGAAATCCAACATCCATACAGTTAATATTGACACAGGAATTTTATTGGAAACATGCAGAACATAAAACATAAACTAGATAAAACAAAGATATTGTCAGAACCATGCTTACTGAGACTTTATATCAAACAAACCTTTGGATACAGCAAGTAAAACTATGGTAAATCTACATACCCCCCAAACAAGGAATCAACAAACTATCACTGAAGCATCTCACACAGAGCACACCAGTACAAGTTTAAATGTTGCCATGCAAACATATTTGTCCTCCAGTACAGCATGTTTTGTTGAGAGACCTGTTTTGCTATTCCTCAAATAATTTAGAAAAAGAAAAGATGCAGTTTGTCACATGCTGCAAGTAATAAAGTCTGCATCATTCTCATAGCACAATGAATCAGAGTGATTCATTAAATTAAATCTTTATTGCATTTTTTTTCTTTTTTAAATCTGAGGGGAAAAAAGTCAAATTACCAATAGAACAAAACAAGGATTTGATGTGTTTTTTTTCCCCTTCATCGTCTACAAACATGTCTAATGTTATAACATTCTCAGCATGTCAAGTCTGAATACTACAGCACCAAAGGTGCTGGTTTGAGAACTTCACTCACATCTATGGACAGCACAAAATACTATTCAACATTAAATCATAACATTCTCCCATAAATCAGAACCTATGCTAGTTAATAACTTTTCACATTTACAAATAAATATCCACACTCATTCAATAAGTCCAACAGACAATACAAACTAGTGAGAAATGAAATGTTAGTGCATGCAGCGTTCATTAATATTTTCAGTAAAACATGTTAGAAAGTCTATCAAAGAAGCTGCAATATCGTTAAAAAAAAAAGTTATGAAATGGTTAAATACTGAGGGTAAAAATTATTAATACTTCTTTATAACTAGTTAGGTAGTATTAATGTAGGCTGAAAAAAAATTCAAGGACTGTATGCATTTAGAGTGAGGACCTTATCATTTCTAGGAGTTGATTTCAAGTACTGACACAGTAAGGCCACCAGAAATGAAGAATACTTCTTAAAGTATGTAAAGAAAATCCTGACACAAGCCATGTACCTGTCAGGTGGTCAGATTGTTTTCAAGCATTTGTTTTCAAGACAGCCATTCATGACAAAGGCATATGTCAATATAGATATACAGTACTGTGCAAAAATTTAGCTGTCCAGATCTCAGGAAGGCTTTGAATCAGTTTCAAATTTATTCCTTATGACAAGCCCAAATGTGTTGCTAGAGTCAAAAAAAAAACTATGTGGCTTACTACCACAGAGGTTTGATCTCAATTAATATAGCAGCCTGGGATCGACTCACCAGACCAGATCAATAGAGCTTTCATTTCCAGAAGAGCTGCAGCAAATTTTGAGACACATAAAATAATTGCCATTTTTCCAATGTAGAAACATTTTCATTTACACTGGATTTTATAAACCTTGGAAAATTTCCACCAACATTACCCAAACCTTTCCAAGGGGGAAAAAAACGGCAAGTAGAGGGGTGGGATTTGAAAGGATTTGAAAGATTCCCTAAAATTTTTGAGGGGTGTGTGTGCTAGAGAACTGATCAATTTAACGAACTTGCAGTGTTCCACACTTGTTCACCGCATGTTTATGCTGGTGTGTGTGTGGCTGCAAACATCTTTATATTACTTGTATATGTTGTGTGAAAATTGGAGCTATGAAAAGTAGACAAAAGTGCCTCGACCTTGTTGTTCAAGTGCATTTAACAAGGATTTTGAGTTCACAACTTAAAATGACAGCGTATAGAAATAGCCAAGAAGCTGGCAGAGGTGAATATGTGGCACATAGAACCAAATCTGGGAAAAGTTAAAGAAACTGAAAAAGATGAAAAAAAATAAATAGAAAGGTCCACATCACCTTAAGGAGGACAAATCTCCAAACCAACAAATGGCATCACCTCCATCAGAGTAAATTTTCCAGAACTTTGCGGCACAATGAATATACAAACTACACTGATTAACAGGAAACCTTTGACCCTTGTAAATAAAGTCCAAGCCAAAGTAAAAAAAAACCCAACAAAACACTGTAGTGAAATTTCCCGTTACAGATGCAGCTCAGTTTTTGTAGGCCTTGTCATTTTGCTGTTAATGTTAAAAATTTTTGCACAACACTATATAGAGCAAATGTTTTGCTGAGATTATTGGGCTCATTAGTGAAGAAAATGAGTCATGAGCATTTTGGTTGTGTCACACAGATACAAGATCGCCAGCAGCTGGGAATGAGTAGAACAGCAAACTATTTTTTTCTGCTTATCTGTCAAGTGTTGAGATTTTCTTAGTATAATCAGCATGGTGCTTTAAAAGCTAGTTATCAATAGACAATCCACATGCACACCACTACCAACATGGAAGACAGACTCTTCCACGCCATCAGCTGAAGCTTAATTCATGTCACATCAATACAGAAACTATGTTGAAGCCATGTTTTCCTACATGTCAGCTATTGTTGTGACTTGTTCGCTCCCACACATGCTCCTTCCCAGAAGTGTAGCAAGTCACAGCAAAAAACTGCAACATATTTTATTTTACTTGGAACGCCTTGCTGCAAATACAAACATAAAAGTTTGCACTTGAAACAGGTACAACCAGTATTCTCCTTCTGTAGCACTATGACCTTTGTTTTACTTTCTCAAAGAAAACATTTTAAAATCAACCTGCAGTAATTGTTCAACTTTTTTAACATTGTTCAACATGATGTCATCACATAGTTTGCTACATTAATTATTATTATCCATTTTGTCACCAAGCAGCAGCATAGAAACCCTGTTGAGCACTTGTGCTTTAAGGGGTCCAAGTTCAGACTAATGCTTTAACACTGTAACACAAGTATACTGTACAGTTGTGTGAAAAAGTGTTTGCTCCCTTCCTGATTTCTTATTCTCATCATCAAACAAATTTAAATGTGAGACAAAGATAACTCAAGTAAACACAAAATGCAGTTTTAAATAAAGATTTTTATTAGTAAGGGAGGAAAAAATCCAAACTCACATGGCCCTGTGTGAAAAAGTGATTGCCCCCTAAACCTAATAACTGGTTGGGCCACCCTTAGCAGCAACAACTGCAATCAAGTGTTTCCAATAACTGGCAATGAGTCTTCTACAGCGCTGGAGGGGAACTTTGTCCCACTCATCTTTGCAGAATTGTTGTTATTCAGCCACTTTGGAGGGTTTTCCAGCATGAACCGCCTGTTTAAGGTCATGCCACAGCATCTCAATGGGATTCAGGTGGGGACTCTGACTAGGCCACTCCAAAGTCTTCATTTTGTTTTTCTTAAGCCATTCAGAGGTGGAGTTGCTGGTGTGCTTTGGATCATTGTCCTGCTGCCGAACCCAAGTGCATCTCAGTTTGAGGTCATGAACAGATGGCCGGACATTCTCCTTCAGGATTTTTTGGTAGACAGCAGAATTCATGGTTCCATTTACCACAGCAAGTCTTCCAGGTCCTAAAGCAGCAAAACAGCCCCAGACCATCACACTACCACCACCATATTTTACTGTTGATATGATGTTCCTTTTCTGAAATGCTGTGTTACTTTTACGCAAGATGTAATGGGACCTATATCTTCCAAAAAGTTAAACTTTTGTCTCGTCAGTCTAGAGTATTTTCCCAAAAGTCTTGGGGATCATCAAGATGCTTTCTGTCAAAACTGAGACGAGCCTTTATGTTCTTTTTGCTCAGCAGTGGTTTTGGTCTTGGAACTCTGCCATTAGAAGGCCACTTTTGAACCCATTCTCTTTCTAATGGTGGAGTCATAAACACTAGCTGGGTTTACATGGACCCAAATATACCGATTGCTTTCGGTTTAAAAGCTCTTTCGGAATGAAAATGATCCATGTAAACACCTCTTTCCGAATGAAAAGTGCTGAACCGCATGAATTTTCATTCGGCTTCACGGGGTAGAATATTCCTTTCCCTAAACCGAAACGGGGTGTCATGTAAACGCTGAATCGGAAAGTTGTGAGGTTGTGCCCTTACAGCGCATGCTTCAACAAGACGTCAACGTGCAACGAGTAACGTTTCCTCACTTTGACAGATGGCTGTGAACAACGTCATTCCCTGCACAGCAAAAGAAAGTTTGTTTTTTACTCAAACGCTGTCTCTACGCTTTTTTCTCTTGATTGTCTGCAGTAGGAGCGCATGAGCATCAGCTGCTGGATTAAAGTCCTGCAGAAACCACAACAACCGTGACGATCAGTTTTTATACCTCCGTCTTTATTAAATAACGCGATGTAACATCATTCTGCGCATGTCAGACAGGATTATTCTGAATAAATATTGGCGCATGTACACGCCAGATTGGAATGAATTAGTTCCCATGTAAACAGCTGCCCTAAAATCCTCAATCACAGTGATTTCATTCCGAAAAGGGAAAAAGTCTCCATGTAAACGTACCCACTCACATAAATTGAGGCAAGTGAGGCCTGCAGTTCTTTGGATGTTGTTCTGGAGTCTTTTAACCTCTTGGATGAGTCGTTGCTGTGCTCTTGGGATAATTTTGGTCGGCCGGCCACTCCTGGGAAGGTTCACCACTGTTCCATGTTTTCGACATTTGTGGGATAATCTCTCACTGTGGTTCGCTGGAGTCCCAAAGCTTTAGAAATGGCTTTGTAACCTTTTTCGAGACTGATAGATCTCAATTATTTTGTTTTTCATTTTTTCCTGAATTTCTTTGGATCGCAGCATGATGTCCAAATTTTTTAGGATCTTTTGGTCTACTTCACTAGGTTATATTAAAGTGATTTCTTGATTGAGAACAGGAGTGGTAGTAATCAGGCCTGGGTGTGGCAAGAAAACTTGAACTCAACTTTCTAAAGATATGATAAACCACAGTTAATTTATGCTTTAACAGGGGGGGGGCAATCACTTTTTTACAGAGGGCCATGGAGATTTGGAATTTTTTCTTCCCTTACTAGTAAAACCTTTCATTTAAAAACTTCATTTTGTGTTTACTTGTGTTATCTTTGTCTCACATTCAAATTTGTTTGATGATCTGAAACATATGAGTGTGACAAACATGCAAAAAAATAATAAATCAGGAAGGGGGTAAACACAACTGTACATGCATGCCATGATTTTTGTGGCTATCTAATGAAGATCTAAAATCCAAGACTTAGTTAAACGTTGGCATTTAGTACTCCAAATAAACACTGAGGACATATTCAAGTCATCTTTTGATCAAGAGTCGTCGATGACGAGAAGCAATACAGGAAAGGAAGGGATCACACCAAAAACACAGCCTGAATATAGCCTGTTAAGTTTTCACAAACTAGTATTTCATGCAGTGCTACTGAAGTTAGTGAAACTTTTCAAGCCCACAATGATTTAAATTAATACACTCAAAACAGAGAGATATTCCATCAGAGTCTAGAAAACACTGCTAATACTCAGTGGGAACATAAATGTCAAAATCCCACTTTACAAACTGAAAATATGGGACTTAAATTATATTTTGTATTTCTGTCAAGATCAGACAGTCAGGCACTAAACACAACTAATTTACTACATTAGAAAAAAGGATTAATTTGACAGAAACCTTGGCACATATTCCAGAAAAACTTAGATTTAAAGTACTTGACTGAACTTTTAAAAAAGTTTAAAACAAAAATGCATTTGTGATGCTACATTAAAAATTAACCTTAATGACTGAAAAAAACCCTCTGTGCCTTTTGAGTTTTTTTTTTAATAAAGGCCATGAATAAGAAAATTAGTGATTCTTTAAAATTCTACTGCCAACCAGAAGGATGAAGAACAGTCAGCTGTTAATGCAAAACTGCTTTTGTTAGACAGCTTCTAACATAAAATACAATCTTTTTCTTGCAAGTTTACTATTCTCATGTCATTATCACAGTAGTATAAATAAGGGGTTGAGGGTAAAAAGATGGACAGTAAATTAAAAGAAACAACCAAATAAATGGATCACACTTATTTATGCATTTTGATCTGGTTCTGATGGACATCAACCACTCAGAGAGAAGGCCCTTTGTAGAATCCCAACTTTCAAACACAAGGTGGAACACAGATTACTGCTCAGACTCTGACCTTCGATATCTGGCTCTTCGTGGACCCAGCGGTTTGCGAGTTGCAGCCGCGGCAGCAAAGCTGACAAGGCAACAGAGGAAGATGTTGACAAGCTTCACTGTGTCCATCCAGCTCGGGGTATCAGTCAAGTAGCCCTCAACCAGGTAGAGGCATAAGATGAAAAACCACAGAACAGAGGCTACAGCATCAATTCTCCTCAATCTGAAAATGCAGTAATACACGGAAGAAAAAAGAAGAAGAAAGAGACAAGCAAACAAATATGTTTAATCTAATCAAAAATCTGAAAGCTGGAGCAAACTGATACAAAAACAAAGACAACATGGCTGTTTACCTCACAGGTCCTGCTAAGAAGATAGCTGTTAGACAAGTCAACAGGCCAGTAGAGACTATCACCAGTTGGTTGTCCTTTCCATGCTGCCACACCAGCTTGGCATTTTCTCTGGTCTGGTCTGGGAGCAGCTCCAGCAGACCCTGCCAAACAGGCACAGCTCCACTACTGTTGTTGTTGAGGGTGGATTCATTGTGGGTCTTGGGCTTTGGTGGAGTGATGCCACCACTTAATGTCTGTGGACCACTTGGTGAAACAGGCTGTTCTGGCAATCCATAGAAAGACATAGCAAGTAGGAAAGCAGAGATCAGGAAGGCGAGGATCCTTAGCAGTATGACCCCCGTGGGTGAGGACAGTGAATGGGTAGTCTGAGGGCAAAAAAAAAAAAAAACAAAAAACAAAATCAAGTTTCAACTGTGAGTCCTGACATTTTCAAAAGATCACAAGATTAATAAGCTACAAAAAATTAAATAAATAAAAAAAACTTAGGTAAGAGTAGACCCAGGTGATTTTATTGACCTGCCCTGACTAAAATAACTCAATAAGGGATGCACAGATCCCATAACCGGATTGTGCATTGGCTCTGATATTGACTAATTAGCTGGATTGAACGTCAGATGAATAAGGCGGGTCCAGCATTCTAATCCAGTCATTTCTCTTTTTTATTAAAATCATATACAGCAATACAGTTTTAGTGATCTAGCTACTTCAATTCTATGTCTGCAACGCCAGTTAAGTCATCACACAGAGAAGTGTTATTTACTTCTTTTTGCTGCTTATGTACACTTTATCTGTTAATAATAATATTAAGTATATTTATATCTGTGTTGTTACCTTTTCTCAATGAGGCTAATTGTTCATGCCAAGCCGGATGCCTTCACTCGCATGGCAAGGTATACGGTTCATTCATTTATTCAACAGTAGTATCAGATCAGTATTGGGTATTGGGCAATGCCCTCAGTCCATGTATTGGATCAGAGTGGAAAAAAAACTGGATCAGTGCATCTCTAACCTCAATAAAATCTTCACTTTGCAATGCAAGAATTTCACTGAACGAGTGAAAATTACGATGTGAGAACCAAACCGACAGAAGAAAGTCCAACTAAAATTTAGTTCTTTAGTTCTTTATGAAGAGCTAATGTGCTCTCTCTGTACTCTGCCAAACAGAGATAAATAAGATATATAAGCATGCAGGTAAATAGAGCAATAAATAAATGAGCAAACTAGAAAGCAACCTTATGAAAAGCTTTTTTCAATTAATAAATTTCAGAGATTTTGACTCAGACCAACATTTGTGAAAGTTATACAAAGTGTGGACTTTATTGTTCCAGAAGTACAGTTGATAAATAAAATAGCAGTAAAGTAAAGGATTGTATAGGGATTCTCAGGTATTTCGTATAAAAGGATATATGAGGCTATATGAATCTAAACAACACAAATACATATTCAGCAGATTCCTCCTTTGAAATACGTATATTCAAAATTGATAGGGTATCTTGGCTAATGAGAAGCCATGGTTGGCAAACCTTTCATTTACAATCAATATCAACAGCATCGAAATGGGCCATCGGAAAACATCAACCATATTTATCCAACCTAATCAGAGTTTCAGCAGTTTGTTTACTTGTTTGATGGCTTGGTTAAGAGAAGTAGGATTTGTGAAAGTCCTGTTAGTTAAGTACTGCTCAATGGGCTTTATCACACCACTACTTCCTGAACTTAATACTGCACCTTTTTTCCTTCCAAATGAGAGCGAAACCAGGCTGACGTTCTTAGATCAGACACAGCTGGATTAATCAGTTCATCTGATGGAAGTATTGAGCTCAAAACCATTGTTTTGTATAAATTCATATTTTTCTCAGGTTGCTTTTGACTTCATGCTGTACTGACCTTTATGAAGGCGGTGTCTGACTCTCGGGTGCGCCGAAGCTGGTGGTTCAGGAGCACCGTACGAAGCTGGCGGTTTTGATATTTAATATAATACTCCACTGCTGTCTGGCATGGTCTGCATAACTTATAAGTCTGCTCCAGGTGGTGCTTGTAGGCTTCAATTTCCTCATCATAGTTCTCCTATAATGGATAGACACAAAATAATTCAGTGTTAACCATTCTCAGAGAATATGGTGTCTTAACATGAATGGAAAAAGAGCACAGCACATACATCATCCCTTGGGATATACGAGGCCAACTGCTTGATCTTTGCAGCCTGGTTATTGTTACACTTCCTGCAAAGCAGCATCTGACAATTGACCCACTGCAAAGTCTTCGGTGTCTCAGATGAAAGAGGAGATCCAGAAATGCCGTGATTCAGATGTTCCATGTACTGAGCTGGGATGGGTTTGTTGTAATCCCCATTCTGATGTAGAAAAAAACCCATAACAGGATAAAAACAAAGACAGCATTTACTAGCATTCACAAACATGTCAAGAGATGCATGCATTTTTTTTAACAAACCTCCTGGAAGCCATTGTACTGGTCACAGTTGGGACAATCCCAGCAGTTCCTGTTTCCATAAGGAACCACTGTGTTCTGATTACAGAACCAGCAGTTAACATTCGCATGGATGGGCTTTTTCCTGTAAATGTGAAGTGAGATTTATGTTATTACAATGTTAACCGCACATACTTAATCACATCTCATTCAAGATTCAGGGTAAACATGTAGCGATCTCTCTACATATTAATTTAAAATTGTCTGAATTATCAAAAGTTTGGAAAAGTATAACTGCCAAACTAAATCTATACTTTAAATCCTGTTTATCAGCACAACTTCATTATTTGAATATCTGTGAAGCAACGAGTGCACACACACTAGAAAGAAACTAGTAGGAACTAGTAGCTTATGCTTGTGCCATCAGACCAATAATATTATGCATGTTTTACATAATCTCAGCAACATCCTCAATGTTGTTGATAACAGGGCGTTTAGTCTTTGAAGCACCAGCTTAACGGTCGCTGACCATGTTTTAACTTACAGTACTATGTATTTAGAGAGGATGTGGACAAATTACTAAAAATTGTTGTTGACCTAGTTGCAAAAAATTGCAGAAATATCGCCGACAAACTGGTTGATGCATGAATTTCACATTCACTTAGCACTGCAGCTAGCAAAGTTAGCATTCATGCTAGTATCGCTTAACTGTCAACAATTGGGAAGGCGGCAATTCATTTGCAGTGTAAGGCGACAATACATGTAAACAAGTACAACTAAATTAAATTAGCGAACTGAGCTAAGGTGAATGTGTGTACTGTTAGCAGAAAATCAGTCACCGCGGTTCAGAAGCTCGAAGTTACCTGGTGGCAATTTTGTATATCAGCGCTCCACCTGCGATAAAAGCCGTAGCTCCGGCTCCACTGTAAATTACTTCAGGATATTCCAACAGAAGCCTATTAATCGTTTCCATTTCCAGTTAAATTAATCGTAGTATTGAACATGCAGCGCAAAACACGGTGCGAGAGCGCACGCGGGTAGACGATTCCTTTTGTTCACGCCCATGTAACGGAAACGGAATGTGCGTAACAAATAAGGCGCGTTCCAATTTTGTTTATTTTCTCTTTCCCCACATGCTTTTCAACTTAAATGCTTGCCTTATTAAACAAAATAACATGTTTATCTACCACCCATAGCTTGAAAGTATTTGTATTTGTTGATGTGGAAGTCGTTTATACATTGTTTGCACAATAGTGTAGGATATGGTGTTTAAAATATTGTTGGAATGCGGAGGAGTGGTTTAGCTTGTTTCCTTTGCCCTCGCTTGCTGATATAATCGAGGGAATCTGGGAATTCGGCTACAACAATCTTCAAAAAGAGAAAAATCCTAGTAAAGGCGCAAAAATTTAGATCTAACCTACTTGTATCCTAATTTAACTCAGAGGTATCAACCATTTCTTCTGTAGATATTTTACATTAATTATAAAGAGGTCAGCTTTTATTGAACATTGCAGCTAGGCTACGTTTTGTATAAGAAAAACCGGACGATGTAGCCTACTTCAGAGCATCTGTCACTCGTCTGTATCTTTATTCATGCGAACGAAACGAAAAAACTAATTAGCATCTTCTGTTGATTACAGAAGATTACAGTTGACAGAAAAAACACCTTTGACAAGACAACCCCGCGTTTCTACCTGATGATATTTCAATTATTCCAACTTCGGAGGTACCCTGAATGCAACATGAGACTCTGGTCCGCTCTGGTCCTCCAGTAGGCTACTTACGATTACTGGCTCTGTGCAAGAAAAAATGGACTCATTACATCAAGCTAAAAACTAAACTATCCTACCTTTAAATCTAGCACTTGACTGTCAAAAACTGAGCCAATCAATTGGGAGTTCAGTAAGCATTGCCGTGTTTATGTTAAATTCATAAGTGATAATACTTTGATAAACATTATTTTCCGAAGGCAGCTCATTTACAACAACAAAAAAAAAGGAAATAAAACGCTTAATATTTAAACTCGTATTCATTAAGATAACTAGGCCAAATTATATTTTGAATTTTCAAACTGTCCTCGATGATTAGCATCTTACCCTTTTCCCCACATTACAATATTTTGTAGTTAAAATGTCTAAAATAAAGCCTAATTGTAACATATTTTCCCATAAACTTTACCAATGATCTCTTTATCAGGAGGTGAGGTCATAATGCACTTCCCCTGTCCATCAAGAAACATTCATTAGCCCACAACAATGACGCTAAGTAATTTGATATAAAAGGTATATAATAATAATGATGATGATGATGGTAATAATAACAATATTTATGACAATAATAGTAATCATAATCATGATCATAAATAATAATTGCTTATTATTATTATTATTATTATAGCCAACATAACAATAGCACCACATGTAAATCATTTATCTATCAGGGTAATGGTGGGGCAAGAGTCAATCAATGGGGCAATATGGTGCAAAAATAACATTTTATTTGAACAAATGTGATGTATTTCACATCAAATCAACATCAAGTATAGTATAAAAATGAACTTGTCATCAGCTGCTGTAGCAGCTCAAAAAACTGCCTAGAACAAAATATAATAAATAACGTACAATATAAACAATCATACAACTGAGAGAATAAAAATAAACCAAAACAAGGCAAGCTGCAATATTGCAGTACTTGGTTGGAGACATCTTTTAAGCACTTTCCCGTACAGACTGCTTTTGCTCTAGAAACTGCAACCTTGACCATTGCAAGTCTATTTATCAATTAACAGGAAACAGCTTTACAACTCATTAGACAACCAAATGAACTCTACCTGACAAATGACTGACAGCTGACAACTGAAATGGTGAAACAGAGAAAGTTTGAGTCTGTGAACTTCTGTCAGTGGTCAGAATAACTCAAATCCTTACTGGTCTGACAGATAACCCAGTGGCGCCTCCACCTGTCTTGCATAGGACGTGAACTGCTGGTAGTTAGGTGCCAGCGATATGGTGCCTCCATTCGGGCTCCCCGGCTGGGTCACTCCGCCATAAGGATAAACGTTGTGTGGAACCAGCACGGGCGGGTGGCAGTGGCACGCTCCATAAACAGGGTGGTGGAAGTTGGGGGGTGGGCAGTAGGAGCCGCTGGGCGACACGCTGCGGTTGTGTCCAGAGATGACCTGCGGCGCTGGGTACCCCGTCGGCTGGGACGAGCTGGGTTGGCACAGACCCCAGGAACTGCCCCCATAAGGCTGCAGGTAGAGCGAGTCGGGATACTCCGTGGGGTTCCCTGACAGGTAAGTTACATTCGAGGGTCTCCTCACCCTCCTCCGACGTCGGTAGTTCCCCTTGTCAAACATATCCTCAAACGCTGGGTCCAGCATCCAGTAGTTGCCCTTCCTGTCCCCTCCGCTCTCTCTGGGGACCTTGATGAAACACTCATTGAGAGATAAATTGTGCCTTATACTGTTTTGCCAGCCTTTTTTGTTCTTTTCGTAAAAAGGAAACTTTTTGACAATGTACTGATAAATTCCGCTCAGGGTTTCTCTCTTGTCCGGGCTGTCCTGAATTGCCATTGCGATTAGAGCGACGTATGAATACGGCGGCTTCTCCAGTTGGACAGTCTCCTCACCTTTGGGCTCTTGGGCGGGGGACTTGGAGCTGATGTCCAGAAGCTGCACTCCCTGGTCACCGAAGGCTTTCTCCTCTGCATCCATGGCTCAGATACACTACCCGTCTGTGCGTCCTGATGGGGCAGAAGGGTGCTATGTACAGCAAGGCAGCGTGTCCGCAGGTGCAGACACTCCGCCCATAGGTTGTTAAAAAAGTGCCGCTCGTCTTCTTTCATCTCACCGAGTTTCTCACGCTGTTTATGCTACCGGGTGATACTGTGCAGGTTGAAACAGGGTCACCAATTTGTGTTTTTAAAACAATCAAAGTATTCTCACTTTGGAGCGATACCATCAAACACTAGTTTAATTGTTAACAGTGTTAAGTGTAGAATTTTGTCCAAGCAACAGATAGACATAATGTCCTCTAATTAATGTCAGAACTGCATTTTCATACAGTACCCACATGTCTCCTAGTAATTCTGCTTTGTAATATTGCATTTATAATGGTGGATCCTGGACACATCTGATTTGCTATGACAAGAAAAACAGTCCAAAATATTTCAAATCACTTCAAAAGCATGGAGGTGATATTAACCAGCTTTACATAAAAGGCTGCAATAAATTCTCAGGGAGCAAATGGGAATATTTAAATTTTATATAAAGAAATTTGCTCTTAATTTTATCTTATTAACAGCTTAGCCACTTAAACATTTTTCCATTGAAACATCTTATTTATATATATATTTTTTTGTTCTTAGGTGTGCATTTACTGAGCTGTGAAAGTATAAATATGCAAATAGTGACATGCAATCTCTCTCACACACATTTGTTTGCATCAGATTCTACTCTTTCACACACACACATGCATTTTCACAGTTTCACACATTGTTTCAATCAAGAGGCATTCAAGGGTTGGGTATTTCCAGCATTTACTGAGTTGTAAGCTAAGAAGTAATCTACAAGGCTTGCAGCTCCAGCATACTGTACCACCCACATACAATGAGGTATGAACAACAGCCCTGTCTGTCCAGTAGATAATGATCACCTGCTCTCTACAGACAGTCTGTCTCCCTAAACTGATCAAAAGGTGAACAAACAATTGCGAAACAATGTGTCTGGTGACAATTAGAGGGCAAATTGAGTTTGCTTTTCAATGCAGAATAATTAACTGCAGTTACTGTGAATACCTGATTTAAAGAAATAGGAACAATTTTGCAGGAATAAAATAAATGTTTTGACTGTTTAATTTTGCTGAATGAAGTTCAACATAGATTTAAGGGTTCCATGTCCGGTCAAATTGGAAAACAAGTCAAGGGAAGGAGAAGTTTTGAGGGGCACAATGCCTCTCTTGCTTTACATGAGAGCATAAAAGGTCCAAATTTAAATATGGCAAGGTACACTCTTCACATAAAATAAAACATAAATATAAGGACCATTTTGACTCAAACCCCCTGCAAGTCCAAGACCTGCTCCCTTAGAAGTTCATGGAATGACCTATATCCAACCAGTCAAGTTGTGCTTTACATCCATGTTATTCCAGAGAAATGAAAGGATTTTGATAAAATGTTATGGATCTGTCATCAAGGTTAAAGATTTGAAACAGTGTTCTCCAACTCAGGGGCCATATCTTTGCAGGTTTTTACATGTTTTCCTTCTTACACTCACCAGACTCAAATTGGTGGATTATGGCAAACTGAAGCTGAACTTATGGACAAGATGGTGAAGCTCCATTCATTTTACATACAATGTATGTGCCTCATTTAGGTGTTAAATTAATGAACAGAGGTGCAGATGAAGAATCACAAATAGTTTACAAAGGTACAAAAAGTTTAGTTTTTTTAAGCAATGGATCACAAGCAAATTAAATTTAGTTAAATTGAATATAAAAACATTTTCAAAAACTTATTTTTGCCACCATGTCTCTCAGACTTTTTAAAAACAGTTTATTGTGGAATATTCAACCTGACAGAGGCTCTTTAAGATGTCATAGAAAATGTCTCCATTAAATCTGGACCCTTTGAAAATGAGATGCTGCATCTCAAGGGGCTATCCATTTAATACATTTCAAATGAATAATTTCATCCTAGTTAGATTCTCTGTAAGAATCAATCACAAGTACATTTTGGATTTTGGCGTTATGGCCAACAAACTATTTTGTGTTCATGCCAAAACCAAAAAAGCCATCACATTGATGAGAACCAGACAAATGGACAGAATGAAATCATGGTGCAGTTAATGTCCAAAGTTGGTCCTCAAGGGCTGCTGTCCTGCAGGTTTTCAATGCTTCCCTACTCCAGCTCACCTGTATCAAGTTACAGTAAAGGGTCATTGTGCAGAACTTCATAGGCTGTTGGATCTTCTTCATTTGAGTCAGGTGCGTTGGAGCAGGGAAACACTGAAAATCTGCAGGATAGTGGCCCCCGAGGACTGGAGCTAGTGCATCTGGACCCAACTGCTCTTATAAGATGAAGCATACTCCAAACACTTGAAAAAAAAGCTGCAAAAATCTAAGAAAAATGTCAAACGTAACTTACTTTATGCCACATAAACTTTCTTTGTTTTAAAGTGCTTATCTTTGTTTTGCATATTGTTCAGTTACTTTTATTGCATTAATGTTTATCTTTAATCTAGGAGATAATCTTGGAGAAAATGCAAACATGCTTACATGTATCCTGTCAAACAGTATAATAAGATTAAATGCAATATCGAGAAAAGTTTTAGGATGATATATTGTAAATTATTTGAATGAAAATTTGTTTCCTGAAGGCGATTAAATAGCCTGCTGAGCACAAATTGTATGGACAAATGCAGGATGCTTTTATTGTTACCAGTCTGGCTTTACTCTTGATGACTGAGAGAAGTGATGCTTCGTCATGAGCAGAAATCAATCCAGAAAGATTCTTATATCTACCTTTTCTGATTTTTTTTTTTTTGTCAGTTTTTATATAACTAACTAAATTGAGAAAAGAAAACTGGATGTAATATTGTTTTTTGTCTAGGAGAAAGCTACAATCCCTCCTGATGTCACGTGAGCAAAGCAAGGCGCCAGACGAAACACAATCTACATAGCTGAAACTATCTAAGATTAAAAAAGAATGCAGCAAAACGGCCAAAAGCAGAAAAAAGAAGAGAGAATGAACACCGAGTTTAGACAAGACAGAAAATGGAGAATTACAGCACTCAAGCATCCCAAAGTCAGACCCACAGCAAAACAAAGAAGAACTTACTTCCTCCATTCTTTTGTCAGATGATCTCCAGCATGCACTTTTAAGGAAATAGATTAAGGTTGGCTTGAAAACGTTACTGTTGCAAACTAATTTGGTTTTTCATAATTGATTTAAGGTGACAAGGATTGGTTCTCAGGTGGGGCACAGTAGTTTTATGAGTCTTGTACAGCGCTTGTGTCTCTAATGTTAACTTTAATCTGGTATTAAAAGAACCATACATTAAAATGTCATATTTAAAATATTTTAAATACTTTTAATTGTTATCAGACACTTGCAAGATACAAAGAGTAAAAGCATAATATCACTAACAAGATCAAACTTGTAACAAAGAAATTTATGTACCATTCAGATCATTCAGTTATATGGATAACATGGTTTCTCTGTTATAATTACTTCAACTTGAAAAATCCTGACTGGCTGAACATGATTTCTATCATCAAGTTTAAATCAAGATTCTTGTCAGTGCTCCTCAAAACATAAAGATTTATCATGTGCACATACAAAATTACTAGGATGCCAATAATTAACTTAAAGTTTATTTTTATTCTTAATCCTGCAATATACTGCACATTGTTCACTTGAGTAGTTTGTTGCAGTTTTTTAGGTCCATCTTATAAAGAAAAACCCCAAAAGAACCACACGTCCATCCATCCATCCATCCATCCATCCATCCTTCCATCCATCCATCCATCCATCCATCCATCGAGGGTCTTGAGTCTAGCTGTCATCAGGTAAGAGGTATGGTTTACTCTAGACAGCTCACCAGTCACATGATGACCATCAAAATTATGTGTAACCTAATGTAATATTTAAGAAAGATAACTACAGTCAGTGATTTAAGTAGTGGCCTCTTGCCTGTTGGAATCTGGGATAGACTGCAGCCCCCGTGACCCTGAATGGGATAAGGTGCATATGAAAAATGACCAGACAAAGTTAAACTAATGGTGGAATGAATTTCTGTAGTGTAATGTGTTTATGGTGCACTAAAAACAACAATAACAACAAAAAAAAAAAACAGAAGCCAAATGCCTCCCTACACAAAAGCCAATAATAAAGCGAGAGAGATAAAGAGAGACTGAGCAAATTTCTCCAGTACTGCATCACAGGTATGAAGACTTCCTCCACTTTAGGTGATAAAATCCACCCACTTAAAACGACCCAAACAGGAAGTTTAGTGCCTGTCACAGATAAAAGCAGGTCCACAGACACGCATTTATGTGCAGTGAGATGTTCAAGAGAGATGCTGCATAACTGAAACTATCAACTATTTTTTTCAACTATGCAGCATAATGCACATTTTATAACAGACAGAAAGCAGTTATAATACTTATGTAAAAAAAATGTTTTACTTTTTTCTTTGAGATTTTTTATGTTTGGTCAGAATTATTTTCCTTCGCTGTTTGTCATGTCTAAAAGTTTTCTGTAAGTTGATTTTAAAATTTTGTATCAAACAACAAAACAATAGCAGAGCGACACTACAAATTTGAATATTTGCTACTAATTTGTTAAAAGTTTTTTTGTTTGTTTTGTTTTTCTAACATTGAAATACTGGCCACCTAAAAGAAACAGACAGGATTTTTTTTTTTTCCAGTTTGCAGCTCCTGTATAAGAACTTGCTTGAATACCACAGATACCTTTTTTGCATAGACTGTGACTACAAAGCTGCACTAGTCCAGAGCAACATCTTCTTTCAACTCATCAAGTAGCACACCATCTTTATTTCCCTTTCTCCTGCATGATGACAGGTGGAAAGATTGAAGCTTTTGTGTTTGTGTGTATGTGCTATGGCAATACAAAAGGTCCACATGTAATGTTGAGGAATCCTTGATGTTTATGAGATGAATGATGTCCAGCTGCACATCGTTTCTTACTTTCAAACTGTAACATTTCTGTCATTGTTGATCATTGTTGCCACAATGATCACAGGATAAATGACCATCCTGGTAGCACAATATTCAGGGTACTACTCATGGATGCAAACACACATTTTCACATATTTCTTGTGTCAGAACAGCAAAAGATACCATTTGTGTAGATGTTGTACTTCTGGCTTTTGTGTGTTACTTTGTGACACCTACAAGGTTTGTGCTCAGGCAGGTTGCAGCAAGGATCTCAACACACGGCTCAACAAGCTGGAGTGCATGCATCTCTTGGGGTATGGGTGTACATGAGCAAGTGGAAGAAATACCATATTAGCATTCATTAAGAATAGATGTTTAGATAAATATGTTTCATTGGAAAACATATCCACAAAGTGTAACCCACCCAGGGCATTATGTTTCTTATGTGGGGTCTTTTTTAGTAGGACATTTTGCTTCAGGTCATCACAAGACATGATGTGAAAAGTCTCCACCACATTATCAACAGATGTGAGTGGAAATGCACAACTTGCTGCTTCTGTTAGATTCGTTCATAGTGATGATATTCAATCACACATGGAGAAATTCACTTGTGAAATCGGAGTCTTCTCATGACACCTGCAAAGCTGCATCAGTGATGAAAGGAAATGACAGTATGTGTTGGGGGTACATATAGACAGCTTCTTTGCTCACGGTAGTCACAGTAGTCATTTGAGGCACCACTCCCAGACCGCCTTAATCCATGGATTACAAGCAGGCTGACGTCTCTGACAGACCAAAACAACACACAGGTTCTTTGACAGGACAAAAGTTAACAGCCCAATCGAAACAAGTGTTACATTCTGAATTTATCAACCTGAACATCATGTTGTTGTATGTAAAGGCATTTCACAGGTGGTAAAGATTTCTTTCACTACTCTGCTACTGATTATCAGCTAAATTCTCATGCTAGGTGTGGATGGTTTTCCATGCAGAGTTATATTTCCTGTTCAGGTCACAATGGCAATGACCTGTTCATCCTCCCACAATGCCTCGCTGTGCAGGGTTCTACATGACTGCCTGTCAGCTAGTCCTGTACCAGTCTGGTCCTGTCGCCTACATCTTCATTTAACCACTCCCAGCGCCAAACCCCCCTCTTAAGGCTGCCTTATCATGAGTTAATGTATGCCTTTTCCTCTTCACAAAATTGGATCCATTTCTTATTTAACACACATCTAGACTTTTTTTTTTAATGGTTGACTTTAGATAAATCCGGTGTTTTATCTGTGTGTGTGATTTTTCTCTGGATGTTTTTTTTCTTTATGATGGATTGATGATAGCTTTCTTCGGAAAGAGAGTCTTAACGTAGAGTTAAAAGTGAAAATAAAGAAGTGTTGCACTCTCATGCCAGTTACCAAAATACGACCTCTGCCAAGATAAAGTCAACATAAATTCCTAAGTGACAGATTACAAAAGAGGAAACTCCTTTGTAACAGTAATGATCATTCACAAAGCAGCTGAAAGCCTTGGAGCTGCATTTAAAAGCCACACCATGACAAAGATACTCTCAACTTTTCAAACATTTGACCGCATCTCACAGTCAAATAGACTTTCTGAGGAATTTCCCTAAAAATTGCTAAATCAGTTTGATTCTGCCCTTGCTGGCTTGTTTCTTCACCCTAGATCAGCCTGTCGTAAATTTGATACCTGTCAGTCAGACATTTGCCTCACAAGCTTCAGCTCTCGCCTCTTTCCACACAACAGCTGGAAGAACAGAAAATAAATCAAGATAGCAGTTACATTTTTAACATCTCACTGACAGATGATTTCCATCGAAGTCAGAGCCACTCCCAGCTGGCATGAAATGTACGATTGATGTCAGATCACATTTATATGATAAGAGCTCTAAATCTAAACCTACCTGAATGTTCACAGTGCATGTTACTACACGAAAATATTCTATGTTAGCTGGAAGTCTTTTCACCTCCCCTCTACTCTTGATTACTTTTATGTCAAACAATGACTGTAGATGACTTTTAAAAAAGGAGTTTGGGCTTTTGGTTCGGCTCCTTGTGAGTCAAAAACTTTTGAATCCAAAGAAAAAGGGCAGCTAACGTTTAAGGTCCAAGTGTATACTAGAAGACAGGCAGATTATTTAGACACAACTAACAACAGCTCACTATTAACCAAAATACTGCCATGAATAAAAAGAAATATGAAAAACATACTTAAGCCCATAAATGCAGTGTTTTCGTGTTACTTATTGAAATTTAGCAGTGAAATGTTAGATGCCCAACCACACCCACTGGTTGCTGCTGAACTGGACAAGGACATCAGCTGCACCCAGAGCACAAAGCATTTATTGCTCTCTTCTGCCATCTTGTGGCGATGAATAAAAAGGACAACCGTGATCCATATGCGGTAGAAATTTTTCAACAGATAACAGTAAAGATACTGGCTTTTACACATATCAGTCACTTTGCATTTGTTGCCTTGTTGATTCGGGGGGTGGTGGTGGGGTGCGGTGAGGAGTGGGGTAGTGGCGGGCATAGGAGAATTAGGAGTGGGAACTAACAGGCTTTGCTTCTTCTCACTCCTTTTAGAATGTGTTTTTTTTTGTGTGTGTTTTTATGTTGCTTCCTAAATTTTTGTCATTCAAATCATGCTTGTCGTGTCAAGTCATCTGCCAGTGAAAAAAGCTGAAATTGAAAAAAATAATAATAAGTAACAATTCTATGAAAATGGGTTACACAACCCATGGTTATCCGTTTTCCTAAATTCTGCCAGAAGGGGGCAGCAAACTGCAATTCATCAAGGGTGCAACATGAAGCTTGAACAGCTCAAATTTTTGTTGCACCTGTGCATATTTAAAATAATTAGCCTTTTTGCACTGAAATATATTTAGTGTCAATCTCAAATCTTCTTCAAGATGTCTAATATAATGTTGTGTTTAGCCACATTAATTCCTTCCATCAAACATGGATAACCAGAATCCTAATGATAGTGCTTTTTTTAGGCTTGTTTCAAATTGTGGTATCATAGCAGTGAATGTAGAACTGCATGAGAGAAAGAGGAGAGACTGTCATTCTGTGCAGAAGTGAATCAGATTTATGCCAGTTTTGACCTTATACCATGACCTCAGACATCAAACACAATGACTAAAGATGTAGGCTTGATGATCCTTTATGTGTTGATGCACTGTGGGGTGTAACCCATCATAAAGATCATCAAAACAAAGGGGTCTCCTTGCCGGGAAAACGCCTCAGTGCTTGAAAATGTTTTTTGTTGTGCACTGTGGGGACTACATAGTTTAAATACTCCTTAACTTAGTGACAGGTTTGGTAAACAACATCCAGCGGTGGACCTGGTGACGCCTTAGTTTCTCCATTTTAACATGCCCCATTACAGATAACTTTGAAGTCAAAGACAAAAAGAAGAAAATGTATCCCAGGGGTCTTTGGAATTCATGTGAGGACCACAAAAACAACACTTCATCAGGGGCACCATTCAGACTGGTCACCAGCAATATATGGGGAAATTCAAATGAGAAGCATTGTGTGAGGTAAAAGCCAAACAGATTTGTCTCATCCCTGGCCCCTTCCTCCTTTTTACCAACTTCTCATGAGTGACTTTGATGGGAAGAAGATGATAGAAAAACAAAGCAGCGTGGCTTGATTCAATTCCAATAGAAAATAGGTTATGGTGGAATGAGTGGGTGGGATGGGGAAGCCAGGGATAGAATGAAAATCACATCTCAGTCAGTCTATCAATCTGCCAAAGAAAGCAGGGGAGGACGGAGCAAATCAGGGCGCAGAAGAGATGTGGAGCAGAGTAAAGTGAGTTGTGTGTGAGAAAAGTTGATGTCTCTTTAGAAAAGCTCCTGGCTCACTCTCCTGCTGGGTCTTGTCCAGCTCTTGTCCTGCTACAATGCTGATGAAGCATATGCCTTCTACCAAATTCCACAAACCCCCAACCATCCTCCATGAGCTGGAGCTACATCATGGATTTCTTGAACCCCAGACCACAACATATGGAGGCCAGGCCAGATGACCTGCTCTCCAATGTGCTCCTCAGCTGGAGATCAGCTGGAGTGATTGCAGAACCATATGCAACCACATGGTTTCTGCTGACTCAGTTTAAACACTCATGACTTAAATAAGCCGATAACTAACAGTTTAACAGTGTATCATTCAAATAAGAAAACACAAGCATATTCTCTTAATTTTTTCATGTGATATAAGAACACATGTTCTTCTTTTCTATAATGTCATGGGCTTTGAGATGCTTTGCTGTTGTGTTACTCTGTCCAACAAAGTCACTGTGACAGCAGCAAACATACTTGCACTCCTCTGAAAACCACTAACCTGAAAATGATGATTTGTGCAATTCAATCAGCTCTGATATTATGGTTTACATCTGTGGTCTTTCTACCTTAATAAAGGGGAGCTGAGCGCAAATTCAGATTATCTCAGAATATCAAAATACCAAAAGGTGACAAATCAACAACTGTCTTTGTGAAGTGATGGGGTGATGTTCCATGACACTCTACAAGGCTCTGAACTCTAAGTGTGTTGTAAATGTGTCAGCGCACTGTTGGCCCGATCATCTGTTTAACATGGCTGAGATTTGGCCAAATTATCAGTCACATGTTTTTAATTTTGATCAAATTATTTTAATGGCCCCATGTTCTTTGTGGAAGAGACTGTTCCCATCAGGATGAAAATATCTTATTTCACAATAGAGATTCTTGTTTTTAATGTCTTTGTGTCAGTTTTTATTTCAACTTCTTCTAAGGGGTCAAATGGACTAAAACCAACAAAATGTCTCCCACAGCATCAACTCCCCCCACAGCAGGGATTCAAGATTCTGTCTCATATCTGTGTATATTAGTGGTTTACCTGCTGACATGTACAGGTATTTAGGCTGTTTTGCGGTCAGCAGAATTGCACGTCTGCCTATGAGGGCACCACGGAGCTAGGCCCATGAAAGAAAAACAACAACAAAATGTTTATAGATGTGTTTAGCATGGGTATTAGGAGGTTAACTTTACAAACCACCTAAAAAGATGAATGGAAATCATTCAAAATTCTGAGAGGATCACAGCACAGAGGGACAGGAAAGAAGCAGACTGATGTTCACATGTCCCAGAGGCAGCAGAATCTCTGCAGTGAATGAATGAATGAAAAATGCTTTATTAAAACTCAATTGTAATGTTCTATTAGGGTTGTTATGCGCACCATTCAGGATGACAGCAACTCTACTACTAAACCGGCACCTCACTTTAAGGGTATACATCTAAATGTCTTGGAAAGCTCAGTCCTTAATCCTCCAGAGAATCTGTCGAATAGTTGAACAACTGCAGTACACCAGTAGAACCAATCCAGCTTGAGGGTCTTCAAACAGTTTTGTCTCAACGAATGGGAAAAAAATGTGCTGATTAAATATGTAATACTCATAGAAACATACCTCCAACTGGTCAAGTCAGATGGATGCCCTTTCTGGTTCTGCTGGAGGTTTTTATTCCTGTTAAAAGGGAGTTTTTTTTTAAATGCTGCCTTGCATGCTCAGGATGGGTGACTGAGTTGAAGAAAGGACTTGATGCAGTCCAATGGTTTTTTGCATTGTTAAAAATGGTTTAAGCAATGGGATTTATATAAGCATGATTAGAGTGAGTTAAACCAGTGATTCCCAACTCTGGTCTTCAAGGAACACTCTCCTGAAGACTTTCCATGTTGCCCTGTTGAAACACAGCTGACAAAGTTTTTCTTTTTTTTTTTTTTTTTTTTACTATTCCAGTTGTTTCTTTTGGTCTTTTCCTTTTTTTTTTTTTTTTTTTTTTTTTTCCCTCTTTTTTTCTCCCCCTTCGCCCTTTTTTTTTTTTATCTCCCCTTCCCGCTCCCCCCGTCTCCTCTTTTTTTTTTTTTTTTTCTTTTTCCTCCTTTTCCCCCCCCTTCCCCCCTCCCTTCTCCCTCTCCTTCCCAACCAGTGCATGGGTTAATCCTTATCAAATGTTTCAGAAATAAGGAAGAGTGCACTTCAAAGGGACTAGAGGCAGGAATTTAAAAACAAACAAACATGCATGTCCATTTTTTTTTTATACTAATGGGTGATGAAGCGCTAAATACCAGAAAGCAACGTTTCCACCCACGTTTCTCTCCGTTGCCTTGAACAGGCTGTGTGCTGCAAAATGCGCTGCAATTCGGTGTCCAAATTTCCCGCGCTGCCCTGCTGACGTCACGTCAAATGACACGACATCCGCAGTTTTGATACAGGAAGAAGAAGGTTGCGGTAAATTCAAACACTGTAAACAATAGTTATGGATTCTTCTGCCGTCAGCAAACAATCCAGATCAACTGAAAGACACTGAAAAGTGTAACTACGAAGAAAAAGGTTAGTAAACAACATTATAGCTTCAGTTTGTACACGCTCCCGACAGCTTGGCTCGTGGCTGCAGTTACCTGAAGCGCCAGTTGCGGCAGTCGTGAGTTTCGTTTCTTAATCTTGCCTCAAGTCCCTTTAAGTGCTAAGTGCTACAATTTTTACACACATCGCAAGGACCAGTAGCATCTTCATTTATATTTTTACACATTTAGTAATTCACTCCCTTAAATCACTTAAATCCTTAAATAACTCCTTAATTTACTCCTTTGGGGGAGTGGGTTGCCTAGTGGCAGCATTGTGGGCCTTGATGCGGAGGACCCAGGTTCGAGTCCCCGACACGACATTCAGGTGAACCACTGTGGACCCCCGAGCAAGGTCCTTAACCCCCACCATCCGCTCCCCGGGTTCCCCCAGCAGCAGCCCACTGCCCCCCGCCACCACTGTACAGAGATGGGTAAAATGCAGAGCCCTAATTTCCCCCCGGGAATCTTAACAATATAACAAAAAAAAACAAAAAAAAGAGTCAAGCACTGTTATCATCTGCAGTGAGCTTTGGCTTGTCCGATTTTCAACCCCTCTTTTCTGACATGAACTAATGTTGACTTGTGGTAAAATATGTGGCCATCCTGATGCTAATGGAAGCTTAGCCAACTTAACCACACAGCTCTCTGTCTCTGTACAACTCCACTCAACCTGATCCCTGTGTGTGTGCATCAGGTAAAATAACAAGATGACAGGAGAAAACTCTTGTTAACTGGGTTGCAGTTCAGAATAATACCGCCATACAGTAAAGGGGTGTTTCACGCAGCACAGGCAAGCTAAACACACTTTTGTTCACTGTTCACGTGACTGGCAGCACTGTGAAGAAGTTCAAGGTAATTAATGTAGGTTTGACTCTGCTTGTAATTTGTGTGGGTGGCTTTGGCAGTCAAGCTTGTGATCGTGGAGACAAGGGTCACCAGTTAGCATGCTATGACCCTTTAATACTAGGGGATACTTGATGCTTGGCCTGGTGTGTCACAATACAGTGTTGAAGCCAGAACAGCCCCCCCCCCCCCCCCCTGTAAATATCACAGGGCCAGGAAGGTGGAAGGAAAAAGTAAAAGAGAGATATGAGGAGAGAAAGACAAAGGGAAAGAGATGGCCTGGCCAACAGGGAGAGTAAGTAAAAGGTGGGGAGCATTTGACGCTTGGACCGTACGCTCTTTAGCACAGTCTGCAGGCTGTGCTTCAGAGCGGATGTGTTAACAGTTTCAGGCTCAATGGAGGGAGAAATCCCCACAAAGGGAGGTGTACAAATATTGTGGGAAATCCGTCCGCTCTTTAATATTTCATGAAGGCCCACAATCTATTCATAGGACTCCATTCCTTTGGAGGGGCCCACATTCAGGCTCACTCTGCAGGCTCAATGGGCAGCTCTTAATTGAGTGCCCGCTCATTCTTCGTCTCCCTGGCAGATTGTTCCCCATGAAAGCCCCTGGCTCTTCATCCTCCTCTTCTTCTCCCTAAGAGTGACCAAAGAAAAGGGGGTATGCCTTGCTGGTGGTGCATGTGTGAGGGAGGAATAAGTAACAGGGGGTAGGTGTGGATCAAATATGATAATAGGGCAAAAGGGGATGGTAGGGCAGAGGGAGGTGGGGGTAGGGTGCTAATCCTCAGGGTAGGTGACAGAGGGGGTTGCATTCCCCTAGAAGGCAGGGGTGTCATAGCGTGTCTGTGTTTGTCTATAAGGGTAAAGGTTATGTATGACTGTTTGTATGATTGGGCAGGTTGATGATGTATGAAATTTAAGTGCAAATCTGGGTTTCATTTATACTTTTTGATTGTTTATCTTTTTGACCTCTAACACACAAGCTATGTATTGAAATTGTGAGAGGGACTGAGGCCTGAAGATAAGAATTTATTAATGATCATGTTTTATTATAAATAATCATAAGGCTTAAAACTCATCAACATCAGCCCTCTTAAACACAGAGGTGTTTGAAAATAGAAAAAAATGAGTTAAATGATATGGAAACAAAACAGTGTATAAATCATAAGAAAAGTAAAGGGAGAGAAATTATCAATAGTTGTGATTAAAAGGAAAATATAAATTTATCATTCTATAATAAAAATCCTCTGAGAAGAATAAAGATGCCAGATCGAATATACATAATAAAATATATGTCATAATTTTATATTTATTTAAATAATAAATTAAAAAGAAGAAAATGTAAAAAAAAGAAAATATAATATATTTTTATATATATATTTTTTTTTTTTTTTTTTTTTTTTTTTTTTTTTTTTTTTTTTTTTTTTTTTTTTTTTTTTTTTTTATCCAGATATCTATATATCTCTTTCTTTTTATTTAAAAAAAATTTTGATTTTTTTTCTCTTTCTCCTTTTTATTTCATTTTATCTCTCAATTAACACACTCATCTTCTCTCCCTTTTTTTTTGTTTGGCAATATATTTTTTATAATCTCTTTTTTTTTTTTTTTTTTTTTGTTGATTTATATTTATTTTTTTTCTATCTCTTTCAGATATTATTTTGTTTTTCTTAAATTATTTTTTGTTTTGTTTTATATAAAATATTTTTTTTTTTTTTGATATTTTTTTATATAAATAATAATTGTTTATTGTTATAATAATAATAAAAAAAACCTCAGATGAATATGTGCTTGATTTTGAACCTCATATTCTCATATTTAGTGTCTCCTGTTAGTTCCTTTACATTAATGAAGAGCTGCTACAGTGCTGGAGTGCCCATTTAAATGCACCGGTAAGAATAAATATACAGGAAGTGCAGAATTATAAGGCAAATGAGTATTTTGACCACATCATCCTCTTTATGCATGTTGTCTTACTCTCTCTCTTTTTAATCATTTTATATTTTCATTAGTACGGTGTCCTTATACTCACCCACTGTCAGTTACCGCAAAAACCACCCGATCACGCGTCAGGCGAAGGCAAAAACAACCTGAACCGGGCTCTGACTACTTTGTTATCTTTTTGAGTCTTTGTTTAATAGTTATGTTACTCCATTATTGATATCAATTTAGATAATCTTTTCCCTTATTTTTTCCATCTTTCATTTTTTTTTTTCGATTTTCCTATTCATTTTTTTATGCCTTAATTCTCTCCAAATATAACTATACTCACTTTTCTCCTTTATAAACTCGATATTCTTCTCTTTAATCTACCTTTAGCACTTCAAAATGTGCTTTCCTCACTCCGCTCCCCCCCCACCCACTCCCCAGCGAAGTCACACCACCCCACCAGCCCCCCCACACTCCCTCACAATCAAACATCCATCCGACCCCATGACGCTACTTTTAAAAAAACTCCCTTAAACTAATATTAATTATTTTATTCTATATAAAATCATGTGAATTCATCCCCAACCTCTTTTACTACTCCCTCCATTCCATCACCCCCATTAGAAACCATCGCACCCTCATGAACCCACACACACATCATAAACTGACACCTGCACAGCAGATTCATCTCTTTCTCTTTATTCTGCTCCCAGTATGTGTTTATACAGTTAATTAGCTTTGTTAATTTATTATATTTTATATTTATTCTCACTCGATCGCTAGAGCGCATCGGCCTAATCTCAATTGCTCTTATTTTTATTATATCCTTTTTATTGATATCTATTTTCTTTTTTAATTTTAATTTTTTTTTAATTTTTTTTCAATTTTTCTGTGACCATTTCATTCATGCACATTTACCTCCTGTAATTTTCTCTTGTCTTTAACTATTATTATTTTAAATATTTCTTATTTAATCATCATTTTTTTATTTTATTTAATGTTTTTATTAAAAAGATCTTTTTTATTGTTATTCTTTTTTGATTTTTGTAGAATTTTTATTTTTTTTTTTTAATTTTGCCTCTCTCTTCTTTTTTTTTTTTTTTTTTTTTTATCTAAAATCATCTCTTACCACATCTCCCTACATCGCTTAGACCCCCCCTCCTCTCTCCCTCCCTTTTTTTTTATTTTTATTTTTTTCCCTCTTTATTACAAGAGAGGCAAAAGACGCACTCTTCCTCTTTCTTTTTATTAGTAGATATGTATAGAGAGATGTCCCACTCCACACACAAAACAAATAAATACCAAAACTTTATTCTTCCTCCTTCTTTGTCATTAGGCGTCGCAGACCACACCAATCACCAATCTCTCATTCACTTTTTTTATTTTTAACAAAGCCAGCACTTCCTCCCACCCGGCCGCACGAAATTCATTCATAAAAGTTGGCCAGTTTCTACCGCCCCTCCCCCGCCAAAAAAATTCGGAAAATTTTTGTATTTTAAACCAGGCTTTACTCCAAGCTGTATAGGCCCAAAGCCTACTACCAATTAAGCATATCAGGTGATGTGCATCTCTGTAATGAGAAGGGGTGTGGTCTAATGACATCAACACCCTATATCAGGTGTATTAGGCAAACATAATTATTAGGCAACTTAAATATAAACAAATATATACCCATTTCAATTATTTATTTTCACCAGGGAAACCAATATTACAGCTCAGCATTCACAAATATACATTTCTGACATTCAAAAACAAAACAAAAACAACTTAGTGACCAATATAGCCACCTTTCTTTGCAAGGACACTCAAAAACCTGCATCCATATCCAGTCGGTGTTTTGATCTGTTCACGATCAACATTGCGTGCAGCAGCAACCACAGCCTCCCAGACACTGTTCAGAGAAGTGTACTGTTTTCCCTCCTTGTAAATCTCACATTTGATGAGGGACCACAGGTTCTCTATGGGGTTCAGATCAGGTGAACAAGGAGACCATGTCATTAGTTTTTCTTCTTTTAGACCCTTTCTTGCCAGCCTGCGGAGTACTTGGATGCGTGTGATGGAGCATTGTCCTGCATGAAAATCATGTTTTACTTGAAGGATGTGGACTCATTACTGTTCCACTGCTTGAAGAAGGTGTCTTCCAGAAACAGGCAGTAGGACTGGGAGTTGAGCTTGACTCCATCCTCAACCTGAAAAGGCCCCACAAGCTCATCTTTGATGATACCAGCCCATGCCAGTACCCTACCTCCACCTTGCTGGCATCTGAGTCGGACTGGAGCTCTCTGCCCTTTACCGATCCAGCCACGGGCCCATCTGACTGGCCCATCAAGATTCACTCTCATTTCATCAGTCCATAAAACCTTAGAAAAATCAGTCTTGAAATATTGCTTGGCCCAGTCTTGACGTTTTAGCTTTTGTTTCTTGTTCAGTGGTGTCGTTTTTCAGCCTTTCTTATCTTGGCCATGTCTCTGAGTATTGCACACCTTGTGCTTTTGGGCACTCCAGTGATGTTACAGCTCTGAAATATGGAAAACTGCTGGCAAGTGGCATCTTGGCAGCTGCACGCTTGACTTTCTCAGTTCAGGGCAGTTATTTTGCGCCTTGGTTTTTCCACATGTTTCTTGCGACCCTGTTGACTATTTTTAATGAAACGCTTTATTGTTCGATGATCACGCTTCAGAAGCTTGGCAATTTTAAGAGTGCTGCATCCCTCTGCAACATATCTCACTATTTTTGACTTTTCGGAGCCTGACAAGTCCCTCTTCTGACCCATTTTGCCAAAGGAAAGGAAGTTGCCTAATAATTCTGTTTGCCTAATACACCTGATATAGTGTGTTGATACCATTAGACCACACCCCTTCTCACTACAGAGATGCACATCACCTGATATGCTTAATTGGTAGTAGGCTTTCGGCCTATACAGCTTGGAGTAAGACAACATGCATAAAGAGGATGATGTGGTCAAAATACTCATTTGCCTAATAATTCTGCACTCCCTGTAAATGCAACATTTTCTGGCAAGCTCATTGGCTTGATATAGAAAAGCTTTCAGGATGTCATTTACTTTGACATCTCATCTTTCAGATGCACGCAATCGTCTTGGCACAATCTTCTGCACTGACAACAATGAGTGCAAGTTTGTCCAAATGTTTTTGATGAAATCACAGTCAAAACATTTGATTTAAAATACAATCTTCAGATGTGAGTTGAAAAAAAAAAGATCTTTCAAGAACATGGTTTGGAACAGAAGATCAGCTCTGGGAGATCAATATGAAACACTGCTGGTGTTGTTCAAACTGAATGGCTAAAGATGTTACGGATAAACATTAAGATTCTATCATAAATGTACACCTCATGCCTGCACTGAGTGCTTCATCCAGCCTAAAGCTGCTTTGGTGAGCTGGCTACGGGTGGACAGCCAGCTGGGAGTATGACCCGAGGGCTCGGCCGTAGTCAGGGCTCCTGTGGGCCTCCAGCTGCAGCTCAGGCTCCTGATCCCTGATTAAAGGTCATCCCGCTTCTTCTAAGGGCCTGTAAGACCCTGGGAGCTTGGCTCGCTCCCAGTGACTCCCCTTCACTTCTCCGATGTGTGTCCAACAGGCTTATGCTGGCTCACGAGGGGTGGAGAAGACCTGCAGAGAGGAGTCTCAGAGCAGTGAAAATCCTCTACATCCACAGCATGGATTCACATTCACACATACACAGAAAGCACAAGCAAAGACCAACACACACAAACACTGGATGCATAATTTATCCTGGTGGTACCACGCCTGGTATCCAGCATAAGCACCCCCCTGGTGGAGTGTGGCAAAGCCATGCTAAATGGATTCTACAGAGGAAGAGATTTAAGGCTTTCATAGTGCTCAGTGTGTTCCGGGCGGCTGCATCTTGGTGCTTTGATGGATTTTTCTCAGGGTCATTTCTGCATTTTCTGAATGACTTTGTTGTGGTGGTTACCTTCTTAGTGCTGCTGGGATCTACTGAAATTTGAAAACACAGGTTTATACTTCATTCATGTCTTGTATGCATTCTTGAATGAATCCAGCCACGTTTGTAACGTAACTGACAGGAGTTTTGCTGCACTTGCCCCCCCAGCCCAACTGTTTTAGCAAACTTGTATTTTAGCTAGTCAGAATAAAGACCAAACTCAGGTAAAGTAGCTGATCTTGCATCCCCTGGCATACACAGCCAATGGAATAATATTCATTGTATTATTTAAAATCTGAACCTTTTATTCAATTCAGTTCAGCTTTATTGGTGTAACACCAATTCACGACAATGTCATCTCAGGGCTCTTCACAAACAGATCAAATAGAGACAATTCATTGTAGCCTAGGAAACCCACAGATTTGATCGAATCTTGATTTGAAGTCCAATCCCCATCCTGAACAAGCATGGACTGGTGGGTGACAGTGGGAAGGAAACTACTCTTTTAACAGTAAGAAAAACAGGACAGAAAGAGAGACCATTAGGTGCTGCAACTTTTATCAGCCAGATCTGCTGTAAGACAAACTTGAAGCCATGTGATGAAAAGCTGAATAGCACAACAGAAACAAAACAATGAAAGATCAACATTAAATGTAAAACTTGCTTCTGACTATGATATTAGAAAAAGACAGAGCTTTGGATGAATCCTGGAACAGAACTGCACTATGTTTGTTAACCTAACCACAGTACATGATTAAAACTTAATCCTTGGCAGTCCATGAGTTCAGAAACTCTCTAATCCAGTCATATCCGGATATGGGACTCTCACCACTGCTCCACTGTGCCTTTGTGTCAGCAGGTATTAACACCACAAGTGCTGCCTGAAACAGAGGTGGCTACAAGAGACCTATTCACTGGCTTGCCAAGAATGAGGAAACTGATGGTTGATTTATTATATTTGTCCCCTGTCTTTGACAGATAGGATGATTGTACAGCCTTTGAAAAAAACAAACAAACATATATATATATATATAAATATACTATATATTGTCCATATATGTATCCAAGCTTTTAAAAGCTTCACTTACATGTACCTCAGCTGTGATCTATAAATTAATTCTACTAAGTGGCAGCTCACAAGGCCCCTAATTATTTATACTTTTACTATTGGTCAGGGTGTCACTTAGATAAACACAGTGGAGGTTCATCTCATCTGGTCCACAAAACACCAGAGTGTGCCTCTGCCAATGGCTCTGCTGAACTCTGACCCTGTTGGGTCACAGAGAGCGTTTGTCCCTCGGTAATTGGACAGAAGGGAGCTTTCGCTCTTCATTTAACCTTTGGGATCCAAATCTGCCCCCCCCAACAACCATAAAGTCCGTGGTCCTGACCCAGTGTTTTCAGGCCTATCTTTCCACCCCCATCATGGAGCCTTTGAAAGCTGGAGAAAAGCTGGAGTGTGCTTGCCCTGTCAGAGACAAAGGTGGAGTTAGTGACCCCTGACCCCACAGACTGAAGGCTTTCTTCCTGGATCAGGCACTGCCTTTCGCCACGGTGGGTTATTGCCGCACAGCTTGGCAACAGAAAGAGGGTAAACACTTGTTAAGACTCTTCTTCTCCAGGCTCACCCCCAACTTCTGTTCCTCTGTGATCACTTTGCTTATATTTTCTTCTTTTGGGGAGGTTTTTTGCATCTGTTTAAGAATAGACAGGAGTGAAGACAGGCCTCTTGTTTGAATTTCAGGCAGCAGCTTCATAATCCATCATTCTGACAGTTCTTTGTTGCTGGTCCAAAGGGGACAGGAGCAACAGTTGCTCAGGGCACACAGGAAAATACACTAGCTAGATAAATATGAATGCTTTAGACATACATCTGCTTGTGTTTATAGGCATTTGAAAGCTTTTGTACAAAGGTTTTGCTGTTAAAGCAAATTTTGAAGCACATGTAAAAAAATCAAGTTTGTCTGCATATCTAGTAGGGATATGTAGAAAAATGTGTGAGGGGCACCATGAAAATAATATCAGTAAAAAACTACAATGACATTCAAGCTATTAGTACTTAATTGGGATCTTAGTTATTCAAAACCTGAAAAAACTAATTCAGTCATAGATATTACAGCATCAGTTGACAGTCAAAAGCAAAGATGCCTGCTTGGATAACAGTCATTTCATCATCTCCAAACTTTCGGCAAATGTTTTATTGGCTGATTGGTGTGCTTCTCTTTAAATAAGCTAAGCTTGTTATTGCTATCGGATTAATTCTGGTTTCATTCTTCTTTCTCCAAGTTTTTCAGACCTGATGGGGCATTTGCAATGTGATTTTTGTGACTCTAAATCCAATAAAATCCACCCAGAAGTACTTCCTTTCCTTAATCTCTTGATTGCTTCCCCGAGCTCTTGTGTATCACAGCAGGGTTACCATGGAGATCCTGTTGCCCTCCCTAATGCTACACTGGTCACTGAGGAGCGACCTCACGTGTCCAGATGCTAAGCATGCGGTTGTGGCAAGAGGAGCATCCTGTGAGGCAGCCACAGCCATATGGGCTGAAAGGGAGGACTCCTCTGGAGCTGCTGGCCTTCTCTTGAGGGACAGAAGCCTATTGTCCCAGCCCTGCCCTCCACGCCACTTAATGGTGCAGAACAGCATTGTACAGTATTGTAAACTGCTTTCTGCTCCTTTCTGCCCTGTCGGGTCCTCAATAGCAGGACCCTCTCTTGCTTTCCCTCTCACTCCCTCTAACTCTGTGGGTGTTTTAGTGCCCTCAGCTTTTATCCCTTTCTTTAACCGCCTCCTGGCTTTTTCTACTTTTGCTTGGTTTCTCAGTGTTCTGTTGAGTGATGGTCTAATTGTCAAGGAACAATTAAGCCATCTGATTTCTCCTTTCTCTTCTGGTCATGTCTGCTTTGTTTTACAATGGAGCTGCCTGAGTATAGCGAAGGACTTAAGGTCACTTCAATATCTGTCTGGGTTGTAATGTAAAGCTCTCACCATGTGGTTGTGGAAGATTCAAGACCCTCTTAACAATCGATTTTCTTTTTTTGTTATCAAAAATGTTCTCATGAATCAGCTAATATCTAATATTGATATGTGCTCTGATATTTTAGAATGGTTTGTAGGTAGGTCTTCCAAAACACAAGGAAAAGTGATTTATTTGACCCTGTCTAATAATCAAACAACTTTAAGGCCTCCTGCTTGTAGGTCCAATAAATCTGTCTCTTCTTCTGTATACACCATGAAATGTGTTCTCTTTTAATAGACAGGTGGACTAAACAGCTGGGAGACAGCTTTTCTTGGGATGTCTGCACACTTTCACCCCCAGCCATTTCTATTGTCAATGTAATGTCACATCTGTGACCCTGTCTGCTCCCTTTTCCCACTCTGTCTTTCATCCCGTTCTCTGCTCATAATTTCCGCTCAATTTCATATTGTCTAGGTTCGTCCCTACACGAGGAGGCGATGCTCTGGTCAGTAATGCTGCAACAAGATGACCACATGTTTGATCCTGTATTGATTTGACTGTCCACCTCAGAGATGCAGCTCTTCTTTGCAGTGAAAAATTGGTAATTGAAAATAAATGCAATTGTTACTCAGCATATTCTGATCTAATTTAAGGTAACCATGAACTATATTGATTATGCTGTCAGCGTTTAAGGCAGACAGAAAAAATAGAGCAATGAATGCTTGGTATAGAAATAAAGTGATACCCATATAATATAAAGAATGTCTAAAAACTCCCTGAATATGATGAACAAAACTGTGGTGTTTGGAGTTTTGCTTTTGAGTAAAATAAAAGATCATAATTTTCTTTTCAGCATGCTTTTAAATGTAAATGTTTAAGCTTCCCATCAATCTAATGTTCTAAAACTCCATCTTTGTCACATGTGTGAACTCCACAAGACATTTTACATATGAACCAAGATAAATAAGTAAAGAATCATATTTAGACTTCTTTAGAGGTTGCTTGTTCACACATGTACAAACCAGAAAGAGTTTCTCCTGGAAATAGGCTCTCACTCCTGGAAAAACTTTACAGTAGCGCACACATGAGGTGTTCAGAAGGGAGGGCATCTAAAGCCTGGTCCAAACTACACGAATTTAGCCCGATTTTGGCCCGACGGAGGCGTCGCAGACAGTCGCTCACTGTCGTGCACGATTCTGCGTCGTCGGGTCGCAGGACGTCGTGTCTTCGCTCCGTGTAATGTGACACAATCAGCGATTGGCGATTTGGCGTCTGCGACGCTCCACGACCACGACGCAGAAAGACTGGCGTGTCAGAATTTTTTGGTTTTGTCCGTGTAGTGTGACACGTCCCACGACATGTCCCTTCATATTGACCAATAGGAGGACAGTGCGTCTTTCGCCTCTACCAGAGTGACGCTCAGGTCGCAGGTACACAAACAACAGTGGAGGAAAGAAGGAGAGACGCAGTCCCGCTCCGGTGGAGCGGGGGAGAGATTTATGGAGCTGTGGCATCAGTTTACTCCAGAAAAAAAAGAAAAGAAAAGCAAGACTGAGTGTGCCAAATTTATTTTCAACAGTGTTAAACCTCCACCAACATTCAAAAGGGTGTATCTCTCTTGAATAAAACATTACTTTATTAACTCGAAACATAACCACACGATATGTGTGTTATCAGTAATAGTAATAGTCAACAGTAGTTCACAGCAGGTAAACGTGCACGAATGTGACGCTCTCAAATAAATCAATGACAAAATCACAGAAAAATCACTTTGTTTAAATAAAAACACCGCAACATAACAGACATTGCGCTCAATGAGATGAGCAAATATGACACCCATGCGCGCTCGTGCACTCAGCCGTAACCATCCACATTACGCGTGATCATCAAAGCTAATTAACCATCTGAACACACCTACTGGGTGCAGAATATCGACACAGCGATGCTGCTGCTGCGCAGCTCTCAGTTTATCATGCGTGTGTGGTTTCATGTGGTTGCCATGGTTTCCAGCGTGCGCTCTGAACTGATGGAGTTCAGTGAATGACATGAGGACGCACCCGTATGCGTTCGTATAGAACAACACACTTTATTTCACTTTATGGCAGTTTTTTAAAAGTAGCGTCACTGGGTCGGCTGGACTTTGGTCTCGTGGCAGCAGACTGTGGTCAGACTGATGGTTTTGGCTTCGCTTGGCACCGGGCGTCCTGCGCGCGGCGCGTGATGCACCTGGTGGAAGCAACGGCGCTGATCAGAGCCCAGTTTCTCTCTTTCAAAGCTGTTTTTCAAAGATGAGCAGCGAGTCTTTCTGTGCGCATCATGGATTTAATCCTGTTTAGTTACAACTGAAAACCCGCTCCACAGAACAACTGGAACAGGCAGAATACACACAAACAGTTCATGTTGGTCACAATAATGGAGGGAACTGATGTCTCCGTCCATTTTCCATTTCATAAGTGACCCCAACAGTCAATTCAGAGACTCCAAACCAAGTGACTGATTGACAGCTGCTTGTCCCGCCTCCCGTTTCGTGTTGTCTTTTGCGACACCCCGCGACGATCAGACGGTTGTCTGTCTGGTGCAATCCTTGTAGTGTGACCACTCGCGAGTAACACGACACCGTACGATTTTATGACACAATTTCTGTTAATGTGACATATGACCATCGTGAACGACGGGAAAAGTCGTGTAGTTTGATCCTGGCTTTACAGAAAGTGCTCCTCACAGCTCTAACACTCTGGATTAGGCTCTATCTGATGTTTGTTAAATTTCTGTTTTGCATTGCCTGGGTGTGAAGAAAATGACCTAACTGCAGCCAAAACTTATTTTTACCAGCTGATATTAGTTCACCCAGTCATTCGCCAAGCATTTTCAAAAGTGCCTTGGCTTTTCCAGATGTTTTCACCACATCAGCTTGGTGTGATGAAACACACTGATATGTCATGATGGGAATTTGTAGAACACTTGGGCTACATATACTCAAATCAGACCAGATGACTTGAAGCAACAAAGTGTTAAAGATTAAACATGAAATGGGGCTGGGTAGCTGAAGATGGGAATTTTTGTTTGGAAAGTACAGAATTATGGAAGAAATGTGTAACTTTGGTTTTCAGTATTTTCACCACAGGGGTCAGCATTTTACAGGGCTTGACATGGTCATTCTTTTGAAAATTTCTTTTTTCCCCCTATTTATTTTCTTTTCCCCCACAGCCTAAGTCCAGGAAACAAGTTCTTAATCAGCTCTGTTGCCAGTCTGTATGTTGCTACCACATAATCTGTATCCATATTTTTAATGCAAACTTTTAATCACTAATCCAGAAGTAAAATTGGAAGCTCTGCATGAGATTTTTTTTCTGCTACCCAAAAGATGAAAAAGAACAACAAAGAAAAGTAACACCAATATTCACTTTTGTTTTTGCTCTTTGTTGTCATCTCATACATTTGCTGCTGCTATTGTTGTATTTACTGTGTTTTTCACAAACTTCTATTCATCTCTTTCCTCTGCTTGCCACTGGTTAGCTGTTTGTTGCAGAGAGCTTCAAAAACTGGATCTTAATCTGTAGCTTCAGAGCAGAGCATGGTGATTCTAAATCTGTAGTGTGTGTAGTATTTAATGCCTTTCCCAGAGCTCTTCCTGTCCCATTTTAATAATGCACTGTTATTTATCTCCAGTTTAAATGTTTTTGGTTTCTTTTTGGGTTTGTTAATTCATATTTCGGATCTCATTGCTTAAAATGGGACAGGGAATATACCGGATTTAAAATCTGTTAGTTTGGTGTTTCATAATGAAACACTAGAAGAAAACCTAAACAGGAATGTTTTTAATAAAGTTGCTTTTTAAATTTTTATAGCTAGACAAAACAGGAGAGTAGATACATGTAATTTCTTCATGTGTACTCTGCATTTATTGACCTTCACACTACTACTACTGCCAATCTTTCCTCAGCTATTGTTTAATGACACCTTATTTTCGGAGAAAGCCCCATGTCTGAGCCACAGCTGTTGTACTATGTTAACCTATCTACACCTGCTCTTTCATAAAATATGCTGGAGCACAAAGTAACTTACACAGAATACTGTATTTGTTTTAATGGTCAACACATACAGCAGCTAGAGCTGCAGTGTTGAAATCTGATTAAATTAAATCAAACTGAATTAAATGGTGAATTTTAAGAGTAAAATTTTCTTTAAATTTTATAATGCTGTAGTTTAGAAAAAACATCCACTTCTGTAACCACATTACTTGGTCAAGGTGGGCTTCACAGATATAATGAATAAAATAGATGTAATATTTCCGTTGTCTTTCTCAGTCTGAAGAAAATGGTATGAAATAAAGGCTGCTTGAGAGGTTTAACTCTTCAGTTTTTATGACACTTGAGTTAGTTTATCAGTATTTTAATAATAATTATTGATTTTATCAGCAATAATGTGGCATGCATATCATGAGTCTTTAAATATAAAAGTATGCTCTGAGCTACTCCCAGTGAGATTCAAGGTTAACATGCTGCAACGTAACAGCAGAATGAAAAATCAAGTCATCATGTCAAACCAAGGTCCGATGCGCAGGTGCTCAGAATCCCACTTTAACAGCTCTGAGAATATTTTCACATCCCAGCTAACAGTTAATGATCTGCCTGTGAGGGCTCGCTGTGTGACAGCAGTCCGTGGTACTGAGGTGCTAATGAGAGAAGAGGACGGCCAGGCTTCCCCTCCCACACATACAGCCCTTTGTCTCTCCCGCTGCCCCCCATCATTAGCTTAATGTGGCCCGCTCCCTCAACTAAAAAGGCCACTGCCAGTGTGGCAGTGGGTTCACAGATGCAAATCCCAGCCCAGTGCTAATGGAGGTAAATGAAAATTAATTGATTTTCATTCAGAGGCCTTTTCAGTCGCCCGTTCTCCCTCTGTGTTTTTGCAGACCTTGCCTCCTCAACAATACAGTGTCACCCCTCCACCTCTATAACTCAAACATATTGCAATGCACTTGCTATTGCTATGCAGAGTGGATGCAACAAAAGGGAGCAAGGGAGGATGTCGTCCTGTCACCTGGTTATGTATGAGGTGGGAAACTTTATTCTCTGACTCAAACAGCCCAGGGTGTGCCCCAGTTTCTTCACAGTTTTAAAGGCAGCCTTTATTTAATGCCAGCCATGGTTACTCTAGGAATGTGTTCAAGCTAGACTTTTTCACCTACCTGCCAATAAAAAATTTGATGACAATTTCCAGACCCCCAGGATTTTGCAAGTGTTTCTGTTTCGTCCGGTAGCCAAGCAACGACATTTCGTAGCCAGATTCACTGTCGTGTTTTTGTGCAATGACAATAAAGGAAGTCTATTTGTACGTTCAGACCAAAAGCGACAAAAGCGGCAAAGACGCCCGAGGCTGAGCGACAAACAGGACAACTTCCAAAGCGGCAAGATGTTGTTGCCGCTTTGGTCGCTCATCATGTGACCGACGTCAAAGTTAAATCGCACTGGTCATTTAAAGGAGCCGCACAGCGGACTTCTTGGCAGTGTCGTTGCTGTTGCACCTCCCACTTAAAGCAGAGCAGAGCTGCAGCACGTTTTGTGTGGTCATTAAATACAGAAGAAAAAAAATCGCAGAGCATGAACATAAATAAATTAATCACAAGCAGATTAAGTTGTTTTCTGCAGTATTGAGCAGAAAACCACTAACAAGTGGCGTTATGATTTATCCACCACAGGATCATCATCAAACTTTTACAACTTTGAAATACACTAAAATATGGCTGAAACAAAAAAGCAGTGATGACAATAAACTCAGAATTCAGCTTCACACTTTGCAATAGAGAAAAGACGGAGTCAGCACTGAACCAGCAGCTGTTTCTGTGATCTTTGTTTAGACTACAGAAGAAACGGAAGAATCTCTGCGCATCACCCAGCCCGTTCAGCCCGGTAGAATCAATCCAGCCACAGTTCATCTGCTAGTTTGGTAAAGCGGTTCTTTTAATGTAGAGCAACTTCACATTATTCTCCAAGCTGGCCAACACTGACATTTAAACTCGCTGCACACAAACTCAACACAAATTCACAAGCTGTGAGCAGATATGAGCAGAACGTGCGTCTGCATCCTGGTCATTTTCTCACAATTATGCAGAGCCGGTGCGTTTTAACACATGTTGATGCTGATTTCGGATATTTTCAGTTCATATGTTAATCACAGAAATGCATAAAACACTGCACAGGAACGAAGTCCTGTATGGCACGTAGCAAAAGAGAAGCAGAGAACACTGCAGCGCAGCCGAGACAAAGTGAGGAGAGCGCGCGTACGTGCGTGTGTTCTATGGGCCTAAAGAAAAAAAACCCAAGAGCAGGAGATGGGAAACTTTTGGGAAGAACGGGGAAAGGTGTGAGGCGGTCAGTAAATGAAATGAATTCCCATTCATAATTGTTATTATTTTATCATTAACATGGTGTGCCGTGACTATAAATACGCGTGTTTAACACTTAAAATCATCTGGACACATCATGGATGTGGATGACATCACTGTGATGTGTGTTGCTGCCTGCACACCTGGAGAAGACGCCGTCACCCGGTTCCTCTCTCCGGGTTTGGGTGCAGGAGGTTTCCTCGGCGGTGCTGGAGCTTCGGCTGGACAGAGACCGTTCCAGCGGGACTTCAGGTTGAACGTCCAGGAGGTTTTTTCTTTTCTTTTCTTTTTAACTTCGGTCCTGGCATCCAAAAAGAAGTACATTACCAAGGATGGGCCTGAACACAGGTTATCAGCCACTTGACATCCATGACAGAACGAGTGTATTGTTGTCGGAACCAAAGTCACATGCGTTGTTCAATGGGGCCCGCTCGATCGAAGGACACCTCTACTCTGATTTGCTGCCGCCTGTTGCCACTGAACCGCATCAAAGCTGATTAGCATAAAGTTAACCGAAGCTCAGCTTCTTATCTGGTGCCGCTTTGGACGCTTTAGCCGCTTTTGTTGCTCTAGACATGCGGTAGATGGCGGCAGATGCTTTAGCCGCTCAGGACGCCTGACTCTCATTGAAAATGTATTAACTTCCGGCGTCCTTGCCGCTTTTGGTCTGAACGTACAGTAAGTCTAAATAATCTAGTATCCTTATCACCTTTATTCGTTCAAAAAGGTATACAAATTTCTGACTTACTTTTTTTTTCTCTAACATTTTTTCATGACACACAAAATACAGCTTGATAAAGTCAGACTGTGGAGCAAAGTTAACAAAATGCAAGAGAATTGTTGACTGTTCTTCCACCAGATACAGTTCATTTTGGTACTTGGCTGATCTTTATTCTTTCTCATAACGAAGGTGTATAGAAATCTGTTGTTGCCAAGCCAGAGATGAAGAACATTAAGGTCTGTTTTCATTTCTCCAGGAACATTATTCTGCCATTGAAATGTTCGGATGGTGCTTTACATGGAGAATAAGACTTGTATTTTTCAAACACCTGAATTTAACACTTTAGGTGAGATGTGAAAGAAGTCTGCTTATAGAGTTCTAATCGAAGTTGTGTAGTGCAGTATTTTGGCCATTTGTCTTCAAAAATCAATACAATATGTTGGCTTCTATTCTTCTTCCTAAATCTTATCTGTCAGAGCACAATACTGTATCTAACAATTAAGTCCAGTCGAAAGTATAAAAGTCTTTAGCTTTTTCACAAAAATTTGTTTTGTAGCGTTAAATCATTTGTTTTCTAATATCTATTTGCTTGATCATGTTAAGCAAATAATCAGCCCCCATCGACACCTCTTGATACAGCTACGATAATGAGGGATGATGGATAGAGATGTCACATGTAGAAGATATGCAGGCTCGGCTCCTGTGGCCCCCACAGCTCCATCCGACCTGTTTGTTTACAAATCAGTCGATCAACCCTTCTTTTTTTTCCCCCTTTGTGATTAACTAAGCTTCCTCTGCTCTTTTTCCTTCTCCCCCTCTCATGCAAGCTGAGGAGCAAAACACAGAGGAGCAGTGAAACATTAACCAGACAGAGGAGAAGTGACAGTGATGAAATGTGTCCGGAGGGATGATGCCGTTGTTATCTACCAATGGGTCGATTGTTCCTGAGCCTGTAAACTGCTACCCAGGGTCAGCTGACGGGGTCACACTTTCAGCCAGGCTTTATCTGTTGGTGAGACAAAGCCCCATTATGCTGATATACGAGACCGTATTAGACAAGTATATGACATGAGATCTACAGATAGTCATATCCATCATATATGCCTGTTCTGGAAAACAGGATATTAACAGCGGCAGTGATTCAGTTCCTTATTTCTTTAGGTGCAACTTAATTGACAAGAAAAGATCTATGAGAATATCTTACTGCTGCATATGTGATTTCATGGTAAGCTGTGAAAGTTCCTCATGTGTTAAGTGGAAAAAATCCTGACCTCAGGAATATAACACTGATTCACATTTACTGGCTTTGTCCAGTGACAGATAGCTTTACATCATTCCTCCAACCGTACCGTGAGACCACAGCGCCCATCAATTTAACAAGCAAAAATGCACAAAATCCACCCCCCGCCAAAACACCATCACTATCGTGCCCAGACACAGACTCTCTCCTCCTCCATGCTCCAAAGTTCACACATAGAAATTCACACAAAAACCTACACGTTTCAGAATCCCAAACCAATCAAACCCAATAAAACTAACAAAGCTGGGCAAGGTTTTTGAGTGGAGTATGAAAGAAAAAGAGAGATGGCCCTACAATGAAAGCCAGTGAAAGGAGGGCCATTTGCTAAGCTATCATTCATGAGGTATGGGTCCCATGCCTGTACAAGCTTGCTCCCAGCTCTACACACTTGTTGCCATTGTGACACACTGGCAGAGAGAAGCCTCTGTAGTCCCGGGGATCAATTCAAACCCTGACAACACCACACTAAACCAGGGTGCCATTTGTTCAGAGGAACCCCCTGAAACCCCTCTCCCCATCTGTCAGGGGGCCTCTGAGGCACTTTGTGTCTATGTGTATGTGTGTGTGTGCGTGTGTGTGAATGTGAGTGGGTGGGAAAGGAGAAGTGAGAGGGGAGGTTAATCAAGATTTGGATGTGGATGGGTGTGGGAGGAAGGCCTGGGTGAATGTCTGGTAGGGGAGCATGGTCATTATGCTGATTTTCCTTTTTCTTTCAAGACGTTAGAAGAATACTTTCTTTTGCATTCCTTGTTCCTTCAGCCAGGCAGGCTTCTGCCACCTATGCTGCCCATTTTTATGGTACGACAAGGGTGGTCAGAGGAACAGAAATCTGGGAATCGGGTCAATTATGGATGGTGGCTTGCTGATGATTAAAAAGAAAGAAAGAAAGCAATAGAAAGAGGGAGCACCAGGAGAAGGGATCTAGACTACTGTTTTTTTTTTTTTCCTTTTTAATAATTTGGATGAATACTACACGGTCAGTGCAGCAAGCATGGCCTGATCTTACCACCTGTTTTGTCAGATGTGTTGTGATGCTCCTAACTAGATCTGTTCTCAGACAGACCTCCCCCTTCAGTGCCCTATAAACTTGTTTTTTAAAAAATGGCAGGACTCCTTCCAGTAACTTAACACGCATCCATGCACACCTGCAAATTCTCCAGCCGCTGCTTTGTTTTCTATTTGTGTTCACACCATTGATATTGCAGAAAAGATGCAACAAAGCAAGACAACTATTTGTTCTTTTCTTAACTGAGAAACCTGAAGGGTTTCTTTCAAATGCTTCCGTGCAGCAAACTACCTCAAAGCAAAACTTCTGTTCAGTTCACACATCCATGGCCCTAAAAACCAACCGGGCAATGTTTCCCGCTGACCGCAGTATTCGCTTGGGGTTCATGTTGGTTCTGGCTCACAATGGGACAAGTGGTGACCTCTGGCCTTGGCACTGACCCTCTCTCTTCCAGGGGTTAGGTGCTGAGACAGATGTGGATAAACTTCTCTATGCGAACTAGAGTAAGAGGCCCAGCTTGTTAAAAGACTCTGTTTTCTTGCTCGTCTTGGAGTAAGTAAACCTCAAAGTGGAAGGTGGGTCTAATTGGGGAAGGTCTGGATACTCAGTTCAAATAGCTGTGGGTCAACTGAGGAGTACAATAGATATGAGTGAGGAAATGGGAGACTCATGAAAACGTATGGTGTCTTTTTTTCCTAATTGGCAGAACAAAATGTTTAAATGGTTTTATTATTTAGACCATCTAATTGCATACCTTTCCCGTAAACAGAAAAAGGAGCAAAGGAAGTGTCAAATGGAGCCCCATATGGAGAACACACATTGCTTTTCTTTAATCACTACAACAGAATCATGAGTATTATATCATTTTTGCCCCTGAAGCCCAAGAATAAATTCAAATCTCAAAGAAACTTAGATTCTGATGCAGACTGCATGAACTCCAAGTTGGCCCACTTTGAAATTAATTTCAGTCACTGATTTTATGATGAGTCACCAGTAGATGGCACTCCAAGTCTGGATGCTGAAGAGCAGCATCAGTGAGTTTGTCACTGCAGAGCTGCAGCAAATTAGCCCAAATTATCCCTCAGAAATGGAATAAATTAGACTTATCTTCAAGAATAAACATTCATTTAAAAAGTAATTAAAACATGAACTTGTTTTTCTCTCTTTCGTGAATATAGTCATGTTGCCTTGCAGTCCTTTGAAATGCAAATGTCTTTCTCAAACTAAAGGATGTGTGTACTACGTGCATGCTTGGAAACTTATTCTACGATGATTTACCCCTGTTTTATGCATTGGCAATAGCTTTGCTTGTTTTTGCTGTTTGATTGTGTAAAATTAACAAAATATACTTTTAAAGAAGAAACTTATTCTTCATTCTATTGAAATGGATTTTCATTTCACTAAATAAGTCGCTTACAAGAACAACCCAAAGTGGAAAGCTTGTGAGTGCAAAAATGTGCATTGAAATTTAACAGTAATGATGTTACTCAAGAACAGGAAATGGACCATATAACAAATAAAAATGAGAAGAATATCTTTCATGCCACAGTTTGCAAAATATTGGCAAAATAACTTCCCGAGCTAACAAAGCAGGAAATTCTGCTTCAACTGTGAATACTTAGTGGAGTGTCAGATCCCAAATCCACTAATTGCAAAAATGGAAAAATACAAGGATAATACACCTGAATATCCAAATTATGGGGGAAAAAGTACTTACTATTGTTCCCCTTGTCATGCATAAGTGTAAAAGTATGCGTATACTTTTCATCAAATAGTCTAAAGAGGGTTTGTGCTGAAATACATAATTTTATTTTCATTTGCATTTTGAGTCAAATAAATCAGTCAAATGTGAGAACTTCTATTATCTTCATCTGAATATTGAGATTTGTCCATTACATTAGTCATTTTTGCAGCTTTCCTGAGCTTCTCAACCTGAATAATCGAACGTGGTGTAATGTAAAGGGCTGTGCAGGAACATCTAGTGTGCGGGGTGAAATGTGATATTGCCTTGAACTACAATCACAACTTAATTGTTCTGTTACATTTTACACTTAGTGTTTGTCTTTTTGTGGAAGTAAACATGAAGTTTCATTCATTGTTCCACTCTGATGACTTTGTAGTTTTGTCTATTAACATCAACCCACTGTCCACTTATGAGGACATAATATTTCTCAGAAACTACTTACTGTACCAAAACAAATTTTTTTATATAGTTATTATGGGTATCAGGAGGTTAAATATGCATATATATATATATATATATATATATATATATATATATATATATATATATATATATATATATATATATATATATATAATACACATATTTTATACATGTTTAATGCAATTTCATAAACAGATCCAGCAGATAAATGTGATGAGGTAGGAAGGAAAACAACATATTGATGCACAAATTTATTTGGGTTTTTTTTGGCAGACATTGATACATTTCTAAATTTGGGGAAATACAGAACATCATTCATTAGTAGAGTTTTAACAGTTTGAAGTAATTTGAAATGTAACCATGAATAAAATCTCTCTCTCAGATGCAGCAGTGTTAGTATGAAATCATCAAATGGAAATATTCAAGTAAAATACACTCAAAACTGCATTTAAGTTGTTGTTCATTTCCTTTACATTAGTTTTTTATTTCAGTGTTGCTGCATTTTCGTGATTGCTATTTTTTTTTCATGAAAAACGCTCAAAAACCACGGCCCTTAATTTTATATTATTATTTTGTCCCTAAATTTTTTCTGACTTAGTGCAAGTGAGGCAAAATTTGTTATGATGGTTGCCTCGGTTATCACCAGACAATTTACTTGTCCTTGAAATACCAAGTCAGAGTTATGTTGGCTCCTGTGTAATGAGCACTGGTGAAACAAATAATTAAAACCATCATCAGGCTGGGATACAAGCTGAGAGACAATGCCAGAGAAATGTAATAACAGGCCATTTAAATCACCCGAAATGGGACAGCCTGGTTGGACTCACGGGAGACCTTTTCTTCAACATTCCAGACACAACCAAAAAATGTGAGAGGTCTCAGCTGAGAGCAGCGTCTCTCGCAGTGTGTCAGTGGGAGTACAAGAGTCCTGAGTGTCCTGAGTGTGAACCTCATTTTTTTCCCTGGCTGAAGAGTCATAAATGTCTTGTTCCTATTGTGTGGGAACTCATCTTGGACATTGTCCCCCCAGCTCTGCCTACCATCAACCAATAAGTTGAACATGGTCTCCTATCGAGCAGCAGTCTAGCATTCCTGGCATTTCCAGTCGGCTGTCTGGCATGAGGTCGGAAGAGACACCTTCAAGCTGAGAAACCTTGTTCTGGTCCAGTTTCACCTCCTCTGGTGAGGAGGCTTTGATTGTCTCCACTTTGGAATGCTTTTGTCTTCAGTATGTTCTCCAGCAAACAACAAAAACACACCTCTGCATGAATTAAACCAGTAATCCAACTCTCTGAGGCAGTGGCCAACAGTATAATCAAAAAGAAGTTTGGCAAAGTCTGGTCTTTGTGTTCATGTGCTTTTTCTTAAAGAGAGTAGAGGCAGGAGTTTAAAAAAAACAAACATACATGTCCATTTTTTAAAATACTAATGGGTGATGAAGTGCTAAATACCAAAAATAACGTTTCCACCCACGTCTCTCTCTGTTGCCTTGAATAGGCTGTGTGCTGCCAAATTCGCTGCAATTTGGTGGCCGAATTTCCCGTGCTGCCCTGCGGACCTGATGTCAAATGACGCTGCATCTGCAGTTTTGATACAGGAAGAAGACGGTCGCAGTAAATTCAAACATGGATTCTTCTGCCGTCAGCAAACGATCCAGATCAACTGAAAGACACTAAAAAGTGTAACTACAAAGAAAAAGTGTAGTAAACATTATACAGTAGCTTCAGTTTGTGTACACTCCCGTGACGGCTTGGCTCGTGGCTGCAGTTCCCTGAAGCGCTAGTCATGGCAGTCGGGAGTTTTATTTCTTAATCTTGCCTCTAGTCCCTTTAAATTTTAGTAAGTCATAATGTGTTGCACAAATATCCCTTATCATTCATCTTAAGAATAAGCTTCTTGGCAAGATGTGAACGCATAGTTATAATAAGGCTGTAGATTTATTTGTCAAAAATGAAGGAAAATTTAAAGACCTGATCATACAGTGACAGCTGATGAAGCCAGAAATGTAACTGTGATTGGATGTCTATCTCTGAGGTCACCTGTTTTAGATAGCTAATTTAATCTCCTTGTGTACACTAATATGGTTAAAAAGTTTTGGATCATTTTTCATTGGATTTAATGGGAATAGAGCTAATGAGCCCAGTAAGAACTACTCCTCAGTGTAACATTTTCAGTATGAGGATCTATTGGCAATGGACCTTTGACTGATACATGTTTTAGAAGGCCGGCAAATTTTGTGCAGTTTGTTACAATAATACACAAAAATAACTTGGTGAAAACAAGTCAGGTTCTGGTAAATAACTGTGGTGTTCTAATTACCTAATAATGTGAAGAACTGTAACATTTTTTAAAACAATGTTTTAACTTAAGGGCAGGGTTTTTTCAAGGAGCCTTTTTTACTATATTGCTTAAAATTTCTTTCACACCCCAATTGCAGACAATTAATTAAATGCTCTGACACAAAAATTAAAAAATTTAGTCACCTGTGGAACGAACAGGACTGAAAAAACCCAATCTAATTGTCTTGAACGGCCCGTGCTTATTGATTGAATTATGATTTGTCTATCAAACTCAAAGGCCGTTTGTCTCTACCCTGCCTGCTGCGCATGTGCTCACTCGCTCGCTCACTTGCTCGCTCACTCGCTTGCAACTTACTGTGAAAGCTCGCTGCCATTGGGCTTTCTCTGTAGCTGTTTGCTCTTAAAATGCACCAAAAAGAAAAAAAAAAAAACGGATGCGGATCAAGTCATGGCGGTATTGACGTTTGCAGTGTGGATGTTTTAGACCGCAGAAAGAGTTGGAGGTGAGCAAATTAACACTTAAAGGCAGGGTAGGGGATCCTGGAAAAACAGTCCGAGCAAGCTACATTTGAAAACATACACACACCCCAGAGTGGCTAGCTTGTTAGCTTCCCAGTAAAGAGCAGAGGAACCACGTTTTCTAAGAGTGACAATTATCTCACCTCCAACTTCTTCTGTGGCGTAAAACATCTTCCCTGCAAACACCAACACCTCCATGACTTGATCCACATCTTTTTTTTTCTTTTTAAGAGCAAACAGTGGCATAGATAAGAGCAGCAAGCAGCCATGTTTGTCTCTGTTTGTCTGCACTGTGAGACGCTCGCACCAAGTTGTGAGCGCGAGCACACGCACGTGAGGAGGATGGGAGGGCGACAAACGGCAGTTGAGTTTGATGGACATAATAATCATTCAATCAATAAGCGCAGGCCGTTGGTAGCCCCATCCAATGAAATTAATTTCATTGGAAGAGGTTTTTCTAGTCCTGTCCATTCCACAGGTAATTCATTTTTTTGTGTCAGAACATTTAATTAATTGGCTGCAATCGGGGTGTGAAGAAGACTTTAAGCAATATTGTAAAAAATGCTCCTGGAAAACATCATTCATCCTGCCTTTAACACACAACGCGGTTCCTCAGCTGTTTACTAGCAGGCTAATGAGCTAACCACTTGGTTGTTATCGGTTATCTTCACTTGTAAACCATTGGCGCACACGCTCCTGTGCTCTGGAGGCGTGGTTTCGGGGGTGTATTCTTTAAAATGTAACTTGCTTGAACCGTTTTTCTAGGATCCCCTACTCTGCCTTTAACTGTATAAAGTTATCTTTTTAAAACACTGAGAAGTTCTTTAGCAGGGAAAGGCAGTGGCATAACTTTATTTAAATTAATTTCATCTTTATTTTCACTTCTTAGCTGGACTGGGTGTTCAATATTTAGATTGTCAGAATTCTAGAAACTGGGTCACTTTTGGTTGACCAGAAGTTGTCAGGATCCATGGAGTTTATGGTTCAGCTACATTGTCTGTGAAACAGTGAAATGGATGATCACATATATGGCAGCTGTCGTGCACTTTAATGGTCACAGACTTATCTGATGATCAAACAACATATTAAGAAACGAGTTTTGGTTTCAGGGTGGATTTCACCTTCAGAGCTACCTCTCACCACCTAATATTTTCCATCACTGGGGTTCCTTCCTTTCTCTGCTGCTTCAGTCTAAATTAAATGAGTAGAGAAGAGGGGGTGTACTGCATCATTGGCTGTGTCCTTGTTGAGCCTGAATTACAGTGATTGAATAACTCTGCCCCTGGAGGGCAGGAGACGGGCCTGACGCTCGGTCTTGTTGCCCAGTGAAAGCATCTGTCTAATCACTAGTGCAGTGGGAGCACCTGCTTCATTATGACCTTAACCGTAATTCTCAAAAGAGGCAACCAAGAGCTTCCTTGTCTTTATTTCAGTCTGAGTTGGGGGATTAATAAGTTTAACACTGGCACCTTTCTGCCTCAACATTTCAAGAAGTTTCCACTAGAAAAATAAGTTTATTCTTTCATTTAAAACACCGTAAAAAGACACAAAAGAAACTTAAAAAAAAAAACAACTAAAGGTTAGGTAGTAAGCGAGGCTCTTCATCAGTTTATTACCCTCCCTATAAACGACAATACATTGTTTTTTTCATTCTTAAAGTTATATTATCTGTATGAAGCATTCTGCATGTAATAATTCTTTTTGTCAATTGCTGCAATAAAGAGATTGTGACTTTTGGTAAATAGCTTAAAAGAGCATTTTACTCCCAGCACAACATAAACTCCAACACAAACTTTATAACTTTAAGGAAAACAAATACACTCTGGGAAAATGGTTTGAAATACAGCTTTAAACAATCTGTCTATGATATTAGTCATGACCCAGGTCAACAACCCAGCTCTTTTCCTAATGATCTACTGTGGTAGCTTGCTCACATATTTCTACAACCAGACTCTTATGTAACATATCCTCCACTGTGGCTGATATTATGTTCCATCATTTCATGAAAGGCAACCTGGAACTAACACTAAATTTAAGGTTAATCCTTTACCCTTCTGTAGATACTTCAGCAAGTCCCATGAACTTAAGCCTCATGGTTTTTATGTTATCTTGACTGACAGAGAAGAAAATGAAAGATGTGAAGCTGTTGGGAATGCCAGTCGCTTAACAGGTATAGTCATCAATTGAAGCGGTAAACTTAGGAATAGGAAAATTCATTTGACAATTGTCAAGATATTAGAGAAAGATGAAAACTGCATTTCAGTCCCCCCAGAAAAAAAATCCCAAATAATGTGTTACAATCCATGGTTATAAATAATGAGACAGCTGTTGTTTGTAGGGCAAGGTTTATGTGACAAGACAAGAATCTCCACTCTAACTGTTCAAATGAAAGCGCTCATCACATCTGTCATTAACCATGATTTTTTTTTATTCTTAATGCAAAACATTTTATGAGTGAAAGTAGAAAAAAGGGAAATCAACTAAAAACTTAATTTCAAACAAATGCATTTTCTCTTTTCAAGCTTGCCTACATATTTTTTACTTTTCCACAGAGACTAATGTTTCTAGACACTTCATTTGACACTTAAAAATCCTTGAATAAATCCAAATATTACACTCAGAGCTCTGTTGCTTACTTCCTGCTATCTTGTGGGAGAAGCGAAGGATCCACTGCCAGTAGCTTAGTTACAGGCCAAACAAAGTGTGGATTAGTAGTGTGGATTCGGAGGCTCTTTCAGAGGTTTTAAAAATGGGACAGTTCTTGGCACCCTGCTGCGACATATGCGGTCGATGAATCTTCACTTTAAAGTGTGTAGACCCCAAATTGAGACACAACTCGAATCTACTCACTGCATGTGTAGCTTGTTTTATCATAGTTGTCTTTTAAATTAAAGGATAAGGAGTTCTCTTGGGTTTGATGGGCAGCCAATGTGTCTTTCATGCTGGACCAAAATGTTGGAGAGACTTACCAACAAGTAGCCTACTTCCACCAACAAAGGCTAACAACATACTCACCCAGATAACTGATGATATCTGAAAACAGTGTGACTTCACTAAAAAGAAATCAGCTATAGGAAGAAATAAAGCAGTTTAATAATCTGATAGATTACAAACTCTTGTTCACATACTGATGCTTTTTCACTGATGATTCAGCTTTGACTCACAATACTTGCTGTACAGGTCAAACCGTGTCTCATAGAAAAACATCTTGACAATTTGCACAGTTATGTTGTTGCATGTGATGATGGCTTTTTTGTGTTATTTCACACTAAGTTTTATAAAGGTATGACATGCCTCTCCATAACTACTGTAAGTGCCATGTCGTTGCAACAATATACAAAGACCTGTAAAAGTTTAAAACGTAAGTCTGCCAGAAAAGGCATTCTATTTGTATGTGATGCCATGAGAACATTAAAATTAAGGGACTAGTTCTTATGAGTATAACAACTAGTCCCTTTGTTTGTGCTACTTATTAACATGTGATCAGTGTGGTAGTTCCCAGAAAAACAGACCTTCTCATGTAAATGTCTTCTCACCATGATATAGTCCATCCTTCTTTGCATCCGTGCAGTTTCTCAATGTTATTAATTTACCTCCTTTTCACTTGCTGATCAGGAGAAAGTTGATAAGGGACACAACTCTTACTTGCAGTCATAAAATAAAGTGTTTAAGGCAAAAGAGCTTGCGCCAACCCCAAGGGCCAGTGTTTTACTGCTCTGGGTTTAAGGTCTCGTTACTGGGAGATTATTAGACTTAATCTAGTAAGGAGGAGTGTGAAGTTCCGATCACCCCGAAGGCTAATAAGAGTCTTTTGAAACAGTAGGGGAATTCATCCAAGCCAGCCATATGCTGCCTCTCTTATGTCATCCCTCTAAGAGCAAGAGGGGGGTGTAATTTTAAAGTGAAGCCCATTCAAATATCACCTGAGGCATTTGGCTGGCAGGTAGTAGTCAGAGTAGTTCTGCATGTTGTGAATGGGCTGAGATGCTGTTGATGGAGCACTGTCACCCACAGTGTAGAGTGGGGTGAGCTTTGCCTCAGGGCAGGTGGTTTACTGGATAGCAGTGAAGCAATGAGGTGCAGAGGGTGATCATCATGGGAACTCTTTGAACTGCCGGCTGCAGGTGGAATGTGCTTAGTCAGCAGGTCACTTTATTTCATCCTGCTTAAGGGGTGAGCCTGGAGAGTCAAGCTGATGCTAATTGTCCTTGATGTGGTGGTCCGTGACTGAGATTTACCAGTCATCATGACCAATCCATTGTTCATATTCATCACCAGCGACCCAGACTCTTCCTCTTTGATCTGACAAACCAAATACTTACTGTTTCCCAGGATTAGAGGTCTTGTATTCATCACAAAAATGATTGTAGAAAAAAGAAAAAAGACAGAAGGACATATTTTTATGGTTGACAAAGGTTGGATTTAATATAAAAATCCTATTGACTGGCTTGGCAGACAATGCACGCAGGGCAGAAGATAGGAGGGAGAAATAAGCCTGAAGGATGATGCTGTTTTTACGAGCTCAATAAAAACTCCCAACCTACAGTTTCTCTCAATAAAGATTTAAGGCATGTGATCTTCAACAGAAAAATGTTTGTAAATGTAAATAAAAGCCAAACAAAAAGAGAATGAAATACCACAAGGTTTTAACGTATGTGGTTTGTTGGCTTCAAGCACCACTTTATGAACCATTATCCCCGTGGTTTAAGTGCAAAAATGTGTATCAAACTCCCCATTGCATGTTCTGTATTTAAGAATTTAATCCATTTCCAGTAAGGGTTGGACTCCACCGAGGCTGCCCTTTGTCACCGATCCTGTTCATAACCTTTATGGACAGGATTTCTAGGCGCAGCCGAGGTGTTGAAGGGATCCGGTTTGGTGGCCTCAGGATTGGGTCTCTGCTTTTTGTGGATGATATGGTTCTGTTGGCGTCATTGGGCCATGTTTTCCAACTCTCGCTGGAGCGATTTGCAGCCGAGTGTGAAGCGGCTGGGATGAAAATCAGCACCTCCAAATCCGAGACTATGGTACTCACCCAAAAAAGGGTTGAGTGTCCTCTCCGGGTCAGGGACGAGGTCCTGCCCCAGGTAGAGGTGTTCAAGTATCTCGGGGTCTTATTCGAGTGAGGGAAAAATGGAGTGGGAGATCGACAGGCGGATCGGTGTGGCATCCGCAATGATGACTCTGCATGGGTCTGTCGTGGTGAAGAAGCTGAGCCAGAAGGCAAAGCTCGCGATTTACGGGTCAATCTACGTTCCTACTCAGGGCTGTTTCAAGGAATTTGGGGGCCCCAAGCAGAATGTACTTGAAGACAGCCCCAAACATGCCTCACAACCCTCCTAAACCTCCAGGAATCAAACAAACCAAGGCAAAGACATACTCTTTATGTTCACCAAAAATGTTTATAAAATAACATTTGCTCACATATTTTACTTATGGTGCACAGATAGTATTTTTACATTTTAAAAAAGGACACCACCACCCCCATACCATAATTAACAACATGTAGGCCTACTTTTTAACAAATTGTCGGTCATAGCAGGGGGAAAACACTGATGGACGCAACGGGAATGGGAGTGAACACGTATCCAAATGGGCCGTGTCATTGACCCTACACTGCAGGCTGAAGACTGTCAGTTGTAAGTGGAGGGGCCCCCTTTGAAGCGTATTCTGATAACGGCATTGTTGCACTTTTCTGCAGTGACAATCACTAAATTTAAAGGGGAACTCACACAGTTTGTTGTTACATTCAGTTCATAACCAGGCCAGCTATTGTCATGGGGCCCCAGTCCAGCTCGGGGCCCAAGGCAATTACTTGGTTTGCTTGCCTTGTTGCAGCCGCCCTATTACCCTCACCTATGCCCATGAGTTGTTGGTCATGACCGAAAGAACGAGATCACGAGAACAAGTGGCCGCAACAAATTTCCTCCACAGGATGGCTGGGCTCTCTAGAGATAGGGTGAGGAGCTCAGTCATCCGGGAGGGGCTCAAAGTAGAGCCGCTTCTCCTCTGCATAGAGAGGAGCCAGATGAGGTGGCTCGGGCACCTGGTTAGGATGTCCCCTGGACACCTCACTGGTGAGGCCCCAAGGAAGACACAAGATACGCAGGAGGGCTGGCCTGGGAATGCCTTGGGATCCCCCCAGATGAGCTGGCGGCTGTGGCTGGGGTGAGGGAAGTCTGGGCTTCCTTACTTAGGCAGCTGCCCTGCGACCCGACCCCGGATAAGCGGAAGAAGATGAACAAATGAATTTTGTGGCTCTCCCTGTCCCATTCTGCACCGTGAGTTAAGTGTTTATGTGATCCGTTGAGATTTTGCTGGTGTTCAGTGTTGTCAACTTAAGGGCTTTGTAGCTAAATTTAGCGAGTTTTCAGACCCTCTCGTAACTTTTTTTCAGAAAAGCTACTAGCAACAATGCTATCAATTTTTTCTGGTGATACTGGAAACTGATGTGAAAACACGTGTTGTTCAATCTTCTTTAAAGGTTGAATATCTGTGGCAAGGTACGCAATGAGGGCCTGGGTGGGATTTGATCCCCAGACTCACAGGTGAGAGTCATGCATGCTGACCATTCAGCCAAAGGGGCATCCCTGTGGCCAAATAGCCAGGGCACATAATCTATCGGAGGCATAGTGACAGGACCCCATACTGTCACATATGTAACTTTTTTTATTAAAAGCTATATATCTTTTTTAAAATAATACCCCCACAAGTTGTTTGGAGGGGTATGAAAGTACAACATTTTAGCCTCTTAAGCTCTATAGCTCTTATTGAGGTTTCTGCTGAAAATGACATACCCAAAATGAATAGAGTATATCTCTGCATCTACAAGGTCTATTTGAGTAATTTTGGTGTCATAATAAAGGGAACACTTGGGACTTTTGTTCAAGTGTGTAAGACAGAATTTCTGTTAGTCATTCTAAGTAAGCGGTTGTTTATGTTTGTATTCTTTGGCTGCTGGTTCACTGAGTTTTTGTCATAGAGAAATAAAAGTGGTACTGTTGAAATCGTCAGGATCTTAGCTTTCATATGATATGCTGTTTGTTTGTCTACTATGAAGTATCAGAGAGGTAGCGATGGAAATGTGCAGAGTGGGTGGACGCTCTGACCTTATTTAGATTTTGATATTTAAACATTAATATGCTTGGTGTATGTTAAAATGACTTATATGTGCTTGTAGCACAGTTTCTCCTGTTTAATTTGATGTATGGTATGGCTACATTGCTACATACTTAGTGCAACATTGTGCGTCTTTTGCTGCAGTGAGTCTCAAGGTCCGCTATACAAATATTATTTAGCCTGAAAATAAATATGAAATAAATTTTGGCAGGTTTGACAGTGGCATTATGTTTACATCTACAAGCCAATACAAGCCACCACTGCAGGTTGCCAAATGCGATCTCTGTGTGGTAATGGTATGTTGGGCACAGATAGGCTGGCACTGGGGGAAACAGTGGAGTCAGCAAGTCAAGCAGCTGTTTCAGAGACCCGGAGATATTGTTATCTGTCTCTAAAGAGGGGTGATGTCGCTGTTCTGTCCGTATTCCATATTCAATCTATAAGCCAGGACAGAATCAACCAGTGACAGCTTTAAGTGTTTAATTTTCAGTCAAGTTCATGGACCAGAGGTGTGTGTTTCCTACTCTGCAGCTGGGAGCAGAGATGGCTTCTGCATAAGGAGTCCCTGCTGTTAAGCACTGAAAAGAAAATATCAAAATAAAGTGAAAGACGTGAAAGGAGAAATAAACCCAATGATAAGTTATTACAAACCTAGTTCTCCTGGAAAAAAGTTTATACTTCCCCTATTAAACTAGCATTTCATTTTGTTTAAAATTGAACTGCACTGATCTTTAAAGTTAGGGAAGGGAAGAAGGATGAGATTATGAGGTCACATACAGGAAAGGGCCCTCAGGCTGGGACTCAAGCCCAGGCTTGCTGTGATGACATATACAGTACTGCCTCCACACATGGGACACCACGTATGTGTCAACCAGTTCAGCTACCCCCCTCAACTGTTTTTTTTAACCTAGAAACTCTCTCATGCAGTTTCTTTGTGTCCATATGTATTAAAAAAAGAAAGAGTCCTGACCAGGAACCTGAATCAAAAGGTTACATGTCACAAACTGCTATACTGCATTCTCCTCTTAACTACAACACATTTTGGAGGCTACAAGTATCTAGATAATCAATAAACATAAAAAAAAAGTTCTGAAGACGGCTTAGGCTTAAAATGACCTTAATATTGTTTAAATCTATCAAGCAAGCCATAAATAGCTATACATTTGGATTTTAGATGTAATTGCATAATTGCTTTTTTCCTGCTTTATTTTATCTTTTTTTCTCATTACAGCTAACTAGTTGTATCATTGACATGATTAAGAACAGCTGGGAAAATCAGTGATTCACCATAAATGAAATATCTATGAAACATTATGCGTCATTATTTCAAGGACTGTTTTTAAAGTACTGTTGAGATGTCACGCATTTATCTGACAGCCATTTAAGTGTTACTTAAGGGTTCATTAACATTTAGAATTGTATCCATTTCACATTTAAATCAGAAGGAGAGCTACCGGATTTTAGATTCACTCTGTTAAACGACAGTGAAGCCAAAGATAGAGCTATGAAGAGCTGTCTTTCATCAAAGGTTTCAATAAAAAGAAACAAACTGCTAAACTAAATAAGGTCAATATTCAGAGCTGTCTGAATAAATGGATTGATAACACAAATTTCAACACTCTTGTTCAACCACTCTCGCATTAATTTGATCACCCAACCCCTTACAAAATAGCTACTGTATATTTCTGAGGCTAAATCCCTGCTGTGCTGTCCATCAGTGAAGTGACTCCTTGGATGCAATCTGCCTGACCGGAGCCACATGACTCAGGAGACTTGCTGCTCTCACAGTGGAATCCCTTTGTTTCTCCTTAGATGTGGGACAACAGACCACAGGAGCTCCAGACCATCATAATACAAACAGCCCACAAGCATAACTCAACATCAGCCTTCCAAACCCACATCTGACAGGGAAAATGCTCATTCACAGCAAACGACGCCCCTCAAACAAGGTTAAAATTTGTTGGTCAGAATGATGAGGGAGAGGCATCACGGAGCTGCTGATGAGATTTCAATTTGCATAAGGTGTTAAGACTTCAAAGAGCACAAAGGGTACTGACATCCGTAATTGCTTTACACACTGTTTGCATTGCGGTGATACCATCAAGACAAACACCTATAACGTGACTGTGCGACTTTTACGAGTTGAAAGGGAACTAGACAGAGAGAGGTGTGTCTTTACTTAGGGAACAATTACTCAGATTAAGCTGGCTGTTGAAGCGCTGTATGTTTGATGGTGTTCTGTGCCGTGTAGCACACAGTCGTCCCTGCTGTGTGCCACAACGCTGCTCACAACTAACAGATCAAGGCCTTGGCCCCCTGGTCCCCTATTAGCCCCCATCCAGCCTCCAGGTGGGCGCTGCTAATGAGTCCCAGTTTTAGCTCCTGCATGGGCCTCTTCTTCCCAGGGCTGGAGGGGGCCACAGAGGGGGCAGAGGGGGTGTGTTGGCTGGGTCAGTACCAGGCAGGGGGCTAGGGATGGGACAAGGATGAGGAACACTAGAGTGAGAGCTAAAAATCACACTTTTCAAACCCGATTAATGGTGAATTTGTATACGAGTGTGGGAAGATCGAGTGTGAGGGCCTCGCATGGAAAAAGGTTGTGCCACATGGTGCATTATGAAACAGAAGTCCACTTTGTGCTCTTTGATCTGTGTTTATTGTAACTGACCACACAGTACTTCACTTGTTTGTTGAATGAGCCAGGCGGTAGGTTCTTTTTGCCTTTACAGTTTGAGAGATATTCCAGAATAAACAAGTCCTCCTTCATCTGTGACGTGATACAAGAGAGTTCAGTGACTAATGGGAGTGTTTGTCTGATGCTGCCAGCCTCAACTTTTGTTTCCTGGGCGTTTGATGTGATTGATACATGCGTTTTCAAAGACACAAATCGTCTCCTCTGCAGTGTTTGGCCCAAAATAAAAGTTAAAAGAAGGGTACTTGCTGTGATGTGTGTGAATCTCCACATCACAGGGAAATGGAAGGGCGGTGGTGTTTGGGGTTCAGAGGAGACTTTGATAGTGGGATGATGTTGAAGGTAACCACAAACGTGGAAGTGCTATAAGCCCTTTTGAATGTAATGCTATTGGGATGATTTCAGCAATAATCAACACACTATTTTAGTCAGGATTTGGAAAATATCTCATAAACATGTTCTGCTGTGGTCTGTATCCTTTGGTTTACCTCAGGCTTTGTGAAGAAATACGCTGAGCTCAGCCTCAAGGAGAAAAAGGATTGAGTCAAGGATCAGTATACTCCACTAGCATCTTACAAAGTCAGCATCTTCTGCTGTGAGAGTGGAGTCTGTTCTTATTTTGATAAGAAAAGCTATGTTAACATTACAAGTTTTGTAAAATCAGATTTCAAGGCAGGATGCACCTGATACAGTCAAAGCTCCATCAGTTTTCATTTGTTCGGTTGCATTAAAATGACAAAAATATATCTTGAAAGATTTTGGGATATTTAACATTTAAGACCAAGAAATCAGTTTTTATCTACAACTTCCAAACTTATCAAATTCAAATTGTTTTTTGAGCTCTTTCCACACATAAAAGCAGCACAAAGTGCTTAATATAAAAAAAAAAAAAACGCACCATTTTTTATGTGTCCATAATAAATGGTCACAACACTGGAAGAAAAGGAGACAAATGCTCACAAATTGTTTTATAATCTATATTTACAGTAAAAAAAACAGGATCATTTTAACTGATTTAGGCTCCAGTCTGTTCCTCTTCTTTGATTCTAGCTCTTTAGCTTTGGAAGTGACCTTTTTCACATGGCACAGAAGGAACTCGAATATAATGCTTTGAAATATTTTATTGATTTATTAATTTAAAAACACACATTTGATCACGCTCGCACACACACACCAACCCTGCTGTATAAAAAGACAAATTCTCATGCCAAATTTTCATCTCTTACAGAATATTATATGTGTAGAAATAAACATACATGAGGTGATAAAGTGCTAAAAAAAATTCTTGTGCATTTAGACTCAGCTGACATCCAAGCAGGCTGTCATTGGATTGAAATAATCTTAAAATAAAAAATATGCACCAGATCTTTATTTTTAATTTTTTAATTTTTTTTTTTTTTAGAAAATAACTTTTGTTTGATGATAAAGTTGATGATAATCCACGGGTGTCACAGACAGTCTACCACACAACCGCTGGCTATCCTTTCTTCACATCCCTCAGGAACTGCATTTACGAATAGGCAAAGATTATGGCTCTTTTCGGTTCTCTAACCTCCTTTATGTGCGTAAAAAGACTTGTTTTTACTGGGGCACCATCTTCGCACATGTTGGATCTCCCGTGGTGCTGGTCACTCAGAGTGGCATACCCCTGTTTCATGGCTTCACACCAACTTCATAAAGGAGTCTTTGTCACTCATGAGTGGGGTCATCTCTCTTTTCCACTGGCCAATCAACGCTCACATTCTCCACCTTTCTTATGATTTTGTTTAGCTCACGGGCCCCAGACAAAAGTGCAAAGACTCAAATTATTCACAGGGAAATGAATAAAAGATTAATTTGCATTGATTTTGCCCTTATATAAAAGGAGTCATTTTAGTGAAGAAGAACGGGAGAGCAAAGCATTTCTTTGGTCAACAAAACTGGACAAAAAGATCAATGGCACATATAATATGGTCTAAAATCAAGAGGGGAAATCTTTAAACCACTGCTTTGTGTCTGAGGGATTTTCCACTTGGTCTGTGGGAATAGATAGACTGCGACTTTTGTGCTGAAATTTGGTCACGAATTGAGAGGACATCAGTCTAAATTTGAATAATTTGGCCTGTGAAGGTTTGGAAAGGTCCTTTATAAATCCAAACTGACTGAGGAGCCAGTATGTTAATGCAGCAACAAATGTCCCTTTTTCTACATTGTGTTTGTCTGTTTGACTTATTCACCACAGCCTGTGAAAAATCCTGTTCTCCTTTTAGATGTGTTTGGTTTTGGTGGAATGGATTAGACACAAGCTCAATTTAGGCCAAAAGAGTCAAAAAGGACATTTTCTGCCTCGTTTTTCTCTATGTATGTTTGTTGTTTGCAATCATCATTACCCTTGGCATAAAGGAACTCTGATAAATGAAACTGTCTTTAATGGTTTTACCTGCAGATTTGACATTTACATGACAATTACAGTTGCTTTAATTGGTAATCCATTTTTAAAGAAGAAAACATGATTTTAGCAACATGAAGATCAAATTATAAAGACAAGTGCTAGCATTTGTGGATCAATAAAAAATCAGGATTGACTCAAACTAAACCAGAGATTTTCTCTGTATCATTAAATTATTTAGCTAAATCTGTTGTATATTGTGTGCAACCCAGTTTGAAGGAATCTGGTAATTTAAGGCTAAAGAAATACAGACTTGCATCCAAGCAGCACTACTTTGACACTTGGTCAACTTTTTTATAATCTTCACTCTCCACATTTGATCTTTTGTCTTTAAGCACCCGCCCTCTGTTTTAAATCCAGGACCTTGTATGCAGAGAGATAAGGGGGTTGCCAGTCCCATGGAGTGCAAACTTGTTCAAGGGTGCCCAAAAGGGCCATATCTGTCATAGCAAATTCCACTGTGGAGCTGTGAATGAAGTGCTGTGGTGTGTCCAAGCTGTGAGTGTGGAGCTCAAAGGCCTGTTGAAATGCGGTAATGTAATTATGTGGACAGTCCCTCAGATCCATTAGCTTGAAATGGTTCTGCATCCCCCATTCAGTCAGTGGGCTGCCATGTCACTTCTAAGGTGGGGGGGCTCTGAAGTCATCTGAAAAGACCTCCTCTGCACTCATTGTGTTCATTGTTTTTGTAAGCCTGTTATTAGTGGGGGAATCAAGTTTCAGTACTCTGCTGATGAGAACTTCAGAGATTTTTAGCAGATACTTGTGGTGGGTGAGTTCTCAACTGAATGGTTTTGCATGTCAGGCCAAGTGAATTTGAATATAATAACATTTCAGTGTGGAATCAAGAACTTTATAGACATTTAGCTTTCTTTGATGACTCCTCCTAATGCTGAATTTTTATTCCTCAGTCATTTTTTTGTTTTTTTTTTTATCAAAAAGAGCACAGGTAATGATTGCCTTTGTGCATTGTTTATGCGAGCTCTACAGAATGATCCCTTTGCTTGTATGTAGGACTATCTACCTTTATAATGTAAAGAGAGCTTACACCAAAATGACAAATTCAGACATTCACCCAAAAAAAGCATAAATGTGCAAAGCCTATTTGTGAACCTTCTTCAAGAGAAACCATGACACTAATATGGTGAACTGTTAATATACTCTGAGTATAGCAGTCACATCTTGTAAAATCTAAACAATAAATCTTAGTTATTTCACTAAAAAACTATTTAACAAGTGAGCCATGAAAGCACCACTCTCTAGATAAAAGTAGAGATTGCATTAGCCTTGTAGTTTACAAAACATCCCTCAAACATTTAACTAGCAATCGAATTAAAGGTTCCAGCGATTTCCAGAATTTGATTTAGTGCTTTGTGTTTACCTAATCTCGAGCATTCACACAGACACCAGTGGAAATGTCCAAATGCGTCACTGCACAACTTTAAAGGCTTTTCCCATGTATTGCAGCCTAGTGACCCATTCTAAATAACCTATATCATCGGGGAACTGCTGTTTATAAAGGAGTCCATTGGGACCTCTGCTGAAAGGGTTTTTTTTGGGTGGAAGCCTGGATGAAAAGTGCAAAGAGGAGGATAAAGGAAAAGTATAGGAGATGTCAGGACGCCTTTGGAAGGAAAACAAACTGCAGAGACCAATGTGAGTTGACTTAATCTGATTAGACTAACCTCATCAACAGCCCACTTAAAAGAGAGAAGAAAGCCTTGAATCAGGGTGAGAAGCAGGAGAAAAGGGTCTCTCTCTGTTCAGAAAGCATGAGGCTCTGTGAATACACCACATTGTACTGGACATGCTGGTCTGCAGATGGCAAAATGACAACAAGCTGCTTGAAAAGTGAGGCAAATATAATTGATCATAGGCTTTTTTTTCGCCCTGCAGGTATGAAAACAACTAAGGGAGTAATGAGATTAAGGAAGAATAAAATAAAAGTCTGTGGAAAAAAATGGCACTTATGCTCACGTTTGTGGTGCAAACATGCAGCTTTGAAGTCTTTCACTCAATGCACGCACCCCTGTAAGGCCATGAGAAATATTCCCAGATTTATATTAATTTATTCAAATTCTGACTTCTTTTAAAGCACCCTGCTGTCCTGGTAATACATCAAACACGTAGAAGCTGAACAGGAAAATAGCTGTTTTAATATGAGCTCAAATTATGGGTGTAAAAAAAAATTTAATTCATCTGGCCACTCCCAGATTTTGGAAATCCCTAGCAACAAAGCACATGAAATATCTCACTTTTGCAGGAGAAAGTCCCCTCAGATCGTTTGCCAACATCTGCAAGGAAAAGTGCTCTTACTTTCACACAGGAATGTGTTAACCCTAATTCTTCCAACATTTAATCATATTCCATGATGAACCATGATGGCTGGATTTTTGCAGATTCTGCAAATCCCTCTCCTCAGAGTGAGCAGTGAATGCAGCAGCTGCAGGACTCCTTTCACTCAGAAGATTAGATCTGCTTGTGTCAGGATTCTGGCTTACTTGTTTCAGAAACTTCACAGCACTAACTGGTACTAACAGGACCTTTGAAGTCCTGCTGTCGTATCCAATGTGGGAACAGAACATCAAATTGTTGTGTCCAGATTGCATTCTAATAACACCACCGGTAGGCAGAATCATTCAGATCCTTTTCTTAAGTAGCAGTTGTCACAGAAAAGATACAAAACCACACGTTTAAGACTATTTTTTTCTTTAGAGGGGGAAATGCAGCCTGAGTAGACAAGTATAAATAAAACACAAAATGTGCATTTAAACAATTACAGTATTAGTTAAAGATGGAAAAAGTAAATTGAGCTTTTAGACCAAACTGAACCAGAAGAAAAAAGCTCCTAACCGATAAGTGCAGAGAGCTGTAAACTGGAAAAAAATTTGCAATTTCATAAGGTGGTAAAACTCGAGTGAAGAGCCAGACTTGTCTGGCATGTCTGCAAACTCGAAACATGGTGCACTCAGGAGGGTAAATTTTAGTCATTTCAAATGAAACTTACTTTACAAATTTGTATCAAGGTATTTGGTTGCAAGTGACTTACACTAAAAAATGATACTAAATATTATAAATAATAATTCATAGTGAAAGCAATGTAGACAAGCATGAAATGGAAATATTGGGATCAGTGATATTTTAATCAAAATGATTATTCCACTGGATTTGCAGCATCCTGTTTTGATACTTATCCCCGTTTCCGCTCTAAAACAGCTGCAGCATCCGAAATAAAGCAAAAGCCACTAAAATGTGCATTGTAACCTCTCAGTGTTGGGGATTCATTATTGTTAACACATCTCCTATAGCACTTGATTTGGCAGTGTGTATAAAGGGATTGCAGGCCAACACCAGCTAATACAGATATAATTGACTCTCCGTCTGCATTCTGCTCATGGATTTGGAGAAGTGCACAGACTCATTGTACAACAACAAATTAAGCAGGCAGCAGTTAAAAGGAGCTGCTGAGCACTGAGAGAATGTGGACAACAGACTACTGAACTCTGCTAAATCTGCAAACACAGCTTCTCCCTCCTTTTGTGCACTTTCATCTCCTCCGACATCTCCTCCTGCAGACCTCTGCCTCATAAAGCCGAGTCAAAAGCAAGTACTTCTGGCTCTTGTCTGGTGAATGTTGATCATCAGCAGTTTCTGTTCTCCACATTCCTCATGGCCAGCAGTGGCGGCATCAGCTTTAATGATGCTTTAATAATGGAGTCACTCAAAAAGTTTCTTTCCGTTGAATCAAAATTTCATCTTTGTTTTCTGGGTTCATATCTCTGAAATGCAGGATCAGAGAAGAGAAATTACTGATGTATGAGGTTCAAAATTCCCGGAGCTTTTTGACTTGTTCTGACTTCAGATCAGATTCAACAGGTGTTCCTCCACTTATACAGGCTTATTAAATCAAAATCCCAGTAATTCCACTGCTGCAGGGAGCAGTTGTGTAATCTCTGCAGCATTCTGTAGAATTAGCTCAGCTTCATTTGGGCCGATCCAAAAGCAAATAAAAGGGATGTGAACCCAAGCACACACAGCTGGCCCTTGAGACTCGGAATCCTGGGTAAACAAGTGATCAGCATGCCCCAGTAGAGCAGAACTCACCCATGAGAGGGGACATGAGTCACTGAACAATAACTTTTACTTGATTTGAGACCGGACTGATGCAGGACTTAACATAGTTTTATTATATTAGCTTGTTGCAAACCCAGTGCTAGCTAAGAGAAGATCACAGACTTTACCATCAGCTTGAGGATTTTACAATGACATCTTTGTGTGCTGGAATTTGCAACTTATAAATGCAGTAATTGTTGATTTGTAATAATTGTTGCATTAGGCTCAGACACTAAACATTGGGATTCACTGTTGTCATTTTTATTCTGTCATGAAAGATGTAAAAGGAACTGTTGTCTCTTTTATTTCAGACAGATTTCATAATCAAATGTCAGGTTTTTGTCATTTAAAAGAACTGCCATTAAAACAATTATAACCAACCTGGTTACAATACAATACTGGATGTGACATAAGGACCACAGGTGTGTTTTTTTTTTCTTTTTTCTTCCTTTTTTGTAATTTTTAGAATAGAATAGCATAAATCTTTATTGTCCACAAGGGTGGAAAATTGTCTTTGGCTCACCAACGGTAAAATACAAACACTGACAAAAGATAAAAACAACATTTAAGAACATAAATGCAATAAAATACAATGAAAAACATAGAGCTTTTCAATGTGGTCAAGAATAAATTCATGCATGGGGATGTCCCTGAAATAAAAAAGGAGTCTGAAAGTGGGTCTGCAGTGGCATGTTCTGCCTAACGGCAAAATGCACACCTGATAAAAAAAAAAACAAAAAAACAGCACACACACCGCAACCACTGCAGTTTAAAAGTGTGATTACCACCACAGGGGAAAGCGAAAACACCACTCAGACCAGATACACCAGGTAAACTCTGTCCAAATGTCCCATGAAAAGATTTTTTTTTTTTTTTTTTAAAAACTGTTTAAATTGGTAAAAATAATTGGTGACTATTAAAAAAAAGAGAGTCACCTAGCTGAGGCCTAGTAATCAGATATAAAACCCACTGTCCATAAAATTGTCATAGAAAAAGACTAGAGACTGAAATATCAAAATTGTTAACGTGGCTATACAGCAGTGGCCAGTCCTTTTGCGGAGCAGATTATAAAGCAGCCAAGGTAGAACTGGTATAAAACCCCTCTTCCTTAACTGCTCACACCAAAATCTGCAACTTAGCACCTGTGCCCCCCCCCCCCCAGCTTCTGTCAAGTCTTTGCACCCAAACTCTGAACGTGCCCCGTGTGTTCAAGATACTGCTCATAATCACACAATTATACATGAATTTCTTAAAGGTGCCATGACACATTCCTTTTCTGGGTGGGTGAAATATCTGTTGTGCACTGTGGGCCATGTGAATGTCCAGAGTGAGAACAGTTCCTTTTATGTCTTCAGCTTTGTCTCTCTCTCAACGTTACACGCAGGCTATCATTCTACGTGTTCTATCATTCTACGTAATTTAATTCTCCAATAAGAGCACCACAGTAAACAGCGCCCCCCCTCTCTCCCCTAACGGCTTATCACCGTCCGCTCCCCTCCTCCCCTCCCTTCTATTCAGCTTCTGTATGGAGCTATAGACTTCTTCAGTCAGGTCTGGTTTTCAAACAAATGATTTAAAAGAAACTTCTCAGCAACACTGGGAGGGGGCCACAACCTGTCATTACCTAAGTTTATTTATTTTCTACATCTGTCTTGTCTAAAACGTAGCTCACTGTCTGATTGTCTAGCAGTTAGCCTTTCAACTCCGACCGCAGCTTGACCTAGATTCTCCAAATAAGGTCATAGCGAAAAGGTGTAGCCAATCAAAATAGTCAACGTGGTCTCCGGTAAACTCCATATCATCCCGGCCCAACTGTATTACTGAGGAAGGAGGTCTGCGTTCAAAACAATACTCCGCTGTAAAAAATGCCGTTTTCTTTGTATTACATATGCAGAACCAACAACAAAACAGTTTTTAACTGTTATCCCTCCTTTAAAACCTTTGTTTTGTTGATATTCATTGTGCACATTCCCGGGACCATCATTGTCCTGCAGCATCTTGGACCTGAGAAAACACAACTTTGTATTCAAGCCTCGATTATCACATCATAGCTTCAGAGGACCGTGTCGCACGCCCACAGTTGGACGTTAGCATTGGACATTTTGGACTGCCAGGGAGTCAATGTCTTTGATAATCATGTTTTTAAAGGGGAACTCAGTAACTTTTTTACCTCAATAAATGCTTTTCGGAATCCCCATGGGGCTAAACAAAGTGTTTACGGAGCAATTCAATGTTTCCTTCCCTCCCGCCGGGGCCTCTGGCCTGCGAGCAGCTAAATACAACTTTGCCTGCGCCGACCCGAGCAGAACTTGCGACAACAGAAACCGCCGTACGGTACTCAGGTCCCCTATCTACCGAGCTGCTTCCAGCGCTGATTTGAACCAGACTACCAGCGCTAATTTGAAGAAAACATTTCTTTAGCTTCACACCACTTAAACACCTGCTCCTGGCTCTCATAACCAACTCTTTGCTGGACCAGAGTGATTCCGTAGCTGCGCTGCCTGGGCGCCGGGTGAAGCATCACTGCTTCAGGCTCAATAATCCTTGTCACGTCCCAAAAAGTAAATAAAAGTTCGTATTCTTACCTGCTACCCCAACACCAGTGAAAAATATAATCCACGCCATTTACCCGCAAATCGCGGGTAAACGTCCCGTTTCAGAAAATAAAGGACTTTGCTTTGAGCAGAGGGAGATGCTGTGCTGCTACCAACGCAGCAAAGTAGCATCAACAAGCTAGAAAAGCTTAGAAATATATCCAGGGACAAAAAGAAGAAAAACAGGTAGAGAAGCCGTCTGTGTGCTGTGGGGTGTAAGGGGGGTTGAACACGACAGTGAAAGGACGCCACAAGGGGGAGCCCCGAGCAGACTGAGTCTGCTTAAATAAGCATGATCTTTGCTTTAAAGTTCAAACAGAGTTTGACACTGAGTAGCATAAATAAAAATCTGTCATTTTCAAAAACAAACACTGAAAGTGTCAGAGAAATTAAAAAAAAAAGACTGTTTTTTGCTTAAAGGTTTATTTTACAGTTCTGACCTGATACAAGGGCGCATTTACACCAGGGTGGTTTGGACAATGCCATGCAGGTACAACAACTCACAAGGGGCAAAACGAACACTGACAAATCCAGCATATCAATTGGCAAGGACCAAAAATGGCTCGTTCACCACAAGTAAAGAGCGGAGCAACAATAAGTTTATGCAGTCTTGTAGTTTCTGTTTTTACTTTGGTGTTCAAACCAGAATCTGTCTCGTAAAGTAGCCAGAAAGACAGCAAGCTATCAAAATTGTTCCTACGGCACTTCTTTTTGGTTCACTGGATGGTCCATTTGCTTTTACACTGCAAGCAACTGTACCAGTAACTACTTGGAAATGTTGAATCCTTTGGTCTACGCCTTCACACTGCTCCGAAAAAAAACAGGATTTGTACAAAGCAGACCAACAGTACCAGTTTGAATGCACAGGGACCAATGAGACCAGAGGCAACGTCACAGTGTTGAAAGCAGTAAAGTAACCATTAAGCAGTTTTCATATTTTTTTTTGTTTCTAAGGTCCCATGAGCCCGATGGGCGTGACTCATTTGAGCTTTATCCAACATTGACTGTTGTACAGCAGGGGTGCCCAAGTCCAGTCCTTGAGAGCTACCATCCTGCAATTTTTAGAATAGACTCTCTCCAACACAAATGAATCAAATGGCTAATTCCCTCATGCACATGTCCATTAGCTCTGCTGAGGCTGGTAACGAGCTGTTCATATGATTCAGGTGTGTCGAGAGAAGGGATGCAACCAAATTGTGCAGGATAGTAGCTCTTGAGGACTAGACTTAGGCACCCCTGTTGTACAGTAATATAAGATTATTAAACATGTTTAAATATAACTACACCAGTAATTTTACTTGGTATGAGATAAGGGATAAATTCTGTGGTTTTGTACATTACTGACATGAATTAAATGGCATATTTGCAAAAGTCTTTGTTTTGCTTTTGGCACACATGACTGCAAGTTCATTGTATGTATTGTGGTTGATGTACACAATTTTTTTTTTTGTTTTGCAGCTAAATCCATTGTGTGGACGGGGTTTCCAATAAGACTAATGTTAGCCCACAGATGTCATTGTCAGCAACTGCCTGTGTAATTGTTTTTAATCAAGCACAGTGCTGTCCAAAGCAGTCACATAACACAACCAGAAGTAAATAAAAATCCTTCATTTTCATCATCAATCATCATTCTAAGAGGTAAAATGTATTTTTATGGTTTTTTAATGTAAAAGGTGGGTTATTGCCGATAAGATGTTCAGGCATCTGTTTAGCTGACAACTGGTTTCCCTGCAGAACAAGCAAATGCTCATACAGTGAAGTATCCCTAATTTATTGTTAATAGAAGTGAACAACATTGTGGGGACTCCCCCGTCATCACCATTTTTCATATTCTCATAATTACACTGATTCACCATGAGCACATAGATTTATTCAACATTTTTCCCTCCAAAGTTCACATCACTGATTTATTATAAGAAACCAAGTTATATTAACTACATAGATTCTATTAAAGCCAATGTTACATTTCACTGAGCTCATGTTCATCACGATATTTGCACCCTATAAATTTGGTGACTCTGGTCTGAATTTTCTAATGCACCCAGAGGACTCCTCAGGGAACGAGTGTGAAACACAAGTAAGTATGTAAACATTTACATTCTAATTAAAAGTTTCTTCAAGTTATTTTCCTGTTTTGAAATGTCCTTTAAGTTTTTTATTTGTGCTTCTTTTTACTGGCTTTTTTTGTCACAATTTCACAAACTGCATGTTAAGGTTAGGCGTAAAAAAATCACGTAGCTACGTTTGGGAAACTTGCATTAAAACCAATTTTGGAATGACGCGTCATATCAACATTTTTATCTTTTATTAGCCTCTTGCTGCCAGCTCCTGTCCCCCACAAAGTATTCTGAAAAGCAAGAGCTAAAGCTAGTATTGAAATATATCACTTTAAGAGTTATGTTGGAAAACTAGGGGAAAAATTACTTAAGTCTTCTTCAGTAAAAATGATTTTCTGTTATGTAGCATTACAATTTCCCATGAGACTGAGCTTCTAGTAATGTTATGTGATTGCATTTATGCATGGTTGAATTTTAACCTGTAAACGTGGATCCAATAAGCAGCTGTGTCCATTGTTTCAAATGGAAGGAAGTGCATCCATGCAATGATTTACACTACCTAATCATGTCCTTTTCTAATGCTGCTGGGGAGTTCAAATATCACAGCTACTGCATACTGACTTTTCTGTCTCATCCTTTGGTTAGTCATTTTTGTGGATCTTCTAAAGCTGTAAAAAGGATGAAGTAATTAAATCCCCAAATTATCATGAATTTCAAATTGATAAACATCATTCCTATTTGTTTTACTACTTGCCCTTACTTTCAACATTTTTTGCAGGGTGCACACATCTAGTCCTCAAGAGCTACTATCCTGTAACTTAAGAGCGTCCCTTCTCCAACACACCTGAATCAAATAAATGGCTCGTTACCAGGCCTCTGCAGAGCTGAATGACATGTGCATGAGCTAATTCAAGCATTTGATTCAGGTGTGTTGGAGAAGGGGCGCTCTGAAATTTGCAGGATCTTGCAGCCTGGATGTGTGCATCCCTGATTATTAGTATGAAAGCATCTCTTTATGCATGTACTTTAACCTTACACCATTCACCTCCATTTTACTTCTTTTTTTAGTGTGTCCCGCTTAGACTCTTTGCAAACATAATCACACATTGATTATGATATAAAGTAACGGCATTCCTTTGAGAAGCACTCCATTTCAAGCTTTTTTCCAGTTATGCAGGGATGTGCCACCTTGTGGTCACCTTGAAACAATGAGAGCATAAAGCCACCTTGTTACTTGCATGGACTTGCACTTAATTTATCTCCCAGTTTAAAAATAGATAACTGAATGAGTAAGTCGTTGGAAATAAAGGTTTTATAAGTTAAGGGTTAAACGCTGAGCGCACGTGCTGATTGTTTTGGTTATCTTCCTAATACTCACTCTGTTAAATTGGTTGGCTTTTCAAAATGAATCACTAGATGGTGCTCTGCTCTAACCCACCTCCACATAAGTCTCATGGAAGGGACATATAGAGGTGTTGGTTTAAAGGTCTGTGTTCCGATTACTGCATTTAGGAGTCTGATCGAGTTCTCATCCTTTATAAAGAAAAAATGAAATAAAAAAAAATCCTGTGAGAGACGCTAACAAAAACACCTGTTGTTAAAACTGTTTTAATCAGTTGCTATTTTTGATGTTTACTTGGATATTGTTTTAAATTTCCTACAAGATTTTCACTATAATGCCATTTCAGTTGGACAACACGAGACAACACAATATGCTAAATGTCTTGCAGTTAGAATAGTAGCTATTCTATTCTATTCTATTCTATTCTATTCTATTCTATTCTATTCTATTCTATTCTATTCTATTCTATTCTATTCTATTTAAAGTAGCTCATTTTTCCAGACTTGTTACGCTCCTTGGACTACAAGCTGTAATCTGCAAGTTCTGGCACGTGCTCAGCGCAGACCGGAGAAGACTGTGCGTGAATGGCACGCGGACAGATGTGCCCCCTCCACTCCTCCTCCTCCTCCTTTTTTGAGCTGCTCCCGCTACTGGATGATTGACACAGAGCATGTCTCGCGGCCAATCAGAGAGCGTGCTGCTTTATTTGCATAAAGTGGCCGCATGCCATTGGCTCAGTGCGTGCTGCTGCGGACCACCTCGCGTGCCAGTACAGATGTCTTTTCCTTGAAGGCGCAAGAGTAGTCTTAAAATAGATAAGGAGTGTATTTGTTTTCAAGTTTGGGGACGGGTGGGGGTTAATCAAGTTATTCAGCCTTTACTGATTCACTCTTCTGGTACTGGTAAAGTATCGACATCAGCATTTCTGGCACACCTCTGAGACAACTTGTAGGCTGCCAACTACACTATCTTTAAGCAGTCATAAGACAACGTGAGACATGCCCTTATCTGTCTTTCTAATAATGATAATACTGATGATGATTTATAAAAAAAAACACTTAAGAGAATCACTGCCTTGTAACAGACAGACTGTATTCTTTCCATAAAAACAGTCTCTCACACACTCGCAGGGACACACACATCAATTCCTATAACATTTTTGACAAGCAAGGAGCAAAGTTGGAAGCAAACATCCAGCGCATTCCCCCCTCTTATCACTTCACAGCCCAGCCCGGTCGCTGCTGCTCGCTCCGCTTTGTTGTTTGTCCCTGCAGGGCTGATTGAGCAGCGCGTGACTGACGGCCCGCGGGGGTGTTGTCCAATCAGCGGTCTGCCCCGCGCCCAATGGGTGAGTCCTCTCTGCTATTGGCTGAAGCGAGTGTGGGAAAGAATGCAGAGAGGGTTTCACACGAACTGGGAGCACGCAAGCCGTGTATAAGTACCACAGCGGCGTGTGTCGGCGGCAGAAGAGGAACGTTGCACTGCACGACGCACCGCACGCTCCCGTACTCGAATGACAGCTCAGTGATAACAAGCGGCACTACACTGACTCATTGGTGGGACGCTGTCAGGCCTATCTTATATGTCCTGCAGTGGCGCAAAGTGATTTAGTCTTTTCTGCGCGGAGGATTTACGTCTTTACGTTACTTTACCTGCTTTGATCAATATGCCAGCTGACACCATGGAGAAGCAGACGGCATCCCCCATTGCCGGTGCCCCTGCAAACGGATCGCACACACCGGACAAACCCAAAAACGCCAGCGAGCACAGAAAAGTAAGGATTTTAATTTTCATAAACCAGAATAGTTAGGAATGAATGTTGTGAATATTGTTTTCATTAAATTAACAATTTGACTAAGTTGTAGACTACTGTTTTAATTATAAAATTTGGGATTTGAAAACAAAATGCTTACCTAGAATTGACTTTTGTTTCTTTTTTCAGTCATCCAAACCCATCATGGAAAAACGCCGGAGAGCGAGAATAAACGAAAGCCTTGGGCAGCTTAAGACTCTCATCCTGGATGCACTTAAGAAAGACGTAAGTTTTTTTTTATATAAATATCTCAAACATTTTCTTTAGTCTTTTGCCGTTTATAGATGATTATTTTGCTTGAGACGTGTCGTGAACTCAGTCTTTGATATTATTACCTTCAGAGCTCCAGACACTCAAAACTGGAAAAAGCAGACATCCTGGAAATGACGGTGAAACACTTGAGGAACCTGCAGCGCGTACAGATGAGCGGTAAGTTAGTTTAATCATGTAGTGGGTCATGGCGATAGCATGAAACCACAATCTTGAAAAGAGAAAAAAAAAAGGAGCCGCAAAGACGTCACTAATATCCTGTCGTCTTCCCCTCTGCCAGCAGCGCTCTCAGCAGATGCCACGGTCCTGAGTAAATACAGAGCCGGATTCAACGAGTGCATGAACGAGGTCACCCGCTTCCTGTCCACCTCAGAGGGGGTGAACACGGAGGTCAGATCGAGGCTCCTTAACCACCTGTCCAGCTGCATGAGCCAGATGATGTCCATGAACTACCCGCAGCAGACGCCGTCCCAGCAGGCGCACCTGGCCCAGCCTCTCCATGTGCAGCTCCCATCTACTCTGCCTATCAGCGGTGCTATGAGTTCCAAAATTAGCCCAGCAGAGGCCGTCTCCCCGAAAGTTTTTGGTGGCTTCCAGCTGGTGCCTGCAACCGACGGACAGTTCGCTTTTTTGATCCCCAACCCGGCTTTTGCCTCAGCCTCAGCCCCTGTCATCCCCCTTTACGCTAACGCTGGGGTGCCCGTTGCGGTCAACGCCAGTCCGGTACACGGCAGTTCAGCACCGACTGCAGCATCCCCGGTCCATGGCATGACTTCCTTCTCCGGGGGGTCCCAGGCGGTGAGCCCAGTTGGAGTGAGCACCGGCTCAGATAGTAGTGAGCCTGTATGGCGGCCTTGGTAGCTAAAAGGCTCAGACTCGAACTGGTTTGCATTATTTTTCTGTTAGACTTTGACCGCACACACACCTGTTGCGGGGGTTCAACCTGTGACTTTACTGCTACTGGATGGTAACACACCACTTTATACCCCTGTAGCTTTGATGTTTCGTTTTATGGAACAGGGGTTGCCATAAATGGGCATTTTCCCTTCTTTTTTTCTTTTCTTCCATGATTTATTGTTGATTCCAACATTTGGATGACGATGGTAAAGATGCAGATGGAAGAATTATAGGAAACTTTTGCTATAAAGTACTTTTTATAAAAAGGTTTAGTTTTGTACAGATGTGTTATCGTTATACCAAAGCTGTGTTTTATATTCTGCATTGTTTTGTGTTGAAAAGAAGACATGAAGTTTTGAGGCGACTCTTTGTTTTAATAAATGAGATTTCTGAAATCCATGCCTTGTCTGGAGCCCGTTTCTGTCACGTCCATATTCTTTGGTTTATTTAAAGAATAATTTTCAAGGTGTTATGCAGTGAGTATAGCATAGTAATTTTGACGTATCAAAGTCACGCCGAGAAACTGATGCTAGAGAATATAACGATGATCTTCCCATAAGCTCCTACCTTGTAGGTCTCAAGTGGGCACCTTGTCACCAGTTTGGCGGGAGCTCCATACATCTGGCCTTTTGGAGAATGGTTCTGTGGACAATGGGGGTGTATTTTTCTATTGCTATAAAGGTAATTAAAAGTTTGAAAAGGGTCTCATCCTGTATGCAGCGGGAGCTTTAAGAATTCTTTAACCCTATTCATGAGCCTGGGAAATGCGCTCAGGGGTTAATGTCACTAACAGATTGCCTCAGTGAAAGGGGAATATGGAAGGATTCTCGCTTTCTTTTGTGCACCAATTGTTCAATCCACTCCCAGTGGGCCTACACCTCCATGAAGGGGGGAATGAGAGATCTTAGACTTTTCTTGTACGGATCAACTGTGAACATCAGGGCAGATAAACCTGTTGCAGTTGTGGAAATTTGCAACTTCATTAAAACTTAAATCTCACACAATCTCGCATAGAGAAATTAAACATGTTATTCTAAATTTGAGGCCAACTGTTTAAGAACCATTTCCTACCGAAATTGTCCCTTTCTCTCCCATTTTGTTTACCTGAGTGTAAAGCTCTTTCCCCCGTCAGTGGGGCCCATGACTGAGGGCAATGTTTCTGTGTCAGGTGGCATGATGCGAGCCGTGTGTCAGCCACTTGCGGTGAGCAGGCCCCTGTGCTTGCTATTAAGTTACAGACTGGTGATCGCAGGTCAAAACCCCTCAACATTTAATACTGCTCCGGCGCGCCTTGTTTGCGCATGGCCGCCACAGGCCAAAAGAAAGACGATTTAAACGTGTTAAAGCCCCGACCACCAGCACATGCCAGAAAATACTCTCTGATTTGTACAGTTTGCAAATAAATCCACATGCCACATTCAGACATCCAACACAACTTCTTTTAAAAGTTCAGAGATTTCGGGTGTTATAGGCCATATTACAGAAAATTATTCAAACGTGAACATGATTTTAAAGTGAAGTTGTTGATTAAACAATTCTTTAAAAGGTAAAGTTTTTTTGGCTTTTGTTTCAATCTGATCACATGTATATGCATAGGCTACGTGACTTGCAATGGATGTTTTTCCACCGATAACTTAAACTCCCCCGGTATTACAGTTGGACTGACCCGTTGATTCACATATTCGCGTTTTCACTTTCACCCACCAGAGTGCCAGTGCCCTGCAGATGACACCGCCAGTAAATGGCATACCGAAACTCGACAGCCAGTGATGCTTCAGCAGCTTCCTTTTGCAAGGAGACAAACTGAAACACAAGTTGGCAGCATGTGTGGGTTCTGCGGTTGTTCCTACTGCCTTCGTGTCTGAGTTAATAGTTCAGAGATGCCTTTGTGAAGCTGAGGTCGTGAGAACCGAGCGAACTAGTCTGCCTGCGGCTGGGCATAGCGCCAGTCAGTAAATCCCCGCTGGCAAGTTGGGTCGTGCAGCCGCTCTGCGGAGGTGAGGAGGCGAACACACACACGCGTGGACGCCAAGAAGGGCGCCTGGTCCGGTGTAAACATGAGGGATCGAGGGAGACTTGGATCCAAGCAGTATATACACTCCTAAGAGAGCTTATTTTATTTTCATGTTGAAAATGTAATCTGCAAATGTTTAAGCTGCTGCGCCTCTGCAGACAGGCTATGTTGAGAAACATGGAATAAGAAATCCTATTTTAATAGTTTGCATTATCCTAAATTGAAGAGTCCAGCAGAATTTGAGATGTATTGCGCTGTGGTTTTCCAACAGAACTGCAGATTTCAGTGTGGAAACAAAACAAAACAAAAAAAAAACAACAATAGCTATGGACTGAAATAAGTCCATTCCTATATGGGTGCTTAAACCTACAAACCAGAATTAGGCCTATACTGTTCTGCACCTCTGAACTGTTAGGCTACAGGTGAAACTTAGACATTTTAGACATGGCTATGGATCACCACAAACGAAACTGGCGGGATTCCCTGGTGGTAAAAAAAAAAAACAAAAAAAAAAAAACCAACAACATAAAAAACATTCCCACAGAGGGCTGGATGTCCCTCGGGGATCTGCGCAATCACGTCCCTTGGGAGAAGTCACTATTGAATGGGGGTCGGGGTCATCACAGGAGCCACAAATTATCATTCTCATTAGCGACTGAATGGAGGAGCGCGCGAACAACGTTGCCGCCAAACTTCTAACATCACCTCTCCCTCCAAATCCACAGTTGCTATTGTTGCGTTTGGCATTGTTCAGGCAGCACTTAATGCTTTTTGAATGCAATTGCGTCTCCAGGTAGTTTCGGTGAGCGCATTCCTCCAAATCCGAAAAACTCCAGTTCATTCCCCCACATGAATTCTCAATGAAGATAACAAGTGCTCTGAAAGTTGTCAAAAGGTGAAGAGATATGCATAAACTGCCAATAGATGTTTGATAAAAGTGTGCAACGCCACAGAATATCAAAGCTGTAGCCGAAGTCTGAAATAGGTAATGTTAAAAAAAATAAACAGTTGACTCATCAAATGTTTGCTTGTGTTAGGCCTGTTTTTTGTTTTCCAATTAACCTTTTGGAGGAGACTTTATGCTTAATGTTTAAACCTCTTCAGGTCATTTTCACAAAGTACCAAAACTGTTCACATTAGTCAAAGACAAGCAGGGAATTTCCTTGGTTAGTTCCTCCTCACCGATTTAAGGTTGAATGTTGGATTACTGACCATGTTATTGGCACTGGTCGTAGATTGTTTGGGAGCTTCACAGCTCTGACTTCCACATGAATAACAGGCTATATTTGCTCCTCCAGCTGAAGACGCTGCAGCCACTAGGACAAGAAGGAAATGTTCTGCATGCTTTGGCCACAGGTTCAAGTAGCAGAGAGGCGGGGCTGGAGAAGGCCTCAGGCATCAAGTGTGTGTCTGACTGTGTGTGTGTCAGCGTCTGTGTGGACACTCCCCTTTGCACCTGTTTTCTTGAGAATGAGAGAAGGTGATAGGGAGAAACGGATAAGCACCAGGACACAGACAGACAGATTTAGAAGGGTGGGGACATGATTTAAGAACAAGAACAGGAAATGTGCAGAAGATTGAAGTATTGGACACATTTGCAGGTGTTTGTTCTGAAGGGTCTTAAACAGTAAACGAGACACCCATCTCCACTGGAGATGACTGTCAATTTTCTTTTTTGTGACCTCATATTTGACTCTCTGACACCTTATTAACAGCTGTTTATTTTTTATGTTTTAGCCGTTCTCGCCCTTCTCCTCCCCTTGCTTGCTCTTTTTGGCTTTCTCCAGGTTTCCACCCTGCCTTTGTATTTATAGCAAGGGACCACTTATCCCTGGGGCAGGGTGTGAGTTGTTGGGTGTGTGCAGACGAGGGAGGTGAGGCAAGGGTGGGCAGACGCATGCAGACGTGTCAAGCCTGATCAAATATCACAGGGTCCGGGTGCCCTGTGGTCCCTGTTGATCCTCGCCGCTTGTCTACAGGACGTATGTCTGAGGCCAGGTTTGGCTTTTCAGCAGCTTCTTTGGTTACATGGCATCAGGCCTGTGGTTTACAGCCTTTGCCAGTGATGCAGATTCCATGGGAAAGTTAATGGTCCTCTTGACATGGGGCTAGAGGTCGCCTGGCTGGTCTTCTTGGAGGACCCTGTCTTCAAGTTTGGAAACATTTTATTGGTGTTTTTTAATACATAGATTTAACTAATGCTGTCATAAGACATGTTAAAATGAAATATGTCAGAGATGCAATGAGGCCTGATTAGACCTGATTAGAAACTGGATGTTGTTAATCCATTAAATTCATCCATTAAAGCTCTTTGTTATTTTGGTGTTTACAGAACAAAGACACTGCTTTATTAACAGATAAATAAATCTGTATTCTTCAGCTGTACTGTAGGTCATAGATGCTTTTTAAACAATTAATATTCTGATGATGTGCTAGGTAAAGGACAAAGTAGTCTGTTGAAGTCCAAAATAAGACACAAGTAAATGTGTAGAAATGAAAAAAAAAACTAATTGTCATGTAATTGCATTATTTGTTGTAGTTGATGTACAATAATGATTAGAATATATGGATTTTTATCTGAATTAAACATTTTTGAAATTGATGACCCAATATCTCCACCTAGTGTATGAAATGGTAACATGGTGTGGATGTATGTGTGCATGTGTGTGCGATCTTATGTCTCACTACATGTCCTGACTTGTCTAAAAGGATGATGCACAGTGATGTGACTCATGTCTATTCAAGATGGTGTCTGTTGTTTATATGTGAGTGCATTTTGTTCTCTAACTTTGTGTGTGAGAGGATGAAATACCCATAGTGACAGGACCCCACACTGTCACACATGCATAGTGGTCATTATCCAGACTTGGTGGCCACTAACCAATTTAGTGGTCAGTAGACACCATTCGCTCTAGTGCTTTCTCACTTTTCCATTCCCATCAGACTTGGGAAAATGCACTTCTACAGTTATGGAAAAACTTAACATCCTTGCTAATTTGTCTCTATATAAATGTGCACCATCCACATTTTCCCAGAATGCAATATTTTAGAAGTTTTCTTTGGTTTCATTTGCCACTTTGGTGGATGCCCAGTGTGGAAGTGTCTCTTCAATTGATCCAGTCGGGGATGAACTTTTATCTATAATGATGTTGTACATGGTGTCTGCTAGTGCATCGGGCATGCCTTCACAGTGGTCAGGGTGATTAAAAAGAGAGAGGGAGAGAGGGGGGGGAGGGGGGGGGGGGGGTTGCAAATCATTGTTAGAATTGAAAACAAAACAAAAAAAGATGAATAAATTAATGCATTTTTTAAGAGGGAAGTTTAGATATCTTAATTTTTTCAATCAAATATGATCACTGAAGTATTATGATGTCGCTTCAAATTGTAGTGTTCAAAACTTTTCACTATTGTGTAAAACTGTGGCTTTATTGTACCAGACAACGCAGAGAAGGTTCTATATGAACAAGGTCTTATACCTCCTCTAAAGGTTTTGTATATCATTCCCATATATTTTTTTTTTTTAATCTTATTTACACATCATTTTTTTATTATTTATTTATTATTATTTAATAAAAAGAAATTTTTTGTATAATATATGATAAATTTTGTAAAATAATATTTTATTAATAATTATTCACCTACATAAAATTTTATTTTTATTTTATTTAATTTTAATTATAAATCATATCATCACTTTTTTTATTTATATTTAATTATAAATTAAATTTAAAACAACAAATAACTAAAAAAAAATTTTCAATTTCTTTTTCCCAATTTTTGACTTAAATGGTTTGAATTGCAACGATAATATAGTAAAGTACATTTTATTCTTTATTTTATTTTTATATCTAAACTCCATTTCAATGCTTTTTTATTTACCAATTCAAATTTTTTAATTTAATTATAAATAATATATTATTTTTTTTAAAAAAAATATAAATTTAATTTAAATGTATCATATCTCTAGCAAATAATTTAATTTTTATTATATATATTTATATATATTTTTTTTTTTTTTGCATTTTTATCAACTTCTTTTATTTAAACTTTTTTTATTATCTATATTTTTTTTTTTTTTAAACACATTTTACAAATATGTTTAGAATTAATTTTTCTCATTATTCTTTTAATTATTAAAAAAAATTTTTTTATATAGTTTTTTTTGAGTCCTTTTATGAAATATTTTTATAATAATATATTATGATATATATATGTGTGTGGAGAAAGATATATATTTTTGCATTTTTTTGGAGACAGTTGCATAAACATTAAAATAAATATAGATGAGAAACAGTAGGCAGCAGTCCTTTCCTTTTTTTTTCCTCCCCCCCCGCCCAACTCCTCCCCCAAGCCCCCAGCCCCACTCGGCAGCCTGATGCGCACTTCCTCCCTTCCGACATTCACCCTGAGAAATTCCGGTTTGTATAATAATTCTCATAATATATCTCTCATAGACACACACAAGATCTTTTTAGAGGTGGTATTCTTGGGTATTTAATGATATTTTGTTTTTTTCTTGTTTTTTCTTCTTTATTGATCATTATTACACTATCTATCAGACTTCCCACTTTTTTCTCTTTTTACCCACCAGCTGCATTTCACCCCACTTATCCTCAAATCATTTTTTTTCATCTTTCTTTTTTCTTTTTTTTTTTATTTTTTTGATGATTTGTATCACACAAGCGTTAAGGTTATATGTTTTGCACGGATGTGGTGGGGAAGTATGAGTGGAAAATTTTTTAAATTATTTTTTTTTTTTTTTATTGTATTTTAATTTTATTCATATTTTGATTTTTAATTTTATTTAATTTCTTTCTCATTTCAGTGTTGGATGTAGAGAGGGGGAGCATGCATAGACAAGCATCATACATGAAAAGGTATAATTTTATATTTGATTTCATTTAAAGGCCACACCCCAGTCCAGGTTATATATATGATGATGTTTTATATGTTATATTATATTACTGTTTATATTTATTTTTTTTTTTTCATTTTTTTTTTTTTTTCTCTTAACTGATATAATGTTATCATAAATTATTTAATATGATGGGTCACTTTGTAAGATGGGGCCTCTTTTCTATAATTTCTTTCTAAATAGAAAAACTAGTTCTTCATGTTAGAAATTTGACTTAAATGACACACATTTATAATCAACTTCTCTGGACTGTAGCCTACTAGGTAATCTCTGTAATACTGGTGTAGTTTTGTTAAGGAGAACTTATTTTAATTTTTATCCTAACTATTATTTTATTTTTTTTTTTTTTTCATTTTTATTTTTAATTCTTTTAATTTTTGTTTCTATGTTCTCATTTTCTGTTCTCTTTTTAAAGCCCTTCTTTTTCTTTTTCATATTATTTTTCTATCATATTTCATTTATATCATTTTTATATAACATTTCTTGACATTCATTTTTTCTTTCTTTTTCTTTTTTTTTTTTATTTTTTTTTTGAAACTTTTTGAAAAAAAGTTTTTGGTTTTATATTTTACTCACTCCTCTCACCATATTTTATACATATTTTACATGTTCATGTTGAGGGTGATAGAGGACAACCAAACGACAACACCACTCGATAAAAAATAATAAATTATATTTTTTATTTTTTTTTTTTTATTATTAAATAAATTTTTTTTTTTTTTTTTTTTTTTATTTTTTATTTTCCTTTTTTTTTTTTTCACTCTTTATTTTATAAAATTTTATTTTTATTTTGTTTTTATATTTTTGTATTTTTGACTTTATTCTTTTATTTTTTATTTTTTATTTTAAAAATTAAAATAATTATGTATATTTATTTTTTTTATTTATTTATTTTAAGAATAATAATGATAGTGATACTTTCTTTATTTTATTTTAAAAAATCTAAAACACAATTTAATTTTAATTATTTTTCATCTTATTCTTAAATAAATTAAAAATTTAATTTTAGTTTAATTTTTTTTATTTTATATTTTATTATTTTTTATTTTCTTTAATTTCTTTACTTTATTTTATTTTATATATTTTATTGTTTTGATTTGATTGATTTTATATTTTTTATGATTTTAAATAATAGTAAACGAATAAACTTATATTTTTAATATATATTTATTTTTTTTATTTAACTTTTTTATAGTTTAATTTGAAATAAGTATTCTTTTTGGTTTAAAATTAAAATTTTGCAAATTTCTAATTTTTATTTTATAAATTTATATTTATTATCATTTTATTTATTTTAACATTTTAAGAGACATACTTTTTTTTTATATAATTATTTGATACACTTATAATATATATAATCTTAATACTATATTTTTAAATTTAATATATACTATTATTCTAGAAGAAAAACACAGAACATTTCTTTCTTTTACACCTAGTTATCTTACTACTAAAATTTAACTTTCTTTCTTTTACCCCAGACCCATTTTTTCGAACCTTAAGGACATTTAGACCCTAATAATTTTTTTATACAAAAAATTCTGTGGAAAAGCACCTTCAGTTTTACTGAGAGTAATCACATTATTCAAAAGTAATTTGTAATTTCGTCTGTCTTCTTATATGTAAATGAACAACAGCTTTTACCATAGGGCTAAATTAATAAAGACAAAATTGGTTGATGATAAATGCAGCTTATAAAGATACATTTTCTTTAGTTTCATAAACACACACTGCTCGCTTCCTTACATTAAAAGAATGCAAAGTTAGCATTTTACACGCAGTGTTTTTCCATCAGCATAATACTGGAAAAGCAAGGAAAGTCTGAGCCTCTAGATTTTAAGCATGTATGACTAAAGGATATTCTACTCTGGGATGTGATGAAAGGCATCTTTTCCTGACCAGCTATCCCACTGTGCTGAGACCTGTGGTCCTCTCTGTACCCTGTTTAAGCTAGGTGGTGACAGCCGCACTGTTCCAAGAGCATTATCACTTCAACGCTGGGGGTATTGTCCCCTAAACAGACAAACAGGATGTCCTGGTGTCTGGTCCCATCTCATACGGACTGTTCTTTGTGTGTGTGTGTACCTCTGGTTGGGGATATTGAGACAAATCCTCATTGCAGTTGTGGTCAGTGCCCAGCTTTGTGAAAATGTTGAGTCTTTCCTTCCTTTTCAGTGTCAGTGGATCAACTTGTTTTTTTAGTCTCTTTCTTTGCCATCAAGTTTTCCCACATTGATGCAAATTGCCAAGGGGACACTGAAAACGAGCCTGCGTGTTTGTTTACAATCTGTCTCTGCACTGCATGTGGTGGGGAGTCAGAGTTATGAGATAAACCTTGCTCCCCCGTCCCTCTCCCTCCTTTTTTTTTTTTCTTCCCTCTCCTTGTCTTTTCATACCATGGGAAGGTAAACACTCATCCTCTTCGCCCTCTTTTTCCTTATGGTAACAGTTGAACAGTGTGTGCTCCACTCATGGTTTTATTGCCTGGATTGTCATGCAAGGGGCAGGGGAGACAAGTGTCAATAAGTGGATGGGCTCATTGCAAACAAATGCCCTCAAAGAATGGGTAAAGAGAGCAGGGGATGCAGCTGGGCACACACACACACGCACCCACACACACCCACCCCCACCAAACACACACCTTAAAATGAATTACTTTAGCAACTCACTAAAAACAGTCAAACATAATTAAAAAAAAATACAGTGTGAAAAGGTTTTAATCTGTTATTTGTAAAATGAGCGGAATTTGAGCCCAGGCAGGGTTTACATCTGTAGGGGATCCTCATGCAACTACAAATCTCATGTTTTCAAGATGACTGCACCAAATATCCTACAGATATTAGAAGAAACAGTCTGTGAACCAACAGGTAACCTTTAGAATATTTAACTTTTAAGATGTTCAGAAGTAGCAGCTGCCCCGCCATTCAGCAGACTGCAGACAAGTGGGGGGAAAAAATCATATCTTTACAAAAAAAGAGTCTGAAGTACACGTAAGTTTCAGAAAACACACTTTATCAAGACTTTCAGTGTTTCTTGCAGACATCATTTACCCCACTGTCATAATCTTATCTCCCCTTTTATAGCAAACAGCTTTTTAGTGGCACTTAACAAAGGACTGACAGAAGGTAAACAGTGTCTGTAGCCGCTTGTGTCTTTCTGTCTGCATGTGCTGATTGCTCTACGATGGATCACCCATCAGCACAAGTACTCATCTCCAGCTCTCCAGAGCTGAAGAGACCGAGCCTCATGATGAATAGACCCATGATAAGATTAGCAAGAGGCAAACACACATCAGGCACTGTCTAGTGTGTTTTTCCTAGTAAATTCATTATGGAAGCTCCTTCTGTAAGCGTCCGACCATGTGTGTCTTCCTGTCTTCATGGTTTTCATGTGTGTCTGTCTCCTCTGTACTCCTATATATTCAAAATCTGAGCACCAGAAAATGTCTAAAGACTTATTGCGAAAAATTGTGTTTTCGCAGATGTCTGGATAATTTCAGAGCTGCAAAACATTTGTGAAATTGGCTCATGCATGTCTGACCATTTCTTTACGACTGACCATAACCCATTCACTTAACTGACATTTTCAAACAGGCTGTTGTCACATACGGTATGCACAGGAGTCCTGAAAGGTTCTGCAGTAGCACTTGAGATAATAACACACAGTGTATGCTCTTAACGTCTTGCATAGATGTTCCTTCTTGCCTCCAAGTTAAATATATGGAGCATCAACAGGTGGGACAATGTTGGAACATGACGGTTGCAGAGCATTTGTGAACTGTGTGTGATGGTGAGTTTGTTCTCTCTGTTGACGTGTATGGTGCTTTTTGCCTGCTCCCTGCTTTGAACATGAGGAAAACAGCTATTTTCACTGCATAATTTAATTGATTTTATTATCTTTTAGGCAGTTCAAAACCAGGCTTTTCTCACAGCCTTACATATAGCTAGGATTTTGGGAGTTTTGTCTTGGTTTGGAAAATCTCTTATTATGGTTTTATGTGTAGTATTTTTATTTTATTTTATTTGTGTATATTGTCTTTCAATGTTTTGATATTTTAAAAGGTCTTTTAATTTTGACTTAGTGTTGGTGTTGGAAAGCACATTGGTCAAGAAAGAGTGTTTTAGATTGTGCTATACAAATAACATTTAAATGAATTGAATAATTTCCTCATCACATGTTGCCTTATGCACACATCTTCAGTTACACATATACTGATCCTAGAGGTGATATTCTTATAGCATTCTGAACACAATTGTGTTCTTTGGCTACATTGAAGGATCTGTCATGCAACAAATGTCCATCACATAAAGAGAAATATATTTTATTCATGCACCAGCGCCGTTTGATCTCGGTTTATGTTGAAGGACAGTAAATCTGATACAGATAGGAGCTGTCCTTTTTCTTAAAGGCCTCCTTCCACTGAAAACCCGTTTAACTTGCTCCTTCTGAAATACGGAGGGTTTCCCCTTGTTTACTTACACATGCTGACTTGCTAGTGTTGCGTTCCCCCCAGTCGGCTGTGCTTTCTCATCAGAGAAACGATACGAAGAAAAGAGCGAATCAGGAACAGCCTCGCACTTCTACGTCACATTGCAAATAGCGTATCCCACGTGGGGTTTCTATCTGTCCATTGGAAGGCAGGTAACCCTCCACTACACACTAGAAGTGAAGACAGCACGACTGTAGCTTCGGAGTTGAGAAGCTAATTAGCTAACTGTTTGTTAGCATGGCGGAACAAACTTGTTTGTCGGCTCTATTTCCTGTCTGTAAGGAAATAAGAGCGGAGGGCGGAGCTTCCTTCATACACTGACGGGAGCCAGCCAATCAGACGGAAATTCATGAGAAGGACCCGGAAAAGCTGCCGTTGGACCACAAGCCTCTCTTCTAGTGTGCAAATACAGCTGGATACAAAGCAACCAGAAGGTTTTTTTAAACAGAAACGATGCAGAATGCATTCAATAATAATGGAGAACACAGAAATATTAATGAAATGACCACGGAAGTACAACTTTAAGAAGTTCACAAGGCTCTCCGAGACCAATGCGATAGTGAGAGAAACCTGAGTTCACCCAGGATGATGGGAAAATAAGGTTTTGTTCAACTTAACAGATGATACTTGCCAAAGCTGAGACATGAACAGCTTAATCAGAACAACTTTCTAATCAATGTCTTCCATTTTTCATGGCAATTTAATCTTCTAATTTGGGACCATAGATGTTTTTTTTTGTTTGTTTGTTTGTCTCTTTTTCCCCCAATTTTTATAAAGCTAAGGAGTACTATTTTAATAATGGAGTAATGCATTAAACTCTTAACCAGCCAACACCATCTTGTTTTTCTCATGGTTTTCTTGTACATTTTACTTTTACACATGACTTTCATTTTCAGATAAAAACGAGTTTGCACAATTCACTGCAGCTGAGAAGACGTATTTCAAAATAATGCTTAAAAAGAAATACCACAACTGGTGCATAATTGCTCAGAAACAGTGAGTAATTCTTGTCTTCTGTTTGATAAGGTAGCAGTCTGCTTCTGGTAACTTTATCCACTGCAGCGTCTGCAGCTTGCAATCAGATGTGAGCTGATGTCTTTGTGTGTGTCTGTGTATGTGCATGATAGAGATGCCTGACCACCCCCTGCAGTGTTACTCAGTGGTGAGTGACAGCACCAGTCTGGCTGTACAATAGCTGATCTTTGCTCTGTATCTGACTGTATAAACACAAAGTGGGATGGTTCCCTCATGCAGATCTCCAATATTGATCACTTGGTGGAGATCTCACAGCCACTTTTTGTCCTCTGTCTCTTTCTCTCCTGCCAATCAATAGATCTTTGTGTTTATTTTTTTACCCACTGACAAATCACTCTGTCCTGTTGCCTTTGTTAAGCTGTCAATCAAGCAAAAGGTATTGCTTTAGTCTCCCAGTAGTGAAGGGATAAAGTAAAAGTAGCACCAGGCAAAACAAAATGATATTTACTGACTAGACATGATGAAATACTGATAAAAAATGGATGGACTGTACAAACTGGATGTTTACTAAATTATATAAATCATCAACTTAAACAATTGGAAACTGTTCATATTGTTCTGTTTGTTTATGCCCACACTGTTGATTCACTAAATATCAAGACTTTCCACAGACAGCTAATTGCAAAATAACCGCTTGTAACATTACGTCACTCCTTTGGTTCTCACAATGCTTCCAGGAAAGAAGACTTTCAAGCCTTTAATCAAACCCTTTTGTCTAAATAAAGAATGTTTCTTTTTAAGAATTAGGTCAAAACCTTGTGCCAGCAAACGATGAGGATGATGCCAACCAGATAGTCAGAGAGATTTGATCTGAAGCTCTCACCCACTGACTTTAGCACACCGCATCATCATGCATCATAGACGCACTTACTGTAGCATAAGTGACTCAGTCTCTTTCTTGGTAAAGATGCTTGTGATTAATTAAGGTGTGTTTCTTTGTGCATAATCCTGTGTTTGTGAGAGGCCCCAGGTGCAATTTTGCTTTGGCCACATTGCACTCAGATCTTTTACACTGTTGATGTAACACCCACCTATAGATGCCGACACAAATCTGATTAATTTAATTTAGCGAGTGTCCTCTAAACAGATGGTTGTGATGTGTCTTTTTGTCAGACTTTTCCTCCAGTAGGTCTCATGTCCTCATTGTAGTCCACTAGATTATGGATACGTGCCATTTTGGATGCCAGTTGGTTTTCCCCACATGTTCATCCCATGCTGCAGTCCATTCTTTCACATATGGCCAGTTGCCATGAGTCAGCAGCAGCGGTCAGAGGTTTCCACTCCTAGACACAACAGTCTATCCGGGAAAAACAACTCTCTGATGCCTCAGTCTTCCTATATTGTCTGGGATGATTCCGAGTCGGGAGAGGCTTATTGTTTGAATGTCTTTGTAGTGCAGGTCTGTTGTTATGGAATGTGGGGATTTCCTCCCTTATGGGTATTTTTAGATCTCTGTGTGAATTCAAGGGAACTCTGCAGAAGGCTGTGCAGTGTGGGGTCTTAGGGTGGGGTCTCTACATTCATGCTGAAGTGTGGGAATCTGCTCATAAGATAACAAGAAGGGTGTGTATGTGAATATGTTTGGAATCTGTATGATTTCCAGTAGTCCCTCTAGATCAACAATGAAGCATCCATTCAGAGGCTCAATGACTGGCCCTTCCACTCATGTATTATTTGGAAATTTAGTGCGTTTACACTTCTTTATTTTTTTTCTAACAGTCTGACAGCTTAAGATTTTACTGCAAAATGCCAATTCACATAGACTCTACTTGATTGTTGAAGTTTTCCAAAGGGGCTTCACCAGGTCACCTGTATGGGATAAATCTTGTGCCACCACAGAGCGAATATGAATTCTTTATATTTGAATTTGAATCATTCAATTTGAACCTGAAAATGCCAGTTTGAATAATTGCTTTAAAAAATTGAATCTGAATTACCTCATTTGATATTGAATCTTCAGTTCTCAAATTCAGTTTTTAATTTCAAATTCAGTTCCTAAATTCAAATTCAGTTCTTAAATTCAAATTCAGTTCCTAAATTCAAATTCAGTTCTTAAATTCAAATTCAGTTCTTAAATTCAAATTCAGTTTTTAATTTCAAATTCAGTTTTCAATTTCAAATTCAGTTCTTAAATTCAAATTCAATTTTCAATTTCAAATTCAGTTCTCAAATTCAAACTTTTGTGCCACACATCCGGGACCTGGCGACAGGCAGATGTAGTTGATCGCAGATGGCGTTAACCTCAGTCTTACCAAGGGCTACCAGCGGTGAAGGGAGAGGGGGAAAGCAACGGGGGAGGGAGAGACACACACAGAAGCGCCAAAGCGGCCAAAACGGAGAAGAGAGACCGAGGAGCGAGGCGTGGGCATAAAGACGAGAAGCAGCATTGGGAGCAGACGAGCCGTGGGGCCGCCATCTCGGACCGGTCACCAGCTCAGGTAGCAGCGACTGTGGATGAACGATTCCAGAGCTGTGCAGCGTTTTCTTGCTGTGATCGGCGGAACATCGAAAGCAGCCAACTTGGAGTTACTTTTCACAAGTAAGCCTGAACATCAGTATTAGTTATATTTAGTGGCTAGAATCGGTCTCTGCTGGTTTAGCAACAAATGTTGCTAAACCAGCAGTAACCTTGATGCCATTATAAGCAGAAAAAAGTCAGTGGTCAAACCGGCGTGAAAATGAGTGCATATCTGATCATAAAATAATCTTACGACTGGATTCATGTGTGAATAATAAAATGTTCGTGTCTGACCAAACAACAGAATCTTCCTCAGAAAAGCACCGTCATCCAGCTGTTTCTACCCTGAAGCAGCAGCAGCTCTCACAGGTGGAGGCCGGTCGGATCTGAGCCTGACCCGGAGGGACATAAGAAACGATAACTTTCATTAGTTAAGCTCAGAAACAGTCTACCGACTGAGCACTTTACAACTTTAAGGTATAGATTACTTAATAGAAACGAGGGATCGCCTCCTGTCTCCTCCGTATCTCCAGTGCGAGCTGCAGTTACCAGCGCATCCGCCCTTCTGGCTGCGCATAACTAGTTTTTCTGTTATTGAACTTGTCAATAAAATGTTGGGGGGGGGGGGGGGGGCCTCAGTCAGTTACTGTTTCTTAGCTTAGCTAACTTTAGTCATCGTTTCTTCGGTCCCTGTGCAGGTCAGGCTCAGATCCGACAGTCCAGGTCAGGCTTGGATCCGCCCCCACCTGTCAGGCTGCTGCTGCTTCAGAAACAGCTGGATGATAATAATAATAATAATAATAATAATAATAATAATAATAATAATAATGACAACAACAATAATAATACATTTTATTTATAGAGCGCTTTTACAAAAGCTCAAAAGACGCTTGATGGATTTCTGACGTAGATTCTGTTGTTTGGTCAGACACGAACTTCTTAAACATCACACGTGGATCCAAACTACAGCAAAATGTTTCTCATGTTTAATAAAATCTGATCTACTTTCATTCATATCAACACAATACTGATTTTACTCTTGAGTGTACAGAGTTCATGTTGTTGAGTAGCCTTTACAGTCCTGATGTACAAGTGATAACTGGAGGTGTGATGTCATGTGATGTGATGTATTATAATGTAAATCAGTCATAAATCATGTCCAAGTGATTTGTGTAAAATAAGACAATGTTTGTCCTTCCTTCTACCAGGATCATAGCTATGCATCGCCTGGTTGTCTGACTTCTCTGAAGGCCATAATCCACCAATTCGTGTGAGGAGCGTAAAGGATGGAGTGAGAAAGAGAGAAAAAATACCAAGGCCAGCTGGGAAAAGATGAAGACTTAAAAGTGTCTTTTGGAGGATCTGAGGGAGAAGAAACTCCTAAATGAAGAACTTAAGATAGGAGTTAGATGTGATATTTGTATCTGATTACAAACACACCTGATATGTTTGTGTGTGTGCGTGTGTGTGTGGGGGTGCGTGTGTGCGTGTGTGTGTGTGTAATACAATGTGTATATATTATAGATATGTGTGTGTAGAAACTCATTTTACCACGCTACACTATGGAGCGCCACAGGAAGTCATCCCTGCCAGTGGCCATCAAACTGTACGATGGCCAGCTCTCTGATAGGCATTTCATTATTTAGGCTACTTCATTTTGGATCTCTTTATGTGCAATAATAATAAGTATTGAGGAGCACTGTCGTACATACTGAGATTTCGTCTCATTTTTATTATTATATATTGGTATTCTTAAATGTTATTTCTTGTATAATGTTAATATAGGAAGGGTTGCAATTTTACTTTTATTTGAGTTTATTTTTACTTTTTCACTTCATTTTTAAAATTTTAACTAGTCTTATGACATGGCGTCCAACTTTGGGCGTCGGGCGCGTTTTTGACGCCCAAATCGCGCTTGGTCTGAACACACTGTTAATGGGAGTAATACAAAAAAAGAATTTCCCACAAGGGATTAATGAAGTAATTCTGATGTATATTGGTACAGATGTAATTAAACATTTTGAATATTTAATGCATTTTTTCTGTCATTAATGTGCAGATTAAGTAGGTAATTAGGTATCATTAACTTGTATTTGTGAATGTTATAGTAGACAAAATGAGGATATGTATTTATGTACATTTGCATTGTTACTGTTATTGCAACCTGATCTCACAAAAATACGTGAAATGAGCAGTATTTTTGTGAGATCAGGTTGGTTATTAAGTGTAGAAGTATGATCAGTGTAGAGATGACAGTAATGGGAGTCTTTGTGTAAATTAACGCGCGCGCGACACATACACACATATGTCACAACCAAACAGAGCTGACCATTACCACAATAAGGTGGCAATCCCTCAGGGGTAAACAGAAGCTATCAACAATAATAGCCTACAGTATCTTTTATTCCCAGCTACATCACGCTGTCGTCTACAGTCTGAGTTTGGGTAAAACATGCAGAAGGTCCACATGAGCTTCTGAAAGCAGCAGGAGTAGAAGGAGCGTAAGGGCGCATTCACAAAGCGTTTAAAACTTGCAGCACGGGGAGGGACGTTACGTCTGTTTAAGAGCGACCTCCCCAAAATTTGATGTGAAAATGAGCTGAAATTAAATCTTTTGCTCTCGTGCTCTGGTTCGCGATTGCACATAAGCCTATAATGTAGGCCTACCCTATACCCTATTTTCTTTCTCCTCTCGTGCACAGTCCGCCCTCGCAGAATGCGATTTGGGCGCTTGTATACACTTCATCCATTACACTGCCTGTGCAGGCACCTGCCATCAGGTGAGAGTCTGACAGCATGGACGATGTGACGTTTATACACAGAATGATGCGGAGTGTGATGCGGGGAAAAAAAGACCTTTGCATCTCGTGCTGTCTTCGGCAGATTTGAGGGGGCACAGTTTGTTTGTTTGTGCGGGGGGGGGGGGGGGTGTCTAAGTTCTATTGTCTACGTTTTGCAATAGAGGAAAATTGATTAAGAATCCGCTGAGTTCTGCTCATTTATGTCACTCAAACAGGTGAGTGAACGGAGCTGGTGACGGGTCGGAGATGGCGCCCCGCGGCTTGTCAGCTCCCATAGGCGGCAGCAATGCTTCCCTCGCCTCGCTGTCTCTCCTCTCAATGTGTGTGTGTGTGTGTGTGTCTCTCCCCCCCCCCCCCCCATTACTTCCCCCCTCTCCCTCCCCCTGCTGGTAGCCCTTGGTAAGACTGAGGTTAACGCCATCTGCGATCAACTACATCTGCCTGTCGCCAGGTCCCGGATGTGTGGCACAAAAGTTTGAATTTGAGAACTGAATTTGAAATTGAAAATTGAATTTGAATTTAAAAACTGAATTTGAAATTAAAAACTGAATTTGAATTTAAAAACTGAATTTGAATTTAAGTACTGAATTTGAATTTAAGAACTGAATTTGAAATTAAAAACTGAATTTGAATTTAAAAATTGAATTTGAATTTAAAAACTGAATTTGAATTTAAGAACTGAATTTGAATTTAGGAACTGAATTTGAAATTAAAAACTGAATTTGAGAACTGAAGATTCAATATCAAATGAGGTAATTCAGATTCAATTTTTTAAAGCAATTATTCAAACTGGCATTTTCAGGTTCAAATTGAATGATTCAAATTCAAATATAAAGAATTCATATTCGCTCTGTGGTGGCACAAGATTTATCCCATACACCTGGGGGTCTCTGACCCTGCAGATTTATGTTCTCATCCAGGTCCTTTCTTTGACAGCAGTCAATGGAGGCGTCCATGCAAAGGATGACCAGGCGGATGGCTGGGGTGAAGTCAGGGAATAGACAGGTCATATCCAGAAGGACCTGTCACCTCCACATCAAACCCAGTGAGATCTCCTTCCGGGTCTCACTCATACCCTGTCAACGAAGCTGACATCTTCGACATGTTGGCTTGACCTGGCCTCAGCAGAGCACACATTTGATTGTAGGAATCACTGAATGGATGAGTGTGCATGTGTTTGTGTGTGAGCTGCGTGTGTGTGCACGTGTCTGTGATTTGACTACTGCGAGTAGTTAAACCCTCGCTTCTTCCATCAACTAAGAAATGTGTCTGGAGAAACACCAGTTTGCTTTCATTCTGCCAGTGGCTGCTGAAACCAGTTTGATTTTAGCGGTGGAATACTTGGCAAGAACACTTTGTTAAAACAACTTTATTCAGCTAGTCAGCCATAGTTTAATTTGATATTAAAATGCTCCTCCTGCCATTGGAGCTAAATCTGGTCCTTGAGGGCCACCTTTATGCAGGTTTTAGGATGCTTGTTCCAACACACCTAATTCAAATTTATTGGATCCAACAGCTTCTTGTCAAGTTGTGTGCAATGATCCATTAGTTTGAGTCAGGTGTGTTGAAGCAGGGAAGCATCTAAAACCTACAAAACAGTGGCCCTCGAGGACCAGCTTTTGAGATCCTTGTTTTAGGTAGAGCTATGCAAAGGTATGCACA